>CM034538.1:25937304-26622386 GCA_020002185.1 Paraescarpia echinospica | reverse complement strand
GGTCCTCACTCACCATACTATGTAGAGATTTCCATTGTATATGCCCATGGTTAAAATCCCCCATAATAATACAGTCCCGTTTGCTTACTTCCCTTATAGCGTTTTGTATTTTTCATTCTCTTCTATGCTTATGTTTGGACTTCGATAAACTAACCCAACTGTTAACGTTGAGTTTCCTGTAACTATGTTACACCAAGCAGCTTCTTCGCAATCTGCTTCTCTTTCTAATTTTATTTCATAAGCCTGGATAGATTCTTTAATATATAAAATAACTCCACCTTCCCTTCTTCCTATTCTATCTTTCCTAAACATTACATATCCTGTCAGTCCCAATTCGGCATCTGATACATCGGTGGTTGCCCATGATTCGGTTATACCTATTATGTGAGGGTCAATATATTCTACCATAATGTTTAGTTCATTTCTTTTGTTTACTATACTCCTTGCATTTAAACAAACACATTTATACCCAGCTTCAGAACAGTTTTTCAGACTGTTCTTTGCTGAATTATTTTTGCTGCCTTTATCTATGCCTCCAGTTTCAGGCTTCTCTGCGAGTCCCCCCTGCGAATTTAGTTTAAATAGATGCAACCTGTCCCACTGTCAACAGATCGCAGCAGATTCTCTGAGAATACTGCTGCTCCCTTTCCACTTAGATGGAGGCCATCTCTCATGTACATATCTTCTCTCCCAACAAAGTACCCCCATAAATCTATGAATCCCACCCTCTCTTCTTCACACATCTGCTCAACTAGTGCGTTGATCGCCATCCTCTTACAGTTTCTGTATGTTGCCCCCCTTCCTCCCATTACTGGCAAAATTCCTGAGAGAATAACCTGTTCCACTCTTGTCTTCTTTAGCTTCCTCACTAGATGTCTGTACTTCTGAACTATACCAGTTGTTCCCTCCTTGTCTGCATTGTTTGTCCCAAAGTGTACTAGTATAGACCCTCCCTTGCCATGCCCCAATACCTTCTCTACCCTTTCGGTCACATGCTCTATCCTAGCCCCCGGTAGACATACAACAACGTCCTTCCCCTCGCATATAGTCTTGTCTGTTTTTTTCAGAATTGAATCGCCCATAAACACTCTCTCTTTTCTCCTTGCCCCTCAATCACTGCCTCGGAGTAGCTCCTCCAGTTTGCATATGTCTGGTTGTTGTCTTTTCCTCTTGTCGTCTTCTCTCCTGTCACATTCTCTTCCATTCCCTTCTTTCCTGTCGCGTTTTCTCTTGTCCCCTTTCCTCCTGTCATCTTCTCTTCTAGCACATTTACTCTCACTTCCTTTCATCCCTTCTTCTTTCCTCCCATCACATTTTCTTCTCTCCTCTCCCGTCCCTTTTCCCCGGCTACCTCCTTCACTACGGTCACTTTCTCCCCTGTCACCTTCACGCCTGTCATGTTTTCTGTTTTTTGCTGAACACTGTCTTCTTCCATCAGTCTTCTGTCTCACAGTCTTACCAACTGCCTCTGTGGTATCTACCTCTTCACCACCTGTATCGCTGTCGTGTCTCTCCTCATTCTCTACAGTCTGACTACCTGCTGATCTATCCCCACTGGCCCGTTTTCTCTTCCTCTGCCGAACACTTTTCCTCCGTCCCTCTGTTTTCTCAATGTCTTGTTCCTTCACACCGGTCACCTTCCTTCCTCTCAGTCTCCTTTCTTCAGTCTCCGTGTCACAACTCTGCTCCTTCTGTGTTGTAGAATTCTCAACTCTCTCCGCGTCATCCCTCTCTGCTCCATCTATTTCTATGTTGAGTCTCGCCTCCATCTCCTTCACTATATCCGTCAACTTACACACCTCCTTCATCAGACATTCCACCCTCAAACACCCCATACACCGAAAGGTGAATCCGTCATCTTTGGTCTCTGCCCATGATTTTGGACAGCCAGACAACGCAAAATCGTTGCCAAAGTCGTTGCAAACTAGGTGTCGTTTTGCCCTGAGTTGCCGCTTGCAAGGTGCCATATCAGAATTTATTTATGTTCAAAGTAGTTTTATGTAGTCTTTGAAAAGACTTTTCTGTGTACAATTTACACCAGATTGTTTAGGTTATAGTTAGTTATATTTGTTAACACACAGTGACACACCGTGCCTTACCTAGTTACGATGTCGATGACAATGTATTCAAGTTAGGCTTAGATACAAGGTAGTCTTTACAAAGACTGTTTCCTGTGTACTATTATACACTTTAAAAGATTGTTATTTCAGGTTTTAATTACTCATCTAACTACACCGATTATCTCAAATAACGCTATTCTATTGTCATTCATGGTACGCTAACTTCGCCAGTGACCTACTTTGTAAACAACGTTCCGATTACATTAACGTCCCCAATTATCGCTCGCAAATCGCCTACTTTTAATCTACCCTAGATTACTCCCTCTAGCTAACTTTAAAAAAAAAATATTGCTTAATATATATCTATAATTACGTTATGTATCCTATACGCTCAATAATATCACTTATCTTGATCAAATATCCTTATATTTTCGCAAGTTTGCTGCACCAAATTCAAATCAATTCACCACCGGAAGTCCCCCAAATCAAAAATGTACCCAATCACCCCCACCAATATCTCCCTCTCATTCTACCCACAATCCTTTGCACTTCTTGGAATGTCAATCTGCAGAGGGGATGAGAACATTTCCACATCCGCTGTGGGACCTTTCTTCACCAGACTATGTCATTGGTGTTTAGTGGTGGCTATTGAACTGAAGACAGTGTCAAGGTTGTCGCAGCTATTTCTGGCTCTGATGCAGATGTCAACCGATTTGTGTTCGCACCATCTCTCCAGCTGTGGCCATAAAGAGGCACCTCATAAAATTGCAAGTTTTTGGTTTTTCAACCAACAATTATTTATTAACACAAACTTGCAAATGAATTCTAACATAATATGCCCTGTAGTATGCTATGGTAATTTATTTCTTTAAAATCAATTATTATCACACAATATGCCACATAGTTAGCTATGGTGAATTATTTGTACCTTGTGGGCAGTTGTAATAATATCTATCCCTTTACTTAGTACGTGTCTTCTAATATTAGTAATTAATTAACGCTACTAATTTCAATAACCATCTGATAAATGAGTGTTATGTAATTATAATAAGCAAGTCCATTATCACTGCAGCCAACAATAAGTGACAGTTGTGAGTAATATATGTCTGCCTATGTTGGCGTGCACGTATGTGTGCAATTTTACATGCATGCCAACATGCTGAGATGGGTTGTTTTCAGACAAAACCTTGCTTTTGCTGAGCGGTTAGGTAAAAACAGACAACAATGGATTTTATAAGTTTTTGTTATTTTGGATGGCAAAATCCTGTTCATTTTGCCAGGGCAATATCTTACCACACAATGGCAAAATATGCCAACTCTGTTTATATGTTTATAACGTACAGACATGAATGCGGATGTCTAGAAATCCATCTGCCACATTGGACCCCAAAAACAGGCTTATTATGTATACTTGCATAGCAAGACATTGTAGGTACCTGGATGAAACAGGACTGTGGTATGCACAGGAATTCAGTGACACCCAGATTAACAAGACCATAGCCCCAGGACTAGGCCACAATTAATCATAGCATTACCTGTAGATGTTATCACCTTAGTATAAGAGCTAGGGCAAACCTAATTAATTCAACTCTGTTCAGTTGATTATGATATTGCCTAAAACCTGTTTTCTCCCCAGAAAGAAACCAGATAAGTCCAAACACCCCAAAACATTACATGTAGGTTTCGATAGTGGTGCCCCGCCATAAACATCCTGCCACAAAGGTTAAATGGCAGACAGATTTCAGATTGCTTCCTCTTTCAGTTGGAGCATTTAATATCAATTAAACCCAGTTGTTGCTTGCTGTGTCTGATGTAAAATTGTCTGGCCAATTTGATAACCAGAAAGTGTCATTAATATTAATCTAAGCTGTCTTTGCCATCCAGACCCAAGCCATGTGTTCCTTATCTGTGTTTACATGGATGTGGTGGATGGGATAATGATGCTTGGAAAATTATGGATTAAAACATTCACAGTGAGATAGTGGTGGTTATTAACACAGGAATGATTGTTATATATAAAAAAATAATGACATTTTGAAATAACTTTTATTTGTACTAGATGCACTTGCATGCATGCGTGAACATGCATGCAAGCATGAACACGCATGCATGCATGAACACGCATGCATGCACACACAACACACATGTATGTACATAATGACTGTAATGTTTTCAAAATTTGTTATTATGGCAATACAATTTCAATCAGATGTGTAAATAAATTGATAAATCAGTATTGCAAAATACTGAAGCTTTTATCTTTACAAGACATTGATAATTAATAATCAACACATAATAATAATCATCATGACACAACCGTCACTGTGTTGTAGTAATCATTATTGTCAGAATAATATGTCAAAATAATCACATACTAATAACTATGTCAACATAATAATATGGTACTGTTTTCTTTATAACATTGAACACTTTAAATGGTTATCACACAACATAATTGACAGACTAACCATGAGATTACTCATGTGCCACTTTTGGACTAGCTATATTTGTGGGATATCTGACCCATTTCCATATCAGCCAAACAAAGCCATTGTGTTTAACTACGAAGACATTCCAAACTAGACTGAGCTACACGTATACCTGACATGCCTTCAGCAACTACATACGTGATAGAATCAGCAAACCGCAGTGTCAAAATGCAAAATAAAAGCACACATTTAGATTAGATAAGACAACAACGCTAAAACAAGACTAATCTTGCCTTGGGCAGTTTATTTTTTGTTGCTTACCTGGTAAACCTGACATTCTAAAAGTATGTCACTTCAAAATGTTTGTCTTGTAATTCACGAATTCATTAATGGCTACAATATAAGGGCGTCACTTTGCAAACAAGATATTTTACAAACAAAATTTGTGTCAAGAATAATTTGTAATAAATGTATCGTAGTGCGATTTCATACATTGTAGCTACATTTAAAACTGTTATATTATTGGTGAAGCCATACATGCTTACTTGCAAATACAACATTTTCCTTCATTTGCACAAAATATTAAAAATGATCCAATTCAAAAGGTGACTTATAGGTCAAGAAATTACAGTTATTTAATAGAATCCAAAGATATGCGAAATGTCTACAATACATTAATTTACCAAAATATCTTGACTTCAACATCTCATGACTATCTGATTTCATAGCATGCTCCAAAATACAACCATCCAAAAATTCACCAAAAAAATCCCATCAGCCTGACCAGGAACTTTCCCTGCAAGTGCTTTGTGACAGTTGGGGTATTAATTTATGACTGGGAAACATGACCTTTCGTTGTCTTGTTCAGTTTCTGTATTTTTACCCAGCCCCTAAATCATGTCTCTACACAAGCCCAGTTGTGTTCAATCACAACAGACCGACCACCCACTCTGGAAACATCTACAAAGTCTTAATAACACATTTGACTCATCCTACTAGACGACCTTAAAACTTCTACCCAGTACCCGGGCAAAAAAACATGCAGACTTGTAAAAAACCATGAGGCCCAGACATTTCCAAGAATCTACTGCCACGATGACATCACATCCCCCCACAGCCAACCAGTGCTGCTACCTGGTGAATGAAAAATTATCAAATGCGACTTACCCCTTCCTCCCTGCTCCTGAGTAGATGAACGGCTCCGGCCCTCCCTATGCTTGGAAGATACCATATGGAATGGGTGTATATGAGCCGCTCTAACATAGATATTTCCCTTGGGGTGATTGTAGTGACGGGTTCAATCCAGAATGGGCGGGGTACGGCGAGGATGGGGCACGGGGAATGATATGGAGAGCTGCCTATAGTGCCTAACGACGTTCCTGGGCTCTGAAACGAAAACATTACATATTTAATATTCATCAAGAATTTTTTAATTAGCGAACAATATGATATAGCATCATGCAACCATGACCATTTTGGATAGGTAACTTGTGAATCGATAGTGAAAGTTAGTACCAGGAAAGATTTGTCATGGTTTTTAACTACTTTCTTTTTTGTATTTCAAGCTCTTAACCAATGGTATTATAAACAGTATTATACACTTCTATAATAAATCATAACAATAATTATTATAACTATTATATTAGTGTATTAAGATATTGTATTAAAACAATGACATGCAATATATAATTAATTATAACACATAATTAAGTATGGTGGTAATCATTTCCCTATGATGAAATGATCACACATACATTTTTGGGGAAAACTGGAAGTGTGCCTAAAACCCAAGAAACAAACCCCAAGAAACAAAGGTGGCACATTCAGTAAACCAACAGACATTTCAGACCTCTAATCCTGAAGTTTTGATAAACCGGAAGCTGTCAACTGAAACCACCAATGTAAACCGAAACTGTACATGTAATCAACATGTATTTAATCCACATGCACAGAAAGGATAATTACATCATTTCTAATATCATTCACATCCCCATTTTCAGTTTAATGTTCATGTTGATAACAGATCAGTCCACAGAAACAATGGCAACATCTGTGTCTAGGAGCATGAAACATGAATACTGGTAGGCATCTTTGGTGGCATATTATGGGTGTAATGTGACAAATGTGGCATATCAATGCACACAAGGATTTAACAAGATTTACTAAGATTGCCACCCAGACAATTAAGTCTAGATGGCAGGTGGACAAGGAAGCCTTTTAGCTTATTGACAGTCCAACCCTTTTTATCTACGTGTATCCCGCCCTTCTGAGGTACGTGTCAATTTTATTTTTTAACATTATTCATGCTACTAGCACCCACACAATCAGCAGATAATCGGTTCCAACCATTTATAGTCCTTTATAAAAATGATAACTTTCTTATATCTAATCTACACTGCTCCTTTACTAATGTAACTAATGTCCCCTAGTCCTATCTTTTGTAACTGAGAAAAACATATTTATATCAATATTTTGTTATAATTCAATATTAAAAAAAAAAACTTTTACCTGATCTCCTCTCAATCTCCTGGTCTCTAGTGTTGTCAAACCACATTCTTTAGGCATATTTCATAACTAAGATCTCTCAGTTTTGGTATCATTTTAGTCGCTCTCCTCTGAACTCTTTTTCTAGCATATCTATGTCCTTCTTGCGATATGGCCTCCTCGCTTGTATACAATATTCTAATTGAGGCCTAACTATTGTTTTGTACAGGGCTATTATTAGTTCTTTTTTCCTTATATGTTATATTTCGCCTAATTAATCCAATAATTTGATTTCCCTTTGAAGCTGCAATACCGCACTGCTCTGAAACCTTCATATCAGCACTAATTATTAACCCTAAGTCCTTTTCTTTTAAAGAAATACTTAGTACTGTATATCGTACATCTTTGTTCCCATGTCCTGTGTGGATGCATTTACATTTCCCAAAATTGAACATCTGCCACTTTTCAGACCATTTGATCAATCTGTCAAGATCATCTTGTAAATGCTGTCTATCTCCATCACATTTAATCCTTCTAAACACTTTTGTATCATCCGCAAATTTCAACACCTTGCTTGTTACAGTATATCATCGTCCAAAACATAGATATATATTAAGAATAGGTCCCAGTACTGATCCCTGTGGTACCCCACTTAAAACCGATTTCCAATTTGAAGCCCCCCATTAACTACTACCCTTTGTCTTGATAAACCCATCTCAACTGGATGTTTGTTGTCAGTCATTGTGACTAACTGACAACATGTCAGATGTGTGTTGTCAGTCAGTCATTGTGACTGACTGAACAAAATATTACTACAGTATACTCAGTTAGTGTCATTCCTGGTAAAAGTGGTACACATCCCAGGCCCCAAATACTACACCCCTTGCCCCAGGTAACTATAGCCAAAGGTGCCTGACTTCTAGGCCCCTACCCAACCCCTAGGCCTCCATTCAGGCCCCCAAACTCATACCCGAAGCACTTACCCCTAGGCCCTTACCCCTATTGCCTAGGGGATACCCAATACAGAGCCCCTAACATACCTAGCCCTCTAGCCTCCCCCCAACCCGGCCTCCATCACATGACACTAAACCTAGGCCCTTAAACCTCCCCCCACCCTCTACCTCTAATTCCTAGCCCCTACCTCTAACCTCAGGCTATTACCCCTAGCTCCCTCACCCCATGATACCCTAACCCTTAACCTTTAGGCTTCTATAGCCCCAGCCAGTTCACAAACATCGAACACCCCCTGTTTCCATGCTATAAACTACTTCCTTCTGGCCGCCGCTTTCAACTCCCTCACTGCAAATTGAACCGCACTCGAAACTCTTTTGTTCCCTCGTCAATAAGACTAATGAATGAGTAACTGACCTTCGTTCCCCTCCATCTGTGCCAGTCTGACACTGAGTGAGCCTGAGATGATTTGTGAGATGATTTAACTTTAACTTAACTTTTTAAAAACTGTTCTAACTTATTTAACATATTTAATTTATTTATTTATTTATTTAACCGATATAACTTTTATTACTTTTACTCTTTTTATTTTTACATTGTGTATATTGCATGTACATTTGTTTTTTATGTCTTAATATGCTGCTCTACACTCCAAATGAATTTCCCTCACAAGGGACAATAAAGTATTGTGACTGTGATTGACAACTAGACCTTACCTACCCCTTATCCCTAACCCCAGACCTTAGGTCCTAGCAATTCCCTAACCAAATCCATCATACACATGTTTCATTAAGGAACAATCAATCAATCAATCAACCAATCAATCAATCAATCAACCAATCAATAAATCAATAAATCAATAAATCAATAAATCAATCAATCATTCAATCATTAAATCAATCATTAAAGAATAAGTTGCCAACCAAGTGAAACCGAGAACTAAAATAATCAAGCACAAAAAGTAATTATACAAACACTATTTCCATGAAACCACAACAATGTAAACACACAAACACATAAAAAACATACATAAACATGTTAAACATAATAAAATTAATTTAAAGAAATTTGTTTAATTTGTAAGATGAATTTAAAGAACAAGTAACAAAAAACAAACCTTCTTTCTCACCGCACATTGGGAAACACAACATTTCCACAGCATTATTTGTAAACCTCCGTTAGACACGACTTAACCACACAACTCCCTCTCCCAACTGTTTCATTTTGACATAATGTCATGTCACCACCCGATTGTCAGCCAACTACATCCTCATGTGACACCAGCTGGTGTTTTATTAACACCTCTGACTAACGCATTCTCGAGTCAATCCTGCGTTTGCTCAGGTATGATAAATCACACACATTCGGAAGACAGCTTTGTCGCTGGCTCTCTTGCAAAATAAAGTTTTTTGGTACAAAGTGACATTACCGTTCATGCATGTGATCGCTTCTACGAGCAAATTCACAAACATGGACAAAGAGAGAGGAGTGAATCCTGTGTTTGCAGTACAGGTGATTTAGAGTATAATACAGACAGTGTGGTTAACCGGTGAAGCTTAACCAGCCGGATACAACAGCTCACACAAAGGCATAACGGAACATAGGTGCAGTTTCGTGGTAGACAAAAGTTAAGGGGGCGTCGCCAAATATAGACTGTTCACTTTATTGTGGTTACAAACCCTGTCTATTATATGAAGATTGGCCATGTTAATTACAGGTTATGAATTACAAGTGTTGATATTGATTTAAAATAAACTCTGCATTCTAATTTTGGGGCTCAGAGTTATGAAAATGATTTATGAAGTGGCATATGAGTTTGACATTTCTTGATCCAATGCAGGAATCTTGTTTTTAATGGTTGAATAATCGTTGGATTGGTAGACTAGACCGGATTCAGATAATTCCTTTTATATAACTGCGGCTTCCCAAATGAACTGTAAAGTGTAATGCATGCGTGTGTGGGTAGTAGGTACAGGTGCGTGATTGCATCTGGAAGAAATAAAGCACTCCCTACCCTCAGAAAAGCAATAAATTTCACCTATAAAATCAATTCGTTAGTGCAGCTTATCGTTATAATTTTTGTACGGATTTTAACAGCGTTATTGGTGCATGTCTTTTTAAATACATCTGGGAAAGCACCCTTTACCCCCAGAAGAACAATAAATTTTACCTCCCATTAGAATTGATTCGTTTTTGCAGCTTATCATTATAACTTTTGTATTATGTCAAATGATGTCAAAATAGTGCATGTCTTTTCTTTTGACCAGGTTTTGTGTGATGGTATTGTTTGCTTTCAGTCGTGCTCAATGATGCAATTCATATAGTGTTTAAAGATGCTCCCTCTAAATGCTGCCCTTCAGATAACTGCAATCCTGGAGGTAAATGTTCTCCCCTACAACATTCTTCCTTTGATGTGCATTGTCTGCTTCTTCTGATGTATAATATCATAGCTGACTACACTGATACTGACTGACAACATACAAGAATCTTTGGTCAAAATCGTAATCGGTGTGTGCGTATTGAATTGTATTATTCACAACCTACTCATTATAGCACATTGATCAAAAGGTTATCTGTCAGTGACCGTTTTGCTTAAATGGTTTTTCTGGGTTGGCTTTTTGTTGGAAGGGTGTTTTCTGGATTGGGTTTATTCGGTAGGATGATGGCATTTTTTTCTTCCAAATGTACCATCAGCGGGATAAAGTGACCAGCCAGTCAATTTTACCTGCAAATTTTTTTTGCTATGAAACTAGGCAGAGATTTCTACAAAACTTAGACAAAATTCCAGTGTGTATACTGCAGGTTAAACGCCAGCAGTAGGAACTGTGCTGGCATGTAAGCATCTTTTTACAGCAAGGCAAACCAGAAACAAGAATTTGCCTTGCCTTTAGACACGACAGTGAGCAAAGCCATATCACCCTCAAGACTTATCATTTCAGAACTAATTATAAAGTGTCACATACTTATATATTGTGCTACCTCAAAGTATTCCGATGCTCATCCTCAATCGATTTAGCCCATCATAAATAAAATAAAATCAAATACGGTCCACCGATGTTCAGATTTGTAAAGTGTATATACTCTTGTATTCTACTACACTAAAACTAAATAACTTTTGTTAAAAACAAGCAAGTGTGAATATTTATATTTTATAATATAAAGACCAAATTCACGTTTGATATTTTGAACAAATTTTTAACGCACTCAGTTTAAAAATAATAACAAAGTTTATCCAATGATTTCATCAAAAGCAAGTAAAAAAATTAAATTCCATAACCAAAGTAGTGGATACTAGGTTTGATTTTTTATGAAACATTGACATGAGCAAAAAACAGAACTGCGGAAAACTTGAAGAATTCCCCTCACCTGGTCTCCCTCAAGGCTGTAATAGCTTCCCTCGGAAGACAGTCCCGAGGACAGCTCCTCCCTGCTCCCGCTGCTCCCCAGGGATCCATCCCTGCAGGCGGACGTCACGTGTGGCAATGGAAGCTCCCTGAAAACATATGATCATTCATTCCTTCTATCGGTTTTGATTTAAAATAAACTGTTTGCATTCTAATTTTGGAGTATGATCATGTGACTTGTATCTCTGAAATGTGAATGTGTCATGTCAAGGTCACAATGTCAAGATCACACCAATGTCATTGTCAACATCACACAACTGTCAAGATCACATCGAATTCAAAGTCACAACACTGTCAATGTCATAAAAAACATCAAGGTAACAGTAACATGGTCACTAGAACGTCATGGTCATAATGGCGTCAAGATTATTAACTGTCAAGGTCCTTACAATGTCAAGGTCACATAAATGTCAAGGTAACTACCCTTGATACATGTTGTTCATCGTTATCACACTTACTCTGAGATAATGGACACACAGCTCGATGCTGAGTTAGAGTCGACCTTTTCTGAGTCGTCTGACATTCTGGATGCCAAGACAGAGCAGACACAAACATCTCTACCCAACATCTCCAGTCCTAGAACAGGCTCTTAGCTAGAAACCTGCCCCTCCCAGACTGCGAGCGGAATCTTCCAACTCTCAGAGAAAGGTGGTATGATCTACCACGCAAATGCCACTTCTTCGAGCAGGCTGCGTCGATCTAACACAAGCAAAAAGTCATCAAGGCCTCAGCTATGTTGCCAAAGAGGCAAGGTATCGTGTGTGCAAATTGCTATTTATGTGTCTGTGGAGGTTATGCCAAGAATACCACTGTGGTTCAGAGTGTTGTTTGTCTAAAGGCCCAGCTTTAAAAAAATTTGATTCCTGTGTGATGTGATCCCATTTAACAGACATTCAGTGACATTTGATCAAAACAGCTGAAAATTTACTAGATCAAGCAGAGCAAGGTACAAGCAGAACAAGGTCTGAGCACTACAAGAGCTTTCTAGCTGGGGTTCGTGGTGGAGGGCACTGTAGGCCGTTTTTAAAATGGGTTAGAGTCATTCTAACAAGGTAAGGAATAACTGAGATTATTTTCATGTTTATCTCACCTTCCACCACCCCACCCCCATACATAATTGGTACTGTCAAGCTGTTGACTGTCTTTATAAATAAACTTAATAATTATTAGTGTTTCAAAAACTTTGGCACTCTTTTGAAATTATTTAATGAAGTTAGACCAATTTTTTTAAAAGAAATATTACATTTTTTAATAATGAAATCTGCTGTGTAACTGACAATAACAAGATACCATGCAGGTATCTGAAACAGGAGTGATGGGGCCTGGTGGATGTAACTGTTGAAGTAAGCGATCCGAAGGAACTAGAAATAGTGTTCATCTGCCGTAAACGTGTCATTATTCAGTGTTTATCAGTAAGAACGTGGTCCCTTAATGACACAAAACCATGCTCACACCACTTCACTGTGTTATTACAAAACCCACAAAACGCGGTGTCTTGTTGGTCCATGTTTTTACTTTTTTATACAGTCCTCAATTGTCAGTTATCTTGTTGCCACTACCAACATCTATTTCGACAGTTTTCTGTAGCCAGTCTGCTCGAAATTTGTTCTTGAGCATTTCGTCAATTTCTCTTTCGAAAGCGAACCTCGTTGATTTTGTCCAGAAGTGTCATGATGTAGTTGGTTATAATACACGCAAGAGGCTGCCAATAAGCACACCATTCCGTGGTTCGCTGCCTATCCACAGCAAGAACACTGTTTCCACCTAGAGGGAACATCGGAAGGTAGTACACAAAACAGAGAGACCAAAACCTGCATGAAAGCGAACTCTTCTATAGCGATATTGTGTATAAAAATATTTATTATTAGTTTCAAACAGAACCAAACTAAAGAACTTTGATCATAAGTTTTTGTTCTGTTCACGGCACAGCAAAGTTGAGCTTATCAACACATTAGTTAGATATGTTCCACTAACATGCCACTATAGGTCGCCACTGTCAAGCCAGGAAATTACCTGATTATTAACCAACAGCGAAGTCGCCAGATGCCGATTTGGTGTTTCCCTGCGTGTTTCCCCGGAGTTCCCAAATGGAAACGAGATATATTGACGTCGTTAAATTTGACTTATCCAATAGCCCTTCATAATGCTAAGCACTTATGGGTTTCCATCCGAATTATATCTCTTGAGCAATCAGAGGGCATAACTGTACTACGTTTGGGACAAGTACGATGGTTTACCCCCGAACTTTTGATTTTTAATCAGCTTTGCGACTTTGTTTTCTTGGATTATTGTATGTACATCCCAAACAACATAACGGGTACATATGGGGTAGTGTTAGCATTGTACACCCAGTGGTCAGCCTCAGTTGCATGCTGGGTAGATACTGGAGTACACGTCAGGTAACCCAGTAAGTCCTGTGAATCACCTGGCATAAATGTCAATTTTTCATATCACACCATGAGTACTAGGTATCATAAATAAATGCCATATAATCTGTATTGTGGAATTACAGAATCATGTTCGGATGCCAAACCCCTGTACTTTTTGCTACTCTGGAACCAGGAGCTGATTTTTATTACATTTTATCTCCTAGAAGGATTAAATGCCCCTGGAAGGTTTACCTCCTCGAAGAAATTCCTTCTGGCTAAAGATAATCCAAGTCGATACCCTTATTGTAAAGGCAGCGCTCCAGGCTGTGCCTGACACCAGGTGGCATTGTGATGATTGGGAAGGGCAAACCACAGCGAGGAAAGTCTAAGACACATACGAAGGCCCACCTCAACGGAAGACCCGTGTTTAACAACATGAAGAAAAAATCATGATAAATGTTTGGTAATATAACATCTGTAAATAACAATTTGTGAAAAACAATTGGCAAATAAAAACCACAATTACAAATTAATGACTAACAGTCTGTAATTAAAATGTACATTAAATGGGTTTTTATTATTGTAATTTTTAATAATTATGCTATGAACTAATGCCAGCAGATGCATATGGTCATAGACAAATATCCATGTC
Organism: Paraescarpia echinospica; assembly: GCA_020002185.1. Lineage (NCBI taxonomy): Eukaryota > Metazoa > Annelida > Polychaeta > Sabellida > Siboglinidae > Paraescarpia > Paraescarpia echinospica. The sequence continues at coordinate 26,608,037 of CM034538.1, read as the reverse complement.
AGTTTGCTGGTGTTTTATATCCGATAATATGTATATACACATGTACATTTAACACAGTGAAGACCAGATTGAGGATTGTATAGTTGTTCCTATTCAACTTCTTTACCAGGCATTCATTACATCAGGAATCCTTCTAACGAGAAACCAGAGTATGCATTAAAAATGCTTTTGCAGAACATGGCGTTAGTGGTTGCCCGATAGCCTGAGGCAGGCAGAATGTACAGCCAGGCTGGCTAACTATCTATGTTATTTCACATAATGTCTTAAAGCCGAGTCTGTATGTCACTTGCCCAGTGTACATGCCAGCAACGTCACTGGCATGTTAATTAACATGTGTACTGCTGCTATGATTTCTGAGACACTATTGTGACATGAAGGTAACACCCTGGAGAGTATTCAACGAAGAGTGAATTTCTGCTGGATTGAGGGTTGAAGCTAGCACATTTTAGTAAGCCAACCAGCCACTAGGTGGCAGCACGCCAGGTTGCCACTTCAGCAAATAAGCAGGCTAGCCACTGGGGAGGGACGGAGGGAAAGTATGTGGAGGCGGAGGAAAGTGAAAGGCATGGAGTGAAGAGGGAGGGAGGGAAAGGGAGACAGTTGAGGAAATACGGAGAGTATATGGGGACAGAGAAAAATGAGAGGCAGGGAGAGAAGACGGAGAGAAAGAGGGAATAAATTAAGATTCAGAGAAGGGAGAGGAGAAGATGGGAGAGAGAGAGAGAGAGGTAAAAGAGAGGAGAGGGGGAGAAATGGAGGGAGAGGGAAACAGAGGGAGAGGAAAGGAGACAGGGAGGGAAAGGGCAGAGAGTGAAGTGTAGGAGAGTGAAAATAGAGGGAGGGAGGGAGGGAGAAAAAACGAGACGTGAATCATTCTTTGCTGCCTACAGTGCCACCAGACATTCCCAGAATGAACTGCCGTGCACACAGCTTTACTGTGTCATTATCCCTGCAGACATTGGCTGTAACTGATGCTGTATGATGACGTCAACACCGCTATCAGCTCCACGAGAGTTGAGTTTTTGCAGTGCTTTTTCACCAATTAACGCCACAGGTAAACATGAGGCATAGACTCTGTTCCTCCCAGGGTAATACCTGCCTCTCACGGGGCTCCAGGGCACTGCAGAAAACCAGCTGTGCTTACTTAGTAGGGGTTGGAAAAAGGCCTGGTTTTTAATAAAAAGTGCAAACTAGCCAACCCTCCACATAGATCAGAAGATACCATATATCTGCATCGATGAACATATATCTTTCCTCTGTGTATGTATGTGTGTGTTCGTGCACGCACACATGCAAGCACGAGTGCATGCCTGCGTACTTGTGCTGATAAATACAATGGGCCATTGTATACTATTAATTTCCTTTTATCTAAATGCTAATTAAGTGATAGATACCATTCCATACTTGGCACAACATTTTCAATGGGATTCTTAAAACAAAATCTGTACTGCTTTAAATTTTTTGCAGAACTTAAAAATCAATGCAGGCCTGAAAATGTAATGAGCCATTCAAAATTTAAGTAATTTGTGTATATACAGTGCACGGATCTTAAAAGGGGATTAGCACTGCATAAATGCAGCTATATTATTATTATAACTAAATATCATTACTAAGCCGGTGCACAGTTAAGTGTTGTGGTCTTCAAATTGCTTACAAAACACAAAATCCTTGCAAACAATTATGTTGAAAAAAAAATTGTAGGATTTGAACAAAACACTACTGCAGTTTGGTGATGAGACTGCTAATAAACTGAAAGTTTTTTTATTAATACTGAATAGTATTTTATATATCATCGTGAGAAGAAAGCATTGTAACATGGCTCCTTACTGCCACTTCATTCAACATCTTTACATTAGATATGTTCATCGGTGCTACTTATTAACTAAGTCATTTCATTCCTGTGCAATTTAGTTCAGTCCCATTTGCTTTAGTTTGTTCAGCATCTGGCATCTGTCATACCCATGGGGATATAACTTCTCATCCGATGATTTAATCACTGATATACATTGGATACAAAGTGCAAGCTAGTAATCAGTATATTTTAAATCAATTTAGTTAAATGATTGTATTTTCACAGAAGGGTTTATCTGTGGACGCACTGTAGTAATTTGTCATCCTGTCAATTAGACATGATGCTCAAATGGTGGGCTGTCCTCTCTTCACCTGCCTTTCAAGTCCTGCATTCCGGTGGATAATACAACTGCACATCCCTATGTAAACAATTTAGACAACCTACTACTAAACTATTGTAATTACCATGGTACAAGAGGTAAACGCTTAATACCAATAGATCAACTGTCAACATCGGTTTACGTACAGCATCCAATCATGAGGAACTGATGTATAAAATAGTAATTTTTTGTTCTGTTCTGCAGTCTGAGAAGTCTGCCTAACCAGACACACATACGGGAATCTGAATTTTTCCTGTGGATTCTCAAGTGTAGAGTTTCCCACAGAAATGCTAACAGCATTTTTCCCATTAGCAAATGAACATTCCAAATACTGTAAGCATCTACGTCAATCTTACTTGATCAGTTCTTGTGAGTTTCTTTTGTAAATTCCTTACTGTTATATATCATACCATCTATCATGTCATATATGCATGCGTAGCGCACACACTATTTCATAGCTGAACATATACAGTTATTATCAAGTGTTTGACTTCACCTATTGTCTTCAAAATTAACTTGGCATTCACTGGTTGTGTATTTTAGTTAGTTTTCATGCTCGTGGGCAGATCCAGGGGGATCTATCAGGTACTCTGGCACCCCCCATTATCTGGCCTGATTTGTCTACATGTCAGAGTTAATTGTCAAATGAGCAAACTTCAGCACCAACGTTAGCTACACAACTTTCAGTTTGGGGATCTTTACTTGCAACCACAACTGCTACAAGTGATCATTTTGTGACTCCGATCCAACATGATAAACCGGGCTAGTACTTGAGTACACACTTATCCATTCCGCAACAAGGATGGAAACATTTTATGAAAAGATATTTTATGGGAAGATTTTCCATCATATTTTGTTGGAAGAATTTCCTTGGCTGGTCCATATTAGTTACACAAATCAGAGCATTTTTAAAATAGAAACTTGGGAGATTGCCTCCAATACTTTGATGTGCTTCCAGTCATCCAGGGTTGCATATTTACAACCTGTCTTATCCTTGTACTATTTATTAGTAAATGGCTAAACGCCATAGAATGTCAGTGCCTTTTTGGATGAATATCTACCAGAATACATTTCTGGACATTGCTACAAATCCCTGTAAGAGATAATCGCCTAAATTATCGCAGCTGCAGCCAATAACAATGATGTTTAGTTTCTGTGAAAAACAAAATATCGTAGTATAATCACTGCGATGACATCACCTATGTCATTTACCAGTCCCTTATGAGAATTGTGGCAATTTAATGATTTTGATGATGTAATACAAACAAATCCATTTCCATAATCGTGGAGGGGGACAGATCCAGTCTTAGGATCATGTCCCACATGTGAAAAGTGGAGTTTTATGTTTTATTCCATCAGTGCAGATGAAGGCTGTGATGCATAAAACAAACTGCAGCAAAGCTTCTTGCTGCAGTTTGTAGCTGAAAAGCAGAAAATCTGAAAAGATTTTTTTAGTTTATCTTATCTGGAGCTACAGGCGGTGTTCAACATGATTGTACACCCATGGCCCATGAATCATATCAGCCCCACAACTGCCTTAGTTCACAAGCCCGGTTGACTCGGGCAACAGTTTTTGGATATAATACTGATCACATTTGCTTTGGGGAAAGAGATCGAGTTTTGCCATTTCATGAACCCTATATATGTATATTACATTACTTTACATGATTAATTCGTTGTTGCATGGCTCAAGTTGCTCCTACTTTTAACTACTGCCACGTAAATCACAATAAGCTGTCCTATGTTTATCACATTATGTGTTAAGGTGGGGGGGAAGTTCAAATTTTGTTACTTGAATTATTGCCTAGATATTGCATTACATCATTAATTTATCGGTGCATTGTCTGATTTTTTAATGATGAACCTCATTTATGTAGACCAACCTAACACCATGTGTCTCTGCACTTGCTAGTTGCAACTACGACTGTCCGCTAGATTCCTATCACAAGAGCATTCTCCAGGTCTAACTAGTACAAGTCAGTGGATTTACCCTTGCTTTGAGTCTCTGGTCCAGTTTCTTCAAATTTTGCTTCACCAAATTTAGATTGCTTAACTTTTCCTCATGAGGTCCATCTTCCAGCAGAACTGACAATGGATGGGACAGTCAATCATGTTTTAAATATAATGTGTGGAAAATTGCAGAACTAAAAATACATCCCCTGGAGTCAGGTTGAAAAAACTAGGCACCCCCATTTTTCAAGGTCTGGATCTGTCCATGCTTAATTAATTCATAGACAAATCACAGAAATTTTACAGTTGTTACCAATAATCTAACTACAATCAAGCTAGCATGCATATGCATTATAATGCATGCATGCGTGTGTGTGTGTGTGTGTGTGTGTGTGTGTGTGTGTGTGTGTGTGTGTGTGTGTGTGTGTGTGTGTGTGTGTGTGTGTGTGTGTGTGCATACGTGTGTGTTGGGGGGTATGTTAACATTTTCCTCCTAGATGGTTTGCACCTCGGGTGCCAAACTTTCAGGACATAATCTACAACCCTTCAACCCTGTCATAACAAATGTAATTTACAAATTTACATCATAACAAATGTAATTTACAAATTTACGTCGTAACAAATGTTATTTACAAATTTACATCATAACAAATGTCATGTCACAAATGCTCCAGGAATTGGTTTTCTGCAGTAGACATATTTGCTAGTAGTAATAAAACAATAATACTATGACATTTGTATAGTGCCATCACCACAAATTGCTTTACAATTTAGTCTACAAATTAATAACAATTAACATTATATAAAAATAAAACTATAAATGTGTTTTATGATAAAAAGATCAATCATTTTGAAATATAAAAAATATTGATTTGTTAATAACCCAACATTTTTGATTACATGTTCTCAACCTAAAACTGCAGAATCCCATTAATAAGAATTTGAAATTGTATATAAAATAGCACCACCTACCCGCAGACGTGGTCACTGCAACCAAGGAGGGCGATATCCCTCGACTCCGTATAGGGCAGGGTGTGGCAGAGGTCATTGAGCATCAGGTCAAGGTCACTGACAATACTGCTCAACAGCTGCAAGAAGACAATTCACAATATAAAAAGTGCCATCACCAGAAAAGCAATATTTGTTAGCCGAAATCCATAACTTTCTAGCTTGAAATTCTATATACGTTTGTGTTAATCGTAATTTATACAGTGAAACCTCATTAATAAGGTCACCCTCGGGACGGGATCAAAGTGACCTGAATGGCACGGTGACCTTATTAGCAAGACTAATTTCCTATACTTTACCGTTACAGACAAAAATTGGTGCTGTCCCAGGGTGTCCTTAATTGTGAGGTGGCTGTATACTAAAGTGTCCATAAAGTGAGGTTCAACTGTATGGCGTTCCTGTTCCAGTCATGTCACTTTTGGGTGTCACTGTCTTTAGGGCTATGAACATTCTAAACATACTTGCCAGGGTACCTCAAGCAATATGTGCTGCATGTTGTTGGAAATCTGCCTAGTATCTAAAGTATTTGGTCTTTGACCGTTATAAGTTAACATTTGATTTTATATTTTACTGTGACGATTAAAAAATACATACTTTATCATGATTTAAACAGAATATGGTCATGTTGCTTTCAAGTTCCAACATTCAAAAACTCCATATTAATAATAAATTCGTTTGCACTTGAATCCTTGGAAACCAAGCACAGCAGTGCATGCTGACAAGAGTTGGTCAATCTCAAAATAAGCCATACTCCAAACAGGGATCCATAAGATGTGACATGTATGTATGATTTCATAAGTAGATATTGAGATATCATCAAATGATACAAGCGACTCATGAGACAGTCAATGTATTCATCAAGGTTTAGACAAGCTGTTAACACACACACAATACATTGCAGCACTTCAAAAGTCACAAAGTGTAAAGATCCAATGAAGAGACAATATTCAGATGTTGGATGAAAGTCTAACTCACTGCCATATCTACACCATCTTTAATCACTGCAAACATCTCTAGTCCCTCAAACACACATCTACAAATTGCTTCATTGTCATGACGCCAGCCAACATATATCACAGTCCTATCTGACCATGGTAAGGGTTTATTTATGGCTCGAGAATTTTTTCAAAGTGCAATCTCTGAATCTGTCAAAACCCTACTTATACTTAAAGATTCTTGTCTCAACAGCCTTGCAACGAAACATATGCTGATGTCATAATCTGAACATTGACAATCAATGACTTGTTTGTAGTTTGTAGTTTGTAGTCTGCAGTGAACTATACAAGCAAACCACAAGTGAACGAATTGCCTAGTTTAGTCGTCACATCTGCGACAATAATAATAATGTGGCCTTATATAACACATGAATTCGCCTTTGACAAGGTGCTATTGGCATATTCCGTTGTCGCAGCTAGTGTTTTAGCAGCAGCTAATGCAACGCCCGTATGAGGTTCTGTCAATCAAAACCATTGACTCTGTGAGTTAATTTACAACAAGTTTTTTCATTTCTCTGTGTGGGTTTTTATTTTGTCTGGCATAAACACCAGGTAGAAGGAACCAATGGCTTGTGGAGTCTCTTCAGAAAAATGCAGGCAACGTGGGGGTAAACAAAAGTGGACACAAGATAATTATTTTTGTGTGAAATAAAACAAATAAAACAACTGAATTGAGGAGGATCAACGTTAAATCTTGGTAGAGTAACTGGAAAGATTGAAGTGTGTCAGTTCAAGACAGCCTAGGCAGTCACTCACTCATGAACGGGACAAAGTAGTCAGTCTCACAGCATGAATTATGACATGATTGAAACACAAATGGATTGTGTAAATGCCAGCCATGCATGAATTTATTTGAAAACAGAATTGACAGATGTCGGTCACTCGATGTGACAAGGGCTTTCTTGTCCATGACATCTGGAGCTTGTCTCTTAGGAGGGCTCTCTGGCCAAGTCTTGTTAAAAGCGGATTAGGGCAGAAAATAAAGAATGAAAGAGTTGTCTATTGTTAGTATTTGTTAGTAACATTCCATGTAAATGGAGACATTTCTCTGAGTCCCTGGAGGCCACGTTTTATATCTAGCCGTGTAGATTTCAACAGGTAAGTTTAAATCTTAGAATAATTCAAAGTAAAAAGTACATAAAATATGATCTTTCAGCTGCGAAACAGATTAAGATTATATCTAAAAATTCTCAGTAAATGCTAAGATATCTACTAAAACTGTACCATGTTATGTCTAAATTATTAAATGAATCTGGAACAAAATGCCACAAATTTAATATCCAACCAAAATGCCACTAAAAGTAAAGAATTTTCACAATGAAAATTTACTTAGAAGATTTGGTGTATAGTTGGAGTATACAATATATGGCATTTTGTCCTGTCGCATTTGACAGATTATACAATTAACCCTAGTAGCACATTTGGGGGACAGGGTACCTTAGACGGGGTAAAAGCATTGTGTGGTACATTACCGTGCAGAAACTGGGCAATACAGCCAACAAACAAGATCCAGAACAATCTGCCACTCAGTTAAACGACAATTTACATTGTTCAAAGAAGCCAGCGCATGTAAATTCTACATGATACTGTGGGCGTAACATCAGCAGAGAAACAATGTCAGACAAGAAAACACTTTGTTTTGCCTCCGTTACATGGTACTGCCTGAGGACAGCAATAAATCCTTCACTCAAGTTCCAATGTATGCATGTATTATGATATTGTTTCATGCATCTACCTTTATCGCATGCTGTGATTGTATGCCATGAATGTATGCATGCATGTATAATTGTTACACAGTCATAGATTCCACGTATAATTATTACACATTCGTATATAAAAAACAACAGTGCCATATAATATACGACAAATATTAGGTGATACTTTGGTGAAATGTCAAATGTATAAACAAATAAAATGTGTAATCCTTATCATATGAAAATTAGTGTTCATAGTCTTTCATGCAAACAACTATGAATATCAGAAAACCAGTGTATGACATCAGGGTGCTGATGTCTCTAAACGACATAATTACACAGAAGACCATTGTCATGCAAACCTGCATCTCCTCCCAGGTTCTGAGGTCCATTTGCTTATTTCTACATATGTTCATCCACTTCCTATGACCAATAGCCTCGGATCTACCAACTGGCGATGTATTAAAGTAAACACAAGGGTAGTTATTTAGAGGTATTTACTTCTTTCAGTGGACAAATGGTAAGACATTCTCCAGAGGATGCCGCTTATGTGATACATTCAGTCTACCAGGAAATTATATTCTGCTGCATGGAATGCCTTAAGTGGCAACAACAGAAACTAACTGGTCAGCAGGAACACGTTTATGATCAACATATTGTAGTGGTGATAACAGATGCCCCATTGGTGGATGTAAGCTAGCGAGTAAGAAAGTAGCAATTTAGTGCAACTGTTATGACATAAACAACAGTCTTAGCACTGCATATGACACCACAACACTGACATTTAAACACATAATAAATACATGAAATGTCTCCAATAAAGCAACACTAGGGATCATATTAGAACGTTGATGTCCGATATCAGATGAAATTACTTTCATCTGGTCTTAGCCCCCCACCCCCACCAAACAAACGTTTGTAAACATTGATAGGGGAGATTATATTAATATGTTAACAGTATCAATCTGAAGAGTAAAATATTGATGTCCGACACCATAAAACTGCCTTTGACCTCCTCCCCAAACAAAAGTAATTTTGCCTCATATTAGACATCAACATTCTGAGATGATCCCTCAAACACACGAGTACCATCTCCGAAGACGACAGCGACATGTCCATCCAATCATCCTCCTCTGTCCAGCGTGGGTCATCCATAGCAACAGCCACACGGCTACCACCTTCCATCTCTCACTGTTCCCATCTCAAGACTACTCAAGTTATACCCAAACCTTCCGACAACACCCGAACCTTTCAATCTGTGTTCAGTGATCATAATGTTTGCCGATAGATACCCAGGAGTAGACGTAACACCAGCCAATGGAAACAACACCTGCATGATAATACGCGCCAATCATTGGGGTTGGCAAATAGCAGACAAGACACTTTTGTTGTATCTACTGTGGTTAGATAGCGTGACGGCAGGTCTGCCACGGTATCGACCGTAAGGCGAGCCAGTCTGCCAACCAGCGTGCGCGTATCTGTGTCTCAATTATACGGATAATACAGGTATTTTTCAGCAGTCGACATGTGTATAGATGTAACTACGTAAAGTTGTTTTTGCTTCTCTCTGTTCATGAAGGCCAGGGTGTGGCTGGTATCAGAAGTAGTCCTTAATTGTTTCTGTTTTCATTCTTCCGGAATGGGTCCTGTTGCTGGCATCTCCGCCACCAGTCTCCACTGCCCATTTCTCGTTCTCTCCTCCTTTTAAATCTCTCTTCCAATCTCAGTCTTGGTCTTCCCTTTCTCCATCCACCCTCTTCTCCTACCCCCACCCTCTTTTCCTTCCACCTTCCACCCTCTTCTCCTTCTACCCCCACCCTCTTTTCCTTCCACCCTCCACCCTCTTTGCTATAGCCCAACTCTTCATCAGCTTCCTCTTGCAACTCTCTCCATGTGTCCAGACCACTTTAACCAACTCTTCACCAGCTTTGACTCTCTTTCACACCAACCTCCTCCCTCAGCCCCTCTATTCTAGAGATGATACCATGATGAAAATAGAACTTTAACACCTGGCCTTAATGAGGTACTGCAATGTAGCTGTGTCAGAAATATGTTGGTGTATACTGGAAGAGAGATGGGGTGATGAAAATAGAACTCAAACTCCTGGCCTCAATGAAGTACTGCAGTGAAGCTGCATCATCTTTTCTATCTTTAATCTTTATTGCTATGCTTCAGCAAGGTTCTCAGTTTAAATGTAAAATGCTGTAATATTTGCTCATCTACTTTACCCAAATCACAATCATCCAACAGCAGTGCTCGATCAGTAAGGAGGAAAGGAAAGAAAAAAAACAAGAGTCGACAATCAGTATCAAGGCCAGCCTCACCCTGATAGACAGGGAAACATGAGGAGAACAACAATCACTCAAAGATAACTTCAAATTAATTTTGTCTGGTCTTCCAACATCTTGATAACCGTCCAAACTTTAAAGGAAATAAAAATAAGGCATTAGCTAAAATCCTTTTTCCATGTGTACACAAAGTTTAACATTGTATGTAACATTTGACAACATTAAACAAATACAGAAAAATACATTTGTAGCATAAATTCGATTTTAAGCCCGTCTGTGAAGCGATTCCCGCGGAAAATTAAATTTTAATGAGCTAGGCGATCACGTGGTATTGTGACGTCACTTATGACACACACTCGCATCAGGCCGACCCTTTCCATGCATTCAGAGCATGTTTACAAGGACAGCTTTTGGGTCGAAACGAGCGTCAGAATGAGTTATTGTGCAATAGTTCGACGTAATACAAACACTAGTCATCATAGAGGAACAAGCAGTTATCTTACGGTTCCACATGAATCAAATTTTATTCAAAACAACGAATGCGAATGTGCCTACAAGTCGACTAGGTTTCGTCGAGCTTGGCCTGGGCTCATTTTCAGAATAATTATATCGAATGCAACCAATGGGAGATAATCTACACCAGTAAACATACATAGCAAACATATATAGTATCCAGTCAGAACGTAACGTGTATAATTTCATAATATCACTAGAATATCGTTATATGAAGCAGGAGTTGTACAATTTATCATAACAACTTAAATCAGTCAGTGGATTTTTGTTGGTGCCGCTAGCTTAGTTGGTAGATGCGTTGGTTTCTTGCCATTTATTTTACAATCGGGTGACGCCGGTTCAATCCTGACAGCATGCAAACCATTGATTTTCTTTACACTTTTTTGTTTATGTTTTCACAAAGTAATATAAACCAAATCATTTAGTATACTCACTGTTTGTAAAAAAAATGTTTGTAGTAATTATTTATTCGCCATAAAAATATGGTCATTATATATAATGTTTCTAAATTTTATTTATCCAGACAGATCACAATCTGTTTTCACATATATAATTAAACTATATTACCGTACAATATATTTACAATTAATAAATTATATATCCATTACATTATATTTGTTTGGATAAATAAAATTTAGAAACATAGTTATATATAATGACCATATTTTCATTTTTGTGGCAAATAAATCATTACTACAAAAATAAAAATTATTTAAAAACAGTGCATTATAGTATAATATGATTTGGTTTATATTACTTCGTGAAAACGTAAACAAAAAAAGTGTAAAGAAAATCAATGGTTTGCATGCTGTCAGGATTGAACCGGCATCGCCCGATTGTAAAACAAATGACAAGAAACCAACGCGCCTACCCACTGAGCTAGCGGCACCAGCGGAAACTCTCTGACTGATTTAAGTTGTTATGATAAATTGTACAACTCCTTCATATATCGATATTCTAGTGATATTATGAGATTATACACGTTACTTTCTGAAGCTGGATACAATATATGTTTGTTATGTATGTTTATTGGTGTAGATTATCTCCCGTTGGTTGCATTCGATATAATTATTCTGAAAACGAACCCAATCTCGGCGAAACCTAGTCGACTTGTAGGCCATTCGCATTCGTTGTTTTGAATAAAATTTGATTCATGTGGAACCGTAAGATAACTGCTTGTTCCTCTATGATGACTAGTGTTTGTATTATGTCAGAATATTACACAGTAACTCATTCTGATGCTCGTTTCGACCCAAAAGCTATACTTGTAAACATACTCTGAATGCATGGAAAGGGTCGGCCTGATGCGATTTTGAGTCATAAGTGACGTCACATCTCGGCATCCCGAAAAGCGCGCCAAAAATATGCATATTTGAAAATGTCCGGATGCACAGTATGAAATGTGGAATTTCTAATTCATTGAATTTTTTTGGCTTGGTGGACGTGGAAATAGATAGCAAGATGTAATATAACATGAATTCAAGCAATAGGTGTTTTTATTCCCTTTAATCACACTTCTCTGGCAACGGAATTCCCTGATGTTTAGGATGACAATATCTCCAATATGTTTTCCTGACCCATATATACTGTGCATTTATACTGTTGCAGAACTTAACCCCTAGTATGTACCACGACTACTCAGACATCCACAGACAATATTTAAATGAGTCTCCATCCATGCTTTGTATCTCTTCCAAGAACCACACACTTCAATAAACAAACTGTCTAAAAATCTCACACAACCACTCATACATAAGTACAGCTGAAATAAACAACTGTTTTCACACGCAGGTACAAAAAGGTGTCCGTGAAAACACCATACCTGAGAAAAACTACAAACAGGTAAAACAGAAACGTCTCATTATAAGGCTGCGTTCACAGTATCAGGCAGCGAGTGTGTTTAATAAACCATGCTACGTGTGACGTCTGGTTATTTCATACAGCACTAATGTGGCCTAACATGTTTCTTTACAGGCACTTATGTCTAGCATACAACAATGGCAACAAAAGACAGGTATATGAGGCTTTGCAGGGGGGTAAGATGGTCTGGGGGCAGGGCGAGAGGGATGGACACCCTGCGGTCAGGAGTGGTACCAATGGTCAAGACACCCTCTTTTAATAATGTAATGCCAGCTCACACCCACCATTGGAGCAACAAACCATAGGCATTTTTATCACAATTACAGTGACACCATCTGGAGATTTCAGCAACACTCAGTCATCTCTGATAGGACAAAGGCCCCCTACAAAAGCATTGCACATCAAAAACATGTAACTAAATGACTATCTGTCGTTGTTTTCTGAAATACATGGCCAATTGGTAGCCCAAGGAAGTGAATGAACACAGAAAGAGGCGTGTGGACCTTGGCACCTTCGATGAGATGCACTTACAATGATCCAAAGTTAGCATATATCAAATGTCACAATTTTTGCATGGTTTTTGAAGTTTCCTGTAGTATCAACTGTAGAACATATCGTAAATTATGGAATACTGGTCAGACTGAATATACACACAGGTTCCAAAACCACATAAAAAATACCAGGACATCGATATAACCACAAGGCGGAAAACTGCGCTGTTGTGGAAGGAACAAGTCTGATTCTAATTAACAAAAGATATGGTAGCTATGACACTGCGGGGTATCAGTACACTAATGATAGGATAATTGTAGTGTTGAACAGACAACCAGCAGTTTGTGAATGCGTTTCGGTTACCAACAAAGTCACCAGAATGTTTGGAAAGGAGCGGATGAAAATAGCTTAGCCGATTCAAATTAACCGCAATAATGTTTGTGTCGTTTTCGCCACATTATCATCAACATCAGTGATCCCTTATAGCCTGGATGCTCTTTCCATGGATTGTAGGTTTCATTGTGTGTGTTGGGTTTATCAGTCCAATCTGTGCTTGGCACAGTTTCCCACACTTAGAACATGCATAACCAGCATGTGGAGAGTGTTTTTGTAGATTTTCAATGGGTCTATCTTCTTTGGCTCATGTTTTTTGGCTAGTCTGTTGACTTCAAACGACTTTGTGCCATGTTAGTGTCTGTTTGCCAGTTAGTACCAGACAGTCTCGGATTCCCAAGTATGTGGATCAATGTCACATCCTTTCTAGGTGGATTATGATGTCTTTATAGCGTGTATACTAACCCCTTTGAAATCACTTCCCATGACTCAGCTCAGAAAATTTGCTTGTGCAGGCTCGTATCAGACATGCACAGTATATGCCACATTAAGACACATCATCTTTATTATCGCTAGTTGATGTCTGTTGTAGATGTAGACAATATTATGATGCTCCAATTTCCATGATCGTCAATGTCTTGTAACAGTTCTATCCATTATACTGTGCTCCTTCCAAGCCAGGCTGTACCCTGCGAGACCACTGAGGATTGGTTCTCTGTTGACCTAAGTTCCTCACCCTACCCATTGATCTTTCCCATTGACACAAGACGTTACAAAGACACACACCAGAAAAGACAATACCAGACAGAAACATGGCAGGGAAAGGGGAAAGGAGCCAAGGCAAGCCATGACAAAGATGAGAAAAGAACATCACAATTGTCTTCTGAACGGTGATAACAGCAGGTAGAGTAACTGTGGAAGAGGCCTCTGCCATCATTGGGAACTGCCACAGCAAAAGAATAAGATACCCAACAATTTGGACCAGTGACACTGTGAGAGGCCTCTGTCTAGCAGGTTAACAGTGGGACACACACAACAGAAGAATAAAATTGTACCCAACAAAAGCAGCAAATATTCTTATAACTTTTGAACTCTAGTTTCATTGATTTCTTCAAAAGTCTTTCTATAGTAGAACCTAAATAAACAACTGGTAACCTAACACAACAAACTGTTTAAAGATAATAACTCACCCACTGTGAACACTTCCATGAGCACATGGTTCCGTAAGCATCCAACACTGACCACAACCACTGACCACAACAAAACAGACTGGACACCCAAACAACAGTGGTCAGCCGTGGTCAGTAGAACCACCGCACAGTGAAGTTTCTCACCCGTAAACGTGACATCATGTTAAATGGACACCAAAATAAAGACGGTTGACCACACACTGCTTTGACCAAAGTCAGTGGAATGTCTTAATACACTGTCCACTACACTTGACCAGTGTCCGAAACATGAAAGGAATGACCAGTCAAAGGCAGTAATTGGTGCCTGAGATGCGATCCTTTGATCTGGTCTCTGTCTGTGGTTTATAAAGGCAGGTCAGAAATCAACCACCTGTGTTAGGATCACAAAAGAGAGGCTAATACCTTCTTGCTGGTCAATTCCTTGGTCAGATGACTGGACAGGTCAATTGTACTCCTTTGGATTAGACTAAGATGATTGTTTTTGTTGTCTTTAATCCGGGTAATCCAGAACAATCTCTCTTCAGATACTCCAGATTGTTTACATCCAGATCGTAAACAACATCGTGTCAATAGTCTCAAAGGTGTCAACAATCTGGATTATCTCCAGTATTGATACTAGACTGTTTACGTCAACGGTAATCCACACTGCTTTCACAATTGGTATATCAGACAGTTGGTGTATATGTCCAGTTATCCTCATGGTCACATGATGGAAAGCATAGAGAAATAGGGACAAATGGAATAACGCAAGGACTGGGACAGACATTTACTATGATTAAGTGCCAAATACGAATGAATATGGCTTAATTTGGGTGACATGAGAGGGGACAATTTTATCAAAGAAAACTCAATACACAATTATGTATGAGAGCTAGGGACAAGACAATCGGTTGCCATCAACACCAATGCACCAATGTTACCTCAATCCACACTGACGTCATACATGATCACTGACAAAGTCACATTTGTCACTCTTGCAAAGTTGACTGTGACATTGGACACTGAAATTATTATTCTCCTTGAATGGACACATGATCCGATTTCTCTGTTATTAATATACATAATTACCTCTCAATAAACTTGTGATCTGAGTATTTTGACTGATGCGGTTGAAATATTCATATCACATACCAAGTTTCTTAAGAGGTAATTTGTTTAAAACTTAAATTATTAGTTTAACTATATTTACATTTGTGTTTGTCTACATGTCAGTTGTCCTAGTTGACCATTCTGTTTATCAATATATTGTCCCATGTATGTCCATACACCACTAATGACAGATGAACTACTATTAATGAGAATTTAAATGTTTGAAATGTCACACGCCCTGAACAGTTGACATGCTCTCATTGACCATAATGTTGACAATCGCAGCAGAAGATAAATGTAAAATATTACTCTTGCTATATTCCTGTTTGTTGACATCCTTGGCAGTGATGATGCATGGACTGTTGTATGGTTGTCAGGAATGTCCTAGGCTCCCAGCATTCTCCCACAGCACCTCACAGTGAGTCGACTCATAATTAAAGAGCTCTAAGTACCCATCTTTAAGAAGCACCTTCACAAGAAGGTGGTGCAGGGGTAAGGGTTAGGGCTAAGAAGCACCTTCACAAGAAGGTGGTGCAGGGGTAAGGGTTAGGGTTAAGAAGCACCTTCACAAGAAGGTGGTGCAGGGGTAAGGGTTAGGGTTAAGAAGCACCTTCACAAGAAGGTGGTGCAGGGGTAAGGGATAGGGCTAAGAAGCACCTTCACAAGAAGGTCATGCAGGGGTAAGAACATTGGACTCTCAATTTAGAAATTTCAGATTCAAATCCTCCTGCTGCTGTTTCAAACCTTGGACAAGGTCATTCACTTCACATTATTCCAATTAATTCAGCTGTATGAATGAGTACAATCGCAGCAGAAGACAAATGTAAAATATTACTCTTGCTATATTCCTGTTTGTTGACATCCTTGGCAGTGATGATGCATGGACTGTTGTATGGTTGTCAGGAATGTCCTAGGCTCCCAGCATTCTCCCACAGCACCTCACAGTGAGTCAACTCATAATTAAAGAGCTCTAAGTACCCATCTTTAAGAAGCACCTTCACAAGAAGGTGGTGCAGGGGTAAGGGTTAGGGCTAAGAAGCACCTTCACAAGAAGGTGGTGCAGGGGTAAGGGTTAGGGTTAAGAAGCACCTTCACAAGAAGGTGGTGCAGGGGTAAGGGTTAGGGTTAAGAAGCACCTTCACAAGAAGGTGGTGCAGGGGTAAGGGTTAGGGTTAAGAAGCACCTTCACAAGAAGGTGGTGCAGGGGTAAGGGTTAGGGTTAAGAAGCACCTTCACAAGAAGGTGGTGCAGGGGTAAGGGTTAGGGTTAGGGCTAAGAAGCACCTTCACAAGAAGGTCATGCAGGGGGTAAGAACATTGGACTCTCAATTTAGAAATTTCAGATTCAAATCCTCCTGCTGCTGTTTCAAACCTTGGACAAGGTCATTCACTTCACATTATTCCAATTAATTCAGCTGTATGAATGAGTACCTGGCTATAGACGGGCATGGATATTTATGTACGAAGTCTTCGCAGAATAATTGCAGCTCAGCTGAATTCTTTTTGGATTCATCGAGATGGTGTTCCACTGAACAGATCTGCCAGTAAGGCATAAAAAGCTTTGAGCGGATATTGTGCTACATAAGAACTTACATTTAAGAATTAAAAGATTTTCATCCAGAACAAAAAATACGTTGCAAGGTGAAAATAGAGTGTTTGAGCCCAATTTCTTTGGCCCCATATATAATTATCTTTTTGAACCCATGTATTTAAACTTATGTTTAAAGAGCTCCTTTAGCCCAATTTAAAAGAGCTCTTTGAAGCCAACTTTTTAAGAACTCACTGAACCTACCTCTAGAGAGTTCTCTAAATTCACCTGGGTTACTGGACCTCTACCCTCCAGTAAACATAACTGATATTCTGTTGTACAAATTGTGGCATGCCACTTTCGCTAGTGACCAATTCACCTCATAATTTATCCCATATGACAGACTTAATTATACTTTTGAGAGCAGACTATAGATTCATTTATCTCTTTGTATATTGAACCAACCCCCTGGATTGTTATTGAAAATGCAAAAGATCAGCTTAGTTAATCTCTCCAGTGGTACTTCAAAGGGTCACCAGTAAAAACAGATGACCTAAGACAGACTGATCGAATATAGATCTAAGGGTTTTAAGTGGCACACACCGAGTGGCACATTGTGACATAAAGATTTGCATGACTAACAACTTCTGTTGTGTGTTGGACGCTCAGACGTATTAACGACTGGCTTAACGTTTAACTGCACCAAACCTTTTAGCCGATAATGCCAGACATTCTTTGGTCTGATGCTAAAAGAGAGAGCCACAGCATTGGCCTATTTTTTCAATCTTTCTTTGAACAAATATCTTCACATAATTTATGTAGGTCTACTTTTCAGTAAAACTGTCTTTGTATTATTATCTTCACATACGTGTAGGTATAGTTTTACTGCTATGCCAATATTGCTAACAAGTTATTTCTAGATATGTCCTTGTTATGGCTGCTTTTCGCCCATGGCCTGTGGTTGTATCATGTACATTTTATTTATTACTATTATTATTACTACAACAACTGCTAAACAACTACTGTTGGCCTGGTAACACACAAAGATAAACCACTTTTTCGGGAAAATCACTCACAACACAAAACCTGTGTTTTCCTAGTAACTAATAAAAACTAGGAAACTAACTAGTTTGTATAAATATACAGGGTATATGTATATACCAGTATTATGATATAATACATTTGCCCATGTTTACATCTGAAATTCAGTGACATCTCAGCTAAGTAAAAAAAATGAACATGGCATGTAGAGTCTTGACAGAATGAACAATGGAAATTGTTTAGTGCCATCCTGACGTTTTCGTGTAGTTTGTATTCATGTTTGATATGTGTACATGTTACATTTTGCTATTGAATAAATCTAAATCAAATCAATGCATTTTATGGTAATTATAACTAGAATTACTTGAGTAAACTTGAGCCCTGTGGCATATTACAATTTCCTAAATTATTAACATGGCAAGCAAAAACAGTTTTGAAAGAATGCATAATGAAAATTGTTTGTGTCATCCTAACATTTTAATGGACTGGTACTTTGTATTCATTTTTTATGTATGTACACATTACATTTTGATACTGAATAAATCAAAATCAAATGAATGCATTTTATGGTAATTACAAACTAGAACTGCTTGAGTCAACATGAGCCAAATGGCATTACAAGTTGTTAAAATATTAACATGACAAGCAGAAAGTTTCGACAGAATGCATAATGGAAATTGTTTAATGTCATCCTGACATTTTGATGTGCCTAAGTACTTTTTATTCATGCTGGGTATATTTACCGCTCAAGAAACTGTTTTGTTTTTTTCTCTGTATAATTTTGACACGACCGTAAATTCAGTCTGCTGAAGAAGGCCGCAACATGCGGTTGAAATTATACAGAAAAAAGTTTCCTCAGAGGTAAATATACCCAACATGAATAACCAAGACACCGGATCATCAATACATTCATGGATACTTTGTATTCATGACTGTTGTATGAACATGTTATATTTTGATACTGAATAAATCAAATCAAAGCATTTTTATGGTACATGTAACTAGAATCACTTGAGTTAATGTAAATGTCATATTGACCTTTACCAACACCATCTGACCCAGGGTTGCTGTTAGGCGCTTTCTTCCCCAAAGGGTAATGAGATCAACAAATCAACCTTTAATTCCTTCCTAATTGTGCTAAGCCCTATGTATAATTCCACATCCTGCATCCTTGTATATTTCAGACCTCTATAACTGCATGTACACATCAAGTTCTTGAAAGAGCCAGGAAGTGCAGTAATTACATCACTGCACTCTGTAACCTCTGTGACTTGTATAAAGTTTTCTTTATGCTGACAAATGTTTAATTTAAAAATTAAAGAAATTAAATTATAATATAGACACTAGGTCCACTATGGAAATATAATATTTGTACTTAAGCAAATTCTTCTTAGTGCTCCTTTTGATGGCATGTTTACACATATATATGCACTGTAATGTGTTATGAACGAAATACGTCCTCATCAACTTCATTGGCACAGACAGATAACCAGGAATGGCTAGAAGTTAGCAGAATACAACTGAGTTCGAAGATTATGCCATGACACACGATAGCAGGCAGATGAGGGAATTAAGAGGTTTAAGATACTGCCATTAAGAAACAGCTGAATTTGACGGTATTTGGAAGCAGACTGTGATGGGAAGGACATGTACAGAGAATGAGTTAGTAGAGACTGACAAAGACTGCATGCAAAACAGAAGGTGGGAAGGGTGGAATGGATGAGGTGGTGCACCCCCACCCCACAAATAAGGGAACGAGGGGATGAAGAAGATTCATCTAGTATCAAACATCACTGTCTTGGGATGCCCCTCAATTGGACAGCCCCATAGGGTGCAACGTGGTTCGTCTGCTGCTTGAACGGTTTTTTTCACAAGCAGTCAGCTACAAAATCTGTAGGGAGAAGAAAAATGTGACCAGCCACAAATTAATTGTGTGTGTGCGTGCATTCGCATGCGTATGAATGACCCAGACAGGGTGATGCTATATTCAGAATAAAATAATGAATCACATGAATTTACTTCCTATCACAAGTATCTATCTACCTAGCAAAGATGGGGCAATTAAACCACAAACCACAACTACAGTTAACGTTTATTGGTACGATTACAAGTATAATTACTTAGGAAATGAGTGTGATTACTTTGCACTACGTCCATGGCTTAGCCACTGTAATAATCCAGCTGCACACATGTTTAGAGTTTCCTGGTTGTGACCAGAGTAAACCGCTGCCAGATATAGAATAGCATACAGCTGGAACACATGCAATTACAGATATGATTTGTTAACAGTCTATAGATCTATCTATCCATTACCTTTTTTTTTTTTCTTCAGAACTTTGTCTTAGCATAAGACAGAACTTTTCAATCATAGTTCAATCCCCTTAATCATGTGAAGTATGATCATAAGATTTAACTAAATTTATAAACTCTATATATATATTCATCACCATTTAGTAATCTGGAAGACACGCATACGTTAAACTGAGAATTCACAAACGCAGTTTTTTTGTCCACAGGTGTGAAAACTTGTGAAATAACAAGACATGAAATACTTTGATGAGCACCTTAGGAGGTGTCAAACAGAGGGTGATTAGCTGTTTATACCCCTGGGGTGGAGGATGCACCCAATAAACAGGAGAGTTTATTGTACTGACATTTCTATGGCAGAAGGGCATTTAGTGTTTGGCAGCCTTGGGGTGCAATCACTCCTGAATCCTATCACTGGATGAAATGCCACACTAACTACCATCTATTCAATCCTATTCTGTTCCCTTTCTGTATTTATTTCCACCACCTGAATGGTCAGGGAATGTTTCTCATACAAGATTCATATTAAACATGATAACTATATATAGGAAAACACCATAAAAACTATTTATATATATATAACATTATATATAATCATCAACTGACAATTTAAAGCCAGGTTGTTTGTTGATCTTTTGGTAGGGTAACTATTTCAAATACCTAGAGGTAGTTTTAATATTGTGATACGGTTTCTTATTTATGATTTTCAACAGCGTCATGGAGGTAGCTACTATCCACAAGTGGTACCAACCTACTCCTCCCATGCCCCCAAATTTTATCCAGTTTTTTTTTAAACATCATATTTCAGATTACATTATTAGGTTCCGGATTGCAGAAAAAAGCTTTGAAATATTTCTGTTTGATAAATTTCTAAATTCCTAGCCAGCATTTCCACTCTGCAGCAGATCCTGAAAACTCTTACACTAACACCAACAAACCAATGGAAAAAATATCCAACACTGCAGTAGTTATGTACAATCATAACAGCAGCTAAATCATGGTAATTTAGTGACCCGGCCTGATATGAACTGAGCTACCTACATATACAAACCAAGCATGCATAAATGATATAATATTATAACCAGGTGTACTGTTGTTGTGTTATTAACATCACACCAGGCACAGACAAGGTTTGACCCTGACAGATAAAAAAACTGTTTAACAGTTAGTTAGTAGAGTTACTGTATGTAGTCACTCCAGCACACTACATTACAGCCACTGCTTCCTGTAATAAAGGTGTCAGTAAAAAGGTACTCTACGTTCCTGTAAGCGTGAAATCTAGTCAAAGCAAGTTGAGTCTACAACTCACCCTGGGCAGATTCAAACACACATCTGACTCATATGGGAAGCATTCAGCCATGCTACAAGTACTGCATGAAGACCATTTATACTCATCATTGTCATTTTTCAGGCACTCACTTATACAATTAAGTGAACTGATGCAAGTTGATGAAATTATCCAAAACTTTGGAATGGCAGTGCAAGATCATTGGTCCTTTTCAGTGGAATTCTCCTGCATAAAGGTTCAGCATCCTAAGCACTACGCCCCACTCAGTACAAATTGTTCTTTTCGGACATTTTGTTCTGTTTTTTGTAAGGAAGAATGGATCATAAAAAATAGGGAAGGAAGAAGAGGATTAGGGTCGAAGGGAAGGCAGAAATGTTTTCTGATTTACCAGCACAAATATACAATCACTGGCCAGTGAAATTTAATGCTTACATGTATGTATCACTGAAAAGTTGCCTTGAGCAGTGGATATATTGAACTGTATATATAGAAAATGAGACAAGCATACATATGCACACACAAATGCACGCACACATGCATTGACACATGCATGCGAGCAAACAGGCAATACACAAACACCTGCATGCTCATACACATGCATGCATGCATAAACAGTCTGCAGAATGTAATACAAATAAAATCTATGTTTATAGATTTATCACAGGACAAGTGTTGGAATCAGAAGTTTATCTCTGATATGGCACACCTTTTCATGCCTGGAAATGAGATAATCCAGGTGCATCTTTCCCAGAACATCTTGTACTAAATATAGAATTCCTGGAATATGCCACACGCAGGAAGACGATGGCAATAATCAACGCAACTTTCTTACTTTATGTTAGTTACAGGAAACACACTGTGAGCCAAATGGAGAAAATGTCAGTCTATAAAGGCAGTTTGTCCGTGCATTTTTATCACCTACAATCATGTTATACAGTATAAATTATATATATAAAACTTACCACCGAAATGTGTTATAATGAAAACAGTGTTGTTGTTTTTAAGTGTTTCAGAAGGAAAATGTTTTTTTGTAGAGAAGTGCATCACTTTTGATGGCATGGCCTCTGGTCTGATTACTAAAGACCTGGATGTGTCCATCACAAAATACCTATACTGTCCCATAGTTGGAAAGCTTCATTAGCAGCTTTATGGATATCTGCCACATAATCAGTCCACCCAGGCCAACATGTATAGTTTCCTTGTTTGTGAGTAGACAAACAGCCACTAGCATCAGTTAAACACCTGGTTATATTATCATACATGTTATTAAGTGCTTTGTGATGAGACTCGTCATTGCAGTTGACATCAGTACATATAATAGCATCAATAGGTAATACAATGTTTTTCAGTTCAGTATCAGTCTGTCTACAGTAATTATCAATGGAACCTTTGTTAAGTCTTGACCAGTTAAGAAGTGGCTGAGTGTTATTGTTAGTACCGGGTACTACACCTGGCACACTGTCTACATTGACATCGATTATCACAGGGATATGATCTGTGGTAGCAAGATTATAACACACACTAATGTCATTTATCACATCATTACCATCATGTGTAGCTATACAATGATCTAGCCATGAGGTGCTACCCCATGCATCACTGATGTACGTGAACGAATCAGGTGGTAGATGCTGCTTACTGGACAGCACCAGATTGTATTCAGTGCAGAAGTTTATAAGGGACCTTCCAAATGACGAAGTCTCGTCAGAAATGTCGGCGTTATAATCCCCTACCACCAGTACACACGTAGTTTCTAAATCTTCTATAATAGATATTAATGTGCCAAGTTTTTCCTGATATTCATCATTATTTTGATAACTTTCATATGGCATGTAAACACACAAAATTAAAAAAATTTTGTTGCCACAATTATATTCGACACCAACAACCCAGTTAAGGTCAAACTTTAGAGGGGTGATGCCTGCTTCAAGGTCAAGTTTCCACAATATTGCAACACCACCAAGTTTTTTCAATATTATGCCATCTCTTTCATCAACACAAGATTCACCAATTCCATGAAAGTTTTCATTGATGTTGTTTAGCCCACATAAATCCTGTTTCGAGAGCCATGTTTCATGTAAGCACACAAAGTCACATTTGTTAAATAACTGTTCAGTTACGTGTCTGTGATGCTTGTTGTTATAGCCAAGTTTCAAGTTCCTACAATTGTAGCTGGATATATTTATCGATCTGAACGTTGCTTTTCGTTTATGTCCTTGGCAAGTTCTAGCCGAGACGGCTCAGGATTTAACGTTGTTCGTTGTTGGGAGATCCATAGAGGATGTGTTGTATGCCTTGGTGTTCTAGGCTTCTCGTGAAACCACCTCACATAGGCACCTTCAGGCCACACTTCTGGGTTCATGAAGACCGACGGATCGGGACAGTTGCACTTTACATGGAAACTGTTGTATGTATCACGTCTTGTTGGAAGGGATTCACATGTCACTTCAAGCTTGAGGATGTGCTCAAGGTGGGCTTGGAGGACTTCAGGCTCGACATCAGTGGCAAAGCGGGATGCAAATATGCTAGCATACCGTGTATTTACTGTTTTAATGGCATCAGTTGACATGGCTTTGCCAATCAATGACACAGTTTTCCCTTTAGGTTTCGTGGTAGGCCTGTCATTAGGGTTGCATGCAGGTTGTTTCGGTACTTGGCCTATAGCTGCAGTTTTCTTCTTTCTGCCCTTCTTTACCATCATCGACCTTGGGGTGTCATCATCTATCTGCACACTGTTACTGGCTTTTTCATGTGCCATCACATACTGCTCAACTTCAGCAGTTAAACCAACCACTGAATCAGCTCTGATAGTAGTTGCTTTGGGTGCCTGCCTGTATCCAACAGGGGCAGCAGATGAAATTTGACGTCTAGGTGGGGCAACAGCCTTGACGTATGTAGCAGTATCATCTGGCGACTGACTTCTTTCTGTGGGTTTGGTGGCTGGAACAGGTACTGACTGTGCTTTACTCTGTGCAGTCAAGTTTGTCTGTATAGGAGGCAATGTCACTGTTTCTTCATTGCCTTTGGCAATATTCACTTCGATGGTGTGCAATCTTTCCGTGACACCAGCACTCACATCACTTAAGTTTTCACACAGTTCACTCTGGTTGGCAACCGCAGTTTTTAGTAGTTTTACTTCGACAAGAAGGTTCTCAAAGTTTTTCAGTAGACAGGACACGTCAATTCTATCAAAACTGACAGGCGGGAGGGAGTTCACATGCCTGGCGACAATGCAGGGTAGGTCATCCCCTCTCGTTTGAAGAATCTTTATGATATCCTCTACATTTTTCCGTTTCTTGTCATCCCCTTTGCGTGATATCAGTCGGTCAACCGCACACAAATCATGCAATATACGTTTCGCTGTGTATATCGTTTCTTCATTGTAGTGATCGCTACACAGTTGCATCAAGGTCTCTTGCGGCAGGATGTTCATTTTGTCAATTATGTAGCACAGTAGCTCGTTGATCACAACTTTCCCATCGAAGAAATACTTCTCCGCTTTGTTGACATAGCGAACTTCCGCTTGGTCATGCGCACTTCCTTTCCCGGCCATGTTTTCACTTTATCAAGTGTCGACATATACGAGTTAATAAAGACAGTTTGCGATGATGACAGTTATTCAAACGTCCACTGACATGCTCATGGATGTCACATCAGTAAGATCCACATACACGTGCAGTGAATTGCAATATATATATATATATCTGCACGATACATTTTGGTAATCATACTTAGTGTGTTCAAACTTGAAGATAAACTAAAAATAGACATTACCATTTATGAAGGCAATGCAGAGCACATGGCTGAATGCACATCTCACGTGTGATCAAACATGTAAGTAGTAATAACAATATAAGTATGACAACAAATATGTATATTTATTTACATAAGAATTAATGAGATACTTGTAAAAACACAGGAGTAACTATGAGTATATGAGTGGGCACTGATTTTCCGTTACAAAAATCGCAAATTCTGTTTCAAAATTCCTTTTCAGAAAAAGGCAAATTCCATTTCAAACGACGTATTTTCCGTTTCAGAAAAAACAAATTCTGCGTCAAATGACACATTTTCCATGTCAAGTGATGCATTTTCTGTTTAAAAGTGAAAAAGAAGTCCATTTCTGTTCAGAAAAGTAATATTTTATTTCAGTGTTAACTTTGAAAAATAACATATTCTGATAAATATATTAAAAATATCACAATGTTATGATCTCTGCTTATTATGTTTTACTGTGTGGTTTTCTAACCACATTTATTTGTGCACTATTTGCAACACAATAACAATCATACAAAATCAATGCGATAATAACATTATTCCTGTCACACAATAACATAAATAACTGGTTGTTTCTATTGCAGCAATGCTTAATTTATAAGTTAACAAAAGTAAATTACACAAGCAATCATATTAACAATGATGAATGTTCAAATTACTGATGCTGTTTCACCGATAATGTTCAACCATTTTAGCTACGCTATATATGACGCCATCCAACGGAATTTTTTAGAACTACAAAACGCGGGCTATATCACTTTGAACCAGCGTAACCTAGGCTGTTGTTATTCCTTTTGTGTTCGAAACCGGAAGAAGTACACTTATGCGTGTTCTAACGATGTGACAATTACATTTAATTAGCAACATGTCTTCAATGCACTTAGCGGACAGCCAGACGATCGCGAAACGGTTTATGTTAGCGCCTTCTGCCCACATCCCTGTTTATGTCGGTCGACACGAGGTAGCACCAGCACGGCGCCATGACTGATGGCACTCGTAACGATTTGCCTTGCGCATTTTTAAAATCCTGCATCATAAACCCACCAAAATTAATAAATACCGTTGCATAGTAATCGTGTTTGTTTCAAAATATCGCCAATAAAGTCAATATCGTTTACGGTGTTGATGACTCTACTCTTTCTGCGTTTACGGAGTTTCAGTTCGAAAACACAAATCTCAATCCCATTTCGAAATGTCGAATACGTATAATTCCATCCGTTTTCCAAGATCGTGTCATAATCAGCAAGTGCTTATTGTATCTTCCCGCCCTGACGTTGACCTCACGTAGGATTATTTGGTCTACGCAAGTGTTGGCTGCCTTTCGAGCAACCACCGCTAGCGGTTAGGTTGTAATTACCCTAGCAAGTCGAGGCCTTAATTGGATTCTGGCGTGTGTTGGGCAGCTGGCCAGGCGATCCGGGTGGTCAGTTTTCAAAACCAGTCTTCAAAGATTTTGTAACTGGGTTTGTGGCAGTTTCAATGATGTCGTAAAAATGGCATGGACAGGCTGGCCCGTGCAAACAAAATGACATGGACGGATAAGGAAGGGCCAGCCTGGCGGACCAGTCCACAATCAATTTCAAACCATCCAAAAACGCAATTTTTAATTTTTTACCCGTCCACATGACTGGTGGACGGGTCTCTGGGTGAGGCCTTGTGCCCTCATCTGATCATGACCCCTCATTGTATCCTGGACTTTTTGTATGTAATGAAACATTGTCAGTCTTTGTTCGGTAATAAAATTAATAACTATATATGGCCTGATCAATCACAATTGCTCTCAGTTGTTTTAATACATTTTATTAAATAATCTGCAATTTTGTGATGAATTCAAGATACCTGGACATTGCTTAATTATTCCATAATTCATGAAACCATATTCATTTAATCAAAACCAGTGGTACCTAAATTGCATGGATAAACGAGGTCCACTGTACATGTAATTACATATAGGCATCCAAGCTCTTTTTGTTTTTTTGGGCAAATTCCTCAATTTCTAAATATAGCCAGCATTGGGCAGCATAGATCCCTCTAAGTCATGGAATCTTGGACGGGAAGATTGGAAGCAATGGACAAGCCGGAGAATACCTGAAGGCAGTGAAGGGATCAGTCTGTATCTAGTCACAAGATCTAAGTGCCTGTAAACATTCACTGGACACATGCATCGTAAAACCAAGTGCCAGACAGCTTCAAGTCAGCAGATCGGTGAAACCAGTAGATCCGCAACATAGAATGGAGTTTCAGTATAAAATAAGTACTATTTTGTGGAATTGAGAATTGGACACCAAGATTCATTCATTACAAGATCCTTGAGATGCATCACTGTGTTTAATATCAGTAGCTGCAATAATTATTTTGACTAATTTAAGGAAGTCTTCATTATAATTCTTTCCCATTTCACTATAACCTATGTCACATGTGACATATGCTACTCCACCCTTGTGGTATACAACATCACCTTCTAATTAATAGTTTGCCACTTTCTAACATCATGGAGTTAGAGACAATAAAGAAAAATTAATTAGCACTTTATCAAGATAACATTACTGGCTGCTTTACTTGCCAATTAGAAAAAAAATCTGTTGGTTAGACCAGGCACAGAACAGTGTGGTGGGTGGGTGGGGGCTGGATGGGGTGGGGTGGGGTGGGTTGCACCTGGCATGCCCCTCTCAAAACAATTGGTCTGTGTAGTCTGTTTTCCTGTGATTCTGTAGTCTGTGTTTTCCACTAAAGCTGATGTCACTTTTTCATTTTACTATTAAGGTGAAATCTTTGTATAGACATGTTGACAATCTGTGCTTAAACTTCCAAGTGTGTGCACATCACCTGTATATATGTGTGCGTGCGCGTGTGCGTGTGTGCGTGCGTGCGTGCAGCATGCATGTGTGCGTGTGTGTGTGCAGCGTGCATGTGTGCGTGCATGCGTGCATGCACGTGCATGTGTGGTTGAGGCAGATAAAAATGTCACCATTATCAAGAGTTGATGAAGTAAAATATTAAATGTGTTCCATAATTAAAATGTTTACTTGGAGAATCTATCAAAAAAACAGCAGAACAATTCAACATTATAAAGCAGTACATTAGAACCATGCAGTACCTAATACAATGATCAGAAAGCTAATTTTTAACAAACTAGTCGACCTGTCCCAGTAGAGTTCTATGACACATTAGTCAGCAGTTCGTGCTAAGAATACATTATAAACCAGTGCATGCTACAATGACCGTTTATGTTATTATCAACACAATAGGTGACCTTTACAAGAGCCCCCCCCTTCCTCCTACAGTTAAGCCACTGGAGCTAGGTACTGTTGGTTTTCAGCTGACTGAACTAAAGCAATAAGAACTGAAAAGTAATTGTCCAGACTGGCAAGGACTGGGAGTAGTACTAATAAACCAGTCTTCAGACTAAAGCGAAGCTCTATATAACTTGTGGTCTCATTACCCAGAGCGCCACAAAGACATATGCTAACAGGCATCTCATGGGGAGCAATGGAGAAAGGCATAATTTTCTGCTGGATCATCCAGCAATTATAGTGTCATTTACACTTTTTGAATTTAGTAGTTGTAGTATTATCAATTAATGTTGTTTTCTTTTTTATTCATTAATAACTGTATATAGTCTATGCACATGCTAACCATTAGCCATTTAGCCGGTGGATAAAAGCATTAAGTTTAGCTAACCAAAATGAATTTAGGCTAAATTTCATTTAACAAATAAAATTTGGCTAAAATTTAATTTTGTCCGCCCAAACTTTAATTTGCCCAGGAAAAACAATGACATCACAGAATGACTAAAGATATATATATATATATTTATATATCTGTATACATTTATGTGCCTAAATGCAGATTAACTCATTTCTCTTTGATGTCTAAAAATAGAAGACATGACCAAACAGTAAGAAAGAGTGAACCAGGCATATAAACAGAGGCAGCATGTCCTTTAACAATCAAGTACTTCACTGGTCCAGAATGATCCCAGACACTAGACCATAAACATGTAACAGAAACTGTTAACACCTGTTATTCATAGACCCAGTGTTAGGTGTTATCTCGTGGCGAGCCTATCATGTCACAAAACTGTGTACATACGGCAATTAGGAACACTAACATTGAAATGTATACAATTTCTTTGGGGAGAAAGCAGCCTTCAAGGTTACATATGTACAGCACTACAATCTATATATATATATATATATATATATATATGTGTGTGTGGCTTTGGCCTAGCTTATTTTAGCATGTAATATTGTAATATCGGAATAATAATCTATATGTGGCTTGTTCTACCTAACTTTAACGTGTAATACCAGATACACACACTATCTTATATAAATATTAACAATCTGAGTTGTGTGTAGATGTATCAGTCTCCTATCATTGTGAATACTGTACAGTACTGATTAACAAAGATACAGTGTATATACACAACTGGAAAATTGCACATGCCACATTGCATGGAGAAATTGCTCCCATTGGGAATATGAAACAAGAGAATCACCAATGTACAAATAACGTAACGACTGCAAACTTTATCCTGGGCTCATGATATGAAACATGGAAAATATCCTTCAATGAACAAATAGATTAATTCATCTGCAACAACTGCAAACAAATAATGTTATTATTATTATATTAATTATAATACAGAAATATCACCAATCCCCATCATTATGGGAATCAAGCATATATATACAAGTAATTTCAAAATTACAATAAAATGTTGAAAACATGTTGATAAAGGGCAAGTAGTGTGATCTGTGATACTTATATTACTTGTCCAATTACTAGTGTCATGCTTGAATATGAGTTGCAATGCAGCTTACACCAGTGTCTTAAAGCAGTCCAGAGATCTATCCCTTGTCAAATGCTACAGGGAAAGGGATCACATCACAATCCGAGGCAATATTACATCAGACACATTCCTGTATGCGGAGTGCGAATGTGCTATCTACTCATGTTGACTTGTACTGACGCAACAGCTATGCCAATCAGAAATTCCTCGCAATAACGCCAGCCAAACAACTATGTTTGTTTATGATCAGCTGGCGAAGTATTCTTCGTTGCAAGTAATTGGGAGGTGTTGCACTGACAACAAACACCTCGGAGGTTCATATCTGAACTCGGCTAGCGGCAGTACTTGACAACAAATGGCTTGTAAGTCGCCACAGATGATACAAGCACGATAACTACCTCCAAGGAATGAAAACATACTGGATGCAATTTTGTGGCATGTAGACTGGTAAATACATATGACAAGATGGCAGACCCAAACTATTCTCTAGGGTCCAATGTACAGCCGTGTATGATATTGTAATAGATCCATCATTTCTCCAGGTGTTTTACAGTATTAAAGATTCAAAAATATAAATATTTTGATGTGGATTGAAAAACGCCCATCTCCCATCTGTTTTAGGGTCAACCTCCCACCTTTCATGAACGGGCTGGTCCCAGATACAGGCGCTATAGAAATGTTAGTTACAATACCAATAAAAACAAAAGAATACTAAAATGTTTAAATTATGCTCATTTTACCTTTCTCTCTGTTGTTTATAATTTCAGCAATTTATTATTTTGCACCAAGAAAGGTTAAATAAATATGTGTATACACCACCATTTTTGTAGCACCTATATGATATAAATAATAATAACATTAACAAATTTATTAGGTTGTGGGGTCAAAGATTTATCAGGATAAACTATCACTCCTTCTGACACGACCCCTTATGGGTGACAATCATGCCACAGTGTGACTTTGTTTTCAATACACTTGCTGCAACACACAAGCAAAGAATTTGTAGTATTTTGTACAAAATAAATAACACATTTTTGAACATGCAGAACATGCAACCACAAGTTACATGAAAAGATAAATGAGCTACAACACATAGGAATGACAGCATCCTGTATGTTTGGTATCCACCCTTGACAATGTGTATATCACTACAGTGTATAGGCGTGGGTGTGATATAGCCAAACCTTCAACCACAACAATTGTGTTTTTTTCAGAGCTCCACAGAGAACAATCAGATGTGGTTTGCCTATTCAGTTCCGCAGTAAGCAGCTGATGTTAATACCAATGTGTAAAATATAGACAAGTTATTATTACTGATGGGGTGCGATTGGGGTCTCAGCCTCCCGTCTCTCATGTTTTTGGGGCCAGCCTCCTGTCTCCCACGTGTTTTTGGGGCCAACCTCCCATCTCCCACATGTTTTTAGGGCCAACCTCCTATCTCTCACATGTTTTTGGGGCCAACCTCCCATCTCCCACATGTTTTTGGGGCCAACCTCCTATCTCCCAAGTTTTGTAGGGCCAAACTTCCATCTCCCAAATGTTTTTAGGGTCAACCACCCATCTTCCATTTGTTTTGGGGGCCAATCTTCCTCTCCCATATGTTTTGGGGACAACATCCCATCTTCCACATGTTTTTGGGGCCAACTTCCAATTTATGACATGATTTGGGGGCCAACCTCCGATCTCCAACTTGTTTTGGGGGCCAACATACCATACCCCACATCTTTTGGGGCCAACATCTCATCCCCCACATGTCTTGTGGGACAACTTCCCATATCACACCATTTTAAATCCCACAAATCCCGAAACCTTTCCAAATCCCACCTCCCACCAACTTCCACTTCCTGTCGGATCACACCCCTCATTACTTCAGAGTAAAGGTTCAGTGATTAGTTTGGTATATAGTGTAAATTAACACTTAAAACACTGGTGAACCAAATCGCCTACTCCACCAGGTACTTTTTTTAATCATAACCATATATATCTATATGTGCATCTGCATGCTGTATGTGGCCACTATTTCCATTCATGCATGCATGCACGCATGCATTAACGCACACACGCATGCACACGATATGCACTAATTTATGCATCTCCACAGTACAGCCATGGAACTGCATGATATTCCATACCACCCATATACCTTCCTAATTTGGCAGCGCTTTTCACATCGCATGAACCCAATAACGGACCACCTCAAACAGTGCACAACATTCAAAATTCTTCTCCTCACAAACTTTCAAGTATCACATTTTTTATCAACCATCCATCAACGTAACAATAACGCGCTGTAACAGCAAGACACACATAGGCGCGGGAACTTCCAACGACTGTGTAGGGTGTCACAGCAAACAAGTACAGACCAGACGCCACGTGTGACATCACGTGGCGATATCTTGTCGCTGTGATCAATGAGCCATTATGCTGCCCGACTACACCTACTGGCAGCTTCAAAAACTCTACTCATTTGCATAAAACATTGTTTTCCAATGCTGGCACTAATGCACGCACCTCATATAAAGATATCCAGCAGGGTGACATCCTATGAGTGTTGCCATCTCACTCTTTAAATGCCACTGACAGTGCTTCATTTTATCACTGTCAATGAATTATGCTGGAAACATGAGCAATCCACCTATTATTGTTACTGTTTTTCATTGAGTCTGACATTAAAATATAAACCATATTATAAAGATAACACAACTTATTTTAAGTTTAGAAATATTACTACCAGTTTGGTTTTTAATTCTGATATAGTTTTGTCTACATCTTTTGTCAAAGATGGAATTGAAACTGATCTACTGACATTTTGTGGTCAATTTAATAAGGAATTTTGCATTGAAATGTACGTTTATAGCCAAATATGAATGCTAATATTTATTAATTTACAATCATTAACTAATATAATAGTGATGCTGCCATGTGTTTTCAATGTATTTGATGGCCTCCAATTGACAATGTTCTTACATTATCCAGTGAAGTCTTGATCTCTTTCAGTCTACTATCAATCCAATAATATGTATTACGTGTGATAGCTGGCCATCTGGTTTCCTGTCTCAAACATACAAATATACTACTTTGAGTAAATGCAGTCAGTTGGACTGATAAAACATAATCTTTCCCAGCATGTGCCTCTGATCATAGGAATATAACATGCCTGCACACATACACGCACACACATACACGCACACACATACACGCACACACATACACGCACACACATACACACACACAGCTATCTACATAGTCATTTCTGGTTGCCAATCAATTTTGCTTAAGTTATATATATAAGATGGAAGTATCTCGAATAAGTGCATGATCACATGAAAATGAAAAAAATATATATGGCCATCAGATTCCCATATAGTCGTTATCTAACCAAATACAACATCAACAGTAACACAGTGGAAGCTGCAACGACTAAGGTGGAATGTAACCCTAATTACTGACTATGCACTCAGTATAAAGACCACCTCAGAAATATGACCGTACTTTTTTGCCGGCCTTATATATTTATATTAATATTTAACATGAGAAGGACAATTAAATTAAAACCATCTCTGAGTGTACTTCTGATAAACCCTTTAGTTCGTCTTATTTGTTTAGGTTTCCCTTCATTTCAATAAACTAAAATGTAAGGAAATTATAAACTTGCGATCATCTCAACATATACAGATCTAACAATGGAAATGACACTCACCAGCAGAAGTTCTTCCAAAAGACGTGACATTACGAAATTTGTTATGGATGCGTTCTGGCGCCAACTGAGACATGAACATGAGTGCAAGATGCTCCCACCAGGGAAGATACCGTCGGCGGGTGATCCAGAAACATCCGGTACTCATCACCGCGACTGACGAGTGGCATCTGTGCCTCGTAGACAGCCCTCACGCGAGTCACTCTGGCATGGATGTTTGCACCTGAACACAGATGGCGCCTCCACCCAGAACCCTGCAGGGACGACAGCGAAAAACACCCTCCTCTGCCGACAAGCCAGGCATGAGTCTTGTGGTTTATGCCGCGGTCGACACACGCCAGTGAAAGTACTCAGTGCGGCCTATTAACAAGGAACACACGGCTAGCAGGTGCACTGGGGGGGACTGCATTGTCTGACGTCACTATGTTGTTAAGTGTGCGATGCCCTGGGGCATATCTTTCCACCCCCGTTCGCCTCACCTTGGCACATCTGAAGCTCTGCCTTATGCCACCTCAGTGGGGAAGCGACTAACCGGAAATGTTACACGCATAACATCTTACAAGGTTCAGGACCACCAAGGTGTTTAGCATGAATAAAATGCTTACACAGCGGGCTTGGTATCAACCAAGCAGACATCACATAATATTGATTCCACACTGGTGCAGGATTCACATCGGGCACTACTCAAATTATGTCAGAACAATCTTATCACACACCAGACATCTTGTGATTGATTTATCTATTTATCCCCACAGTATCTGCATTCAATCTGTAGTGATCAGTGTTCACTCAGCCGCAACTAGCTCTTGCACGCATGACTGAAAACGTCCCCTTTCATCACCTAGCAAAATTACAACAAAGCACCCCAAACAGTTACGTGCTAGCAGCTACACAGACAGAAAAACATACTACTAATCATCATGAATGCATTTTAAAGTAATTTTATAAATAAAAAACTAATTTATCATCAATGTTCAGATTTGTTGTTAAAGTATTTGTTTCAGATATCTAAAACAATTATTATGCTAGACATAATTTTATAAATTACTAACATTTAAAAAAACAGCTAAAACATATTTTTTACATCACAAGGGTACGTATGATAAATTCTGTTTGTGTAATAAAGAATTAAATAACTAATTAAAAACACCAATATCACTTTGTCACTACAACCAACTATAGTGGAACCTCACTAATAAGATCACTCTCAGGACTGAGCAAAAGTGACCTTAATAGTGAGGTGACCGTATTAGCAGGATTAATTTCCTACATCTTACATTGGAAATAATTTGGGACTATCCCAGGCTGACCTTAACTGCAGGGTGGCTGTATTACAGAGGTGACCATAAAGTGAGGTTCGACAATACACACAGAATATGCTATGAACAGTAAGGCAAGAGAAAGAAGTAACAGTGAGAACACTATCTTAATTAGCCACTGGGTGTCAATTTAAAGAACAATGCACACAGTAGGTGGCATTAGCACAGAGGGGATTTAATGAGTCTCAGTTTGAACGAGAAGGTAAACTATCCTGTAGATTCTACTCCAGACTGACCCAAGTGCTGCAGAGTGTGGCCTCTGTCTTCTGTCTGAAATAAATTATCCTCGACTAGTGATGTAAATGGCAGCAACCATTCCACGTCATGTGTTCGGGAAATGCCTGTTTATGACAGGTATACACACCAACACCATCCAGCAGAGCTCTCACCAGATACCAGCTGTTATTGTTCTTGGGCTATCAATGTCATTAGGATGTTTGCACCGGTGTTTGTAACAGGTGACACCTTGGGTGTGACTTTACTGAGCTGTTCAAGGGCACAGAACACAGCTGATTTTCCAATGATGGCCATGTTAATGTTTTGTTAGATTATAAGAAAATTGAAGATGAGAAAATGTTTTTTTGCAGCCACTGCCATTATGTCATGGATATGCTGGTAAAATGTTGTCAAACTCACATACATCCAGCTCTTTTAGGGTGCATACATGTGTGATGCTGATCAATATTGACCAAAATAGCCATGTAATTCTGCAAACATGTGCTATAAGGGTGAATACAAATGACAAAAATCAATCTACCAATTACACATCCAAATATTCATAATTTCACTGCCAGTGTATTCTGCCACTAAGCCTGCTAATGTATGGCTGATCTGTTGCACTCAGTTCACATTTATAAGTTTTTTAATGTCAAATATCACCATTTTCTATGTCCCACATATTATGTGCAGCATAACCAGAAGGTTAACTGTGCTGCGACCCCTGTTACAGCACATCTCACAACAACTCCAGGTGTGGTTTTAAGTAAACAAACTACAGTTGAACCTTGCTTTACGATCACCTCACAATTAAGGTCACCTTGGTAAAATCCCAAATATTTTTATAACAGTAAAGTATACAAAATTAGTCTCACTAAAATGGTCACCTCGCTATCCAGGTCACTTTGCCCAGTTGTGAGGGTGACCTTAATAGAGAGGTTCCACTGTATGAACAAATGCAAGCACAGTTTTCCAAGTTCCAACAAACCAAAGTAGCAAAGTGTATAAACGTAATAAGAGCGACAAGGTTGTCTATACACTAATTTAAATGATTGCATGATGTGGATTAATTAAGTTATTTCTGCAGTCTTGTGGCCGGAATACATAAATCAGTGGGTTACCCATGGTCACGGATTAGTCACCCTACTTTAAATGTTACTTAATCTTGTTAGTTAATCTTGTTATAGGGAGGTAGTTTGTTTATTGCCCGGAATCAGCCAGGGTGGTAATTATTAATAGTTTTTCGAATTGGTTGTCTTCAATGTGGGAATATTTTTACCACATTGAACATCAAAGAGCTTTGCGATAATACCCGGTGTCCATTATACTGACATTTATTCTTTTATAATTTGAATGTTTTGTTTACATTTTGCAGAAGAAAAATAAAAATTGTGAAACACTGTTTTGGACTTATTAAAACCAATTTATTCTAGTCTGAATTATATTAATATAAAAAACAAAAAACAACCTCACTTTAAATGATAGATCTACAGAGACTGTTCTGACTTGCTAATTACACAAATTTAAATTATTGATCAATAAGATTTAAATTTAAAGTTAGCAAAATAAAGACTGATTTTCTTCTGAAGACATTATTACTTTTTTAATTATTTACTTCAACATTTAGTAACTGAATTCCACAGAAGCAAACCAGCGGTTGATGAAATGTTTAAGTGTGCAAACTTTAAGGACATCCCAATTATAATATGTGCATGCTCTATGTCATGCTTTGCCTACTAAACATGTTTACATACATGCGTTACATTACAAGGGTGGTGCTACATCTGCTAAGTCAATCTTTCTTGCATGCATTTCTCACTTAAACAATTTTATTTTTGTCAAAAGTGAATAAACATGTTGAGCAATAATTTCAACAAATTATATAACAGAATGTCCAACAGATGCACATGTTCAGCATCCATTTCGATGGCTTGATGGACCTTGTTGCTAGGCAACATGTCAATTAAGACAGAAAAGTTACTTTCCGTCTAAAGAATCTCTCTCACCATTCACCAGTACACTGTATAGGATTTTAGCTTTCATTCCTCGCTGTGTATATTTATAAGAGATGTTGGCTGCGTGGGAACATAGACGTTTACAGAATAAGCCACAGATGCTAGAGTGCAGGATTCAACAGTTCAGTGTTTCCAGATTTCCAGAAGTTTTTTAACCACTACTTAAAAGAACCTTAAAGCTCAGGATCCAAGAACGTTACAGGCTTTGGTGCACCACTGGAAAATTGCCTAGTTGGAACGGTTTCCATTAAAGTAGCATTTATCATGGTAATTGGATTTGGAAGGTAATTCTGTAGTCATGCATTTAGAGTGGGGTGAAACATAAACATATTATGGGAAGTCAGAGATATAGATCCTCCATCTACTGAGACAAGTAGTAAACAGGAACACTACCAGTTATCAAAAGAACATTCTATTATATATCTATGCACACGCACACACATACACACACACACACACACACACACACACACACACACGCACGCATGCATGCATGTCTAATATGCAACTTATGCAATACATGCATGGCCTAGGCTTTTCAAATTGTAGCTTCACATCAAATACACATCCACATTTGTTATACCTCTCAGAAGTGTTGTCTATTTACTATCACTCATCAGCATCTGCCTGCCCACCTGCACCCGTACATGCATGCACACACAGTGACACATACAGTGACACACACAGTGACACACAATGACACACACAGTGACACACACAGTGACACACACAGTGACACACAGTGACACACGGTGACACACACAGTGACACACATAGTGACGCACACAGTGACACGCAGTGACACACACAGTGACACACACAGTGGCACACACAGTGATGCACACAGTGGCACGCAGTGACACACACAGTGACACACACAGTGACACACACAGTGACACACACAGTGGTGCACACACAGCGATGCACACAGTGACACGCAGTGACACACACAGTGACACACACAGTGACACACACAGTGGCACACACAGTGATGCACACAGTGACACGCAGTGACACACACAGTGACACACACACACAGTGACACACACAGTGACACACATTGACACACACAGTGACACACACACAGTGACACACACACAGTGACACACACACACAGTGACACACACACAGTGACACACACAGTGACACACACGTCATTAAAATTTGACAGATTTCGGTATCACATGCATGTCTGAGAGTGCAGAAAACATGTTTACCTAGACTCAATAATCAATCCTAAGGTAAAATCTGGAATGCAGGCAGCTGTGAAAAAAGATCTTGTTGAAGCCAAACCAATGCTTAACATTTACTCTTGTATAATTCTTAGTATGACATTCCATGAGTTACACTTATTGGACATATCCAAGGTTATAAACTAAGGGAATATAACTATAATTTATATAATTAATGAGGGATATAGTACTTTTCCACAACAAAATTATGAACCTATTTCAAACATTACATTCAACTGTCAAGTCAAAACAATCAAAGTCAACACATAACAGTCAAATTATCTTAAATTGTGGTGGTCATGGTGCTGAAGTAGATATTACAGTTTTACTACACAGCATGATTTTACAACAAAAACAATCCAATACCTTTCAGCCATCACAGACGTAGACTGATATTCACAAATTCAGACGTGATGCCGAGCTCTGGAATGGCAGGTAAATAGGAACAAACACATGTTTTTATGCGTCGTAGTTTCAGGTGGGGATAAAAACCTCATTGCAG
Source organism: Paraescarpia echinospica (assembly GCA_020002185.1). Lineage (NCBI taxonomy): Eukaryota > Metazoa > Annelida > Polychaeta > Sabellida > Siboglinidae > Paraescarpia > Paraescarpia echinospica. Next base: position 26,568,738 of record CM034538.1, on the reverse strand, counting down.
TCATGTGCAGGGTGATCTCATTATTGTGAGTGAAAATGTCAAATGTAGCATGAAAGATGTACTGTGGAAAAAGTACTATTTCAGCAATTGCAGTGATGATCACCCTGGCAAACATACATTTCATCAGTCTGGGCTAACTCTAACATATTTCTTCTTTAAGCCTGAAAGATTTTGTTTTAGTGATTGCTTTTCCAAGCCAAATTGACAAAATGTCTTCCATCAATCACCTGTCTTGAACCGAGACTTCAGAAAACAACTCCAAATTATGGTTAATTCTTACTGGATCATCATAAAACTGAGTTTGCTAAATGCCCAAAACATTATTTATTTATGGCGGTACAGTGTACTAAGAATTACCCATGGATTAAATGTGCCTTAAAATAAACAGATAACTTTGATATCCGATGTAAAACAAGACCCAGTTTATAACATATTGTTTACTTACACATATGTATACAAAATTATAATAAAAATTGTATTGTTTTGTATGTTTGTAAATGTATACAAAAGTGTACATGCAAATAAATCCAGTCAAGATGTTTTAGGGTCTTTCTTTGCACTCGGAGTCAGATACAGCTGCTCTATAAAACTAAAAAAGTAAAGATAAGTTATTATATATAACGCAGTATCCAGTCCTTAGGGCTGCTCAAAGCACTTTACACTTTACTCTCTGGCAGACCTTTTCAATCAAAAACTATCTCGACTTATCTGGGAAGCATTCAGCCATGCTGCAATTTATGCATCAAAACTTCATACACAAATATCCACTACTGTGTAAAAACCAATATCTACGCCAGCCTCACCCTGGACTTTAGACACAAAGAGAAGAACAATATTCAGTAAACACCAGCAGGCATACTTGCATAGAATCACCACATGCGTGCATGTGTGCATGTGTACGCATTTCTGAACATTATGAGAAACCACATCCGACCATGATAGAAGACGATCACTCCTGTCATTGTGGCTTTGATTTATGACTTTCTTCAACTGTTTCCTTTAGGTGTGTCTGCTTTTATTTGCATCCGTTGTAAATGTAATTGTCATTCCACAAACTACTTCACTCCATGTTACGCATTATTTTACGCCATTTTGACTGTAATGATTGGTGTCACACTTGCAGTGTAGAGTTAAGCTGTTTGTATTTATTTATCTGGCATAATAACAGCTATACACACTACAGCATAAAATCACAACCTAGTACTTCACCAATTAAGCACAGCTGTTTATTATAACATTACCATATCGGCCTTTAAATGCATTATTTTCTTTTTTAAAACTCACATAAAATCAATGATTCATTTTAGCCAGACAATACAGTCAGGTAAAGGTTAAAACACCTGTGACAGGTGCATATGGCTGGCAGGTGTGTGGGCTTACCTGGACGTAATCAGACCTTCAACTGTCTGGTTAGTACCTGGGTGAGGGTTTCATTGGCACTACAGATACCCCATAACAACCCAGATTGCATGGGGTATACCATGTGCGTGAGCTGACGCCATTCTTCCATAGAGCTAGACAGCAGGGATTTGTCTGATTCCTCTGAAAGAAACGTAAACCGTTTGTAATTTTCTTACAGAGCAAATTGGACAAACTGATCTCATGTCTTACAATAAACACACAGATACGAATCTGCGGGGATCGGGCAGACTTTCAGCACCTGGGATGTTCCACAACTTGATGCTTTAATGGACGGTACAATGTTGTAAACTTGCACCTGCGGTTTAACTGAAATCACTGTGATATCAAGTAGGGAGATCCGATGGATGTGAAAAACCTTTTTGAACATTTATACTACAGCTGTAATAATAGGATTAAATTGTAAATATAAATAAAGCTGTTCGTAATGGTAAATCCCAACAAATTGTTGGTTGTCACAAGAAACTAGAAAATATGCATATTATGTGTTAAATCTATTTCCAATGGGACACAAGATGGCAGCACCCCAGTTTCCCAGCAGGACAACAGGTGGCATCACTTAGTCATATCAATTTTGGCCAAATTTCCACCGAACATTTTACGTACAACATCACCGACATTGACAATGGTAAGAACAACCTCATGGATTCCACGGGTACATAATTATGAATACATTTATCAACACATGAATACAAGCCTGTCTGATAATTGTTTTTTGAAAGGATCAATGTGTGTAAAATTTACAAGTAGCTGTGTGAGAGTGTGAGGACACACCAAATGTGCGAGACTTTGTGAGGGGAACAGACTGGTTAGTACCTGTCTGCAAGCGCCCCTATCTCGAAATGTATCCCGATCCCGCTATGCAATCGGGATCGGTTGTTGGAGTTACATAACCATATGGAGTGTCTGCAATGCGGCATTTCATGCACCAACGTATCCCAACCTTCGCTGATGGTACCTTCTACTGGATGATGAGGAAACTAATATACCCACTCAAAACCGTTTCGTTTTTAATAAATATTTACTTGTGATTCTGCCAATAACACTCGCCAAAGGATTGGGTTCAGCCTATAACACGTCAAAATTAAAATATTAGCTTTTGACATTGTGGAACATGTAAAAAGAAGTTCCACTAAAATAGTGCTTTGTCTCTTCATGTGCCATGTTAAATCATTTGGTAACACTTTTTACTATACATGTAAACAGACATGTAATGAATTGCCATATAGCATACAAGGCAGAACAAGAATCAGTTTTAAATGTCTAGTGAAACAGTTTTTTGTAAGAAATATTTACATTTATAACTGGTATTATGTATATCTAGTAGTAGGTTTTCAAATGACTTAATACTCAGGAGGTAATCTCTCTCCCTAGTTTATATATTTATTTTTTATTATTATTTTATTTAGTATTGTTGTTTTAGTCTGCCGTTTTCTCATAATTTCTAGCTGTGTCATGTATTTGTATGTGTCTGTCCAAAGACCACAATGGAAATATGTGCTTGCTCTTTCTTGTGTCATCCTTATACCTGGTAATATAAATATAATAATAAAATAAGAAAAATTATATCATGTACACTGTATTTATATTTTATGTAAGTACATGTATAAGTTTACATTTTTATGTTGAATAAATCAATAAAAAATCAGTAATACATTAATTTTAAGAAGTTGTGTACAACTACTAAAACACTTCAACTCAATTCGTTTCCACAAGAAATGTGAAATGGTTACTGGAATAAGTTCAATAACACACATGTACAAATTGTTTACATGAAAGTTTGCATTAATTTCTGGCCATCCGTTAATTTATTCGTTGCTTCATGCCTTCGATGTCTTGTATTTGTCGGGTTCATACTCCTATCGCGTATCAAAGCCAAGGCGAGGGCTATGCTGAGACAAGTTTTTAAAATATCATTTTTTCTGGTGCATGTCATGTATCACTTCACTGCCAATGCAGGCCATTGCAAAACTGTGCTGCCACCTAGTGATTATACATGCTAATGCTTGTAACAAATTTTGGCAGATTTTTCCACGCTGGTACAAAACTAATAATTTTAATAACAAACCTGAACAAAATCTTCAATAAGATATTCATATTCTAAATATCTACCTTATATATAATCACATTTGTACAAACAAATTGTTCGAAACGTTGTTTGAGTGTAGTTATTACAATTTTGAAACGGCGAAATTGCGTTGCCGTCGGCGTCGCCGAAGAGACGCTACTCGCTAGCGCAAATACTTGAAATAGTCGAGTCACGCACAATTATTATATGCAAGTTATGTAATGTTGGTTTTCATTTTTGTAGTTCATCGTGCAGATGTTCCATGTGATATATGTAATCACATGCATGTTTACCAACCACATTATTCATAGCTTAGTTTGTAAAAAACAACGTCTTTCTTCGGCAACGTCTTCTCCACGGAGTGATCCCTTTACCGCGCCTCGGTTTCGCTGTTCCCAGCATGCGCTGTGGAGCGCGAAAAGCTTCTCTTTCTTCTTCTTCACAGTGTTGTGGATATTCCACATTTGCGCGCATGCACAGTTTAAAAAGGGTTGATAAAAAACAGTATTTTTTATTTTTGAGTTTTTTTTAAGAGGGTGCGTCTACTCTAGGTGGTATTTTTACCCAGACCTCTACTGCCGCTTTGCCTTTGAAAGCTGTGTCATGTGAGGGTGCTGGCCGAGGATGCTTTGTCGGGGATCTTATTCCACATACGGATGGCTGAGGGAAAGATACAAAGGACGCCCTGATCATCCACTGCATCCTGTCCTATCTCCAGCTGTCTCGACTCCGTCCTGCCACTGGATCCAGATAGGCCAGGACGAGAGAGTGAGGTTGACGACCACCGCAACTCTCCCTTACTTTAATCCAAGTCACGCGCAACTCATGACGTCACTCTCATCTCACATCTCTTCAAGACAAGTTCAAGTCCTGTGGCTGTGGCGACAGGAGAGCAGCACCCCAGAGTGACTGAGAAGCCCTCTTAAAAGGTTTCGTAAAAGGTATGACCAAGTGGCAAAGAGTGTAAAACAATTATTTTACCCTCTTTGTCTTTGACTTTGCAGACTTTGGTATGAGTATGTGACTACTTTGCAGACTTTGGTATGAGTATGTGACTATGTATATGTCTATGACTATGAAACATATGTCTATGACTATGAAACATAGTCATAGACATATACATAATCATAGACATATACATAGTCATAGTGGGGGCGCGCGATAGTGTAGTGGTTAGCACATCCGCCTGACATGCCGGCACCCCGAGTTCAATACCCGGACTGGGCAGGTATAGTATATTTGGTGTAAAAACCTGGCTCTCAACATTGGAGACTGTGTATCCCTCGTGAATCGGAGATCACGTTAATGTCGGTCTCGTCTCAATTTGGGACGTAAAAGAACCACTGAGGACGACAAGCACCCTGGCAGTGACCACCCTCAGTGCCAGCATAGAAAGGTCGGCTCGGCGATAATGTTCTGAAAAAGGCTGGCTAGTTGAATGAGACCTCATAAGATCATAACATTGTAACCACAATATATACAGACTAGTCAGTTAATAGAATGTTGCCGAGTGCTGGAAACAACTAGGAACTAGGAACAATGAGTAGCTATGGTTATGGCTATGCTATGACCTATGTCTATGCTAGGACCATGCCAATGCTTGAATGCAAACAAAGGCAAAGCAATGCCAGTGCCAGTGGCAATGCCCGACATTGGCAATGGCATGCTTCTTCTTCAAAGACTTTACTCCCAAGGAGAGTAACGCAGAAAGCAGTCTTGCATTTGGTACAAAATATGTTGGATTTAGCAACGAAATACTGTAAACAATTTATAAACATTGCTTCATCAAGTTCATGTTGAAATGCAGAGCATTACATTATGAAGCAATGACAATTTATTACTGGACTGTACTGAGCCTGCAGCATTCATCCAACCTGTCATGACAGACACACATAGGCACAGTGAAGTATGACTACTGTATTTCATTGTCATGTATTGATCTGTTGAGTTTGTGTGCTATTTAGCCAATATTTACTTATTAACAAAGTTATTGTCAATGCTATGTGTCTGGTTAATGTATATTTTTTATTATAATGTTTAATGTGGCTGTATACATGGCATAAATTATATAACTGTCTTCATAATTATGAACATTGCAGCCTTTTATTGAAATGCAGCGATCAGTTGAATTAGCGTGCTAATATTAGCCAATATTAACTTATTAATTAAGTTACTGTTAATGTGAAATGACTGGTTAATGTATATTTGTTACCATAATTAATGTGGTTTACTGCTTGCATAAATTATACAAATGCCTTCATATCCATGGACATTATGGCCTTTTACTGAAATGTGTCGGTCTGTCAAGGTTGGTTGGTAATTACCAAACATTGACTAATTAATTAAATTGTTATTATTATTAAATGATTTGTTAGTATAGATTTATTACCATCATTAATGTGGTTATACACATTGCATAATTTGTAATTAAATATCTTCATAATCATGGACATTATGGCCTTTAAATAGAACGTATTGGTCTGTTGAGTTTGTGTGGTACTTAACTAATATTAACTAATTAATTGCATTAATTAGTATGAAAAATTATCGGATATTGTAAATTTAGTACTTTAGTCAATGTGTTTCAAAACCCTGATAACAGTATTTTAATAGCTGTATAAATAAAAAAGTTATACCATAAAATATTTATTGACAGAAAACAAAAAAATTAGCTAATTTTGCCATTATTCAAGATACACAAAATTTATGCCGTTTTGCCATTTTAAAATTGCAATATCTTTAACTCAAATCAGACTATGTGTATAAGATGGTCAGGAAATTTGTCTGAACATTTTGGTGTTACGAATGGTATGAGGCAAGGAGGTATACTCTCACTATGCCTTTTTAATATATATATGTGGATTAATTATTGACATACTGTTGCAAACTAACAACACTAAATACATAAATCCTTATCAACAACACAATAATTAGATGCAGCGCACGCTTGTCTTGTGTTTCCGAGAACTAACGACGGCAAACATATCGCCTGCACCACACTGTTCTATAAATAGCTGCAGACGCCAATCGTCGGCCGACAAATTACTTCTGGCGGGGAATAGCACAATTTATACAGTGCCCCTTTAAACAAATGTGACACAGGATGTGCTATAGGTATTACAAATATCAATCATCTTATGTATGCTGATGACTTGGTAATTCTTTTCCCATCTGTGTCAGGATTGTCTGAATTGATGCAGGTCTGTAGATCTTATGGGTTAAATCATGATATATTAAATACAACTCCAAGAAAAGTGCTGTGTTAGTATGCAAAAGCAAATACATGAAAAATTTTGATGTGCCATCATTTAAGATCAATGGTGAAACAATCGGAGAAGATGATTGTGTACAATATTTGAGTCACTTTATTTCTAATACATTACGAGATGACAAGGATATCTTGCAGCAATGTCGACAACTATATGCTAGGGGTAATAATATGCTACTGAGAACATTTTACATGTGTTCTACAGACTACAGAAGTGAAGCTGACTTTGCTTAGTGTTAGAACTTTCTGCTCTCCAATGTATATTGCTCGGCTGTGCTGGAATTATACAATAGCAAGTATACATAAGCTGATGTCTTTCGATTATTGTATTACCACAACAGTCTAAGTATTGCAGTGCTTCCACCGTGTTTGTAGAAAACCATGTACCAAATAATAAAGTTGTGATTAGAAATCTTGTATATAAATTCATGCCAAGATTTTATGCCTCTTAGATCCTTAATTGTAATAAGCTGGTAATTGCAATCATCAGTAGTATATAGTGGCTCTCGAGGATACAACAACATTGGACTAAGATGTATGTTCATAAAAGCTTTGACTGAGTCTACATATGGTAGACCCAATTGGCAATGTGCAATACTCTTAAATTTTTATTTATTTGTATATTTTTCCTTTAATGTTTATATGGACATCTGTACATGCTGCACAATTAAGTCTGAAATAAAGATATTGAATTGAATTATGAGGAAAATACATAATTATTAATTAAATAGAATCCATTGTTACATTTAACGAGCACTTTCAATACACAAAATGCTGCCGTTGTATCAGTGAGGACACTATTTCCATGACACACCAGCGAAAGTGTCCCAGTGGCGTGTTCTGGTGGTGACAGTTTTCAGTATACAAAATTACTGGTAAGGTGCAAAAGTGTTTTTAAAGAGCAAAATTGGGCTTATGAGTGATATTAGATTCGCTTAATTATGAGTGATAATTTATTGGGCCTATGAGTGATATTTTATTGGGTTTATGAGCTTATAAGAATGTTATTGAAACAGGCCAGTGGGTTGTCAATCACTCAGTGGACTAGATTTGAGCCACTTCCAGGTGCAGCATAAACAAGATGCTAACATGGCCACTTTCGTTCACCCTATATTGCCTTCAGGGGTCTATCGCAAGAGATACTACTTAAGAACCATTGGCCAGTGCGTACTGCGTAGCTTCTTCACCTTCTTCTAGGGGAAGTTAAATATACAACACAAGGAATAACATATGTTGGCTGTCGTGGACTTACCGAGCTGGGATGTCAGTCTCTAAACTGTGATCCATTGGCCACAGCATCATGATATTAGTAATTATCGACATACAGATGTTTTTGCCATTATTGGAAGATTTATTCTGTTAGACCTCAAGTCATACCCGCCAGAAGACTGGCACTTCAAATCAGCCAAACCAAAAGTTTATATATCTGTATGAAGATTGATACATAGTGTACATCAATGATTAACGAAAGACCTCTATATGACCATTCATATATCAATATTCAAAAAAATTTGTAATTAATTCCATTTTTGAAATGAGTTTCCAATTTTGTAATTACCTCATTTTATCTTTACGTCTTCAGACTCTCCAGATCTCACTGTTTACTACTGATGCCGCTGATCCGAGGCCTCCAGGTCATCGCATTAACCACAGTGCATCAGGAGAGACACTGATATCAAGCGCCTTTTAAGTTGAAAGGTGGGCTGATCAGAATTGTTTCTGCAGTTGCAGTTTCAAGGTACGACATGGGTTCTCAAAAAGATCACGAATTAAATCATTCAAATTGTATTTGTTCTCATTGGCATTCCTTTGTTTAGTTAAGAATTTAGGTGGATTTTCTTATACAAAGTTTTATCAACTAGTTGTTTATCTGTTCCTTCGTTCTCCATCTAGACAGAGGAGGGTCTTTTTATACAACTAGTTTTTGTTATCTGCAAAAAGATGGCGTTTAGATGTTATTCCTGTTGGTAGATCGTTGATGAAGGATAAAAAAGCAGTGGGCCGAGGACTGTTCCCTGGGGGACTCCCGAGGTGGCGGAAAACCAGTCCGAAGACTCTCCGTCCAACATCACTCGCTGGGATCGGGATGTCAGGATGTTTTGTATCCACAGCAGTAGGGGGCCTCGAATTCCATAGTGGTGAAGTCGACTTTTGAGTAGTAATCGTTGATGGGAGACTCGGTCAAACATCTTGGAGAAGTCAAGAATCACTGCGTCAACTTGTTCGCGATTATCTAGGGATTTAACAAGGTCTTGGGTTGTGGGTCTGAAACCATGCTGGGCATCTGTAAGAATACTGCAATTATCATAACGCTCCATGACTTGGCTGAATATTATGTGTTCAATCAACTTGATGAAGATTGATGTGATAGACGCAGGGCGATAATTGGATGGTGTGGCCCTGTCTCCTTTCTTGTAAATTGGGGTGATGTTTGTCTCCAATCTGATGGGATTAGACCTGTGTCCAATGACTGCTGAAATATGGTTGTTAATATTGGAGAGATTTCAACTGCAAGGTCTTTCAATATATGAGCAGGGAGGGCATGTGGTCCAGTGGCCTTGTCAGTTTTCAGTGATTGGAGCAGTTTGAGAACACCATCCGGAGTTACTGTGATGTGATGGATTGGCGGATGTTCAGGTTCATTTATAATTGGTAAATTGGTGGTGTTTTCAGTGGTGAACACTGAATGAAATTGTTCATTGAAAGTGTTAGCTTTCCCTTTGCTGTCAAAGATTACATTATATCAATTTTTTAAGGAAGATACATTGGTCGAGTCTTGTTTCTTTGATTAATTGAAGTGCCAGAAAGCTTTGTTTGATTGATCATCAGGGTCTTCGAACATATTGTTTATGAAAGACCAGTATTTGTGGCACTGTTTCTTTTGGGTTTCTTTTTGATAGTCTTTGTGAGTCTTCCAGTCCTCATTACTGTCTGATGTTCATGCTCTCTTATACAATCTTTGTTTCATTTTACTCATTCTTCTGATCTTTCTAGTAATCCCTGGTTTTATATGCTTTGAGCAAGTCATCTTGGTTGGAATGTGTTTATTCATTAGGTCCTTTATTTCTGAGGCGAACATGTCCCAGTTTTCCTGGACTATGTGAGACAGTGGGTCACTACTGAAAAACTATTGCTGAAAAGCTACCATCTGCTACCAACTGCTTTCATGCTGTGCATATCCACCCTACCAAATCGAAATACCTTCCATAGTGTCTTATTGTTTAGGTTTGGCTTCGTGTTAATGGAGAATGAAACGACTTCGTGGTCACTTATGTCAGCAACAACTTTGCATTCAACAACAAAATGTGGGTGAGTCGTAAGGACTAAGTCGAGCATGTTTTTAGTTGCATCTCAGACCCGTGTGGGTTCTTTGACCAACTGGTCCAGGAAACCACTTGGTGGTTGTCGCTGTTGTTATATATAGGTACCACTTGGTGATTGTCGCTGTTGTTACATGTAGAGATCACTTGGTGATTGTGGCTATTGTCGCGTGTAGGTCTCTGTCTGTGGTGATTGTGGCTGTTATGTGTAGGTCTCTGGTGTGTGTGGCTTTTGTTGCATGTAGAGACCACTTGGTGATTGTGGTTGTTGTTGCATGTAGGTACCACTTGGTGATTGTGGTTGCTGTTGCCTGTAGGTACCACTTGGTGATTGTGGCTGTTGTTACCTATAGGTACCATTTGGTGATTGTGGTTGTTGTTGCCTGTAGGTACCACTTGGTGATTGTGGTTGTTGTTGCCTGTATGCACCACTAGGTGATTGTGGCTGTTGTTACCTGTATGTACCACTTGGTGATTGTGGCTGTTGTTACCTGTAGGTACCACTTGGTGATTGTGGTTGTTGTTGCCTGTAGGTACCACTTGGTGATTGTGGTTGTTGTTGCCTGTAGGTACCTCTTGGTGATTGTGGCTGTTGTTGCCTGTAGGTACCACTTGGTGATTGTGGCTGTTGTTACCTGTAGGTACCTCTTGGTGATTGTGGCTGTTGTTGCCTGTAGGTACCACTTGGTGATTGTGGTTGTTGTTGCATGTAGAGACCACTTGGTGATTGTGGTTGTTGTTGCCTGTAGGTACCACTTGGTGATTGTGGCTGTTGTTGCTTGTAGGTACCACTTCGTGATTGTGGTTGCTGTTGCCTGTAGGTACCACTTGGTGATTGTGGCTGTTGTTACCTGTAGGTACCACTTGGTGATTGTGGCTGTTGTTGCCTGTAGGTACCACTTGGTGATTGTGGCTGTTGTTACCTGTGGGTACCACTTGGTGATTGTGGTTGTTGTTGCCTGTAGGTACCACTTGGTGATTGTGGTTGTTGTTGCCTGTAGGTACCACTTGGTGATTGTGGCTGTTGTTATCCGTAGGTACCTCTTGGCGATTGTGGCTGTTGTTGCCTGTAGGTACCACTTGGTGATTGTGGCTGTTGTTACCTGTAGGTACCACTTGGTGATTGTGACTGTTGTTGCCTGTAGGTACCACTTGGTGATTGTGGCTGTTGTTACCTGTGGGTACCACTTGGTGATTGTGGTTGTTGTTGCCTGTAGGTACCACTTGGTGATTGTGGTTGTTGTTGCCTGTATGTACCACTTGGTGATTGTGGCTGTTGTTACCTGTAGGTACCACTTGGTGATTGTGGTTGTTGTTGCCTGTATGTACCACTTGGTGATTGTGGCTGTTGTTACATGTAGGTACCACTTGGTGATTGTGGTTGTTGTTGCCTGTAGGTACCACTTGGTGATTGTGGCTGTTGTTACCTGTAGGTACCACTTGGTGATTGTGGTTGTTGTTGCCTGTAGGTACCACTTGGTGATTGTGGCTGTTGTTACATGTAGGTACCACTTGGTGATTGTGGTTGTTGTTGCCTGTATGTACCACTTGGTGATTGTGGCTGTTGTTACATGTAGGTACCACTTGGTGATTGTGGTTGTTGTTGCCTGTAGGTACCACTTGGTGATTGTAGTTGTTGTTGCCTGTAGGTACCTCTTGGTGATTGTGGCTGTTGTTGCCTGTAGGTACCACTTGGTGATTGTGGCTGTTGTTACCTGTAGGTACCTCTTGGTGATTGTGGCTGTTGTTGCCTGTAGGTACCACTTGATGATTGTGGCTGTTGTTACCTGTATGTACCTCTTGGTGATTGTGGCTGTTGTTGCCTGTAGGTACCACTTGGTGATTGTGGCTGTTGTTGCCTGTAGGTACCACTTGGTGATTGTGGTTGCTGTTGCCTGTAGGTACCACTTGGTGATTGTGGCTGTTGTTGCCTGTAGGTACCACTTGGTGATTGTGGTTGCTGTTGCCTGTAGGTACCACTTGGTGATTGTGGCTGTTGTTACCTGTATGTACCACTTGGTGATTGTGGTTGTTGTTGCCTGTAGGTACCACTTGGTGATTGTGGTTGTTGTTGCCTGTATGTACCACTTGGTGATTGTGGCTGTTGTTACCTGTAGGTACCTCTTGGTGATTGTGGCTGTTGTTGCCTGTAGGTACCACTTGGTGATTGTGGCTGTTGTTGCCTGTAGGTACCACTTGGTGATTGTGATTGTTGTTGCCTGTAGGTACCACTTGGTGATTGTGGCTGTTGTTACCTGTATGTACCTCTTGGTGATTGTGGCTGTTGTTGCCTGTAGGTACCACTTGGTGATTGTGGCTGTTGTTACCTGTGGGTACCACTTGGTGATTGTGGTTGTTGTTGCCTGTAGGTACCACTTGGTGATTGTGGTTGTTGTTGCATGTAGAGACCACTTGGTGATTGTTGTTTTTGTTGCCTGTAGGTACCACTTGGTGATTGTGGCTGTTGTTACCTGTGGGTACCACTTGGTGATTGTGGTTGTTGTTGCATGTAGAGACCACTTGGTGATTGTGGTTGTTGTTGCCTGTAGGTACCACTTGGTGATTGTGGTTGCTGTTGCCTGTAGGTACCACTTGGTAATTGTGGCTGTTGTTACCTGTAGGTACCGCTTGGTGATTGTGGTTGTTGTTGCCTGTAGGTACCACTTGGTGATTGTGGTTGTTGTTGCCTGTATGTACCACTAGGTGATTGTGGCTGTTGTTACCTGTAGGTACCTCTTGGTGATCGTGGCTGTTGTTGCATGTAGGTACCACTTGGTGATTGTGGCTGTTGTTGCCTGTAGGTACCACTTGGTGATTATGGTTGTTGTTGCCTGTAGGTACCACTTGGTGATTGTGGCTGTTGTTACCTGTGGGTACCATTTGGTGATTGTGGTTGTTGTTGCCTGTAGGTACCTCTTGGTTATTGTGGTTGTTGTTGCATGTAGAGACCACTTGGTGATTGTGGTTGTTGTTGCCTGTAGGTACCACTTGGTGATTGTGGCTGTTGTTACCTGTAGGTACCACTTGGTGATTGTGGTTGTTGTTGCCTGTAGGTACCACTTGGTGATTGTGGTTGTTGTTGCCTGTATGTACCACTTGGTGATTGTGGCTGTTGTTACCTGTGGGTACCATTTGGTGATTGTGGTTGTTGTTGCCTGTAGGTACCTCTTGGTTATTGTGGTTGTTGCATGTAGAGACCACTTGGTGATTGTGGTTGTTGTTGCCTGTAGGTACCACTTGGTGATTGTGGCTGTTGTTACCTGTAGGTACCACTTGGTGATTGTGGTTGTTGTTGCCTGTAGGTACCACTTGGTGATTGTGGTTGTTGTTGCCTGTATGTACCACTTGGTGATTGTGGCTGTTGTTACCTGTAGGTACCTCTTGGTGATTGTGGCTGTTGTTGCCTGTAGGTACCTCTTGGTGATTGTGGCTGTTGTTACCTGTATGTACCACTTGGTGATTGTGGTTGTTGTTGCCTATAGGTACCACTTGGTGATTGTGGCTGTTGTTACCTGTAGGTACCTCTTGGTGAGTGTGGCTGTTGTTGCCTGTAGGTACCACTTGGTGATTGTGGCTGTTGTTACCTGTAGGTACCTCTTGGTGATTGTGGCTGTTGTTGCCTGTAGGTACCACTTGGTGATTGTGACTGTTGTTACCTGTGGGTGCCACTTGGTGATTGTGGTTGTTGTTGCCTGTAGGTACCACTTGGTGATTGTGGTTGTTGTTGCATGTAGAGACCACTTGGTGATTGTTGTTGTTGTTGCCTGTAGGTACCACTTGGTGATTGTGGGTGTTGTTACCTGTGGGTACCACTTGGTGATTGTGGTTGTTGTTGCATGTAGAGACCACTTGGTGATTGTGGTTGTTGTTGCCTGTAGGTACCACTTGGTGATTGTGGTTGCTGTTGCCTGTAGGTACCACTTGGTAATTGTGGCTGTTGTTACCTGTAGGTACCGCTTGGTGATTGTGGTTGTTGTTGCCTGTAGGTACCACGTGGTGATTGTGGTTGTTGTTGCCTGTATGTACCACTAGGTGATTGTGGCTGTTGTTACCTGTAGGTACCTCTTGGTGATCGTGGCTGTTGTTGCATGTAGGTACCACTTGGTGATTGTGGCTGTTGTTGCCTGTAGGTACCACTTGGTGATTATGGTTGTTGTTGCCTGTAGGTACCACTTGGTGATTGTGGCTGTTGTTACCTGTAGGTACCTCTTGGTGATTGTGGCTGTTGTTGCCTGTAGGTACCACTTGGCGATTGTGGCTGTTGTTACCTGTGGGTACCATTTGGTGATTGTGGTTGTTGTTGCCTGTAGGTACCTCTTGGTTATTGTGGTTGTTGTTGCATGTAGAGACCACTTGGTGATTGTGGTTGTTGTTGCCTGTAGGTACCACTTGGTGATTGTGGCTGTTGTTACCTGTAGGTACCACTTGGTGATTGTGGTTGTTGTTGCATGTAGGTACCACTTGGTGATTGTGGTTGTTGTTGCCTGTATGTACCACTTGGTGATTGTGGCTGTTGTTACCTGTAGGTACCTCTTGGTGATTGTGGCTGTTGTTGCCTGTAGGTACCTCTTGGTGATTGTGGCTGTTGTTACCTGTATGTACCACTTGGTGATTGTGGTTGTTGTTGCCTATAGGTACCACTTGGTGATTGTGGCTGTTGTTACCTGTAGGTACCTCTTGGTGAGTGTGGCTGTTGTTGCCTGTAGGTACCACTTGGTGATTGTGGCTGTTGTTACCTGTGGGTACCACTTGTTGATTGTGGCTGTTGTTACCTGTGGGTAACACTTGGTGATTGTGGTTGTTGTTGCCTGTAGGTGCCACTTGGTGATTGTGGCTGTTGTTGCCTGTAGGTAACACTTGGTGATTGTGGCTGTTGTTGCCTGTAGGTACCACTTGGTGATTGTGGTTGTTGTTGCCTGTAGGTACCACTTGGTGATTGTGTCTGTTGTTATCCGTAGGTACCACTTGGTGATTGTGGTTGTTGTTGCCTGTATGTACCACTTGGTGATTGTGGCTGTTGTTACCTGTAGGTACCACTTGGTGATTGTGGTTGTTGTTGCCTGTAGGTACCACTTGGTGATTGTGGCTGTTGTTACCTGTAGGTACCTCTTGGTCATTGTGGCTGTTGTTGCCTGTAGGTACCACTTGGTGATTGTGCTGTTGTTGCCTGTAGGTACCACTTGGTGATTGTGGTTGTTGTTGCCTATAGGTACCACTTGGTGATTGTGGCTGTTGTTACCTGTAGGTACCTCTTGGTGATTGTGGCTGTTGTTGCCTGTAGGTACCACTTGGTGATTGTGGCTGTTGTTACCTGTGGGTACCACTTGGTGATTGTGGTTGTTGTTGCCTGTAGGTACCACTTGGTGATTGTGGCTGTTGTTATCCATAGGTACCACTTGGTGATTGTGGTTGTTGTTGCCTGTATGTACCACTTGGTGATTGTGGCTGTTGTTACCTGTAGGTACCACTTGGTGATTGTGGTTGTTGTTGCCTGTAGGTACCACTTGGTGATTGTGGCTGTTGTTACCTGTAGGTACCTCTTGGTGATTGTGGTTGTTGTTGCCTGTAGGTACCACTTGGTGATTGTGGTTGTTGTTGCCTGTATGTACCACTTGGTGATTGTGGCTGTTGTTACCTGTAGGTACCTCTTGGTGATTGTGGCTGTTGTTGCCTGTAGGTACCTCTTGGTGAGTGTGGCTGTTGTTGCCTGTAGTCCAATCTAGATATGACGAAAATGTGCACAAGTGATTTAGTCACATCTGTTGTGAGGTATCACCTGATACGACTTATGTTGTGGAGGTGCATATACGCTGTTCAGCAAATGGCACTTATGTGGCTAGTCATGTTGAGGGATTGATCAAATACAACGCCCAGGTTCAACATTCCTGTAAGACCATTGATCAGATTGACACCTTACAAACACCAGGGCAGTTCTGCCATTATACATTCCTACCATGTCAGGACCACATCAAATATTGGCATACCAGTTTTTGTCCTAGCAATTATGTCCCAACCTCACAGAAGACCACTTATAAACATTGCAGAGGATCATGTACAAGTCTTGCAAAGGATCATGTACAAGCCTTGCAGAGGATCATGTTCAAGCTTAGCAGAGGATCATTTACTGGTCTTGCAGAGGATCATATTCAAGCTTTGCAGAAGATCGTGTACAATCCTTGCAGAGGATCATGTTCAAGCTTTGCAGAAGGTCATGTACAAGCCTTGCAGAGGATCATGTTCAAGCCTTGCAGAGGATCATGTTCAAGCTTTGCAGAAGATCATGTACAATCCTTGCAGAGGATCATGTTCAAGCTTTGCAGAGGATCATGTACTGGTCTTGCAGAGGACCATGTTCAAGCTTTGCAGAGGATCATGTACAAGCTTTGCAGAGGATCATGTTCAAGCTTTGCAGAGGATCATGTACAAGCTTTGCAGAGGATCATGTTCAAGCCTTGCAGAGGATTATGTACAATCCTTACAGATGACCATGTACAAACCTTGCAGAGGACCATGTACAATCCTTACAGAAGATCACGTTCAAGCTTTGTAGAGGATCATGTACAAGCCTTGCAGAGGATCATGTTCAAGCTTTGCAGAGGATCATGTACAAGCCTTGCAGATGACCATGTACAAACCTTGCAGAGGACCATGTACAAACCTTGCAGAGGATCATGTACAAGCTTTGTAGAGGATCATGTACAAACCTTGAAGAGGATCATGTTCAAACTTTGCAGAGGATCATGTACAAGCTTTGTAGAGGATCATGTTCAAGCCTTGCAGAGGATCATGTACAAGCTTTGCAGAGGATCATGTACAATCCTTACAGATGACCATGTACAAACCTTGCAGAGGACCAAGTACAAACCTTGCAGAGGATCATGTACAAGCTTTGCAGAGGATCATGTACAAACCTTGCAGAGGACCATGTACAATCCTTACAGAGGATCATGTACAAACTCTGCAGAGGATCATGTACAAACCTTGCAGAGGATCATGTTCAAGTTTTGCAGAGGATCATGTACAAGCCCTGCAAAGAATCATTTACAATTACAAGCCTTAATAACTTGAATGTCGCTTTAGTTTTATATTATACAGACCCAGTTTTAGATAATTTGTACTGTTTTAGACATTGTTTAGTACATTAATTATGCACAGTAGTGACCTAGACAGATGAGTATTTGTAAATAAAATGTTGCATTACATTACATGTAGAGAGAGAGATAGTAGGTGTAAATTAATTTATTACCCAGTACCTGTTAGTCTAAATATGTAGCTCACAGTCAAACTGTATCTTGCATTACAATTTTGCAACTTGTAGTAACTCATATTTAATAGTTGGTTACCACTGACCATTGTAATAGGAATATTGAACAACTAAAGTCAAGTCAACAAACAGAGAGAGAGAGAGACAATCAGAATGGAAACAGTAAGTTATAAGGCCATTTGATTATTCCTCTGCAGATTCGTGACATGGCTGAAATATTGGGCTCAATATGAAGAGACCCTTGTACCTTGGGGGATGACCCTAATGTGAGGGTTGCCCCTGGGGTTGGGGTGGATACCGGCTTCCATGGCTGTATTGGAGAGGTAGGTGGCTAGACTACACAAGAGGATGAATGATAGAGCTGTGTTCCATCCATACGTGTAACACTGTTGTAGGTGCAGACTCAGCCACATCGACATGTTAACACTGTGCAATCTAACATTTACAGATTCATTGTTGATAGATGGTTATAATTTTTATAAACTTTCTTACATTGCTACAGGGGGTAGTGGTGTGCTGTAAACATAACACTGTCACAAGTGGTGTGCTTTAAAATGTTACATTGCCACAAGTGGGTGATGAAAAAATTACATTACCACAAAGGGTGTGCTGTAAACAGTGCAATGCCATGAGGAGTGTGCTGTAAATATTACATTACCACGAAGGCTTTGTTGTAAACGTTATGTTGTCATGATGGGTTTGTTGTAAAAAAATACATTGCAATGAGGATGGTGACATAAACATTACATTGCCACAAAGGATGTGCTGTAAACATGAAATTGTCACAAGGAGCTGCTGTAAAAATTTCTTTGACATGAGGGTTATTTTGCTGTAGGTTATTCTGAAGGGTCCACCCATGACCTGGTGGATGACGCCATTGCAAGCAGTAACATTGTCAACTGTGGCGACATGACGCCCTGTGCCAAGCAACACTGCCCTAATGATGCACAGTGTATTGAAGTGAGCAGCACAGAATACAGGTGTAACTGTCCAGCACAATACCCAGGTATGTATTTAGTTTCCAGGTCTGCAATTATCCTAGTCAGATGCCTTATGCAGATGTATGTATAAGCGGTATGTATAAGGAGGTTTTGCTAGGCAACAGGGCATGTGATGGATAGGTCATTTGTCAGTTAATAAGGAAAACTTCTTAGGCAGTTGACTGATTATGAGTATAAGAAAAAAATGTTGTTAGGCTATTGTCAGTATATGAGGAAAACACCTCTTAGGCAATTGAATGAATATGAGCAAACTATGTTTTAGATAAATGGCTGAATTCGAGCAACCAATTTGAGTGAATATGGAAAAGCCTAGTGTGCTCACAGTAGACAGAACATGAACAAAAGTTGTGTATTTCAGGTACTAACTGTGAAGTACAACTCAACATCTGCATCGCAAACAACCCATGTGAGAACAGGGGTGTTTGTGAAGCTGTGGGAGACTCGTACATCTGTAAATGCCCCATGGGCTACAGTGGCGCCACCTGTACAGAGAGTAAGTCTTGTGTTTGTCGATCATGGGATAATGATCAACTGATTGCTGGAACGGTACTAAAATGCATTAAAAAGCATCACTACGAACTTTTGGTCCTCTGTTTATTATATTTGTGGAGCTTAGAGCTTGCAGCTTGCACTGGGATGTAATATATTGTGTGTTGCTGTGGTTGCATGAACTGGGAAGTGGTGTATTGTGTGTTGCTGTGGTTGTAGCTATGAACTGGGAAGTGACCCAGCCAACATCAGCTCGGTGGACAGAATAGATGACGGACGACCACACACCATCTGTTGTGTACTTGTATGCCAGTGAATATCACCATGTAACATTTGCATAATTCAAGAAACATTTAATTGGCAGAACAACTGAAAATACATGTGGTCACTTCCACAAAACAAGATGGCAGACACTGTAAAGCAATTGGTCAGTGCCTGGTTAATGGTCACTAGAGGGTGGTCCAATAATAACAATGAGTGCCACTGACACACAATAGCATTGACTGCAATGTCAGCTAACACAACATATAGTTCATATAGCATGGAATGAGAAACATGACAGTCCTCCCTTCCAGATTGTTCGTTGCTCATTCCTCAATGAGCCTCTTCGGCGGAATACCGAAATTAACGCGAGTCGAACGACGAGGTATCACTGGCTGATCAACAGGGACAGGTGGTTCATCATTCATGACTTCGTCAGGCAGGTGTTCGTCAATTTCGGGAACGGGCAAGTCGGGAACACCGTTGTCGTATTGCTGCTGATCTGTCTTTGTAGGACGTTTAGTCGCGAGTGCAGCAGAACGCTTCATATTGCGTCGGCGGTTCGTTGTTGGAACGGAACGCGACTTCAGCTGATCTTCGTGTCGGCGGCAATGTCCATCAGGTCCTTGGACAATGAACATTTTCTTTCCGATATGACCAGTCACTTTTCCAGCCACCCATTTTGGACGATTTTTTGTGAAATCTCTGTAATGGACATATGCACCGATTGAGAATTTCGGCTTGGCTGGCAATGTTGATTTCTTCTGTGTTTTTGCTTTGTGCACAGGTGGTTGTAGAACGGAGAGAGAAGACCGCAGCTGGTGTCCAAGCATCAGTTCAGCTGGAGTACGACCAGTCGTGCAATTTGGAGTGACACGGTATTGCTGGAGGAATTCTCGCAATGCCAGATGTTTCGACTTCCTCTCCCCTCTGACAGCTCGTTTTATGGCCTGTTTGAAAATGCCAACAAGCCGTTCAGCTTCACCGTTCGATGGTGGGTGAAATGGCGCAGAAGTCAGATGTGCGATCGAGTGTGCATTGCACCAGTCAGCGAACGTCTGTGAGGCGAACTGCGGGCCATTGTCGGATACAATTGTTTCAGGCAGGCCCCAGATAGCAAACAAGTCATCGAGTGCGGACGTAGTAGTCTCAGATGTCGGATACTTGTTTAATTTAAGAACGTGCGGCCATTTCGAGTGGGCATCCATCACGACCAACCACATGTCATCTAGGAACGGACCGGCAAAATCAATATGAATGCGCTGCCATGGGCGGTCCGGAACGGGCCATGCAGACAGATTTTCAGGTTGATTTGGGCCTGTTTCAGCACAAGCTGTGCAGTCCTTGCAGTGGGCGGCGATGTCGACCTCGATATTAGGCCACCACACATGCATGCGTGCGAGCGACTTCATGCGCACTATTCCAATGTGCGTCAAGTTCAGCATGTTGAGGACCCTAGCGCGAAGTGCAGTCGGAATGATGACTCGGGAGTCGCGTAGAAGGACACCATCCTTCGATGTGATCTCCGTCTGGGCATTCAGGTAAGTACGAACTTTGTCCTTATCATGATTATGCGGCCATGTGGATGGCCACCCATTTGCAACGAAGTCTAGCACCTTTGTCAGAATCGGGTCCTTTCTGGTGTAGTCAGCGACGGTTTTCGTAGAGAGCGGCAAATTGAGAATGACCTGCATGTCGAGCAAGTTCACTTCATTGTCAATTTCGGCTATGCTCTCCTCTTTGTCGAAACTCGGATCGGGACCAATGGGCAGGCGAGACAGAGCATCTGTGTTGGCGTGATCAGCAGATTGTCTGTAGACAATGTGGTAATCGTAGCCCATCATTACCAGTGCCCATCGCTGCAGTCGCTGTAGCGTCATCACTGGTAGACTCTTCTCTGGACTGAAGATGGTCAGCAGAGGTTTGTGATCTGTGGTGAGCTGGAAGTGGCGACCACTCAGGTACTGATGGAATTTCCTCACACCGAAAATGATTGACAGTGCCTCCTTCTCCACCTGGCTGTAATTCTTCTCTGCCGACGTCAGCGTTTTGGAGGCAAAGGCGATCGGTTCCTCAGTACCATCTGGTGCACACTGAGAAATAACAGCCCCGATGCCATATGGCGATGCGTCGGCGGCCAGAGATATCGGCCTAGTTGGATCGTAGTGGACCAAGCGCGTTTTCTGGGCCAGCATCTCCTTCAGTCGGTTGAACGCCTGGTCGCACTCAGCAGACCAGGCACTGCTCTTCGAAGTCACACTCTTTGGCTTTAGTGCGCAGTTTGGCCAGGAAATCAGTGATGGATTGACCTTCCTGCTGAAACGTGCGGAAGAAGTCGAGACACGCAGCAAGAAAGTTACGCTTTTCCTCGAAATGCTGTTTAAGCGCCGCTTTCACTTCTTCTTAGGAAGCTTCTGTCACTTCCTTAGTCAGTAGATTCTGAAGAAGTGCAAATGTTTCTGGTGACATGGTTGAACACAGAGCAGCCTTTTTCTTTGGGTCTGTTGTGATGTTGTTTGAGTCGAAGTAGAACTCCGCACGCATCAAGTAGGATGACCATTGCTCTCTATCTGGGTCGAACCGGTCAAACTGTCGTGCCATGCTTGAATGACAGTCAGTAAACAGGCACTCAGACAGTAGCCTATTGTCTGCAGTTCAGAGCCAGTTCAGGCATGTACTCACTGAAGCATGTCGACACAGTTTGTAGGTAGTTGAAAACAATCCCACTTCTGACACCATCTGTTGTGTACTTGTACTTCTAATATCATACTATACTGTATACACTACTGTATGTGTACTTCTAATATCATACTATACTGTATACACTACTGTATGTGTACTTCTAATATCATACTATACTGTATACACTACTGTATGTGTACTTCTAATATCATACTATACTGTATACACTACTGTATGTGTACTTCTAATATCATACTATACTGTATACACTACTGTATGTGTACTTCTAATATCATACTATACTGTATACACTACTGTATGTGTACTTCTAATATCATACTATACTGTATACACTACTGTATGTGTACTTCTAATATCATACTATACTGTATACACTACTGTATGTGTACTTCTAATATCATACTATACTGTATACACTACTGTATGTGTACTTCTAATATCATACTATACTGTATACACTACTGTATGTGTACTCTAATATCATACTATACTGTATACACTACTGTATGTGTAATATCATACTATACCGTATACACTACTGTATGTGCCTTCTAATATCATACTATACTGTATACACTACTGTATGTGTACTTCTAATATCATACTATACTGTATACACTACTGTATGTGTACTGTATACCATACCGTATACACTGTATGTGTGTATATCTAATATATACTGTATACACTACTGTATGTGCACTTTAATATCATACTATACTGCATACACTGTATGTGTACTAATATCATACTATACTGTATCTGTATGTACTAATATCATACTATACCGTATACACTACTGTATGTGTACTTCTAATATCATACTATACTGTATACTGCACCTAATATCATACTATACTGTATACACTACTGTATGTGTACTTCTAATATCATACTATACTGTATACACTACTGTATGTGTACTTCTAATATCATACTATACTGTATACACTACTGTATGTGTACTTCTAATATCATACTATACTGTATACACTACTGTATGTGTACTTCTAATATCATACTATACTGTATACACTACTGTATGTGCGCTCCTAATATCATACTATACTGTATACACTACTGTATGTGCGCTCCTAATATCATACTATACTGTATACACTACTGTATGTGTGCTCCTAATATCATACTATACTGTATACACTACTGTATGTGTGCTCCTAATACCATACTATACTGTATACACTACTGTATGTGTGCTCCTAATATCATACACTACTGTATGTTTTGTGTACTTGTAGGCCAGGGAATATCACCACGTAACATTTGCATAATTCAAGAAACATTTAATTGGCAGAACAACTGAAAATTCATGTGGTCACTTCCACAAAACAAGATGGCAGACACTGTAAAGCAATTGGTCAGTGCCTGGTCAATGGTCACTAGAGGGTGGTCCAATAATAACAATGAGTGCCACTGACACACAATAGCATTGACTGCAATGTCAGCTAACACAACATATAGTTCATATAGCATGGAATGAGAAACATGACACCATCGCCGTTAGAAGGTAACATCACATGATGCCATTATATGATTGTGTGGTCAACATGTACTTCCCGGACTTTTTGTTAATAAACTAACCATGACCACCATAACAGATAACCAGGCACTTCATGTGTGTCATCAGATGTATATTTTCTGAAATTGTCAACTTGAAATGATGGACACTGTGAAGTAAGCTTATTCTCACCTTGATAAAACATGGTGAGGATATGTTTTGATAGTCCTTAACAATCTTTACAAATTATTACTTCACATTTATTCTGTTTTCCCACAGTTCGATTCAAGTGGTGTGTCACTTATTTTAATCAAACAAAATAGGTTTGAATATATGTTATGTGCAAATTGTTGGCAACTGAAGACTCCAGTTAGAAAATGATGATGCAAGATTCCCAACATTTAAACATACTGATTTTACATCATACTAATACTGGTAGCTAATTATTGATCATTCTTTCACCGATATGAGTTTAAAACAATTTTTTTCAGTTTAAAAATAAAACCCAGGTATTTGTGATATTAGCTGTGGTATGAGTAGATGATATTAGCTGTGGTATGAGTAGATGATATTAGCTGTGGTATGAGTAGATGATATTAGCTGTGGTATGAGTAGATGATATTAGCTGTGGTATGAGAAGATGAATATGGATGATGTTGTTGACTTCAGGACTGGGAGGAAAGGAAGTCTTGAGATCGACGGATTCAAAATGTCGTCCTTGAATGTTGAAGGGCAGATTCACAAAGCAATCTTAATGTGATGGATAGATAAGGTAATCATGTGCAATCATACCACTAGATCATGCCAACAGAAGTGATGGTCTGATACAAAGTATTTATTGAGCACAAATGCCAAATACTTATTGAATATTAACAGAAAGAGACTTGTAGGGGAAATAAATCTTGTGATGCATTTAATTACAGATGTCCCATGCCTGCTTTTGTAGATTTGGAAAAACATGTGTGGTTTAATTATATCTATGTTCAAAATACATTGTTTCCATATATTTTAGATGCCAGTATGTTATAATGAAAATGTCAAAAGTGCATGGTAAGGAAACGTTAGGTTTTCATAGTAAATTATTTAACGATTTATCAACATGCTCGTCTAGCTGTGGATATCTGATCTGGTGAAAGCTGGATGCTCATTGGTTCCAAGATGAACACAGCTTATGGTGTGTAGATCTACATTTAGCTGGGTAATGTTGGGTTTTTGTCCATATTGGGGGTAAAGTGCAAAGTGATAACATGATTCACATATGTATACTATCAATAGTCACTTGTGTATTATTTATTTTTATATAAAGAAACACAGTGTTTCCCCAAGAAGAACAGTATTTTGTTATTCCCTAACTTGAACTGGTTTGGAACATTCGACATTCAGTAAAACTTCTCTTGAAACTTGTATTTAAAAACTCAATAACAGTACAAATGTTACTAGTCACGTATTGTTGAATATAATACACCTTTATGGTAAACACATCAAGAACTGGCATTATGTTAAAGGTGCTCAATCACTTCGTTTGCCCATCGCCAATCCTGTTCTTTTATGTCCAGATGTGTAATGTGTGAATAGTTTAATTAGTGCGCACAATCTGTTTAATAAAAAAAAATTTGTACTTGTTTTTTAATCGATAAAAAAAGATGTGTCGTTACATCGGGTAGCTGGCGCGAAAGCCAATTGCGCTGTCGATTTCCTAAAATTAGACAGTCACGTGCTTTACGCGAGACCAGACATCCAGGCCAGCTTACGAAAACATCAACAACAGAGAAGAGCGAACACGTGGTGGTAGTTTGAATGAATAGAAGGTACGTATTACACTGTCACAATTGGTAACGCGAACATGTATGATACCAAGCGGTGTATTAATCAAAAATGAAGTAGCCATCGTTAATAAAAGTGAGTGACATCTGCGACAGTGCATTGCGAATTTACGTCATCATTTGTACTGGCACTGCGCCAGAAACGGAGAGTGACACTGACAGTGGGCATAATAAGATAATACAGGGGCCGATTTGATATGTATTGACATGCCTATGGCTACGCCGAATCACGTTAATAAACTATTTATTACGAAAATACAGTACGATAGTAAATTACCTGACGGCGACGGCACATAATGGGAAATAACATTGTTTTGGCAGTATAGCGACTGTGCATTTTAAGGGAGCAGTAATTATATTGTTTATCAAATACGTCAAACAAGGGGGGTATACATTTCGGCGGTTGAAACCAGGGAGCTGAGCCCCATTATTTTTGCAAATGATGTGCAGTTGGGATTTTTTGTGACCCTCTGGGATGGAGGGCGATCAATGGCTTTTATTAAGATTCAGCCCCTCCCCTCAATTTTCACCCAATTCCGACACCTATTATAGCATTTATGAATATATATATGATGTTGTTATATTGCTGACATTTTGTGTTAATGCATATATAGCATCGTATTTTAATTACGTAATGTAATAAATATGCATGTTATGCGACAACCAAGAATATGCCTATGTAATTTGTAATTGGTTTCCTGGGATAACTGTCAAATTACAAAGTTAAGGTGTTAGTGTGCAATCATCCAATTTCGTGCATTGTCATCACAACTGAGGAAGTATTTCTGGAATGTGCAATACTAAAAGGATGTTCATGTGACATGTGATTAAGTTCATACATCTGTTTTGATGTTGATAGATGCCACCCCGCAACCAGCGTGTAAGGACGAGAGGAGGGAGAGGACGGAGGGGTGGCAGAGGATGTCAGCTAAGTCAGGCTGATATCGAGAGAGTACGTAGGCTTCGGGAGGCCCGCATTCGTTCAACTCAGGTAATATCATATACAACAATTAACCACACATAGGTTATTAACAAAGTTTTAATTGCACATTTAAATATATCTTCGGCTGCATAGACATACATATAGAAACTATGTTTACTTACTTTACAAAAAAACCTTCATGTAAACATCACATTTTCACACCAAATCCACATGTAGTCATGGAAAAAAGCTGTTATCATTATTCAACAAAGTCCCTTGTGTGTGCATCATGCATTTGTACATTAAACCCAGAGTGATTCATCCATATAACACCTACAAAAATATAACTTGTTTGCATTCATTTACATAGGAAACAATAGAGCAGTTAGATGCAACATCGATGCGCTGTTTGTTGCACTCAATTGTCAATGAGCATCCAGGCATCGTGTTCGATGCACTGGAAGTGCTACAAGCCCAGGCGCCTACCCCCCACCCGGACCAGCCATCGGAAATCACCCCCCATTGGTGCATCTGCGGCAGATGTAGAGACATGCCGACAGACCTGGAGAGGTTATGCTGTGGCCTACACAACTGCATATCTCAAAGACCAGTGAGTACCTGACATTGAAATGCAACATAGAAGGACTAGTTAAGCATACTACAATTGTGTAATAAGAATGCAAGTTTTTGTTTTAAATGAACGATAATACCCTGAGGTAATGTAGTAATGAACCCTGGAGTGAACTGATTCTTTCATAATATGCCACATGTGACAAACCCTTCGAATACATGATAAGGAAAACATACTGTTGGCATAATACCTATCTAAAATGTTGACATTACAACATTTCCCATGACGATGTAACCTTGACGTTCAGGCAGCATCTTGAAATGTCAAACAAGAGTAGCTGTAATAGTTACACACGACAGAAACTGAGATGTATTGTCAGAAAAAACATTTCATAATCCTTGCCAGTTAGCAGCTATCACATCAATGTATAATATTGACTCTGGCCAGGATGGCAATTTTAATGAAATTAATATTCATAATAAAAAATAACAATAAATTTAATGACAACGACCTCATACAATTAAAATACATCATCACCTTTTTTGTTACACTAAGTTATCCTTGCTGTATCACCCCCTACATCCCACTGAAACCATCCCCTGTGGAATACTCACTGCTCGCAAGATATATGCCAATATGTATGAGGTATGTCAGGTCATTCATCAAACAATTTATACGGATTACCACAATTAATACTCCATATTTACTCCCAACATTGCAATGATGCCCAACGTTGTTTTGCTATAACAATTTTATCTTTACAGGAGATTGAACTAGTGTGTCTGGAGCCATTAGTTCTACACATCAACATGGCCTACTGGGCAGACATTTTTGCGCAGGACCCCGGACACGACTCGGCAGCCCTGCGACATGCTGCTTACAGGCAGTTTGTCCTGTGGCGAAATGGCCGACTCGGGACAAACATCCGTCGCGTCATCCCCAGTTGTGTGGTCAGCCGCATTAGGGATCGATTCCCCAGTGCAAATGGGGTTTACACTGGCTTCCAGGTCAGTCGGTTAGCTTGATTGACCAGACGTCATTGTAGACCGGAGGTTTCTGGACATCCGGGAGCGGTGACGCCTCACTAGCTCGGCAGTTGGTGGTGGAGCAGTGGGTGCCATGGTCCGACTGATTCGGCGGGGATCTTCTGCCATCAATTCGCGACGTCTTGACACTGATTCTGTATCAACCATTCTGCGACGAACTGCATCCATTTGCATGTCGATTATGTAACTGTAGGATTTCCGTGTCTTCATGGGAACAGCATACCAGTTTCCCGATTTTTTGCTGTACATCCTCCTGTACCTTTAAATCAGACAAAATAACTATTTCCATGACTGTGGCATGAATTATTTTTTAGATAAATGTGACACCATATTCTTCAAAAGTAATTCATACATGGTCTTCTTCTAGCTGCTCTTTTTCTTGCTGCTACATGTTACGCAGACATTGACAATCATGGCCCTCCAATTTCTTTCGTTTGTATTTAGTAGCAGTTCTGTTTCTAAACCATGTTTACAGACTATCTATCTATCTATTATTTGTACTCTAGAACGTTCTCTCCATTGTTACACAAACCTTTCTCAATATGCATCCTATAAATCTTGCTCTTGTTCTAACTGTGCCTTAGTATTTCCTTTTGACTCTTCTAAGAATGTTCATGGTACTCTTAGATTTCTTCACACAAAGCCACATTTTAATGTTTTCAAAATTTTAAAATATTGGTATTTTTTTTCAAAATTAATAAGTAATGTTGCTACATCAATAATTCAATGTCAACGGAAATACTCACATAATTTCTCCTGCAGAGTTAAGGCGGTAGGGTCTGTCTTTGTGTTTTTGGTAGTCGATGGCAGCCAGCTGAGTTCTTGCAACATACACTGGGTAGCTGCGAGATATAAAACATGTTTGTGAAATTTGTTACACCGATTTCTGTGTATACTGACTGCATCGACATTGTATTTTTGAAAGTGTATTTATTATGTATTTATTATTTAATTTTGTTTTTATTTTTCTACATTATCACCAATTTATATTTTTCTAATACTTTATATTACATTGTTTTTTTTGTACGATCACACATATTGTACTATGTCATGATCAACGTCCAATTTTAATGATTATACCTGTAATTCTTGTTTATCTTTCGTAATTGCCTAGTCATTTTCTTGTGATTTTTCATTACACACTGCATGCGATAAACAATTGCAGTTTGATGTAAGTGTTGTTGTTTTTAACACATGTAAACATAACTTATTCATGTAATATTATAAATGTTATATTATACAGTGAAATAATTGTACTTGTTATTTTCTTGCTTGTAATTATTGTCTAGTCAGTAGAATCACAGTCTTAATACAATCTTATATAATAAGACTGGAAATAGTGTTTACTTCACATTTTTAAACACGAATATGCAATTTCATGAGGACAGGAGTTAATAAAAAATTATCATGCAGATAAAATTATATGTCGTCGTTCTTCATTGCTATTATTTATGATTTTCATGAAAGGTTTGGTGACAGACCTATGATAATCTGTACCACATTATTCGTTTACCTGAATGTGAAAAGTTTAGCCGCATACATCAACATGTGGTGATGAAACACTTCGAGTTCTCCAGTATGTCTGAAAACCATGACCAACGATCACATAACCATTTTCTGTACTTTACACACAACCACAGTGTGCTGACAACCAACATTTGATGGAGTGATAAAATAAGAGGTGTTCTTTAAAAAGATGAATACATAATTTGTTTTATAAATAAATAGTGTAATAGTTAAAATAG
Source organism: Paraescarpia echinospica (assembly GCA_020002185.1). Taxonomy (NCBI): domain Eukaryota; kingdom Metazoa; phylum Annelida; class Polychaeta; order Sabellida; family Siboglinidae; genus Paraescarpia; species Paraescarpia echinospica. The sequence goes on along the minus strand of CM034538.1, from coordinate 26,539,319 downwards.
TACAAAATTGTAACTATTGAAATACACACCTGAATTTCACATAATGATGGACATTCTTCAGGAAGCGAACATTCAGTACAACTTCCACCAAGGCTTTGTGTGCTGGCGAGCCTTCCTCCAGCCAGACCTTGTCATGGTCTTCCTCCAGAGGACCATGGGAACATTGGCCAGCAGACACCCCACCACCAATTTGCCACTCGTGTTTGTTGACTGTGTGGTGGATGATCCCTCGCCACTCCTCCTACAACACAGCGTTGTCACTATATAACAAAACAAACATTCATGTTAAATTACACACATGTCAATACACTAAATCAAATAAATACAGTAATCAACTTGTACATTAATTTTTTTTAATTATGATATTGGTGTGATTAACATGGGTCATTGTGAAAACGTAAAGAAAACAGGTTTTTTAAAAACAATTACCTTGAATCGCTCCTCAGAACCTTCTGCAACTTCTGCACAGTGCCAGAAATGCGTCACGATGTCCTTGCACCAAGGTCCCAAAGCCTTGTTTGCACGGTTACTAGACACCTGGCAAATAGCAGATGGTAGAGTCACATAATGTTTTATATTTATGGTATGGTATATAAACATATATATGGGTGCATATATATATTGATAGCATTTGATACACCCATCATATCAAAATGTACTGTTATTATGTTTATGATTAATTTCTGCCAGCTCAGACTACGGTATGGCATGGCCCATCAATAGAGTAGAACCTCATCAATCATGGCACGTACATTAGGGACCAAAGTGTTTGGGTTATCGATGCTTCACAGTAGTCATAATCGTAAAGTAAAGGTAAGTTCTTATATAGTGCAGTATCCAGTCACCAGGGCTGCTCAAAGTGCTTTACAATTTTACTCCCTGGTAGACCTGTTCAATTGAACACCATATCTCTTGGAAGCATTCACCCATGCTGCAATTAATGCGTGAAGACTATTCGTAAACAAATATCAACTACTGTCTATAGTCAGGTACTCACTGATACAGTGAACTGAAGCAATGTAGAGTAAACAAAATTGCCCAATGTTTTGACACCATCGCACAGGATTCGAACCCACGTTCTCTGAGTCGAGAGTCCGAAGCTCTTCCCACTGTGCTAATACGCTCCACTTAAGATTCATAATTCTTTTGGAATGTTTCATCACATTTCAATAATTTGTAAGCTGACATTATTCATATCTTATTTTATTACATATGCTGATGTAACTACAAACATAACAGACATGGAAACATTTTCCTTGATCTGCTCCTTCTTTAATACACCAACATCATACATTCGTTCACAATGAAACATGTACCTCTGACAGTCTTTTCCCCAGGTTCTTTGCTGCATGCCAAATGTCCCACTGATGAAGGATCTGTGGGTACTCATCTCCTAAAATATAATAACTTATTTAGTAAGTATGCTTTGCAGCCATACCAGCTGAAATGTATCAATCATTTGTCTTTACACACAAGCAACACACAAAACGTGTACACATCATGCATAATGTTTTTTCGAAGCTTGGATGAATGTGTAGGACTTTAAATGCACATACAATTTTTATTTTCATTTATACACATTATCATGTTGTGTACACTAGTCATGAGCATGCTCATCAATTACAAAGTTGAATATCTTGTCAAATAGTTGGATAAAGCATATTCACCAGAAGAACATAATTGAAAACGTACATAAATTTGTAAGCCTAACGTTACAATTGATCAATGTTTACTGTTTTTTTGTGAGAGTCCACTTTCTGTACAACTAAGATAACTCACGAAGGAAGGCAGCAATCTGTGTGTGTGCATCGGTGACAAGCTCTGCAATTTGCAGAGTGCCTGACAGCAGGGTGAGGCTCCTCTCAAGTGCCACCTTCTCCATGTTGGGGGATTTAAGGTTGACTTCCCTCTTGTCGACCACTACTGTTGACACAATACTGCCTGACTCGCAGTCCATCAGTGTATATGAGCAGTATTGTGCGCTGTGACCTGGGCTGTCATTTTGTCCATCTCCTAAAAAAAATGTATCACACAGTTGTTAACTATACACTGTAACTGAAACATATCATATGGGTTGTTTACCATCTTACGAACAGTCAAGGGGTACTAGTTTTCTATTGTTAAAAATAACTCCTGTATATTCTGTAATAGTAATATCGACAATTACTACTTAACGTAATTACATTATGTGAAATTAGTTATTAGAATTTATGTGATATAAATTGTTTAACATATACTATGTTTATAAATTAGATAATACAAATGTGCCTTAGATGAATATGCCATAATATAAATATGTATGAAAAATAAGTCCAGGTACAGGTTATCAACATAGGTACATATTAATGTGACCATTTACCTGCGAGGATGAGTGCTTTGCCCTGCAGTTGCTGAATGGTTGTGGTCCTGAGCTTCTCCCAGTACTCCATCACAGCAGGCACGATGTAGAGTGACTGTATCCTGTCGAACTGTGCCGGGCTCACTATCCCCAGGCACATGAAGCGGAAGAGTAGCGCCACTTTTGTGTAATTGTTTCCTAACAAAAAAATGTTTGTTGCCAGGAGAAAATCACCAGCATATACTCCCCGCTTGCGAAGCAGAGGTTGTGAGGCCCACCTACAACCCTTGTGTCCCTTTGGGCAGGTCTGAAAGCATAATTCTGTATGAGATGATTATGCATAAGTTAGGTTAATTATGTGAGGCACTTGTTGATTAATGTTGACCTTTTGTACAGCCAATGTGAATATGAATATAATTTGCATCATGTGTACTTTTAATGATATATAATGTATGAGGAAATATATACACCCTGTATATGCAAGTTTTTACTAATAAAGATGTTTATATGGTAGCAGTAAGGGATCATTTAACAACATTGATATCCAATATCAGACAAAATTAATTTCATATGGCATCAACCCCCATCCCTCCCCCAAACGAAAGTTATTTTGTATGATATCAGACATAAACATTTTGTGATGATCCATAAGGGAACTGCACTGCAAACAGATTGGTACGAGTAACTGTCATACCAAATTTCACAACTACACAAATGAACAGAGCAGATTAATATAAACAATTAAATTAATTAACAAACAGGATTATGGCATGAACTGAGTGATTAACCTACAATTATTGTTTGTTTAACAGGGTGTTTCTGACTGGGAAAAGATGCTGCCTGTTGCCATGTTTGGGTACTAGCATAGTCATCAGAGAATGAGGATGTACTATGTGTAGGGATGGTAAGGTGGTATTCTTTCAGAAATAACAACATATTAAAAAAATAGTTCAACATTTAAATATTCCAGGAAAATTTCATTTTATAACCAAATAAATTTATTTTCCCCAGTGCATATTTAGAAACTACTCAGACGTACTCATAATGTACTCATAAATAAAATTGGAGTACAATGAGTATAAGTACGAATCCATGACCCATATTTTTTATGAGTATGAGTACTTTAAAAATATACTCGAGTACCGAGTACTTCTGCCCCAGATCTGAACTGTACTCACCCACACAAGTACAGCAGTACTTCCAACGTGCTTCAGATTCAAGTCATATGACTGTCTGCATCCTTTCACTTTGCAAAGTTTTTCTACCTAGACCAATAAACAAATTTATAAGTGTGAGAAGTAATTTATAGAGAGTAGTACACAGGCATAAGATTTCTGTGAATATTTGAGGAGGGGCTGAGGCTCATCACAAACCTCCAATTGCATCCCCATGCAGGCTTGGCAAAACACAACATGGGGGCTCTTCAAGAAACCCCCAACTGCACCCCCATGGTTCACAGAAAAAAAAACAATCTAAGGTTCTCTAAGAGTGTCAAAGTCCACCCTCATAAAGATCAACAAAATGGGGGGCACATTCCAAAGGTTTATGGAGGAACATGTCCTACAAGCCCTCCTGGATGTGCCCATGAGTTCTCAAGTTGTGAAAAAGTATGATAACATGTAATGACACCAAAGTTCAAAGTGATTTATCTATTATATATATATATATATAATATACAGGGTTGGGTTCAATTACATTGATCAATTACATGACTGGATAATTTTCAATTACAGTTAGTACTGTTACAATTACAATTATTTTGCATTTCAAATACAATTACCGTCCCAAAATATATTCAATTATCATGTCAATTACAATGGATTGGTGGCAGCATCTTGGTCGTATTTTAATAATATTGCGTGCATGTGTAAAACAGAACTAATGATATATCTCAGATCATCCCACATTTATATAATTACCACACAATTGGCTTCTCAGCACCTTGCTGCCTTCAAGCTTACTAGAAAGTAATTCCACAGTGAAAGGATAGTGTTAGTGCACAGCCTTATTTAACTAAATTACAATTACTGCAGCTAGCCTGTGTAGCACTGGACCACAGGCCTATCATTTGTTCTTGGCCTCCTACTTGACACTTGTCAACTGCTGAAGCCTGCTACTGTTAGAGCTAGTGCTTCAATGGGTCAGCTCTATATGTCCTCCCCAATGGAAGAGAAGCCATGTTTTATCTATCTATCAGTGCTTCCAATGTGCCAAGTCAATAAGACAAATAAAGACTAGTTGGCACTGTGCCTCTCCATGGGTGATTGATTGCTTGGACAGACACTGCTAAATGCTTTATGCAACATGACTGTGCCAGGACTGTGGCAGAACAGGCAGACAGCTGTTATCTGCCCATGTTCACCAGAAAGAGTCACTGTCTGACTATAACACCCCAAAAATGTGGAGTATGAGAGAGAAGGTGATTCAAGAGGGAAACAGACTTAGTTTCCATAATGAAATAAAAAACAGTTCTGGGAGTTTTACCCACAATTGGAGAAATTATGGGGATGTCATTGAATTGCAATTACGGCACACACACAAAATCAGTTACAATTACGATACTTTAAAATATTTCAATTACACCATAATTGTAATTAATTACACAATTACGAATTACAATTGACCCCAAACCCGATAATATATATATTCATAAAAAATATAGAAACAAGTCTCCATCATTTTTAAACTACCCCCTCAGTGATGCACATGTTTTTTTTCTACGGATTGGCATGAAGTTATTATTGTTAGTTATACTTATGCCACCAGTATGTTTCATGATTATCAAAGAAAAGTGTATACCTTCATTGCTGCAAGTTCCAGTAGACATTCTTCATAAACAATGAAGCAGGGTTTCCCTGTGGTGTCTTCTGCTGTTGTCACCATCGTTGTTTCTTCTTCTCCTGGACTGGAGGTATCACTGACCGTCTCTTCCAAATCGTGCACTAAATCACATGTGGTGACGCTCTCTAAACCAGCAATGTCGATGCGACATCTACATTTAAAAAGCAAAGCAGTGAGTATTGCTATGAAATCAATACATCAAACATTACATCATATAATATTTCCTCTGCAATAATGTACAATTAATTAGTGCGTACATACGTGTAGCAGACAAACATATCAACTAAAAAGCTGGTTAACGGAATATCTACAAACTTGCTATAAATGTTGTCCATTAGTGGTTTAATAAAAAATGTACTGTACCATATGTAATGACAGAAAGAAACACCTTTTGTAACACATTTTAATGAAGAATATTAATTAAAGTACTATAAAAACAAAACTAATATGTTATCATAACAGCACTTCCATGCATGTTCCTGTAATTTCAGGAGAAAATGTGCTGGTCTGGTGGATTGACATTTTTAAAATGCTAACCAGAAGAAAAGGTTGTTGGTGGTGAACTACCACAAAAGTAACCATTTGTTACTGTACATGAAACAATATATATATATACATATATAAAATTTTACATAATATAAATATTTACTGATGTATCTCTCGTAGTGTGTCATCTCCAAACTGATACGATGTATCACCAGGATCCACAGCTTCCAATCCCATTGGGTCGTCTTCATATGGGATACTGCAACAAAGTGTACTGATTAACTATTGTTAGCAACATAGCAACACTTGTGAGGCAGCTCCCATGCTAATGAAATTATATCATATGTCTTACTAACAGTCTCCCCAACCTTACGTATTATTATAATCATTCCACACATTGTATTGTTTAAACAGGTCAAATTAAGATTTTGATTTCTGAACACACAATAAAACATACATTCAAAAATACAAATCAGTAACTGAACATAAGCATCTTGTGCTGTGCGACCCAGCAGGTGATTAGTGAGATAAAATGTCATGTGAAGTAACATTAAAGCAGTTGCAGGCTTTAGTAGATATGTGCCCCAGCATAAGCATAATTATTGTGAAAGGACAATCACTGAGGCTTGGCTATATTGTGCCACGTGTATTTACTTGCATTGTATATACATGTTTATGTTTGCAATACAAAAATTCCAAATGAAATAAAAAGAAAATTAAGTTGACAAAATTAACTGCAAATGAAATGTGTTATGTAGTTGACAGTTTTACAAAGATGGAATAATTGTACAGAAATTAGACTGGTCAAACCAGAACATAACTACATTAATACCATTACGTAAACTTACATTGGTTGTAATGGTTCAGAGCTACACTCAGGAAGAGACTGAACACCTGACAGTGAGCTGGTTTTACTGTGACCACTGATACTCGATAGAGCCAATGCAGCGGTTGTTGTCTGTGATGGCTGGATTGGTGTTGACGTCGTTTGCATATTTTTGATGAAACTGTCAAGTGAAGGCATAAAGTGGAATGGCCTAAATTGGTTAATTTTGACATTTTTAATAGTACTACTACACATAAATAGTATAACATCAAAATAATATCCAGGCTATTTAAATACCTTTCAGAAAGAATAAAATAAATGTTCCTCCTATGTTCATCCACCCAGTATACTTGTTGTCTTGCTCCCTATCAAACTAAGGTTAGCATAGAGGCCTAAAAGATCTCTCTCAATGTGTATACATATTCCAAACTTTTCAGAGATGTAACTTATAAACTGTTCTTTCTATACATACTTCTATACATACTACATGCAGTTTTGGGCGCTTACCCCCTGGTAATATGTACACTATTACGGTCACAATATATGTATAAATGTTTAGCATTCTCTACAAAAATCCTAAATTATTACTACTCTTTAAATTTACGTAATACAAGATTATTAAATTTATATTTTATTACAATCAGCATTCAATGTTGTACATCACACATGGAAAAACAGTAAAGAAGTGTTATTTGTTATTCTATATTGCTGAAGGCAAGTAAACATATTTATATCATACAAAATGTGGTAGTCAAACTCACAGTATCATACTACTATTGTGTAGACATGGGTAAAGGTCAATTGGTAGCTGTTAAAGCCTTGCGCGGGCTGGAAATCTGAGCCCGCAACTATGTCGTTTGACCCGCAGCCCGCCCCGCATATTACAACTCAGCCCGCCCCGCATATTTTGCCACATCCTGGCCCGCAGCCCGCCCCACAGTAACTTGGCCCGCAACACGCCCCGCCCCGCAGTAATTAGTCAAAAGTCAGCCCGCACCCCACAACAGATGACATGGAATCATTAAAAATATATCATCTTTATTAATCGTTGTTGTTTACAATATTAACAAATGCACGGGGATGGGTGACAACCATGTCGTACTTGGAATTCCATCTTTAAGACAAATAGAACCCTTGTCATTATAATGTAAATGCCTGAAGGTGATAAGCAGACCTGGGACAAAGTAAAGGTACGAGTACAATTTTAACGTATTTTAAAATTATTAATTAATTGATATAATTCAGCACAAGTGAATATGCAATGGCAGTTGATCATTTTTGTATGAAGAACAATGAAATTTACACCGCTGGCATTAATTTCAGTGGCATCCTATGATCTTATAATCTATTTGCCATTGTACTGCATAAACATGAGTTGTTCAAAGGTTGAGTCTGGTGCACAAAGGCAGTGTTGCAATTTGAAGATATTAGAAGTTGCAATTTATATTTTCAAAATCCCCTCTGGACCAGGCTACTGGCACCGGATTATACTAGTGTAGAAGGCAGTTTAACTTGAGCCATCTTACTTCTACAGAGGCAGACTGACAGTTCTTGTTCTTAGCAGTTAGCACTGTCAGCCAGTGCCAAGTGGCATGGTCTCCAGTCTCCACACATCAAAGGCACTTCCTGTCTAATTGGTGGGGTAACTGCTCTTTATGGACATCCTGGTGGTTTAATTACACAAATAGATTGATGGCCTGAACTGATAGTTCCACCTGGAAGAAGCCACTAATCACACCTGACTGAAGCTGGCAAGGCAGGCCAGCACATGTTATCATAACACTGTTTAAACACAAACAAAAGGGCAATCAGGTAATCCCCAATTAACTAGCTCAAAGAATGTCCCACCTTTGAGTAACTGGTGACCATTAATGAGTTAAAAAAATCAGCCAGCAGTAACCGGCATGTAGAAATTACTAGCCCGCAGACCGCCCCGCCCTGCACAAATTGAAACTTAACCCGCACCGCAACAACAACAAAAATCAAGCCCGCGGGGACCCGCGGCCAAAACCCGCCCCACGCAGGGCTTTAGACTAGCTGTGTTTTACTGGGTATTATGTGATTCCTGAGGTGATTGTCACTGATCTGCTGTCAGTAAATGTAACTTGCTTTGCTGATCAAAGTGCACACTACAAGCAGCCAGTGACTCAACTGACATCCAATAAAGCAAGTACTTATAGTTAGATCCAGGCAATTATGTTTTCAGTTTGAAAGGTCCAACCAGTGTCAATCAGTAATTGAGCTTAGTAAAATGTGAATGTCCGGTGGGTGCTACTGCAAATTAAAACTAAAATGTTCAAATTAATTACAATTACACCACCAAGTTTTTTATTATGATTATATTTACAGTCTATGCATTAAATAATGTGACCAAATAAAATGATTATCAATGATATTACATCAAATTGAAGAACATGTTCTTAATTTGATCAAAATATAAATTGTAAACATATAACTTGATCATTGAAATATATCATGATTTATTGTAATTTCATTAATTTTATTCCAAAGTTAATTGTCCCATGCCTGCTAGCATGTCCCTGTCACGTGCGTCCTTGCTAGGTGATGGCAGGTAGGCCGCCTATAGGCATAGCCATACATACATAGCCTCATACTCAGTCATAGGCATGCCCATACCATGGCATGGGCTGAGGCCTGCACCGATGACGCGATGTGGGCGATAATACTATATTAATTGGCTATATCAAATCGACGACTACCTTTCGTTGGTTAAAAGTAGAAAACCAATTTGACTCAAGCAACATAATCTCCATATACCCTCATACGCCTAAATACGTGTTACTGATGCTGATAAATTCAACATTACTAACCTGTCCAGAAGAACCTTGGCGAATGCTGAATCACTTTTCACGCCAGCCGTTTCTTTCGTTTGGTTCCACAAATCCATGACCTTTCCAATATACACCTTTGTACGCGGATACGCTCTTTGTCTTTCCGCTCTCACCCTCTTTTTAGCCGAGTCGGTGACATATATCCGTGGGCGTCCCTTCATTGCAGATAAAACTATCGAGCTACGACTTGTATACGAAAAATGGATGGCGACTCGTAAATACGCAATGCTGAATGAATCCAGGCACCGCACGGTGGGGTCAAAGGCCGATGTCGCCGCATATTCCCGTTCACGTGACTATTACACGATAATTCTATCTCAGACCACATCCAAGTTCAGATAAGTGTCTTGATATTCGGTTAGGACTAACGAAATATCATTTTATTGTTTCTCTGTTAATTTCACTAAAACGAAGTAAAGCATACGTACAAATGAACCAGTATACATACAGTGAATAATTGATACGTTTACGTTTCGTGAAATTAGTCTGAAACGTCAGGAGCAATAAATTGAAATGATTGAGCACCTTTAAGCAAAGAGCAAGCCGATTCATACTTAAATCTAGAGAAGTGAAAACAAAAATACTAATCGCTCATTACCTCTGATCATGTGATAAAATAAAAGAGAATTGCCAGTTCAAATAGACATGTTTGTCTGAAAATATTGTTGTCATACTGATTACCAATGCCTAGTATTATTCAGCATGTGTGTACATGATGACAGATGTGTTAATAAATTTGTTATAAAAATGTTATCTTATGGCAAGTGTTCATATAATACAGTGGAACCCTGGTAATCTAGAAAACATAACATCAGGACATAATATACCTTGCAAATTGCACGATTGACTTCTTTCAAAATCCAGACGACTACATTAATTATTAAAGTCCATACTGTATGAAGCATGTCAGTTCAAACTGCACAAGCAACAAAAGTACCAGGTAAAGACAGTTCGGTATTATACAAGGTTTTGCAAATAACTACATTTAAAAATTGCCTTTTGCATTACAGCAAACATCCGAGTACTGCACCCATCCTTCGCACATACCCCAGAAAATATATATATCAGCAGTATAGCCTTTAATACTAGAGTACAGTTGTAGTTGTTGAACATTAGCATGTGGTCGCCTACTGATGTCTTTCTGTAGAAATCATGCAAGTTGGCTCCTTTCTTCCAGCCATCTTTTTACTGCATAGCACATAGGCATCATTTGCATCACATGTTGGTGTGCTACGATAAAACAAATGTTTGATGTTGGGAAGTGAAATGCTGTATTTATGCCCTCTTTAGGCTGAAATATTCCTTTGTTGATGTGTTTTCTCTATGAATTTATAACTCTAATTATGTACAAGTTCCTACATTTTCACCTCACTTGGGTTATTTGTTTTCCACCCTTGTTTCCATGACTGAGTCATTGCTTAGCCTACCTAGCTGCCATTGCCATGTTATATGTGGCATGCTAATTTGTTATGCTATTTCCAATAGTTGTTTAAGTGGAATTAACTTGGTTTAAGTGGAGTTATTGTAAACGGCTGAAGTTATTGAATGGAATAAGTGTGTGTGAACAACCAGTAGTGTATGGATTCTGAACACCAGCAGGGATCGAACCTGCCACACACAACACTGAAACACTATAGTCATAAACAACACAGTTCAACAGTTTTAAAACAAACAAATGTCATAGTATGTTTGCATTTACAACACAATACTCTAACAGCATTCAGTCACAAATATATTGTTTACATTGTTGGAAAAGTCCTATGGTACCTACACGTATCTGAAATTTGATAAATGAGTGTCAATGTTTCACAAAAGAGATACTGTCTTAACAAATATATACACCCACTTTATATCCTCGCTTGTTATGTTAAGTCACCAGCCCAGTCCTTTAACAGAAAACCAAATTTGCATTACATATTGGAAGAATTCAAATTTTATTTGCATATATGTTTTCAAATTCCACATAAAGTACATTATATACTCACTAGTGATGCACTTGTAGATGGTTACGTCCACAAAACAGTGCTCACCCTTGTTCATCATCACCCCATTCTGGGTGACCCTGCGTGACTGGCCACGAGCACTGTATAAATGCTTGTCAACTCTGACACAATTTTCTATATCAAACACTCGATCTGACCTCTGGCCATTTCAAACTGGCCGATGGGTAATCCCATCACTACTCAACCATAGCTTCTGAAACGACATCATGCATGTGCGTGTGAATGTGCGTGTGCGTGACATGTGTTCCTGTCCACTATGTATAACAGTCAACTTTCTACATCCCCGGGAGAGGCATACTCAAGGCAATCTTATTAGACCACCCTTTGTGTTATCTGCTAAGGGAGTAGAACATGTCACATTGTCATTGTGCAGGTGACTTGTGAAAGACTCTGCATTGCTATCTCCTCTCTATGGACAAAAAATGCCCTCCTGGGAGAGAGAGCCAAGACGCTTGTTGATGTCAGCAGGAGAGTTAAGCACAATAAACATGCCCCTGCAGTCAAATAGGACCAGAACAAGTATGGAGACAACAAATAAGGAAAAAGTCATTCTAAGCATACTGCTGGACACCAACTTGGGTAATGTCTAGGGAGAGGATATTCGTGCAATAAGTTTGCCTAACTGGACAACATCTCAGGATTTCAGTTAGGTTGGAAGTACATTATTATTTAAACAGACATTCCGAATTTCGACATACACATCTTTTGAAACAGTGTACACAATGTTAGTGATCGGCAGTTACAATGGTAAATATAGCCTAAAACGAATTAGTATTTACATCCACACATGTTAACCTCGGTTAACGGTCACCTCATTAATAGAGCCATATTGTAAGGTCACCCTAGAACAGTTCCAAATTAGATCCATATGTACAGTAAAATATAGGAAATTAGTCCCACTAATATAGTCACCTCGCTATTCAGTTTACTTTTACCCAGTCCCAATGACGACCTTAATAGTGAAGTTCCTATATATAAAATCCTAAACACGGAATACGGTCTCCTTAAAGTTTTGATATGTTATTGCGCAACTAATGCGTTTTATGTTATGATTATCCTTGTTAGTGTAAACAGAAATGAAATAAATTGTGCCATTATTAAGAATTTTATTTTACATTTTGGGTGGTTTTACCATGTTTGTTTCAGAGCTTTATATATATAATTATATATATATATATTGAAGTACATATGATGCTCAGTATAGGACCCCGGCGAAAAGTGTTAATAATTTAATAGTTTTGCTATATATTGAATGAAGAGTTAGCATTTCGTGTTTAGTGTGGAATGTGCTTTATGGATATGCATAATACGTATTTATACATTAATAAAATGTATTTGACGGACATCTTAGCCGTATTTTGTTGAATGCGGCGCTGTCAAATGTGTGACATTCAATAAATACGTAATGTACTCGGTATACACAATTTAAGTGATATATATCCGTTACTTTAAGCTACGAAAGTGTTTTTAATATATTTGGATATGTTTATTTATTTAATGATGTCTAATTTAATGAGGTTTACATTATACGTTCAAGTAAAAGGACTAAGGAGTAACCCTGGAAAGGAGGCAGAGACAGAGGAAACAAACAGCCGTCCTCTAATTGTACTTTATAAACATAACATGACCAAGGTTGACAGAGAGAAGAAGCGACTATTGCAGAAGGAGGCAAGAGAAAAACCACAGCACGAACAGACAACAAATTGTGTCTACCTGGTAAGAGGTCGACCAGGAGAAAGGCAAATAATCAAGGTAAAAAGGGGCGAAATAATCAACCAACCTCGAGCACAGTAAGTGCCAATACAGAAGAAAGAATTGTATGATATGTACATGCTGATGTGCTGACAAAAAAACCTAACTGAACTAAGATATAGAACAACTCCACTACATGTTATAGCAATATCAGAAGTAAAGCCATCATATTTTATAATACAACTTACCTCACAGGAATACAACCTGGAAGGGTATTATATGGAAACTGTGAACATGACTGAAAGCAAAGGCAGAGGGATGTTCTTGTTTATTGACAATTCTTTGGCATTTCAAGTACACCAGTTTGATGTTAAGTTTAATGAAGCACTGTTTGGCATTTTGAAACTGAAAGTGAAGGATACCCTTCTCGTAGGCTCTTTTTGTAGAAACCCTGACAGCAACACTGAGAACAATGACAACCTTAACAAATTACTAGATAAAATAAATGAGAAATGTTTTTCACATGTTCTTCTATTTGGAGATTTCAACTACCCAAAGAATGGTTAGGAAATAATATCTGTTTATAAATATGATAAAGGGGATTATTCCAAAATGGATGACATGTTAAACATTGATTGGGAGGCAGAATTTTCCAATCAGCAGGGAGATGTGCAAGTGAAATGGGATATCTTTACTTCGAAAATTAGAGATGCCGAAGAACAATGTATACCAAAGAAGGTGATATCGGAAAGAGCCAGAAAATACCCAGTACCACTAGACGTGAAAACACGTAAAATAAAAAGGAAAAACAGATTGTGGAAGAAATATCTTCTAACCAAACATGTCCAAGCTGATCAGGAATTTTGCCGATTGCGCAATCAGGTCAGGAGACAGACAGACAGACAGACAGTATTTTTTATTTTGACCCATATACATATAACTCAATACGTGAGTATGTAAAAGCATAATGATCACAGAATTGTATATAAATTATTACGTGAGGGTCAGGGAGATTCCCACTAAGGCAAGAAAGCCGCTCTCATGGGAGCCACCCAGTCATAATAATGACAAGTCCTGGTGTATAAAAAGTAGCAATAATCGGTCAACAGATTAAGTCAAAGCAAGGCCTATAACATGACACCATACATGATAATGGACGACTGGTTATTCATCCAAAGAGGTACACATAAAATATGTATTCCTGTTTGTTATTCACTCATTATGGCAAATATAACAATGTTGTAATGTACATACAGGTAGATACGTCTGCAAATAATAATGTGTAACATACCTTGCAAACCCGTGTGAGCTGTGAGTGTAAACTTTATTTTTTATTAAATCAGGTGCATTATTTATAGTATGCGGCAAGGTGTATCTGAGGCTTTGTTTCGCAAATTCGTGTTGTACCCTGATTGTGTGTATATTATATTGCCCACGTGTGTTGAAATTGTGAATGCTATTGTTTTGATGAAGCGGTAAATTTTGAAGGTAAACAGGAAGTTTGTTATGTACGTATTTATAATATAGTTTTAGTTCTTGTGATTTCAATATGTGTTCTACTTTTAACAATTTAAGACTTTTAAACAGTGGTTCAGTGTGAGCATTATATTTGCTTACACTAATAATTCGAACAAGTTTCTTTTGAAGTTTCTGTATTCTGTCACATTTGTAACCCCAAGCAGTAAGGCCGTAGTTTAAGTGTGGCAATATCAGTGTATTGTACAATATAATCTTTATATTAAGAGGTAATAACTGTTTTAGTCTATTCAATACACCTAACGTCCTTGAAACCCTATTTGAAATTTTGTCAATGTGATTTTTCCAGTTAAGTTGTTCATTAAAAGTTATTCCAAGAAAATAGTAGTATTATCTATGATTAATAATGGAGAAGTCACATTTTTTCTTCTGGCTGTTGTGAAAAGCATATACTTAGTTTTGCTTAAGTTTAGAGATAATTTGTTAAGTTTTAGCCAATCACTAATTTTTCCCAGTTCTCTATTTATAGCAACGTCTACGTTTCCATTTTGTTCATGTGTTGGAAATGAGTCAAGAGTACCTGACAGGGTGGTATCATCAGCATACATTATAAAGTTAAACTTTTGGCTGGCCTTGGCAAAGTCATTAATGTATACAATAAACAACAGAGGGCCTAAAATTGAGCCTTGATGTACGCCAGTTGAAATATTACGCATTTCTGATTTTACTTCCTCTATTTCAACATACTGTTTTCTGTCTGTTAAGTAATTTCTAATTAAACTTAATGCTACTCCTTTTACGCCATAGTATTCTAATTTGTTTAGTAATATCTTATGATCCAGGGTATCAAAAGCTTTTGAAAGATCCAGGTAAATATTTATAGGAATTTCATTTCTATCCATGTGTGTTATTATCCTGTCAGTTAATTCAAGAACAGCAAATTCAGTGCTATGTTCCGTTCTAAATCCATATTGGTTTTCGAACAAGAGATTTTGCCTTTTGAAAAAGGAATCTAGTTGGTTGTAAATTATCTTTTCAACTACTTTTGATATAGCTGGTAATAATGATATTGGTCTGTAATTGCTAAATTGGGTATTGTCACCTTTTTTAAAGATTGGAATTACTTTAGCGATTTTAAGTTTATCAGGGAAGATACCTGTAGCTAATATTTGATTTGTAATTAATGTTAATGATTTTATCACCGCTGGTTTAGCTAATTTTAGTAATCGTGACGAAATACCATCATACCCACAACTTGTTTTTGGTTGCATATTAGCTATTGTTTTAGATATAGTTTCTTCGTCAATACTTTCAAAATTAAATGAATTACTGTACTGCTCATTCAGATAATATCTGTAATTTCTGTTAGTAGGATTGCCGATTTGTTTAGTCAAATTTGAGCCAATAGTGGTAAAGAATGTATTAAACGTGTTTGCCATAATCATTTTGTTTGTTATAATTTTGTCATTATATATAAACGATTTAGGGAAAGTTTTCTTTTCTCGTGTTCTGGACAGAATATCGCTTATAGTTTCCCAAGTTTTTTTAATATTATTTTTGTATTTATTAAAAGAAGATTCATAATGCAGTTGTTTGGCTGTTCGTATAGTTTTTTTAAGTATGCTATTATACGTTATCAGGTTAGTCCGAATTGCTAAATTTTCAGGTGAATCAGGCAGAGTCATTTTGAGTTTCTTATATAATTTGTCTCTGTATCGTATTGATTTGAGCAGGCCAAATGTAATCCATGTTGATTTTTTGTGCTTGTATTTTTTGAACTTAACTGTTTTATATGGCATATGCTTGTTTTTTGCGCATTTGATTAATTCATGTAAAATGTTATAGTTTATGTTTGGATTAGCAAAAGGTGACTGATCAAGTTTATTATAAACATCTGATGAGGTGATTTCATTTATGAATTTGGAAATTGCTTCTTGATTTTGTATGCTAATTTTAATATATTTAGGTGGTGGTTCTTTGTGGGGAACTTTGTTTAGAAAGGTAAAATATGGTTGGTGGTCCGATAATTGTTTCGTTAAAATACCTGATTTTTGTGTTATTGCAGGATCGGTTAATTTACAAAACAAGTTATCTATTAGTGTTCCATTATTATTTGTAAATCTTGTAGGGAGTGTAATATGGGGGTAAAAGCTATAAGATATTAATAAATCAAAAAAATCACCAAAAACCTCTCTTTCGTTAATTTTAAGAAGGTTCACATTGAAATCACCGGCAATAATGATGTCGGATTTTGATTTGTCAAAGGATGAGATAATTGGTGTGAATTCGCTAAAAAACTGTTTATAATTTTCACTGAGGTCTCTTGGAGGTCGGTAAATATTTCCAATGATAATGTCTTTTAAAAGCCCACCTCCACTTATGTTAATAAATTGTCCTTCCCAATGTTGAAACTGATTTAGGGACAAAATAACTTTGAAATTGTATTTGTTGCTTAAGTAAATGAGTAGCCCGCCTTTAGTGCTACATGTTTTGTCTTGTGTAATGCAATGATATCCATCGATTTGTACGTGTGATAGATCATCATTATCTGAGAGCCAGCATTCCTGAAAGCATATTACACTAAATTTAAATTTCATCTGGTTAAGTTCCTCTAAGAAGGCTTCAATTTCGCTGAATTTTGCATTAATAGATTCTAGCTAAGGTTTGAGCTAAGTATACTAAACCGTTCGATATTTGTTTCTGCTAGTAGTTTAAAATTGTCAAGATCATAATATGTCGAATGACGTATTGGAGATTGGCAAGAAAGGCACAGAAACTGTATGAAAAGGATATCATTAATCAAATGAAACATCATCCTAAGAAATTCTGGCAGTATGCCTAGGCAAAAATGAAAAGAAGAACAGGAATACCAAACTTGATAAAAAAAACGAAGATGACCTGTTAAACTCGGACTTAAAAAAGTATAGGTGTTGACCGATTACTTCTCGGTATTTACGAGAGAACCAGAAGGAGACATCCCGGAGGAACGTATAAGAAGGTATAACACAGTGGAATCTTGCAATATCAACCCATCGATAGTGGCATCAAAACTAAAGACGTTTAAATCATCAGGATTTGATTGCCTCCATCCTCCTGTCTTAAACGAATTAGCAAAGAGCATCAGCACACCATTATCAAATATATTTAACACATCACTCACAACAGACAAACTGGAAACAAGCTAACGGCTGTTTCATAAAAAAAGGAAATAAATCCCAAACATAAAACTACCGACCAGTCAGCTTAACGAGCGCAGTAGGGAAAATATTGGAAGGAAAAATCAGAGACACCATCATTGAATACATGAAAGAAAATGACCTGCTGAGTAATAAGCAATTTGGATTCATCAAGGGCCGTTCCACAATATTGAAAGTACTCGATTCATGGAGTAAAACATTGGATAATGGAAGATACATATAGTAAATTGTGATTTTTTTAAAGCTTTCGACAAGGTTCCACATATTCGACTCATTGAGAAACTAGAGCTATGGCAGAAAAGGGAGCATTCTTAACTGGGTTAGAGCAAGAGTAAATAACACATTTTAAAATTGGCAGGAGACAGTCAGTGGAATACCAGAAGAATCAGTGATTGGCCCCCTTCTTTTTGTTATATTGATTTACCTGGTGTTATAAAGAGCTCTCATATTTTCTTGTTTGCGGATGGATGAAGCAGTACAATCCTATTTATATGAGGACTGCACAAAACTGCAACAAGAAGTAATTTCTGCCGAACGCTGGACAGATGCATCACTTTTGTAATTCCATCCAGATAAATGTAGCCATATGAGAATTGGATCATCATCCACAAGGAATAAAGGCTATTCACTGGGAAGCAACCAGACAACACTTACAAGTAAGGACAAGGTGAAAGATATTGGAGTCACTTTCGATTCATTGCTTAACCTTGAGGCATATATGTCAGAAAAAATTAATAAAGCCAATTCGATTATGGGGATATTATTCGACATACTTTCGATCACATGGATGAAAAGTGTTTTTCTACAACTTTTAAGTCTCGTCCTTCCACATACTGAATACGCTAATCAGGTGTGGAGTCTTTTGTTAATGAAACATATTACAGCTCTTGAAAATCTTCAGCGCAGAACAACCAAATTAATTCCTGGTTTCAAAGACCTTGAATACAAAGAACGTTTACAGAGACTGAAATTATCAATTCTATCATACCGTCGCCTCAAATGAGATATGATTGAAACGTTAAAGATACTTACAGGGAAATATGATCCAGCAGTCTCATCCAATGTTATTACATTGAGGGATAACGAAGCACATACGAGAGGACACCGCCTAAAATTATTTAAAGAACGATACCGATTAAATAGTAGAAACAAGTTATTTATATACCGACGCACAGGTGTATGAAACACTCTCCCACAGTCTGTGGTTGGTGCTTCAACAGTGCAATCGTTTGAAGCAAAAATATATAAGTTATGCAAAACTACCCTATGAAAACTGAATACACTGCCCCACTCCTATCTTAAATTGTGCCAGACGCATGCGCACTCTGCGAGCAGATGCCAAAAGCTGGAGCTGGCATGTAAGAGGCAGAGGCAGTATTGCTTAGTCAAGCCAGAAGAGGACCTGTAAGAACCATAAGATGTTATTCACTTTACTTTTCATGTCTTGAAAATTGCCCAGCAACATTGAAGTTCATTTTTGCAAGAAAAAAAGAGAGAATCAGGAAGTGGGAGACACTGGAGCCGTTACTGCCTATGATACAGAGCTAACTACACCAATGATCGGCTCGGGACATTTCTTTGGGAGCTCCTTACAACCCTACTCTGGAGAGTAGTGTCACAATCGGCTCACACCGTGTGGTAGTACTCTGCGGGGAAGGGATATATCGGCTTCCCGGCGTTCCCATAACCGGTGTGGTCATCCATGCCACGTGACATAACCCTATAAATTGAGCACGTCAAGTTGCAATTAACATAGACAATTTACCTGCTTTTATACCCTGCCAGACACAGCCAGGCGAAATATGTGGTGTGAACTTCAACTATAATTAATCTTGCATATCTACACCTAGTGAAGTTATACATTCGTTAGAATGATATTACAACTTTGGTCACATGTTGTTACATGATACGATGCAGTAAATGTATGTATACGTGCGTAAATAATATTACTAATCTATTATATGTATTCTCATGTATGCATATTCGTTGATAGTTATGGTTGTCGACGATAGGGGCGAATCCAATATGGCGAACACAGTGGGGGAACTTCCAAAAGTCGAATCATTTATTGTCTGTATTATACCAACAACGGTTCAATTACAATACACGGTGCGGTATTAATGGTGAATTAAAAACGATGAGATATGATATGAGAACTTATGTTTATTCCGACGTGGTGCGTTGCAAGTATAAATGTTTCAATTAGTGCATTTATGTTATGTGCTATACGTGACGTTACATTTGTTTCTAGTACTTTGATCACTGCCAAATAATCTAACTATAATTGGCCAAGCACAAACGAGTGGGTATTTGCAGTGTGATTGGCAAGATGTCCCATGAACACATCACGTCAGTACCTGTCTATCTACATATGTGTCTACATTACGATACGATACAAAAGTAACGTTTAAAGATAATAACCATGTTCTTTTCTTGCGTGCGCGTGCCTGCTTTCGTGATTAGACTAGTCAACAATAACGAATTTTCTTGTTGTACCCAAAGGCAATATATAGAACAGACTACAACTACTTGCTGTTCTAAACATCCAAAGTCCCTACCTTCCTTCGGGTGGTGCAATTGCAGCCATCTTGCAAAGCCTACCCCTTCACACTCTCTTTTCCGGCATTTTTTTATTGTCCTATCGTCTGCTGCACAGTTGGCTGCACCTGTTACACGAAGCACCATATTGAGCGTCAAGCGAATATTGTCTGTTACATAAATAGAATGTGAGCTGGACCACGCAAGTCAACCATCCACCAGTTAAGTCGGTGTGGTACTAAAACCCGTCGTGTCGCCTATATTTCAACCACTGTATTCCTATTGGTTGTTTCTCAGTCACACGTGGTACAACAACTGTCAGTTGATCCCCTTGGCATGTGATTAAGAAGGTTTCATTGTTGGGCTCGGATGTGATGCCTAGAATGTTCACCGGTAGTTGAATCAATGCATTGTCTCAGAGGTAATGCACCATGACATTGTTTGTGCATGGACGAAGCATGCATATAGGAATAGCCTCGTGTTAGATGTGCAAAGATCCATGACCGTACCCAATTACGAGTGAATGCGAGAGATAGAGAGAGAGAGAGAGAGAGAGAGAGAGAGAGAGAGAGAGAGAGAGAGAGAGAGTGTGTGTGTGTGTGTGTGTGTGTGTGTGTGTGTGTGTGTGTGTGTGTGTGTGTGTGTGTGTGTGTGTGTGTGTGTGTGTGTGAGAGAGAGAGAGAGAGAGAGAGAGGGGGGGGGGTGGAGAGAGGGACGGAGATAAATAGAGGAGAGAACGGGGGACGGACAATAGGACAGGCAGAGAGGGGAAACAGGGAGAGCGAGGGGAAGATAAAAATGGAAGATTAGAGTGGGGAGAGAGCAGAAAGAAAGGAGGGGGAGGGAAGGGGACTGGAAGGAACGGGAGAGGAAGGAGGTGAGAAAGGAGATGGAGGGGAAGATACACGGAGGGAGAGTGACAATGACAATGAATTTTATTTCCCTACGATCCCTTGCGGAGTATGAGAGAATGTTTCTCTCTAAAGTACATTTTAATAGAACATATTGTATTCTTAAGAACATCTAGACTTCTATTATATAAATCATATTTATAGTATATAAAATATAAACAACACACAGTGCATACAACTTTCAGTGACCTTACTGTATTATGTGTTTTCCATAATTTTTAATCAGTACTGCAAACCAAATAATGTAAAATAAGATAAACCATGTATTATTTGAACTTGTTTACATGTAATTATATGACTAGTAAATTACCTATAAACTGCAATGTTTCTTCTACGCAATTCACAGTTTTGACAGGGAATTTGTCAGATAGACAAACTTTGTCATGATTACATTAATACATCTGGAAAGATCTGTCAACTGTTTCACATTATGTAAATTAAACAACAGGTTCATTTTCAAAGTATTAGGTGTGATTCTAAAATATTTCTTTACATATTTTGCTCTTTCTTCTACTAGTGATGGACATACAAGTACATAATAATATTCATCACCTTGGTCTCCATTGTTGCATAAAATATATTTACATGAATTTAATTGTGCCATGTTTGTCTGTTTATGTCTTTCATTTTAAGTTCTAGTGTATGCTTCAATCATTTTATATTTACATTTCTATGATCATGCCACATGTTAGATAGTCCACCTTCATTAATGATACTCTTGATTTAAAATTACATGTGTTGTGTCAGTTTTTCATCAGTCTAAGCATAATACTAGATAGCTTGTTTGTTTGCCTTCAATTATGTGTTCCCAAAAGTGTATAATTGTCTTTTCTATAACTGTTGTAACACTTTATCTGCCAATTTCTCCATATACCATACAATTTGCTGTGTTCCTGTTAAGTTTTAGTAGACTTTTCAAAAATTTTCTATGGAATCTCTCAATCTGTTCTACATTTTGAAAACCCTATATTTCACTACCATATAACAGAATTGGCATTACAAGCTGGTCAAACAGTTCACACTGAATGACTATAGATAAATCTAGCTTCCGTGATTTAATTGTGAGGTTGAACATTGCACGCCTAGCTTGGTTAACTTGTTTTGTTATGGCTTTGTTAAACAGTCCACCATAGATTATACTGGTAGCTAAAATGAAATAACTGCCGAATATACATAAAAATCTGAGATGCCATCAGACCGAAGACCCGTAAGTTGGGCATGTGTGTCGTATACCAAACGAAAATTCCTTGAACATAGCTTTTATACAAGCTTTTTGTGTATTAGAAGGTTTGTTTTATGAAGCGCAGTTTCCAGTCCTGGTATGCTGTTTAGATGATACCCCAGGCACACCTATTTCTTCTTACACATTTATGAGAATTAATTATTACTTTGATGACACAAATATCGAATAAATTTGTGAGCGCGCGTACAAGGAAGCGTTATGCAATGAGGCCTTAAAATATTATGTTTCCTGTAAACTGTTAAGGATGAAAGAACAGTTACTTCATAAAATATCAAAGTGTTTATTGATGATTTATGCCTTATAATAACGTAATGTTTTGTATATTAATAACATCGTAGTTGTTAACTATAACCATTGCATACTGCCGGACATGACATCGGAAGACGGGAAATGTTCACTTTTTTAATCCCCTCAAGCGGACTCTTTGTCTTAGCCGATCTAGGGTGTCTCGCTATCTATGCACAGTTTTACTGGCATCAGCTCAACATTTTAACAGGCCTGAATTCTCCACACTGGCACCGCAAGATACGAACATAGTATGTAGATAGTTGATGTAGACCGTCAGACTCTAATTGAGATTACATGTCCGACGGCTGGGCGACTGCAAAATAAAACAACTTGATATTGACCGTGTGGAAGGTACAGAAACAAGTTATTTTGCTTGAAGACGACCATGAAATGTGATTTCGTTTCTAGACCAAGTTTGGCCCTGCCTGACAAATAACCTCAATCATACGCACGCAATCACGCACGAACACTAGATATATAACTTAACCTTTACTTTGATAGGGTATAATGCATTCTAGCTGGTGATGAACCATTTCTGCTAAAAGGATTTGGCATTGATAATTAATTTTGTTTGTTAACAAGTTCAAAAGCCGCAGTCAGTATGGCCAAGCTAACCAAAATAGTATGGAAAAATAATATGCTCACTGAGAACACCAAGATGAGAGTCAACCAGGCCTGTGTGCTGAGCACCCTCCTCTAGCGGCAGCGAATCGTGGACCAAATACATGCGCCAGGAGTGCCGCCTCAACACCGTCCACATACGGTGCCTCAAGCGCATCTTCACTGCTAGTTGTATGTTTGTAGATCTCAGAAAGGGGAGCCTTATCACTGATGATCTCGAGGAGAACTTAATTATGTTCATTATAAATTATGGAACTTTTGTGCATCAGATCATATTAATATAATGTATTAATTTAGTGAAAACCTGATTGTAAATGTCACACTTTAACTGTTTATTCTAAACAAATAACTTGGGCACATCCACACTCCTCGGCGCCTCGTTTATTATATTAATATGAACGCATTCAAAACAGCTACACACACGGCGAAGGGTTTCGAGTAAATAAGTCAGTTATATTAACAATATACTATTGTAGAGTATTTGTATTGTAGAGCATTATGAATGCTCCCCATGGCTCTGGAATAAGGACAGCTCCCGGGCTGTGCTGACGTGTCGAATAAAGATGGCGTAAGACAACAGTGGCGACGAGATGGGATTAAACCAAGCTATAAGTGAGTGAACAATTAATACACATCATGGCAGCGCCAGTTGGTTGTATGGGTGAATTTTACAATTCAAAAGAGACATGGACGGCATACGTTGAAAGGTTGGAATCGTATTTCAACGTTAATGACATTGATGAACAAAAAAGGGCGCACTTGCTAATAAGCGTCATGCCTCATGGGAAGCGACACGTATGGGTTACTGAAAACGTTGATGGCACCTATAAAACCATCAACTAAGCCATTCGCAGAATTAGTCAAAACACTTGCGGACCACCTAGATCCACAAACCACTGAAATGGGGGAACGTTTCCGTTTTGGCCGCCGATATCAACAAGAGGGTGAAAGTATCGCCTGGTTCGTGGCTGAACTGCGGAGACTGTCGTTACATTGTGGTTATGCAGCAAACCTGACGACAGCCCTAAGAGACCAGTTTGTGTTGGGTTTGCGATCGGAATCAACACAAAAGAAGCTGGTAAAAATCAAAGACCTAAGCCTGGAAACTGCCGTCGAAACAGCGAAGATAGACGGAGTGATGGGTTGGACACCCTAAATGCGGTCCACCAGTTAACAAAACCAAAGACCAGAACTGACACAATTTGGACGACACTGCGGGTAGCCGGACAATCACTCAAAATGGAGGTTGATACTGGGTCGGCATACTCAGTAATCCCACACCACGTGTACAAGGAAATGTTCAAGAAGCATGAACTTCAGCCTACACCGGTAACTCTCCGAACCTACATGGGGGAGTTAGTTGTTCCCAAGGGAAAGCTTCGTGTCCAGGTCAAGTACAAGAAGCAGAAGGTGAAGCTGGACTTGTACGTTATCAAAGGCGATCGACAAGTGCTGTTCGGTCGTGACTGGTTTTGGGAGATCAAGCTCGACTGGGGAGAAATTCACTCCCTGAAGTCATGGCATGGGACTGACAAGGACATTTCTCTGAAGGATGCCAATAAGCAAGTTCAACGGCTGCTGGCAAAGTATGAGTTGTTAAGCACGGACAACTTAGGGACATTGAAAGGTGTGAAAGCCAAACTCACCATAGAGGCAGACGCTCAACCGAAGTTCTGCAGGCCACGAAGCGTGCCTTATGCGATCAAACCATGCTTTGAGAAGGAGCTAGAAAGGCTCCAGAAAGAAGGAATCGTATCAGCTGTCGAGTATAGCCAGTGGGCATCAGGAGTGGTACCGGTGGCGAAACGAGATACCAAGGATGTACGTCTGTGTGGAGACTATAAAGTGACACTCAACCCGGTGCTCCGGGAAGATAAATATCCGCTACCACGCATCGAAGATATTTTCGCTAAGATGGCCGGAGGTAAGAGGTTCAGCAAAATTGACCTCAAGAATGCTTACCTGCAGATGGAGGTAGAGGAGGACTCTAAACAATACCTCACAATCAACACGCACAAGGGCCTGTTTCAGTATAATAGGTTGCCGTTCGGGATCAAGACGGCACCCTCGATATGGCAGAGAGCAATGGAGCAGACTTTACAAGGAACCCTGGCGTGGAGGTGATGTTGGATGATATCATTGTCACGGGGAAGTCTGACACTGAGCATCTGGAAAACCTGGAAGCAGTATTCAAGAGGCTGGCAGAGCAGGATCTGCGAATCAATGTGAAGAAGTGTCGGTTCTTCATGGAATGGATCGAGTACTGTGGCCACGAGATTGATCACGAGGGTCTGCACAAGACACAGGCAAAAATAGAAGCCGTGCAGAAGGCACCACGCCCCCAAGATGTTAGTAGTTTAAAAGGATTCCTTGGGCTGGTGAATTACTACCACATGTTTTTACCCAACCTGGCCAGTGTCATGCCTAAACCAGTTACTAGAGAAGGATCAGAAATGGATGTGGTCAAAGGAGTGTGAACAAGAGGAAGCAAAGAGACTGATCACATCGGAACAAGTTCTCGTCCACTACGATCCGAACTTGCCCATCAGAATAGCGTGCGATGCATCTGCATATGGGTTGGGGGCCGTACTCAGTCATACGATGCCAGATGGGTTGGAGAGACCAGTCGCGTTCGCTTCGCGAACTTTAATCAAGGCTGAACGGAATTACAGCCAGATAGACAAAGAAGCACTGGGACTCGTGTGAGGAGTCGGGAAGTTCCACCAATACCTGTTTGGAAGACGATTCACGCTGGTGACGGATCACCAACCCCTCACAGCTATCTTTCATCCAGGGAAGAGTATTCCAGCAATGACGGCTGCACGAATGCAACGATATGCCCTACAACTAGCAGCACACGACTATGAGATAGTCTATAAAAGCTCTTTGAAACACGCAAATGCAGACGGACTTTCGAGGTTAACATTGAAAACGGGGGAGACACACCTTGATGTGGTGGAGATGTTCTACATGGACCACGTGGAAACCCTTCCTGTCACGGCAGCAAACATCAAGACAGAGTCCAGCAAGGACCCAGTCATGTCAAAAGTTCTGGAGAGAACCCAGCAAGGATGGCCGACGATCAGTCCAGAGGGACTTGAACCATTCTTTGCGAAGCGCTACGAGCTGAATGTATTCCACGGATGCGTTATGTGGGGAATACGCGTCCTAGTGCCACAGAAGTTGCGCAGTCAAATCCTCCAGGAGTTACACGATGGACATGTCGGGGTTGTAAAAATGAAGGGAGTAGCTCGTAGCTACGTTTGGTGGCCTGGGGTAGATAAAGATATAGAATCTCTGGCACGAAAATGTCAAGGCTGCCAGAGAGTCCAGTTTGAAGCGCCTACCGTGCCATTTCACCCGTGGGAATGGCCTGCAAAACCATGGCAGCGTATCCATGTAGATTACGCTGGACCGTTTATGGGACGGATGTTCTTAATAGCGGTCGACGCACATAGCAAATGGCCTGAGGTACTACCAACAGCCTCAGCATCATCAGAAAGAACCGTAGAACTGTTACGAGATGTGTTTGCAAGGTACGGTCTTCCAGAACACTTGCACAGTGACAACGGAAGTCAATTCACAAGCGAAGTTTTCCGAAACTTCATGGAAGCAAACAACATCAGACACACATTTTCTGCACCCTACCACCCTGCTACCAACGGGCAGGTGGAACGCTTTGTTCAGACATTTAAACAAGCCATGCGATCAACGAGAGGTGACTCGGGTGCTGTGAAACGACACCTGGCCAGATTTCTGTTTGCCCACAGAAACGCACCACATGCAACAACATGTGAATCTCCGGCGATGTTACTGATGGGTCGAGCCCTGCGAACAAGATTAGATGCCATACGACCAAACACGAGGAAGACGGTGGAGAACCGTCAGGCCAAGACAGTAGAGGAGAAGAGAGGGCAACACAGAGAATTTGAAGCTGGGGACAGAGTAGCGGTAAGAAACTATCGCAACGATCAAAAGTGGGTACCCGGTACCGTCCAAGAGAAGAGGGGTACCAGATCGTATGCAGTGCGTGTGCAAGATGGCGATGTATGGCGGAGACACAGCGACCAAATCAGGGCTTCTGACGTCGCCATGGTACCTCTGGGTGCGGTGGAGGTACCAGTGGTTGACGAATCGACTAGACCAACAACAGAAGCAGAAGAAGACAACCAGCCAAGTTCATTGCAAACACCGATGGCAGTGAACTATCCCGTGAGACCGGCAAGTCCAGCGCAGATACCAATGGCAGAGGAACGACTCGTGAGAAGGTCCACAAGAACCAGAAAACCTCCAGAGAAGCTGGATCTGTGACGTTTAAAAGACGGTGTCCAGTTTAATTATGGACATAGACGTTAATGGTTAATGGCTACTAAAATGGCATTGTTAACAAGGACTAATTAATGGACGCTGAATTCGTGGAGTGTGTTGACAGTTGTCATATCATATATGTGGCGTAGCGCAACCAGGGTATTAACATGTTTTAAGGGAACAACATTTGAAAGGGAGGGGTGTAGAGTATTTGTATTGTAGAGCATTATGAATGCTCCCCATGGCTCTGGAATAAGGACAACTCCCGGGCTGTGCTGACGTGTCGAATAAAGATGGCGTAAGACATAACAACTATCACTGTATGTTGGTTTTTATGAATACAAATGGGTGTAAATTAGGCTTAACCAGGCAACAAAATGGTACCAATCTCCACAGACCACATATGAGTCCCACTTTGTTTGAAAACGCATCCCAAAACGACCTCGTTATGGGCCTACTGGGGATGCTAATGTTTTGTTTGTATATATAAGATGAAAGAATATAAGGCGGAACGAAACCGTCTTTTAAAAAAGATGAGCCCCCATGTAAACATGTGGAGCCTTCTCTGCATTGTGAAATAATATAACCCCACGTGAATTTGTGGCGCCCCGGGAGTCTGAATTGGTAAAGTGTGAACCCCCTCCCCCCATTGTGAAAAGCTGGCTACGGGCCTGACCTGCCTATAGACAGTGCCCAGTGGTGGATATTTCTATACGAATAGTCTTCGCGCATTAATTGCAGCGAGGCCGGATGCTTCCCAGAGAAGTCGAGATGGTATTCGAATGAACTGGGAGTAAAGTTGATCGTGGATTCTGGGGTCTGTAAGAACTTTCCTGTATATAAAGTATTTTTAACAGTTTTTTCTCATACATTTGCGCTGTGCACACCATAGACGCCACGTTAATAACGCACGGCGTCTGTGATGTACCCACACATAACATATGCAGCGGGACCTTCTTCTATTCAGATGTAGAACAAAACACCGGGAGAAGTTGTTCCACCGTAGCTCCCTAGTACCTTGACCCATATGTTAACAACTGGAATACTACTTATGGATTTAGAGATTGATCAATCCTTTTGTTTCGATGCGCCTCTGAACTTGGTTTCCAAGGATTTAGGCGCAATATAAGTTATCTTATTATTATTAGAACTGTATGGAGAAATGATCTGGCAGATATCTTGCCGTTCAAGTATTGTGATTGTGAAATCAGTTTCTAGCTCCGTCAGTCGTTGACGTCATAGACCTTATTGTTTTATAACGTCACGATGACGTCACTCGGGGAGGGGGTGGTTGCTCGTAATCAATGAAGCGGAACAAAACGCCCGTCCATAGTTTACAATTGGATGCGCCATCGTAAACGTAAGATGTTGTCAATTGTACTGCAATGTAATATTACAATATAGTATATGCTTTAAATACCTAATTTGTCAAATGAATTATACCAAGTCAGATCACGCGAAAGCTCCGAATTCTTCTGTTTGACTAAGAGAGATATAAGCGTGGATACTGGGTTGTTGACTTGTATTGTTTACGTTGATGTTTACTTTAATGTTCGTACTCGGAGTCGGAATAGTAATAAGTAATAATAGTAGTAACTTATTCTGTGCGTAACACAAACTATTAGCCCAGAGGCGCACATGGGCAACCGTTAGAGGATCGGGCTCTCTCAGTCAGGAGAACCTGCGTTCGAATCCTCTCGCTGTCGTCTCGAACCTTGGGCAAGTGTGTTCATATTCAGGTGATAATCGAAATGTCTGAAATTAATGATAGCCAACGGACGCCGCCACGTGCAGGCCCGGTTGCATGCCCTGCCCATGACCAGTGTGTACACGCACGCACGCACGCACGCACATACACACATGTATACAACATGAACATGTTCACGCGCACGCACGCACACACTCGCACGCACGCACACACGCACACACATCCATCGTATAGGCATATCTCCCAACACAAAGAATTGTTGACGTAGTGGTGTTCATGGGCTCAGTCAATGCTAAAACGCTCCTCCGAGATTTCAGGCGGGATACAACTCGATCCGATGTGCCCGATGAAATTATGGTAAAATGCTAAGAAATACAATAGTTGTTATGAAATATTAAGAAATATAATAGGCATCATACGTAGGTTGCTTAATATTTATTACATATCATAGGTGCAGAACCGGGGGGGGGGCTTCAGCCCCCAATATTTGTGGAGGGGCTGGAAATAGGATTAGCAGCCCCCCCAATATTTACAGAAGATTTTGCATTTTCTGTTTATATTTTTGTTGGTGGGGGCTGGGGATCACATTAGCCTCTCCAATAATTTGTTGTGGAATTATAGGCCTGTTTTTGAGAGCCTGGTGTTTAGCGTTGCGGCTAAACATATTCACCAGCGAAAAACATATGTTCAGCACTGTATCTCTCTCCCCCCGTCTTCCGATGTCATGACACGGCAGCGGAGAGCGGAGCGGTGCTCCGGCTCAGCCACTCGAATGTTAATTTCGTTCCGACGCTCATGCATATGTTAACTATTATTCAAATTCAACAACTATAATTGCTTAACATGTTACTATTTCTATACGTTACATTTTCAAATAATTTCGTTCTTAGAAGCGAAAAACGCAAAGGGAATGTCACGGACTATTATCCCAGGTGGAGGGGAGCAGACTTGCCTCGTTGCGGTTTTTGGAGACCTCGTAGGCCCTACTATTTTTCATATAAAACTGATCTGGTTTGGCTGTTTATTGGAAATAGCTTCCCTATGGCGAACACATATTTCTACAATATGAACACATTAAAACATGTTAGCATAGTTTCATGCATGGTGTGTAAGCTGAACGATTTCCTTAGGGGACTGCGCTGCCCGACGTTAGTGAAGGATATAATATAATAGCCGCGGTCCAACGTAGCTGATATATGCCTAATCCAATTGCCAGACCTTCCCCGATACACCTACTGAATTATGATTTAGCTATTTTATGTGTTTGGATTACATGGCAAGTGTCGTGGACCTGTTACTTGTAGGAATACAACAATTATTATAAGTCTATAAGACTTGTTTAATAATGCCGACCGTATGCGGGAGGGGGTGCGATGGGTGTGAACGACCCCCACCCCCACCCCCACTCGAGGCAAGAGTTCCATTCTGGGGGAGCATGCAGTTCCGTTTGGAAGGAAATAACTTTGTGTTTTATTTTAAATCATGACGTATACAAACATATTAATTGAGTCTCCTGGAAAAAATAAACGTATGGAGCCTATATGTATAGCACGGCGTAAAATCGTCAACAGCTCGACAACGAAAACACTCTAACAGTAGGCTAAGCCTTCCCCCTCGGCCCTGAACTATTCCAACACTACCTGCTCGACACCGAAAACCTCTAACAATATCACCTCTACATCGCTAAAAATTTGGAAAACTACAATCCGAAGCAAAAAAACCACCTCACCAAAAATCAACCAGGTGCACAGCGTCCAGCTACGCCAGCTGCGGGTAATCGTACCGCCCGCCAAAATGTAAAGTCTGTACAGTAGACTAATCTTTATTTTTATATTAGCTTTTCGTGATAGTGTATAATATATGCCCACCTAAGATATTACCAGACATTATCATGGGCTAGTTTACAAGCATATGTAGTATAATTAGTATATCTATGTGTAGACAAGTGGTTGTGCATGTTACGATACGCGACACACTAAACGTGCTCGGTTTATACCACTGCCTGTCATTTGACGAAGAGCGCTCGTTTGGCTTGACGCGCGGTTCAGAACCGTGCTTTGGCCTCTGCCTGGCTTTGACGCAGTTAGCTGGACGGGATTGTCAATGGAAAGCCACGAAGGTATGCGTATGCTACGAATAAACACAAGCAGTTTGCAGCATGACGGAAACACATCATTCGATCCCTGTAGCGGTGCACGCATTATGGCTATGATGTTGTCTGTTTAGTTATTGTTTTGGCACGCGCTATCGGTACAGTGCCGATTACGTCTGAAAACCTCCTATTATCACTCATCATGAATCCAGGGTGGCGCCGTTATGGAATGAGTGATCAATTATGTTGCGTTCGTATATGCAACATGTACGAAAGCTATACAGACGTAAGGTTAAATGCTTGAATAGTTTGCTGACCCTAATTTCTAAACTAGATATAGAATCGCTGTGCACCGGGCGAAAGTTGCGTGGCAGTCACTGAGTGAATAAACTAGTTATTTTGGCCGTGAGTGTGCCTGTGACTGTGTCGATGAGGGTTTAGCCCCGGGGATTGCTACAGTTGCTGAATTGGCCTAGACTTGATATCTGAGAAAAAAACAATGACACTTTTCACTCCTTTCTCTTTTTTTTCTTGTTTCCTCCACCGACAAATCAATGATCAAGATCATGCCCTAACATAATATTCAAATTCAGAAGGAAAAAGGAGAACTAATTTGCATTTGCCTCCAAACAATGGCTACTTCAGTTCTGAATAATAAACAAGTGCATATATATTTGTTTAAATGGTCGAAGGAATGGACATTGGCCATTATATCTTGTAACTGGCCAAAGCCAATTGCCGGGCCGACAGTTGGCATTCAACCCACTGAATTTGTTGGAAACATTATTTTTGAGAGAGCAAAAAATGGACAACATCAAATCATTAACACAGCAACATGCAAAATCCTGCGCATTCATGAATGTGAGGATTCCCATTTGGAATGACTTGAATTAATTCCTGGGCAGGACATAAATAAGCTAATAGTTTGTATGATGACTTTACAAAAAAAATGTGTTCAGAAAACTTGCCCAAAGGAACCAGATAATGTAGGTAGTTTTGCTTTATCGCAAAATTAATTTGATATGACATGAGTGAAAAAATCGAAATGAGGAGGTACGTTTAACAACTTTCAAATGGTGTAAAAATATCTGCCTGTACTTCAATTCATGTAATTATATGTTCTGATAAAAGATTTGTTACGTAACTTATCTTGAATTTATAAATGTGTTCTACACATATATTTGTGATATCGTGTTTTCACTGCAGAGGGTATATATCATATAGCATGATGTTTATGATAAAAGATAATATTGAAGAGTTACCATGCATCCATTGGTTATATCAAATATCAGAGTTATGACAAAAATATTTCAATATATTACATTAAAATAAATATTTAATAGAAAATGTATGCAAATGAACATACTTGTTAAAGGAATATTACCTTCGTGCCATGTGTCACACAAGACTTGCACAAGATGCCACAATCCTCTCTGTCTTGGGCTCCTTGCTGGTGTGCCCCATGTCAGCCCAGCAAGCCGCGAAGTTCTTGCTTTGTGATTTTTCACCATGTTGGTTTTAGCATACCTCATTTTACCTAATTTTTGGTTTTCTTCTGAATTCCAGGTTGAGGTGTCAGAAATATTATTGTTAAAATTGTTGCCACCCGTAACCAGTATATACAGCTGTATATCAACATTAAATTGTTCTGCTTTCAATTAAAAATTACTGTGATAACAGATTCTATTTATTTGATAAAGAATGCATTTAAAAAAAAAATTGTCTTTAAATGGTTACCTTTAAATGTGTAATTCTTGTAATATTTAGAATATGTGACTGATGCTCACTGTCAACCAAAACTTTGATGTTTAAGAATGAAATATACTTTCACATTCTGGATAATTTTTACACGTCCAATTCTGATTCTACACACTTGTTTACATTTAGAACATACTTACCTTAGTTGCTGAATTGACTGCATGTGGCTACTAGGTATATGTTACAACACGATTGCATGTATATGTAGTAATAAAGGTCTCATCTATATATGATTATAATATTGATAGTTTTGACATTTCAGTGTTGTGAGAGGATTTAATCACTGATGCCATCAAGGCATGGATGCCTCGTGGAAATTTGAAGATCCAATTCAGCGGTCAAAACTCCAATCACAGATGTGGTCGTATCACCTCGACGACAAGTTTTGCGACGTCATCCTGGTGTCGTCGGATGGTGTTGAAGTTCCCTGCCATAAGATGGTGCTGTCGGCGGGCTGCCAGTTCTTCCAGGCGATGTTTAGCTCGGGCATGAAGGAGGCACAAAGCCACAGAATTAAACTCGACCTGCCGAGCAGCACTGTGAAGTGTCTGGTTGAGTTCATCTACACGTCGTCTGTCGACATCACTGAGGAGAATGCACAGGGCTTACTGCAGGTGGCAGATGAATACCAACTCACTGGTCTGAAGAAGGCTTGCACGGACTTCATGATCGGGCGGTTACAACCGTGTAATTCTCTCGGATTACACAAGTTCGCCCGGTTGTACAACCTCACGAAACTGCAGGAGCTGGCACACAGGTGCATGCTGGAGAACTTCATCGAAGTGACCCAGTGCGAAGAGTTTCTCAAACTTGACGAGGATGATCTAGTGCGTTACATCGAAAACGATACGTTGAACGTAAATAACGAGGATGTCGTTTTCGAGGCTGTGCTCATGTGGACGAAACACGTCCTGTCGGAGCGCATCAGCATCCTGCCTGATATGCTCGAACACGTCCGCTTCCCTTTCTGCAGCCCGTCCTACTTCCTCGACAACATCGAAACGTGCGATGTGATGTCGAACTGGCGGTGCAAGAAGTTCATTGCAGAGTATAAACATTATCACTTCGCACCGGAACGTCGTGGAGAGATCACGGGCAAGCGCATTCGTCCGCGGAAGTCGTCCAGACTGAAGAATGCAGTTATTGTCCTTGGCGGCTGCACGCATAACTCTGAGACAAACAACCACGCGTTCTTGTGGAATCTCGACACAGACCAGTGGTCTAAGTGCGACTATCTCTCGCCCCCGCAGGTTGAGTGTGGAGGCATCGAGTCGTTCTCTCTATGCACCTGGCAGGGCAATCTTGTCCTGTCCATCCACAAGGGGCAGGGGATGGTCCCATCAACGTGTTGGATGTTCGACATCGTCACTCGCCAGTGGAAAGACATCACATACAACGAATCACTGATCGGCGCCAGCACCCTGTCGTTTCAAGGAAAGTTACTCATTCTTGGAGGCAAAGATACTGTCTATAACTCGGTGTCATCTAAGATGCTGCAGCTCGACATCGGAAACCAAAAGTGGGTGGAAGTGGGCAGCATGTTGGAGCCGGTCCACCAACACATCGCGACCGAGTTCCATGGGATGCTGTTTGTGCTCGGTGGAAAGAAGAAACACCCGACGCTTTTTGACAGCAGTCCGGTGTCGGTCGCGACACAATGCTACAAATCGAACCAGCAAAAGTGGCAGCTCTGTGCTCCCATGCCGATCTCACTTAGTTCCGCGTCAACTCTCATTCACGAGGACAAGATTTTCGTTTTCGGCACATACATCGAACACAATGCTGGCTGGCATTGCGGGCTCTGTTCCTACAGCCCCCAGGTGGACTCCTGGGCGATGTTAGCTGCGCCCAGTCGGTCTCACCACTTCGCACCGGCCACCACCTACAACGGCAAGCTGATCGTCTTGGGCGGAACGGACGACGTGTACAACCTGACCGATTCAGTGGAGATGTATGATCCGATTAAAGACGTGTGGGAACTGCTGAATGTGAAGACTGACATCGCTCTGACCGATCATGCTGCCAACTTTGCTTGCTTGCCTAGCTCGTGGTGAGGGGATGATAATGTCATCATTTTAGTTGTACTGTCCTGTTGTAACCTTTATCCCAAGTACCTGTTTTCTGATGCATTTAAGACTCCTTGTTTACTGCACCATCTGTTGTATTTATGTTTGGTTCACACTAGAACTTTGTGCAAAATGTGGAGTAAACCAGACCGCTATATTTCATGATTGGCATATACCATTATAGTAGCTAATACTTACAGAGGACCAAGCATTTTCGAACACTATCTACATTTTTGCGCGAGTGCTTATTTGTCTGAACAAAATTCACTTTTTATTTTATTGTTTCACATAAGAACAACTAGTTTGTGTAGCTTTTTATTTTATTGTTTCACATAAGAACAACCAGTTTGTGTAGGAATACTTTTGTTTTGAAAACTGATGAATATCCAGAGTAGAACCACCCATATATAAGTGATTAGGTGCTTATTAGATACTACAAAGTATTCTAAAAAACGTTATGCATGAGACAGGAGACAAAATTAAATCAACATTACAAATGCTTAATCAATTTTTGAAATTTATCATTAGTTTTACAATGTGTGATTTAGAAACAGCTGTTATGTAGGTATAATATTTACACACTGTAAACTTGAATTATTACAGGTTAACCATTACAAAATGGTGAAGGTGGTGGAATCTTCCGAGATTACTAGATTTATTCCCAGTATGTAAGCTATCCATGTGTGAACAAAAAATAAATAATCTTGTTTTTCTAGAAATTGTAACACCCTTAAAACTAACAGGTCACTTGTTTATAACCTGGGGTCGGTTTCATGAAGTGGCTACGAACATTCTTAATGCTAAGATGATTGTCTTAATAAATGACGTGATATTTTTAATATGAGCGAACATAGGAGTTTATGCAAACACGTGACGCTTAGTAATTGCATAACATTAAGTACGCTTCATGAAACCGGCCCCATATGGTTACCATAATGCTTACTTGGTGTCTACCCTGATGCCTATAAAGCACTGTGTAGTTTATACATCACCTTGTGAATGTTGTGTAGACATAGACGGTGTGAAATGTCATTTGGATTATAGATATGCCTTATTGTGCATATTGTTGTCTTATAATAGATCTTTCAATCTAGTGAAAGAGATGATGACTTACATAATTTATAAGAGGCAGTATTCTGAATGGCATATAAGTTTGTTGTTAGTATATGATACAGTGATATATAGATTTAAGAATGGCAACCAGACATGATCGGCATATTTGTCCTTATCTGTTTATTTTGGTTAATTCATTAAATAACAAGATGAATTTTTAGACATGTTCATTGATAATGAATTATAAAATACATAATAATGTTAATGTTTTGATAGTTTTATGCGGACTGTCTTGTTACTAATAATGTGTGTATTAGGGAGTGGTTTAGTAATGTCTTCTTTTTACATGATAGGTACTTGTAGCCAAACAACAAGAAGAAAATGCAATAAATTGAAACTGAAGACCATCTACCATCTGCCATTCTACTGTTATTTAGCATTGGCGTACCGCCACCTGGCGACTATTTTAATGAGTGTCGCCCTCTAGTGGGCAACATGTAGATGTCTGCCGTCTCTGAGAAGTGCATTGCCCGAGAAGTTGCACTTCAGTTTTGCAGTGTTTTGTATCACCATAGTTTGTTTTAGCCAAAGGAGACACGACCTAGATGCTCTTCATAAAACGCGTGCTACATCCACTGTTAGATGTGGCCTTGAAATTATTATAAAATTGGTAGTTTTTTATTTTGATGCAATAATACCTGTACAGTACTATGCAGTGCAACTTGAGATAGTATGGCCACTTTGAAGGCACTTTTAAGCCAGAGACCCCTTTAATGTTGTCACCAAAGCCACCAAGGATTTATTCCCACAGCTAGAGCTTGGGATTTAGAATAAAATTGCTGAACATCAGCTCCTTGGAGACCGTCTACAAATGATATATGCAAGAAAAGAGGATAACAGTGATTGTATATTATATAAACACTGTGTGCATTGGGCAGGGTGGTCTGGGTAACTGCATACCATACGCAAGGT
Organism: Paraescarpia echinospica; assembly: GCA_020002185.1. Classification (NCBI taxonomy): domain Eukaryota; kingdom Metazoa; phylum Annelida; class Polychaeta; order Sabellida; family Siboglinidae; genus Paraescarpia; species Paraescarpia echinospica. Next base: position 26,502,050 of record CM034538.1, on the reverse strand, counting down.
AGGCACACTGCATACCTGATGTATTTGGTGTGTACAGGTTTTTTTATACAATCTTATTCACATTTGTGGATGATCTCTTAGGCAACAATCCCTGCATAAATGCAATAATCCAGTTTTAATATTTTTGCCTGTTTAGATATCTTGTAACTGGCCAATTGCCGGGCCGACAGTCAGCATTCAACCCACTGAATTTGTTGGTGACATTACTTTTTGAGAGAACAGAAAATGGACAACATCAAGATAACAAAACAGACAAAACAATTCTGGAACAATCATTTTAATATTTAGCCACTGGAACATTGTTACATCTATGTGGTTTTGTAATAATGATATTATTAACATTACTACATGTGACTGTTCATATAAAAAAGGCTCTGTAATCTTATTAGGATGGAGTATCCTCAGTTTTTCCTCAATGATTATATAACTTTTTGGTATTCTGTACATATTTGGGTATATCGACAATAAACGCATGTAACATATTTAATAGAAAAATCACCTCGTGATTGACATTGGCTTTTATTTATTAAGTGTACTTGAAAACTGATGCTAAGTTTATCATTTTAAAGATGAAACAATGGTTCAAATTTTAATGTTAAACAAATAGTTTTATAATAAATTTGCTTGCCAATAATTCTGTTGCAAAAACAAATCAACTAATGCAGAATCTAATGGTATTAAAAAAGACGAGCTTAGCTTTGCCATGAACAGTCGCATATACACAATTACATATACCATACACATTATCAAAATCTGTATCCACACAATATCTTCATAATTACACATTCATGCAATATCATAGATTGTTTAAATGCAGTTGTATAACGAACATCCAATGAATGCATCTACTTTCATAAGCCATTACGAATATCAATAAAATATTGGCAAAAGTACACAGTAACCTTAAGAAGATTAGTATGTGTTAAGTCAACCCATCATTAATAACAACCTTCGGAATAATATACAAATATTCAACAACGCGTTATATTATAGAGAAATAAATGCTACACCAATTCACTGGTGACTGTGGCTCTCTTCAGACCGAAACCAATTCCACTTCTTTCCACAAATACACAAAGATTAATCACAAATAATAATAGTTTACGTGGCAGTTTGCAAAATATAGACAACTGAATGAGATTTCATTGGCTAGTTAGTGTATTGGGAAGTCACAATAGTTGGGAGTTTATAAAATAAATAAACGTTTCTAATTAAATAAATAACTATATGGCACACACTTGACTATGCATAGAAAGTTAGCGTTCCGGTGTATAATATGTATAAATTTAAAATCAAGTTCATGTTAGGTGAGATTTTTCCAAGATATAAAAGTTTATTAAATGTTTTGACTAGTTCAATACCATAATAGCAGCACGGTTGAAACATTTATGTACACAAATACAAGTTTCCTCAGTTTTACCCTCAGTATTACAATTAATGAGTAAACGTAACACACTGAATAAGTACAAGTTTGAACTGAACAATTAGGCCGATTCACTTTTAAAATGTAAATAAAAACATTGTATGTTGCCGTCTCCTGCGTCTTACTCTCACTGGCTCAGACATAGATCTGGTTGAAGGGACAAACTGTTGTGTCTTTTTCAAGACACAGGCAAAATAGTGTGAATTACATTGTTTTAAAATTAAAAAGTTTTGAAATGGCAGTAGACACACTCAAACCCCCCCCTGCACCTGATAATTCAGTGCTCGAGCCACTGCCTCATCATTGCAAGAATATTTTATTTAAGTTATGTGACTGCCTTGCCTTGCAGAGTAATTATAAAACAAATTAAACAGGTCAATTTAATTATCACTATACATGACACGACTTTCTAGTATTATGACTACAATTTATTGTGTAACTAATTACATCAAGTTCTTATGTCATTGTGTATTTTTCTTACCGTTATTCAGATATTTAGTGTAATCAGTTACAATAAATATAATTATATTATTATGATGGATGTAATCGAACTCACACCGGGCAAGTACAAAAGGGCAAATTGGAGAGAGAGTTTAATTATTTCACTCTCATTCCTCAAGCAAGGGATAGTCTCAAAAGTTTGTCAAGTCCCAAAAAAATAATATAAAAGGAGGCGGGCCTCAGGCAATTGGCTTTTGCTACGATTAATTTTACGTGCCAAACAGCCATATTTAATCTTTCATGTTTATAATGTGTACCATATACAGTCAAACCTTGCTTTACGATCACCTCACTAATACAACCACCTCGCAAGTAAGGTCACCTTATGACAGACCCAAATTATTTATGTAACAGTAAAGTATAGATAATTAGTCCCGCTAATAAGGTCACCTCATTATTCAGGTCACTGGTCCAGTCTCAAAGGTGTCCTTAATAGGGAGGTTCCACTGTATAAGAACAATAAAATGGGCAGCATAATATGATCCAACCTCACTTGGCTACCAAATATTACCCGCAATGTTTTCCAGTTTTGCTGTCCACAATTAGGTCAATGTGCATTAATACCAGTTTCACTGGTTAGGTGGCACCACTGGAGTAATTGTTTTTTCTAACAAAATACAGCGACGACCACCTCCCTCCTAGATCTAAATGTAATGCTATGGCTTTCTTACTTTGCAATGTCATGAGACCATGCCTAGCTGTGACTTCCAAAAGTATTGAGAGGTGTATCAAGTGACCGCGCATGGCTGTGAAACTGGACGTATCGCGTATGGTCAGTCAAACTGCCACACAGGAATCCCGGCGTCATCTTCATCAGAACTGTCACCAAGCAGCATGACATGGTCTTTCTTCTGTTTCTGTACAACGAGAACACACAAGGGATCATTCCATGGTTATATCAAGCATTTTACAACCATATTTTACACTTCCCTTTGCCGAGTTCGTAGGGTGTACTCTTTGTAGTATTTATCCAGTCAAATGGCATATAAGCTGTCATGGCATATTGATACGGTCAAATAGCCCATAGGCGATCATGGGCTATTTGTTCGTACGTATTTATCCAGTCAAATACCGCATAGGTGATCATGAGCTATCTGTCCACATATATTTATCCTGTCAAACAGCGTATACGCCATCATGGGCTATTTTTCCGTATATACCTATCTGGTCAAATAGCGCATAGGTGACCATGGGCTATTCGTCCATATCCGAACGAATAGCAATGGCCTAAAATCAAACAAGGATGGCCGGCCACTCACATATTTTGATAGTCATCTGCCTCCTTGGTCCATTGGCGTCTGATCTACCAATTGATGAAGTATATTCCAGAAAGAGTTTCTAGAGGGCTTTTCTCCTACGTGAGAGAATTGGAGGTAATATATTCTCCTAATAATTCAATGTTCACTAACCTTGGCACCAACCGCGGGCGTGTCTTGTGTGCATTTCTGTCGGCACCAGTAGTTGCGCCACAAGTAGGCGACAATGACGATCAAGAGTGCTCCTGTGATGCCACATCCTATGGGCAACAGGACGTCCTTCACATACTGGGTGTCCTGTACAGATACACACGTTGGAAACTGTATGTTTAGATCTTCACACACTGGATGCCCTATACACATAATATTGTCAACTGTATGTTTGGTCCTTCACACACTGGCTGTCCTGTATATGTATACACATTGTAAACTGTATGTTTAGTCTGGGCCTAGGGTCAAGTATTTGTAGCTACACTGGTAATTTTGCGTGTTGTATTTGACTTCAGAAGCCTTTTTTTTAAATAATTATTGGTTTAATTCACCATGTGTTTTAATTTAAAATGTTGAAATTTAGGTGTTTGGGAGGAAAAAGTTTGTTTATAAGGCAGTACGCTGCTTTCATAGGCATGACAACAGCATTTTGTCATTAGATGTTCTGCCCCCATCGGATGAAGATCTGCCTCAGAAGTATCCAAGCACACGACTAATTGGTTTGAGTGATAGCACTGCAATTTTTTTAAACATTGAACTGTTTAATTTAAAAGTTGTTTGTACTTTGTTAACACACCTCTGGGCGGTCTGTGTGGTAGAATGCATATACTGTGTACTTTAACTTTATAGCACAATTTTACTATAAAAACAAGTGGAAAAGGTCTGGTTAATTAACTGGTGATTTATATTTATAAACTGTGCATCAGAATCACAATCAGATTTGGGGTCAAATACATTATAAACGTAAATTCTAAATCGATTGCAGAACTACGCAAAACTACAAATGTACAAATTCCAACTGAAACACTTAAATTTAAAAATGGACCAAGTGGCCCTGAAGTCCTTTGGACTAATACGTCTATAAGTGACCCCGACCAAATGAGTGATAAGTCGGAAAAATTGTAACATTGTTTTCTTACATCCTTGTAAAGGTTTGGTAGGGTGCTTTACACGGTTTCAAAAACTATGACTGCTACAAAAATTGGCGAAGTTATGGAACATGGTAGGGGTCAAAAAGTGAAAATGAAGAAAACGGCTATTGAAGTTTTATATTATATATGCAAATGGATTACATGCACAACATTCAAATGTGGCACACAGTATGTAATATGTATGTTATGTTGCAATGATGCACTGGAAGTACAAATGTGCTGCTACAAACACTTATCAAGTTATGCCAGATTATGTCTTTATGTGTAAAACTAAGAGGACAGATTATTTGAGAGCAAAAGGTAGACTCACTGTTTGACACAGTTTAAAACCTACAGGCAACTGTCCAGTTTAACAGGGGTCTAGTAGTTTAATGCTATCTGTTGACACAAGCTACTGCCAGTGACCAATTACAGATTAGTCACACTTTCCATCAAACAATAGCAGGCAGATAATCTTAGCTCCACAGCTGGGTGTAATACACAACCAGAGCCACCACTGATTCATGGTCAAGTAGATTAGCTCAATGCACCAACTAAGGCAATACACAACACTGTGAGTGACAGTGTCCAGAGTGAGGCCTAAGCAGTGTCCTCATTGCTGAATAGATCAATTAAACCTGCCAAGTGGGTGACATTCTGCACAAGTGTTCATTAATCCTTAGTGATTGTTCAGAACACCAGACTGACCACATACCTAAACAAAGCGAATGTAATAGGTGAAGAACAGGCAGTGTTCAGATAGGGGTATTGGTTCAACTGTATTTGTCTCTATGCAAAAGGCTTTATTGTACCTTCATCGATTATAAGAAAGCATTTGATTTAGTAGACCAGTCCTCACTGTGGTCTAAGATAATTTCATGCGGTATTAATGGTAATGTGTTGAAAGTTGTATACAACATGTACAAAAATGCTAAATCATGTATAAATCAAGGCACGGCTGTGTCAGCCTTCTTCTCATGTGATATAGAGGTATGGCAAGGAGAAAACTTGTGTCCTTTGTTATTTGCTATTTACCTGAATCATTTTGAACACTGTTAGTCACAATTATAACGGACTTGACATGGCAGCTGGTGAAATTTACAACAACCTTAGTGATGATGATGTAGAAAATGTATGTTCTACTATATGCTGATAACACTAGAATGATTCAATCAAATACAGATTTCTTGCTTGTGTATAGCGAAACTATGTCAACTCTTCTAATGGTTGACATTTGGTTGTTTCAGGTGTCAACTATATTATGAATCTCTAATTATTAGTCTATATTGATACAATTGATTTACACAGTACCATGTCTACACAAAGCATGGCAAGCGTAAACAGAACAGTAGAATGCATTTGATATCAATAAAGTGTAGGATATTTCACTCTATAGTTGTCTAGAATATTAATTTTGTATGTTTGTCACCTACAGGTGACAGAATATTAATTGTCTATGTTTGTCACCTACAGGTTTCTACAGACAATACATCTTTAACCAATAGACACCACAGTCACACCATTTTATAATAATTAAATGAACATCAAAATAAACACAACTTGCAATTATAGAAAATCAATAGTTTTGAAGATACAGTTTAAAAGTGTTAGGCAACTGTTTAGTCTAACAGGGGTCAAGTGTGTCTACTCTGCCTGGGTGCTGTGACCAATTAAAGATTAGTCAAGGTCTCAATGGAAGAATAGCACTAGGCTGCAGAGTGTAGTCATGCTGCTGGCTTTCTGGCACATTAAACAAAATCTACTGTTGGGGTGGTCTCAAGGGCCCTTCTCAAAACCACATCACCAGATAATGTAAAACTTTTGCACTTTGGGGGCCCCTTAGGTGCCCTTAGAATGATTCAATCAAATACAGATGTCTTGTATATAGTGGCAGCACCCTAAGATACATCTATGCAAAATTAAAAAAAAAAGTTGCTGAACAGTTTTTGAAAAAATAGGCAAAATGTTACATTTTTACCAGTTTTGGGGTCCTTGGAGGCCCAAGTGAGCCCTTAAAATGATTCAATCAAATACAGATTTCTCGTGTATAGTGGCAGTGCCTTAAGATATGTATATGCAAAATTAGAGAAAAAGTTGCTGAACGGTTTCTGAGATACGGCAGCTAACGGCGGACCTTTGGCCAAAGGACTAAAAATTCCATTTACCAATTCCATGTTAAAAAAACGGTGTCATGTGAACAATACAACTACAGACTTACTCAATGCAAAACCTTCAAATCTTATTTTTGAGCTGCTTTATTTAACAGATGTAATTTTAAACATACCCTTCCATGCATGGTTTGTGTACATACTAAAGAACGAATTAAAGTTCTTAAAACAAAAACGTGACATGTCATTGAAAATGTAACAGTAATTTAATTTTTTACCGAATGATTCCAAATTCCAATTACTTTTTCACCTATATCCAGAGCTGTAACAAGTACATTTATTTTTTTTATTTTAATAAAATTTATCTGTGTTATCATCAGAGCTGTAACAAGTACATTTATTTTGTACTTGAGTAAAAGTACAAATAACTTTGGAAAAACCTACTCAAGTAAAAGTACTTTTTGAAAAATTTCTTTAAGTACAAGTAAAAAGTAAACAAATGTACTTGAAGTAAATGCAAAAGTATTTTTCTAAAAAACTGTTGACATGGTCACCCACTGCAAACAAACAAGTAAATTCAGTAGTGTGCAAAACAAACACTTTATTGAACAGGACAGGATCCTCAGCAGGATACAGAGACAGGCTCCTCAAACAAATGTCTTGTTGAGCATGAGCATCGATCAGCTGGTTCTCAATTTCTACATCGCCTGTGCAGGCTCGCAGGGGCTTAAAAATAAGACCTGCAGCACTAAACAACCTCTCACATGCTGCACTCGCAGGCAGAGGAGTGTTCAACTCAATGAAAAGGTATCTCAAGCTTGGTCACGTGGCAAGGGACAACAGCGCGACACACGGGGCAAGTATGGCCACGGATGCTGCAAATGATCGTTTTCGGCTGATTTTTCCATGATAAATCTTTGAACGCGAATGACATCATATAATCTTGGCAATGTTCACGCCACCTGGTGATCATGCCTGGTAATGGCAATGATAGGCCAATCAGAAAAGACTACCAGTTGTTGCTCCGGCTGATATATATTTATAAATATATGCTGACGGAAACCAGTTCCGGGCTTCAGCATTCGTTACTAATATTTTTGGAGCTCCAAATTTGTAATGCATAAATTATGGATACTTTGTTACATTTATGAAAAGTACACACATTTGTACTTCGTTACAAGTAAAAGTACTCCTAAAAATGTACTTTGTTATTCACGAAAAGTACAGTAACGAAGTACTTGTACACAGTTACGTCCACCAATTCCAATTACATGTTCACCAATTCCAAGTTACGAACAATAATACCAATTACAATCCTGGAATTGGAAATGGCATTTCAATTCCAATTATAAAGCAAAGTGACCACAAGTCAAATCTTTTCATGATATTGGATGGCATATCAGAAATACAGTATCCGAGATCGTATCAAAACCATGGTGTAAGCGTGTGTCTCAGATGCTCCGTATCCTACGAGGATCACACAGAAATGACAGCAGAAGATGAAGAACAAATTGTGATGTTTTTCCTTTAACAGACGCATGCCACTTTGTCTTATTCAACTTGACATATTTGACTTGCAGTGGCACAAATCACTTCAAGAATTGCTTAACTGCAGCCACTATCTGACTCAGAGAGTCAGTGAAGATACTATCAATAAAGGATATTTATTTCCAATTTCATAACATTATTGTACAGCTGTATTACTATTGGAGATATACTTTGGCATTTTGTGTTGAAAGGAAATAAAAATAAGGCATTAGCTAAAATCCTTTTTCCATGTGTACACAAAGTTTAACATTGTATGTAACATTTGACAACATTAAACAAATACAGAAAAATACACTTGTACCATAAATTCGATTTTAAGCCCGTATGTGAAGCGATTCCCGCGGAAAATAAAATTTTAATGAGCTAGGCGATCACGTGGTATCGTGACGTCACTTATGACACACACTCGCATCAGGCCGACCCTTTCCATGCATTCAGAGCATGTTTACAAGGATAGCTTTTGGGTCGAAACGAGCGTCAGAATGAGTTATTGTGCAATATTCCGACATAATACAAACACTAGTCATCATAGAGGAACAAACATTTATCTTACGGTTCCACATGAATCAAGTTTTATTCAAAACAATGAATGCGAATGGGCCTACAAGTCGACTAGGTTTCGCCGAGCTTGGGCTCGTTTTTAGAATAATTATATCGAATGCAACAAACGGGAGATAATCTACACCAATAAACATACTTAGCAAACATATATTGTATCCAGCTACATAAAGTAACATGTATAATCTCATAATATCACTGGAATATCGATATATGAAGGAGTTGTACAATTTATTATAACAACTTAATCAGTCAGAGTTTCCGTTGGTCCCGCTAGCTCAGTGGGTAGGCGCATTGGTTACGTGTTATTTATTTTACAATCGGGCGACGCTGGTTCAATCCTGACAGCATGCAAACCTTTGATTTTCTTTACACTTTTTTTTAAATGTTTTCACGAAGTAATATAACCAAAATCATTTTATACTATAATGCACTGTTTGTAAATAATTTTTATTTTTGTAGTAACTATTTATTCGCCACAAAAATGAAAATTTGGTCATTATATAACGATGTTTCTAAATTGTATTTATCCAGACAGATCTTAATCTGTTTTCACATATATAATTACAATGTATTACCGTACAATATATTTACAATTAATAAATTATATATCCATTACATTATATTTGTTTGGATAAATAAAATTTAGAAACATCGTTATATAATGATCAAATTTTCATTTTTGTGGCGAATAAATAGTTACTACAAAAATAAAAATTATTTACAAACAGTGCATTATAGTATAAAATGATTTTGGTTATATTACTTCGTGAAAACATAAACAAAAAAGTGTAAAGAAAATCAAAGGTTTGCATGCTGTCAGGATTGAAACGGCATCGCCCAATTGTAAAATAAATGACACGTAACCAACGCGTCTACCCACTGAGCTAGCGGGACCAACGGAAACTCTCTGACTGATTTAAGTTGTTATGATAAATTGTACAACTCCTTCATATATCGATATTCCAGTGATATTATGAGATTATACACGTTACTTTATGTAGCTGGATACAATATATGATTGCTATGCATGTTTATTGGTGTAGATTATCTCCCGTTGGTTGCATTCGATATAATTATTCTGAAAACGAGCCCAAGCTCGGCGAAACCTAGTCGACTTGTAGGCCCATTCGCATTCGTTGTTTTGAATAAAATTTGATTCATGTGGAACCGTAAGATAAATGTTTGTTTCCCTATGATGACTAGTGTTTGTATTACGTCGGAATATTGCAAAATAACTCGTTCTGACGCTCGTTTCGATCCAAAAGCTATACTTGTAAATATGCTCTGAATGCATGGAAAGGGTCGGCCTGATGCGAGTTTGAGTCATAAGTGACGTCACATCTCGGCATCCCGAAAAGCGCGCCAAAAATATGCATATTCGAAAATGCTGAATGCACACCATAAAATGCGGGATTTCTAATTCATTGAATTTTTTGATTTTTTTGGTTTGGTGGACGTGGAAATAGATAGCAGGATGTGATATAACATGAATTCGAGCAATAGATGTTTTTATTCCATTTAACTAGAATGTCACTGTTGTACAAAATATTAATACCAAACTACTGTAGTCATAACCAATAGGATGTAAGAAACTGAGAGAGCTAAGTATAAAGTTTATGTTTACAAAGTTTATTTACTAACTGTGATTATACATGTACAGTGATTCTGTACAGTGACACGTTGTATGTGCACAACATAAATATAAATGAGCTGTACACGTGTTCTAACCTCGCAATACGTCAAGCCAAGAAACGGATCAACAATTCCACAAATTAACTCCAACAGTTGACATATGCACAGCATTCTGTCTAGTATGGAGCATTCTGTCTAGTATGGAGCATTCTGTCTAGTATGGAGCATTCTGTCTAGTATGGAGCATTCTGTCTAGTATGGAGCATTCTGTCTAGTATGGAGCATTCTGTCTAGTATGGGTGTAGATTTGTTTTAAAAATAGTAAGTTGTATCGTAATAATTGTTGTCTCTATAATTAAATACTTCACAATTATTTAATAGTAGGTAGGTAGTGATCATGACAGCTACCTTTAATGTAATAAACAACTTCAATTAACAATTAATATATTTCTATGATTTTTAGTTTCCTGGTCCACATACAATTCATGTCGCTGTCTTAGAACTGCAAAGAAAATACCGAAGACCAAATCTCAGCGGAATGATCGAATTAAGTCAAAACTAACTGAACAGTACAACGTGGACCATGTGACTACAGTGGTGCCCCAAGCAATGAGGTATGGAAGCACGCAGCAGGTTTTCGTTGATCAATACTTATTTATTTTATTCAGTGACAGGCCGGATTAGATGGCAGACATACATACTTGACTCACATCACGCACGCTAACATGTGCTACAGAAAAAGGAAAGAAGGATATTTGTACGGCCAGTTCGGGTCAATTCAGTCTATACCAAATTACCAATCACTGGCTGAGAACCCCGAAAATACATCAATTTAAACGGAAAACATAATGTTGCTAAACACAACTTGCTAGCAAAAAACCTAGGAAAGCATAACATTAGTTGATGTGGCATAGTCCAATTAAATATTTATTTGTGTGAATTTGTCCACCTTGATTATTCTAAGCACTAATGTTAATGGCAAGATATTTCAATTAGCAATGGAAATTATTGCAAGCAACACTTACAGTATTGATGTCCCAGATAAGTCCGTGCACCGAAGACGACGAATGACCTGTGGACAAAAAACAACCAGCTCAATGCAACGTCATGGTGAGTGCTCTGGACCCTCTTTAACATGGATACTGGTAATATGTAGGCGTCAATGTCAGGACAATGTATCTTGGGAAAACATTTCCAAATGTAATATTATGCTGGTAAACCAAAAATCTGTGAACATTTCGGAAACATTTAAAATTTCAAATCGATAAAACTTATTTTGTTCAATAACATAACATTACGCCACTAAACAAATCTGTGTTCCTGATCTGAAAGTTCAAATTGGGCAACAAATCTACATTTTACAAACAATTTATGCAATTGGAAATTTCAAATCGATAAAGCTGTTTTGTTCAATAATGGGTATCATGAATGATCATTAATGATAAAATGTCAACAGAGATCACAAATGGCAGCGACGAACAGCCAAGGATACAGAAATATGGGACAGCTAGATGGTGCCGTATCATCAAGAGGGTGGATCAGGCCACACAATGTGACCCCCCCCACCCTGCAAGAGATTAATATTTAAGAAATTAAGTGAGACGATAAATATCAATGATAAATGAATGATATTTGCAGGTTTTTTTTATAAATCAGAGGTAACTGATTCTATAACAGTAGTAAAATGAGAACAAGTACAGAACTAGATGTACATTGATGTTATAATTGATGTTATAATTGATGTTATAATTGATGTTATAGTTGATGTTATAATTGATGTTATAATTGATGTTATAGTTGATGTTATAATTGATGTTATAATTGATGTTATAATTGATGTTATAGTTGATGTTATAGTTGATGTTATAATTGATGTTATAGTTGATGTTATAGTTGATGTTATAGTTGATGTTATAATTGATGTTATAATTGATGTTATAATTGATGGTATAATTGATGTTATAATTGATGTTATAATTGATGTTATAATTGATGTTATAATTGATGTTATAGTTGATGTTATAATTGATGTTATAATTGATGTTATAATTGATGTTATAGTTGATGTTATAGTTGATATTATAGTTGATGTTATAATTGATGTTATAATTGATGTTATAATTGATGTTATAATTGATGTTATAATTGATGTTATAACTGATGTTATAATTGATGTTCATTTACAGAATCATGTTTAACAAGATTTAACAAAATTGCCATCCACAAATTTAACTCTAGATGGCGGGTGGAGAAGGAAGCCTTTTGGCTTATCGAGAGACCAATCTACATATATCCCGCCCTTTTAAGGTGTGTCGATTTTATTTTTAAACATATTCACGCTATTAGCACCAACACAATCAGGAGATAATCTGTTCCATTCATTTACAGTCCTTTACGAGAAATATAATTTTCTTATATCTAATCTACACTGCTCCTTTGCTAATGTAACTTCATGTCCTCTAGTCCTTCTACCTTTCTTAACTGAGAACAAATATTTCTATCAACATTTTCATAACCATTCAATATTTTAAACACTTCTATCTGATCTCCTCTCAATCTCCTGGTCTCTAGTGTTGTTAAACCACATTCTTTTAGGCATATTTCGTAACTAAGATCCCTCAGTTTTGGTATCATTTTAGTTGCTCTCCTCTGTACTCTTTCTAGCACATCTATCTCCTTCCTGCGATATGGCCTCCACGCTTGAATACAATATTCTAAATGAGGCCTAACTATTGTTTTGTACAGCGGTATTATTAGCTCTTTTTCCTTATAAGTTATATTTTGTCTAATTAATCCAATAATTTGATTTCCCTTTGAAGCGGCAATAACGCACTGCTCTGAAACCTTCATATCAGCACTAATGGTTAACCCTAAGTCCTTTTCTTTTACAGTAGTACTTAGTAAAGAACCCCCATTGTATATTGTACATCTTCGTTCCCATGTCCTGTGTGAAGGCATTTACATTTCCCAAAATAGAACATTTGCCATTTTTCAGACCATTTTATCAACCTGTCAAGATCATCTTGTAAATGCTGTCTATCTCTATCACGTTTTAATCCTTCTAAACAATTTTGTATCATCCGCAAATTTCAACACCTTGCTTGTTAAATCATAAACCTAATCGTTGATATATATTACGAATAACATAGGTCCCAGAACTGATCCCTGTGGTACCCCACTCAAAACTGATTTCCAGTTTGAAGCCTCCCCATCAACTACTACCCGTTGTCTTCTGTCAATTAGCTATTTTTCTATCCAGTTAATTAAACCATTTCCTATGCCATGGGCCTTTAGTTTAAGCAATAATCTTTGATGTGACACTTTGTCGAAAGCTTTCTGAAAATCTAAGTAGATGATCCCTCGTTTACCCACTTAGTGACATCTTCAAAAAAAAACATATTTGTTAAGCATGACCTCGCTTTTAGAAACCCATATTGAGATGGGTTTAACAAGTTATGTTTAACAAGAAAATCCACCATGTGATCTTCAATTAGTCTTTCTAATAATCTGCAAATCACTGATATTAAACTCACTGGTCTGTAGTTATCTGACTTGTTTCTGGAACCTTCTTTAAATAACGGTATAATGTTTGCTTCTTTCCATTCTAAATGAACCACTCCCTCTTCTAATGACAAGTTGAACACTGTTGCAAGCGGTATGCTAATTTGTTCTACAATTTCCAATAGTAGTTTGGGCGGAATCCCACTTATTCCAGGTGATTTATTATTCTTCATTGCCCTTATTTTCTTAGCTACCATTTACGGGGTTACAATTAGCTGTCCTAAATAGTCTGATTTCGCCCCCTAGAACTTAGCCTCTGGTACTGGCAGTGAACTAATATCTTCCCTGGTAAACACCGAACTGAAATACTCATTCAGGTCTTCTGCCATTAAGAATCCCTCCGATATTATATTTCCAACACTATCTTCTAGAGGACCGACCTTATCCTGAACTTTCTGTTTGTTCCGAACATATGCATAAAAACTCTTGCTGTCTTGTTTTATATTACAAGCTAACTTTTGTTCCTAGCTTCTCTTCGAATTTCTAATTTCAGTTGTAGCTTGGTTTAGTGCTTCTTTATAAATGTTGTAGTCTTCATCATTTCCAGTACGTCTGTATGACTTCCACATCATTTGTTTGTACTTAATTTTTTTAATGACTTGTTCTTTCTGGAGCGTTTCCCTTGTTTTTTCAAGGGGACAAATTTATCAACGATGCATTCAATTTCACTCTTTAAGATATTCCTGCATTTTGTTGCTGTCTTATTCTTCAGTGTGTTGTTCCAGTGTATCTTTGCTAAACATTTCCTCATTTCCTTATATCTTCCTTTGTGGAAATTTCTCCTGAACTGCTGTTTATTATTTCTTTCCGATTTTATTTTGATGGTAAAATGTATCTGGTTGTGATCACTACTTGTTGCAGAAAGGTACATGATTCATCTATCCAGAACATTCATTTCTTAGGGTTAGACACAATCAAAGCTATAGTATAGGAAACCCTGGCCTAGGCCTAGAATCTAGATCACATCCGGATAAAAAAGATTTCACTGTACGGATGTACACATTAAGACCACAGTATCGTACGTTTCATGAACAGCACAACCTTAGTTTGGCTTTGAGAAACAACCTAGATCGAGGTAGGGGGTCTTAGCCTCTTCTAAAGACCAAACAAGATAGTAACTCAGGCTCCTCGGCAAAGCAGCCGCCTAAACCAAGTCAAGACCTAGCTAGGCCTAGCCTCCTACTCCTAGACCTATACTATAGGCCCTTAATAAAGTATAATTATTACGCAGCAAGGGTTTAAAATGTTTAACAGACTATTAATAAAGTTATCACGTAGATAGAATCAGATCTTCTGTAGTACTACGGATTTACGCGCAGTCTGTATTGAACAAGGCACCGTAGCGTTAGACTGGTAGCGTCATCGGTGACAGCTGTCAACAGATCAAACGCGAATTTGACAGGTGTCATGCTTCTGTCGTCCAAGACAACGACATACATTCGAGCACCACACACAAACTAAACCCGTACGCTGCATTTTACCGTTTTGAGGGAGTATCGTGTCATTTGCAGGCATAACTAAAACGTCGACTCAAAATAATAACAACACACGACGTCATTAAAGTTTTCACGGCGATTCGCGAACAAGCTCTGCCGAGAACACGCGAGACGATCGGTGATGGAGCGCCGGCTGGGAGGAAATGTGTTTGGGGACAGACCACAATAACTGGACTTGCGTGATAGTTTAGTTTGACATAGTTTGACAAAACAGCGAGCAAGCAGCTCATGGTGGTCTATTGAAACAGAGATTGATCAGTTAAATTCAATGAATGACTGTAATACATGTATTGTTATATTAGAATTAAACATTTAAAAGGGACATACACTCGATTATTACATATCCATATCTAATAAGGGATCAACTCAGAACGTCGACGTTCGTTATCAGACGAAATTACTTGCGTTTTGGTGTTGGACATCGATATTTTACGCTTCGGACTGATACTGTTACTATACTAATACCATCGTGTCAATGTTTACCAACTTTCATCTGAGGGTGGGAGGTTGAGGCCAGATGAAAGTAATTTCGTTTGATATCGGACATCGATGGTCTGAGATGATCCCTATACAGAGGGTAGCCAAAATAAATCAATCAATCAAGTATTTACATTTCAATTTACAAAATTAATATAAATAATGGTTATAATGTGATATTCAAATTTCAATCTAAAACCGGCATAGACCGTCCATATTTTATATATTTTTATAACAACTAACTAAATTGATCGCATTGGCTTTTATAAAGCAAATAAACTACTTTTATAAAGCAAATAAACTACTTTTATAAAGCAAATAAACTACTTTTATAAAGCAAATAAACTACTTTGTTCTTGAGGAAGTTAGGTGTCTATTTGAAGACGCCAAGTGCGACGTCGCATTACTTACAGTGACCGCACGCAAATATTGAGGAAACTGAAGCGTGGAAATTGAGAATCATCCGGGAAGACATTGGCACGCCATATTGAGTCTGAGTAAATTGGTTCGTCCGCTCCTCTGACCTCACACAGGATGCTGCGGTAAATTCGCAGGCGACAAAATCGAACGAAAACAAATTACTGTGGCAGTCCCGCCAAGCAGCGAGCATCGTAAATCCTAACATGTTTTTCTGCGTCGTGCGCGGCGACAGAGCGATGTATTTCACGGACAAAGCGAGAGTGTCGGGTCGTTATGTCCCAGTTGGATTTCCGTGCACGTTGGCCGTGCCACTAAAAAACAAATCAGTCTCTCATTCAAGGCTGATTTGCGATCACAATCTCGGCTATTGCAACGAGTGAGTAACATCCTTTGTTGCCTTTAATTGTCAGTAGGGCTATAATCGGAGTCAACGGCGTCCGAACCTTTCTGCACTAATACACAACGTCAACGACCTCCATACATCTAGATATATCTAACTATTACTATACAATCTGCTATCACCTCGATCCACTGTGGTATATAATCATGGCTAATCCCAACATTTTCACGAATTGATTGTCAAATATAGCTAGAATAGTGTGTTTTAGAGCACCTACATGGTACAAATTTATAGTGCTGCGATTTGCACCGCAACAGTGTATTGAAACACAATATTTAATAATTTTATCTACACTATGTGTGCCTAAGTTAGTAGACGAAAGCTGTATGATAGAATGAACATTTTTGGATAGATAAAACGAAATAACGAAACCGTTGGTCCTTATGACGAAACGGTGGGGCCTTATGACGAAACCTTGTAGATCTAATCGCGAGCGGGATTTGAAGCAGGGACATTTCAACAATTTATCTAGATGTGTCTATAGCTAGCCTACGTAGCTAGGTCCTACTGTAACTCCAGGTATGTACGGCAGCGACAACACTTTGTCTTAGTAAGAGATTACCGTTCCATAGACATAGTTGAAAAAAAGAATTGACTTTTAATTTTGTATTGCTTAATCTTTTGTTTAGTGATAGTTATATATTGTTTTATGTATATATATACATATATATATACATAATTACTTATATATATATATACACACATATAGTCTACATGGTTCTAACGAAGGGAACAACTTGGGTTGTAAAAACGCGAATGTTGGATAGACAATTAAGCAACAAAAGAAACATGTCTTCAAACAAAATAATTCGTGGATAGAACTCATAATAAATGAACTGACAGAGATACTAGAAAGATAAGTAAAACAGAACAACATTTCGGCAACAATCACCTCTCGCCCCAAGGGCGCTGTTGATTATATCAGTCTTAATATCCCTTGGCATATCGCCTTGCTAAATCGAGGAAATTGAGCTGAAACAATAATCTCGTCGTCTTTTGATGTTCGGCTGTTTGTGTTTTGGCCATGCAATCGTAACTGAAATATCATGTAATGTTCGGGAAGTAGACGTATTTATTTGAATATTTGAATACTCATTGCTGCTCAGCCGCTCGTGAGAATGATCGAACGGGTTATATTGGTATTCCCCGACGTCGCTAGCATTGTCCTTGATTTGGTGTGAGGCGTATGCACTGGTCTCACGTGTGGACCAGTCGCGACCGGCAGAGTCAGTCACTAGTAGAGGAAAAACTACAACTTATATTCAGATAACATCCGTACATTACGTAGGATATCTGCCGAGTGTAGTGCAGTCAATTACCACCCGTGGCTTGCGAGGATGGCAAAGTAAGAAGAACACAGTTACAATTCCTACGATGACCACTACTCAAACTGAAACACATTCGTGCATTTGTGAGTAACAAACACTGCGTGCTGTGTTTGTTCAGTTGCTCTTGCAATGGTTATCTAGATGTTATCGTTGTGACATCCGGTGCGATCTCGTCAGACTGGCTGGTTATTTAACAAGATTTAACAAGATTGCCATCCAAAAAAATAACTCTCGATGGCAGGTGGACTTTTTTTATTACGTGTATCCCGCCCTTTTAAGGTATGTTATGGAGGTTTAGGATCATTTTCATTTTTAGTTCAAGCATAATGTCTAATACAAATGTATGTGTACGTAATATCGGCAATGCATTAAATTAATTGATCAAAGTTTAACATTTACTACCAGTAATTAAATAAATTCAAAGATTCGTGCACAGAGTTTTAATGGTTATTCAATACACATTAGACAATTGCTGTTCACTTGAATTAATTTTTGGGAACGTGTAATGATTGCATCACGGGAACGAATACCTTTTGCGCACTACCTTCAACATGGCTGAATACTAATATGTTCATAGATAAATTGAGATGCATGGTATTCAAATAAGCAAATCATAAGTGTGTAATGTAATGCGTTATGGTCGTAAACAGAAGGACGTATTGACATAGTGAACTTCATCATTTTTTGCACGCACGCTCGTACGTACGCACACATACACGCTCTTTCTCTCTCACACACACGCATGCACACACGCACACACGCACACACACACTTCTTCTTCCGCTAAATGGCCACAATCAATATATGATTATTCTGCCACTATTCTGGGGATCTGGCATTTGAAAAGAAAAACCTACCTCCTACAAAATAGATAAAAATACACAACACACACGCACGCGCGCACACACACACACATCATTAGTACGTTACCAAATATCGGCTACGTGATATCTACACTTAAACACTTTTGCCGCCCAAAAACAAACAGCTGCATTGGAATGCTGCGTGACCAACGTCTTCCGGTGACTGGCATCGTTATTAGCTGGCTTATCTGGTAGCACACATTACCAGAGCTTCAACTCGTACATGTCTGACTTACGACGTAAGTCACGGTGTTTACTGCTTTCACAAGTGTTTCTCTTCCCTTTCTTGCAATCGATAGTAAGCTGATCAGAAGCTTAATTCGCCCAGGCTGCTACTACAACAATCTGTATTGATCGGTCGATGTCATATACGTGGTACACCCGAATATGCGTAATTATATCGGTGATTTAATCTCCATCGGTAATGACGATCGTCAGCTGGTGAGGCTGAAGAATTTGTACCGTCACACATACGAAGCGTTCATAGTGTATCAAGAAAATAAGTCGTCATATATACGATCGAGGGTGGGTAGGATGCAGGCGCGAGGGAGAAATTGGGAAGGGCGGCGGTCGGATGGGCGGATGGGCGGCGGGCGGACAGGCACATACAAATATACAGATATACAGGCATGACACCATTACGTCACATAACACCATACATACACATACATTTCTGGATTCACGAGTGGAACAACGTCGCCATTCGGGATGGCATGTAGACAGGTCGTTAAAGGGGAAGACCAAGACGAAAAGTCGAAAGCTTGCGTGTATTTACTGGGTTCGTGTCACCTCTTGAACAAATGTGAAAACACGGATTGTCTGAACGGTTCGTCCGGGACGTGTAACAAAACATATCTTTAATTTGGTAATGCATCGGGCGTGGGAATTAAAAATCGATCGAATGTCAGACTAATAATATTATTGGTTTCAGTGCGAACGCTATACATTATTTACAAGAGTTTTAACAAGTCTGCCATTAATACTATTGCAGCTGGTTTATGAACGAATTTTGCTGCACTATAGTAGGCCTACTCTAATAAATTACAAGGACTTCGATTGTTGCCATCAAGGGTCTGGTTATCAACTACATGCATGGCAACCCAGTTGACTGTTTCAGATTATTCATGAGAAACGTAGACGAATATACAAATTAAAACATAAGATATAAAATAAAATGGACGGATGTTTCCTATAACGGAACAGCACTTGAACCGGTAAAGGAATGCACATGTGGTCCTATCACATCGAGGTCATTGTCAAATACAAGACGTCGCCAGTGACGGCAATGATGACAAAGACAATATCAATACGCTAACTGTGGCATACTGTAACTGTATTTCTTCCTAGGCGCCTCGGTCCACTCGCCTGCTTCTACGTTCATTCGATTCATATAGCCTCTGATTTACCAATTGACGATGTATTTAAAAATGTAGTTATTTATAGTTATTTACTTACGTGCTTGGAACATGCTATGTTTTTTTCTAGAAGATCATTCTCTTACCTAAATGAATTATCGTAGGAACGAGTTTTAAAAGATCAAAATATAATAATATAATATGATTACTGCTGCTTTGGTCGGTTGCTCCATGGGTGGGTGTAAGTTATATAGTATTATAACGTGAACGTTTCATGTACATACCTCTGATTATCATGCGTTGCTGGGCATCAAGGATGACGTATCGCTGGTCAAATATAACGCGTCTTGTGCCGCCGCTTGGAGCATCTTTCACCAACTTCTCCTTTCTCTCCGCGACCGTCTGTGGCGAGGTACTTCTGACCGTCTCCTCTAATCCATAAAGACGGACGTTTGTTGGCTTCAAGACCCCGTGACTCCTTCCCCGCGTCTCCTCGTTTACATGACTGTCGATGATATCCTCTTGTGACGCAGTTGTCTTCTCTTCTGCCGCAATCCTCTGTCGTGTTCCCTCATCGCTTTGTGTCGCTGTTGTCCTGGCTGTTCCGTGTTGATTTACCGGGGTGTTTTCTTTCGAATTAGGCAAATTCTGGACGGATGTCGTTTTCTCTGGAGTTGCACTTACAGAGGGCAACTCGGCAAGCGTCACGGTGTTAGCGTATGCGGGTCGCGTAGTGGTCACACGTTCGCCGGTCGTTGCTGTGGTTAGTGTTTGCGTTGAATTAGCTGTTTTGTCGCGAAGCCCTGCTGTGTACGTGGCGTACAGGAGAGACGCGGTTGATCGTATTGTTGCTTGAGCCGTCGTGTTACTTTCCATCGTCATCTGTCTGGTTGTCGTCATGGTCGTGGTCGCTGTCGTCTGTCTTGTTTCGGTCGTTCCTTGCACGGCTTTCTCCCCCTGTTCAACTGACTCGTTTGTTTCGTTCACAGGCTCTGTCATCGGTGTGTTTATCTTTGTTACTGTTTTGTTCTTTCCTTGTAGAGTGCCCTCCATTTGTGAGAATGGTTCGATCGTCTCGTTCGTGCGTCCTGCGGTTGTTTGCAGTGTTGCGCTCGTTCCCTGCATTACTTGCATCGTCTGTGTGACTGTATCATTCAAGTCTTGCGCCGTTTGTAGAGTTTCCTGCGAATACATATTTGCCTCTGTCGTCACTGTGTTCTTACCTCGTACCGCTTGATTTTTTGCTGTTTTGTTGGTCTCTTCTTTGGTTTTGCGCCTGTCGTTTCCCGCTCTGATCGTATCTTCCGCCGTCCCAGTCGTCTTCTGCGACGCCTGTTCATCACACAAGTAACCAGGCATATTATTTCCACCGACTTCGCCACAGTTGGTCAGCTCCACTCTGCCGTTGTTGCTCCAACTTTCCTTATGGGATGTGATCATTTTTTGTTGCTCCACATTGCTTGGTGAGGTTACTTCTCTTGTCGACGTCTCTTCCTGACTCCGGATTGCACCGCCATTGGAAAGACCCAACATCAGTATGAACAACACAACGATTGACACCAGTCGAATGTGAATTGCTTCGCGTGATTCCATCGTGACGAAGAAATTTCCCGTCCGCGAAGAGCTTTCGCCTAGACGGAGTACCGAGGAGGAATCGTCGAGCGCTCGCTGGATGTTTAGGCAACGGCGCAGCAATGCAGAACCGCGTATCGATTATTGGCGGTCCTATCACAGACAACAAATGCGCTATCTTATGCGGCGGTCAATAAGACTTGTAGATGCGGCAAGCGCGAGTCGTATCCATTGGTTGTATCGGCGGCGGACCGTCGAATCTGAATCTACAGGAAACAGGCGCATCACACACACGCACTCATGCAGTCAAACACGCACGGGTGCGCACAAACGCAAGCACGCACACGCACGCACGTACACACGCACACACACACAAACACACATTGTATATGGTTAGCCGACTTGTTGAACAAAAATTGGATGCTTCAGAATCCACAAAGTTGCGAGATATATGGTGAGCCCCTAGCAGAGTTTTGAGAATTCGTGTTAGACCGCCACTGCGTATTAAATACAGGTCCAAATCTACATTGAACAACTAAAAGATGTTCCTTCAATGACCCACTCATATAATTTATCGTGTCTTTGTAATGAATGACGTGGGACTGGGTCCTGGATAGCTAGCGGCACTGACGTATGCTTGGTGGCAAACATCTATATTGCCGGAACCAGCTCAGGCCCCAGCTGCTGACAAGAGTGAATGAGTCAGTGACTGAATGATTCACAGAATAAACGTATGCCTTGCGTTCATTCTCCAAAAAAGTTTGGTTAATAATATGCGTATAGGATATATTTAGTCTGATCACATTTTACAATAATTACGCCTATTTGTGTAAATAAATTTCGCAAAGTATTATTTATTAATGGGACATATTCTACCCACCCAGGCCAAAAGCGTTAGAGTCTAACGATCGCAACGATATTTATAATAAGTTCGCCATCTGCACAATTATTCTACTGTGAACATGTATAGATATCTTGACAGTCGGAGCTTTTGTTGGATTAATTGTGTTCTGATGTTTGATGGTGTCATTAGCTGACCTCTGACGTCCACTTTCACTTCGCGGAAGCAGACAACGGAAATGTTGCGTGTTAATTTTGCGCATATGTCGATCTACAGAATTCCTGATGTCCACATCATGTCAATGTGGCGACACGATACACTTAATCTGGCAGAAAAACGGGTATTATGAGAACGAGTTTATCGATTGCAAATGGGATGACATCGAGCGTCGAGGGACTGGACAAAACACGGTTATCACCACGAGCATCGACATGTTTACTAGCGCACAAACCTGGCCTGGCGATAATGTAACAAGCTGAATCACGCATGGATTTCCAAAATAGGGCGATCCATAACATTTTCAACAGTAAGGGTCACAGTTGAAAGTGGATTGCTTTACGGTGCTGATACGGAGCCCTCACAAAGGATTTGGAAAGGAAACGCGACGGGACCAGAATTCCCAGGAAGTGTTTAGAAGTTCACCGTGCAACTGGGGAAGCTTTGTGGTGCGCCTCGACTGGCCTGGTGTGCAGCTAGATAGATTAGTGCCGGGCAAATTGGCACACAGTGTAGATCTAAAGTGAGAATGGGGTTACGGTTAGGATGAAGGTACTGTTGAAATGATTTATATCATGCATTTACTTACATTTGTATATGGATGGGCAGCACACGCGCTCCGGGCTAACATACTGGCAAACAAAGAATTTGATAAGGAAATCAATATACACAGAAAAACCATTGTCAATACGCAGACTCATTGGCTCCCGCGTCTATAGACGGCCATTAGACGCACGAGACAGTCAGTCAAGTTTTCTACCCAGATCTGTTATTCGCTAGCATTCGATCTGACGTCGCTCCATCGTTTGTGGACCAACTGTAGGTCGTGGTCGACGGTCTGGTGCCAGTTCATTCTTGATCGCTTCTCCTTCTCCGATCAGCTGGTGTCCACCGAAGTACTTGTTGGGC
The DNA here is from genome assembly GCA_020002185.1 of Paraescarpia echinospica. Lineage (NCBI taxonomy): Eukaryota > Metazoa > Annelida > Polychaeta > Sabellida > Siboglinidae > Paraescarpia > Paraescarpia echinospica. The sequence goes on along the minus strand of CM034538.1, from coordinate 26,478,462 downwards.
AGGTCTAGCAGATCTGAGCCTCGTAAAATGGCCGAGCCAGCCAGTACATAGACACCCACGCATGGGAAAAATAGAGGCACTCAAACACACTAAACTTGTGAGTGGACACCTACATGCAGAAGTGGGTGTTGATCTGTCTTCTTTAATAACAAATCGACTCTTGTGGAAACGCGGACCAGTGGTGGTGGTGTTGATGATGATGATACACTGGTACTTTTCGCCCGATCCGACCCGACCAGACTATCCAGCCCAGTTCAGACCAGACCAAACTCACCCCGACTGCAGCGTATAGATTACACCGACTGACACCGATTGCGCTGTATTCGAAGCCAGCGTGACGTCATAATCACGTAAACTGGAAAAAAAAACGTTCGACTACGTCCGGGCCAGTCGTTGTCAGTCTGACGTATTCGAAAGTTTTTCAAGTTTAAGTGATTATGATTGTCACGCCAGCTTCGAGTATAGCGCAGTCGTTGTATAGCGATTACACTGCAGTCGGGGTGAGTCTGGCTTGTCTGGTTTGGCTTGGTCGGGTCGGGAGAAAATGCCAGTATATCCCGGCCTTTAAACAGAATATATGCCCACAACAGTTCCTGCAGATTGGATAGAAGAGACCAACCCGTGGTCCAGCTCCCTTGGAGACAATTCAGAAACGTGCTGTGGACCGGAGGAAGAGACGACAAACACAGAAGGTGTTCCGGTTATCCATTGCATTCAGACCGTCCTGCCATCTAGAGTGCAAGTCTTTGTGTTGCCACTCCCTAGACCAAGATACACGTGGTCTATTGGAGTAGCCTTGGGCAATAGCGCGGCCTCATGAGGAAAACGTTCAGATTACCCACCATAAAACTACGCAGTGTCTTTAATAATAACAAATAAATGTGTTCATATTATACAGAAGATTGGATGCTTCAGAATCCACAAAGTTGCGAGATATATGGTGAGCCCCTAGCAGAGTTTTGAGAATTCGTGTTAGACCGCCACTGCGTATTAAATACAGGTCCAAATCTACATTGAACAACTAAAAGATGTGCCTTCAATGACCCACTCATATAATTTATCGTGTCTTTGTAATGAATGACATGGGACTGGGTCCTAGATAGCTAGCGGCACTGACGTATGCTTGGTGGCAAACATCTATATTGCCGGAACCAGCTCAGGCCCCAGCTGCTGACAAGAGTGAATGAGTCAGTGACTGAATGATTCACAGAATAAACGTATGCCTTGCGTTCATTCTCCAAAAAAGTTTGGTTAATAATATGCGTATAGAATATATTTAGTCTGATCACATTTTACAATAATTACGCCTATTTGTGTAAATAAATTTCGCAAAGTATTATTTATTACTGGGACATATCCTACCCACCCAGGCCAAAAGCGTTAGAGTCTAACGATCGCAACGATATTTATAATAAGTTCGCCATCTGCACAATTATTCTACTGTGAACATGTATAGATATCTTGACAGTCGGAGCTTTTGTTGGATTAATTGTGTTCTGATGTTTGATGGTGTCATTAGCTGACCTCTGACGTCCACTTTCACTTCGCGGAAGCAGACAACGGAAATGTTGCGTGTTAATTTTGCGCATATGTCGATCTACAGAATTCCTGATGTCCACATCATGTCAATGTGGCGACACGATACACTTAATCTGGCAGAAAAACGGGTATTATGAGAACGAGTTTATCGATTGAAAATGGGATGACATCGAGCGTCGAGGGACTGGACAAAACACGGTTATCACCACGAGCATCGACATGTTTACTAGCGCACAAACCTGGCCTGGCGATAATGTAACAAGCTGAATCACGCATGGATTTCCAAAATAGGGCGATCCATAACATTTTCAACAGTAAGGGTCACAGTTGAAAGTGGATTGCTTTACGGTGCTGATACGGAGCCCTCACAAAGGATTTGGAAAGGAAACGCGACGGGACCAGAATTCCCAGGAAGTGTTTAGAAGTTCACCGTGCAACAGGGGAAGCTTTGTGGTGCGCTTCGACTGGCCTGGTGTGCAGCTAGATAGATTAGTGCCGGGCGAATTGGCACACACTGTAGATCTAAAGTGAGAATGGGGTTACGGTTAGGATGAAGGTACTGTTGAAATGATTTATATCATGCATTTACTTACATTTGTATATGGATTGGCAGCACACGCGCTCCGGGCTAACATACTGGCAAACAAAGAATTTGATAAGGAAATCAATATACACAGAAAAACCATTGTCAATACGCAGACTCATTGGCTCCCGCGTCTATAGACGGCCATTAGACGCACGAGACAGTCAGTCAAGTTTTCTACCCAGATCTGTTATTCGCTAGCATTCGATCTGACGTCGCTCCATCGTTTGTGGACCAACTGTAGGTCGTGGTCGACGGTCTGGTGCCAGTTCATTCTTGATCGCTTCTCCTTCTCCGATCAGCTGGTGTCCACCGAAGTACTTGTTGGGCAGGTCTAGCAGATCTGAGCCTCGTAAAATGGCCGAGCCAGCCAGTACATAGACACCCACGCATGGGAAAAATAGAGGCACTCAAACACACACTAAACTTGTGAGTGGACACCTACATGCAGAAGTGGATGTTGATCTGTCTTCTTTAATAACAAATCGACTCTTGTGGAAACGCGGACCAGTGGTGGTGGTGTTGATGATGATGATACACTGGTACTTTTCGCCCGATCCGACCCGACCAGACTATCCAGCCCAGTTCAGACCAGACCAAACTCACCCCGACTGCAGCGTATAGATTACACCGACTGACACCGATTGCGCTGTATTCGAAGCCAGCGTGACGTCATAATCACGTAAACTGGAAAAAAACGTTCGACTACGTCCGGGCCAGTCGTTGTCAGTCTGACGTATTCGAAAGTTTTTCAAGTTTAAGTGATTATGATTGTCACGCCAGCTTCGAGTATAGCGCAGTCGTTGTATAGCGATTACACTGCAGTCGGGGTGAGTCTGGCTTGTCTGGTTTGGCTTGGTCGGGTCGGGAGAAAATGCCAGTATATCCCGGCCTTTAAACAGAATATATGCCCACAACAGTTCCTGCAGATTGGATAGAAGAGACCAACCCGTGGTCCAGCTCCCTTGGAGACAATTCAGAAACGTGCTGTGGACCGGAGGAAGAGACGACAAACACAGAAGGCCTTCCGGTTATCCATTGCATTCAGACCGTCCTGCCATCTAGAGTGCAAGTCTTTGTGTTGCCACTCCCTAGACCAAGATACACGTGGTCTATTGGAGTAGCCTTGGGCAATAGCGCGGCCTCATGAGGAAAACGTTCAGATTACCCACCATAAAACTACGCAGTGTCTTTAATAATAACAAATAAATGTGTTCATATTATACATAAATACGTGTGTTACCCATAGGGAAACATTTGTCAATAAATAGATAATCCAGATGATATATGAAAAGTAGCACAAGTGCCAAAAAAAACGTATTGCCCTATATCGTGAGGCAAGACGCCCCCCCCCCACCTGAGCAATATGATCAATGGCATTCCCTTTGCATTGTACGCTTTTGTGAACAAAACTCTGTGTCTTAATACGATGTAAACAAAATAGAAACCTACTACTTACTTTGTCCCTGTTGTATTTTGCATTGTCTGAGATGCAAGTTGAATGATAATACTTATAATGTCACCAGTTAAGTTCGTGATCCGCACCACTATAATGAATTGCACTAGTTTGACTATTGACAAAATATTAGGTCAACCTATTGCCGATTCTTAAACAAGCTAAGGCAAAACTTGTATCCGGCCAACAATATTGTTTTTATTATTGAATCTTGTTGAGTGGGACTGTTTCTGACATTGGAACAATACCGTCTACTAATTCTCGCTTGTGACTGCACGGCGTGTGTCATTTGTTAGACGTTTAATTTCGACAAAGTGTTCTAATAAATTACTGGTATGCCCTACATACAGATCGCGATTCGTGTTCCAGATAAACCGAGCTAATACATGTAATCTATACATGCCTTATCATTCGCCATATCTCCATTATTGTATTTATGGTAGATCTTAAATAAAAAATGGCTTTATTCTGTCAATGCAATGATCCTGGTTATGCAAAAACCACAAGCTGATACATATCTTAGACAGAGCAGAACAAAATGTATTTCACTCAGACTTGCGAGACCAGGATCAATCAATTTTAAACCAGCCGCGACATGCGTACGAAGTGGAACGAATCGCCTCGGAAACCAGCACCAAGAGCTCGGAAACCAGCACCATGAGCTCGGAAACCAGCACCAAGAGCTCGGAGACCAGCACCAAGAGCTCGGAGACCAGCACCAAGAGCTCGGAGACCAGCACCAAGAGCTTGGAAACCAGCGCCAAGAGCTTGGAAATGAGCACGAAGACCTCTACCTAAGTTAATTTTTAGCGAGGGAAGCTAAGCACGGACGAGTTGGATGTGGGTGACGCGGACTGCGCGGGCGAGGCGGGGCGGATTGGCTTCTTGTGGTTCTTGTGGCCCGACAACAGGCGACCGATGCGTTTCGATTCTTCGTCGAACTGCATAATGGACATGGAGCGCCGGTTGGGTTTGTTACGCCGGTAATGCATCATCAGCACGACGGTGTAGGCGGACAGCGACCCGATCACCCACATGTGGTTGCGCCACGCGACGTAGTCCGCCAACTGCATCGTGTCGCGCTCAATCATCTGGGCGACGGCCATGCGCTGCATGATGAGGCTGGCGCCGAGCTTGATGCGCTCCTCCAAGTAGTCGTCGGCGAGCTCGTACTCGTTCTGGTACAGCTCCACGTAGGCGGCCGTCACCGTTGCGTCGAGCATCTGGCAGAAAGCAGACGTGCGAGACGGCAGGTAATGCGACGCGTACCAGCTCCAGCCGAAGATGCACGCGACGCCGCCGGCCAGACCCAGCCAGTAGCTGCAGCCGAAGAAGAGCGACGCGAGGAGAGGAACAAGCGGCCGCATCAGGTCCCTGCTCGCGTTGTCCTGGCGGGCACACGGAGTGGTCGTTAGGCAGGCAGGCAGGCAGGCAGGCAGGCAGGCAGGCAGGCAGGCAGGCAGGCAGGCAGGCAGGCAGGCAGGAAGGAAGGAAGGAAGGCAGGCAGGCAGGCAGGCAGGCAGGCAGGCGCGCACGCACGAGCGCGCGCGCGTGCCCACACACACACGCATGCACACACGGGCACGTAGACACATAAAAGCGCGCGCACATATGCGGGTGTCACTACACGTCATATTTGATCAGATCCCCCAGTCGACATTTATTTTATACCATGTTAATTCCATATTCATAATAGCACTGCAGACAGTATTCTAACCACCAGATGAGAATTCGAAACAACAAGCAGTACATGTCCATTAGCAGTTAGACATGGCAGACAAACGCAACGTTTAAACACGATTAGCTAGCTACCTATAAATACAAGCCACATGCAATCTAACAGAAACAGCAGGAGCTGTATTCAAAATCTGGAATTAATTCCCCGTTACTTGATGATTTTGCCTATTGACTTGTTTGTTGCGCCTCTGGGCTCAATTTCCTGCACGAGGATACAGTAGCTACACGAGGATACAGTAGCTACACGAGGATACAGTAGCTACACGAGGATACAGTAGCTACACGAGGATACAGTAGCTACACGAGGATACAGTAGCTACACGAGGCTACCTCTACTACTACTACAACTACTATTATTATTACTAGCAGAAATGCCCATCCCGCGCATGGCGCTAAAAAAACAAATAGACGCAGAATACGTCTTATTTGATGACTAAATACGAGAGTCAATTTCATTGGTTACGCTGATTCAGATTCAGGGTAACCAGTCTTATTCGGCACAGTGAAAACAGCAAAGGTACATCTACACTCTACAGCAGGAGCCGGCAACCTTTTTGAATGGAGGACCAAATAGATGACTTGGACTAAGTCAGCGGGCCACACATGTATTATTGATTATTGATTATCGTTAGCCTAATCCTCATGAAAACTGGTACATCATGTTATATTTGTAATCGGAATATAAGCAATGTAGTTTTGAAATTTAACTTACAAAATGTTACCAGTTCCGGATAAGATGTATTATTATCATCAAACATCAACGTGTAAATGTGAACAATTCTTGGAAGTCACTATTAAAGAGCACCCATCATTCATGGTCGGTGTTCTAGGTACAGAAATGGCATCATCGTGTCACACTCCGTACAGTTACTGCGCCACCAAACAAATTGGAAATGTGCTTATCGTGTTTGATCACATCAGGAAAGTGTCCCGTCGCCAAATGCACGTAGTAACACTCTACAAGGGTCAACTCTATGGCGGTAGCTTCTAGTGTCATAGTTGGCATAGAGCACCCAATGTAGTTCGGTGAACTCTATTCGCACAGCTTCCGGTGCACCATCGAGTTCCACGTGGAACGGGTTGGACAATAAGGCAGCTACTCACTGCGAGTCCAAAGTTTGGAAAGATACTCAACTTTGCGTTTCGCAGTTGTGTCTTCCACCGTACCAACGAGATCTCGGAAATGGAGACGAACTGGTAAATTTAACTGGTGAGATGTCCTCGCTAATCCATTTGGGGTCTGCGAATTCCGGTACTTCTGTACCCTTCTGCTCCATGAGCACCCTATCATCCAATATCTCAGCTCATAGGGCTTATGGGGTCATGGCCCAGTTGGACTTCCTGTTTCGTTCCAAACGAAAAAAGGGCAGTGTATTTTTGAGAAATGATTTTTTTTTTACAAAATTCACATGCATTTGAGTAGACATATTTCCAGGTGTGATTGTAGAAGCTGTTGATAGTAACATGGTGTATTTTTTAGCTGATTTGACTAAGCGGAAGGATAATTGGCAGCGATTTGGCTATTTGATCCTTTAGCCGGAGTGCTGCCTGCATCGGTTCGTAAATATTGACGGGTGTCATACATACAGGCATTTTACGAGAGCTATAAATATTTAATTTTGACTAAACTCGACTAGCATGTCAATGAGATGATGATAACAACAGGTAAGAAGTTTCATATTTTTTATAGGTCACGTTTTTTCTTATAATCATACAAAACGCTAGCATGGCAACCAATTAGAAAACTAACTGTAGACTGATCCCAATTAAAGTCCCTGGCAACGGAAGCATTAACATCATTATGTGCTACTGAGTATTGAATGTCGACTGATTGGGTTGTGTAATATTATCATTAATACATCTGGCCTTTGAGGAATCCACACTTTAAGGATATGTATCGTGTATATTTACAGTTGTCTAAAATAATAAAAAGGGAATTTTTTTTATATAAATGCAACATCACAACTGCCTGTATTTAATACGTTTACAGAACACGTGTTGGACTTTCTGGAAAATTGGGTTAGGTGTTCACATATGCCGGATGAGAAAGTGTGTACAGTGGAGAGATATGCCAGATTAGAAATTGTCCAACAGTGAAATGCGTACTTGTGTGGTGCCCTGTCAAGTAAGGAGGACATTTTTGCAATGTGTATAAAAACCAAACATATGGATGAAATACAAAACAATAGTGTTCGGTGTTTGAGACAGGAGTGCCTCTAAAATATGTTAATTTCAATTGTTTTCTCAAAAATCACCATGTCAATTTGGGGTCATGCCGCAGTTAGACTGGGGCATTTTATGATAGCTACAAATATATAATTTTGACTAAACTCGACCAGGATGTCGACGAGATGATGATAACAACAGGTAAGAAGTTTCAGAATTTGTGTAGGTCACGTTTTCTTATAATCATACAAAACGCTAACATGACAACCAATGAGAAAACTAACTGTTGACTGACCCCTTACGTGCGGCGCAATACAGCACATCGACTCGGCTAGTGCTCTTCGCAATGGAGGAAGTCTTGATACTGCGCAGTCATCTCAGCTAGAAGCTGTTGGAACTGCCAGTGGTTTAGGCCACGAGCGCGAACGTAGTTCGTTCACAATCACCACGATGACGCTCATAGTGTCCTGCATTTTCATTTACTTGGCATTCAGGCTTTCTCGATGACGCAGCAGTTCTTCCTACCGTGGAAGTTCTACTGTTGTCACCCCGCAGGCCGCATTGTGGACAATCTCAGTTTTAGTCCGCGGGCCGCATGAAATAGCTCCGCGGGCCGCATTTGGCTCGCGGGCCGCAGGTTACCCACCTCTGCTCTACAGGTTATGTAAGGAGCAACAAACGGTGGCGCCGCACTGCGGTGTCAGGGTAACCGAGGCTATAAAATGGCGATAAAATAGCGACACGTTTTCGATGGCGCCACTTCACGGAGTATAGATACTGGATAAAGAGATCGTTGTATGAGGAGTGTTGACTGTCGCAAGTGGGCGGGCAAATCAGTGCTGGGTTTAGGGCAGAACAAATTGAACAGTTTCCAGGGGGCCCCAAAAAATAGTTTACATGGGGTGGGGGCCCCCACAACACGTATATTGGAGCGTATAAATGTATATCTGATGATGAAAATTAGGTTTTGCCTCTAATATGACGACTCGTTAAACATTGCCCAGTGGTCACCACAGTCTTAAAACAGACGTTGGCGCAGCTGCCCCCGCAATATGTCAGTCATTTCTGGCGAGGTTTTTCGCGAGGTTTTTTGCGAGCCTCGGCCCGTCAATATTTAGGGCTTAGCAAGTTACCGCGCTGGCGAAGGTCTCTCAAAAGCGTAGTAAGTCCATGTGATTGTGTTACAATTATTCGCATCTGGCTAGTGTCGTTGTCGCGCTTACATTTACCCGGGCGTTAAATTGTATCCGGGTGATGTTTACGTGCACATGTAAGGCATAATGTTTGGCACCAGTAGATCATGTAGTGATAAATAATATCCAGTAGTTAAATATGTTTCGTTTATTGTCATAATACCAGCGTTATAGTTAGATTACATAATTATAATTTGCTGTTTCAGATGTGTGACCAAGTATAAGAATAAGTCACGTGACGTGTGCGTGGAGAGGAGACTGTTTTACGACAAAAATTGTTTATGTCTGTGGGAAGCAAACATTTTATAATTTAGGTGTGTATATATATATATATATATAGACATATATATATAAATATATATATATATATATATATATAAACCTACATAACGCCCGGATAAATGAAAGCGCGACAGTCGTAGCTGGTGCTAAATACATTCCCCTAGATACGCGCACGCGCAGAAACGTCACCCGGATATTATTTAACGCCCGAATAAATGTAAGCGCGACAACATCGTTCAACGAAATACAGAGCTGCGTGAACAATTAATCACTATTTTGAAATTGCTACACCGCGGTGATCAGTACCCGTCGGCACGGCCGCCTACCTGTGATCAGTACCCGTCGGCACGGCCGCCTACCTGTGATCAGTACCCGTCGGCACGGCCGCCTACCTGTGATCAGTACCCGTCGGCACGGCCCCCTACCTGTGTTTCCACCGGCACGTCCTCCAGAGCCATCAGTTTACGCTGCAGTTCGCGGTAGACCAGGCCGATCTTCGACTTGTAGACGCGAGCCTCCGTGTACTCGTAGGCCCGCGACAAGCTCGTGTTGCGCTGCACTGTCAAGTTCGAGAAACTGTTGCTCAGCACCTGTTGGGAACGGAGAAGTAATTGTGAGGGGCGCCGCCATAGCGTATGTGTATTGTTTAGAGTATCAGACTCGCAATCGAAAGACCCCGTTTCGAAACTCGGGTAAGTTCGTTCACTCCACGATGCTCCAGTTCATTCAGCTCTAGACAGCGGTGGATATGTGTGTACGAATAGTCCTCGCGTGGTAAGTGCAGCGTGGCTGAACGCTTCCCATATAATCGAACTAGGTTTCTATATGTACGGAAACGGCGTGCGAATGCGGCAAAACAATGGATATAGTGCCCAGCGGAAATTATTCGAGGTACTTCAGTAAGTACTTAGGCGGACGAGTTTTGTTATGCGGATGCGGAAAACCATAGGCGCGTCTAGGGCCTACGTGACTGCGCTCTCCGGACCCTTGGAAATGTGCCCCCGTTCAGGTTACAAAAAGCTGAAATGACCGCGACGTGGCGGCGAAAATTGTTCAACAGCAGCTCTCTCTCTCTTTATGTATCACCAGTCGAGTCGAGACAGCGGAAGCTGACGTTATGGCGGCGCAGCAGCAAAAACGTTTCTGCACCATTTCGTCCGGCCGCCAGTGGAGGTTTTTGTGCCCTCCCCCCAAGACTCGAATCGTATCCGCAGAGGAATCGGAAATTCTCAAACGTGACGTCACTCCGAGGTATTCCCCATTCCGCATCCGAACACATTTCTGTACATCTGTGAATCCTAGCTTAACTTATGTCAAACCAGGCAAATGTCGCGAGATGATGGCTTTTCAAGCGAGACGATATTGCAGCAACATTTAGCGTGATTCAACAAGATTGACCGACGTAATTATAATTACAAAATTTCGGCCGTAGCGCAATCCGAAGGATGGGCATTTTGCTAGTATAAATAAAAGAGCAGCGGGCATCTTTTTAAAGTTTTTTTTGTCCATAAAATCATGTTACACACTACTTGTATAAACTAAATCTATTGTAACATGTACTGACTGCCAGAATGTATATTAATGAACAATTCTGTGCTGTGGAAATTCAAGTGTTCTGAGAGGAAACAACCGTGTTTACGTGAGAGCGCCCATTTCGAAGGCGTGTTTTCAGGTCAGATTGCTAACGAGGTTGATATGTGCATCACATGGTACGTCACCAGGTTTCTGTCGGGTCGTGCCATCCTCGCGCGCCAGGGGTCGCTGCCGCTGATTACGTCAGTGCCAGCCAGCAGTACCCCCTGGCTGATCGCTTTGCGAAATTCTGAGTTTTAGCTCAGCCTATGAAATCGCTCACTAGATCAGTAGATGTAGGCAGGTCAGGTGATGCAGTCGCGACTGGCGAAGTCAATTACTAGTTTGACTCAACTCATCCTCGCAAGCCAGGGCTGTTTGCCATGCTGGCACTGACGTAAACGGCACTGACGTAATTAGCTGCAGCGACCCCTGGCTAACTTCCGCACTTCGCGTAGGGGATCAGCCAGGGCTAGTTTTGCATGGCAAACAGCCCTGGCTTGCGAGGGTGGGTCATGACCTTTCTCGGAATTATCCGAGCTCGCTATTCGGGGGTCTTCCTGACAGCTTGGTGATTTTTTTCAACATTGAACTGGTGAATTCAATAGTTCTTTCGTTAAAACATATTTGGGCATTAAGTACGTTAGGCTGCATAATGCTGTCATCGTGTATTTAGAAGATGTTTACAGTAATACCGAAAGGACAACTCCCTTTGATAGTATTGCCTATTGACCTGTTCGGAGATCGGTTCGTTTTTATCCTGGGTAAAAATGCGTTTATTTGCGTAGCACAAAATTCAATTTAACCGAACAATGACAAGAACAACTTCAGCGGTCAAAGTGAGTTTGACATAGAAAAGCTTACGCAACATATACTTACTTCAAATACATCGGCAGTCCAATCACAATGTAAACCAAAACAATTGCTGTACATTCCTCTGTTTACATTTAGGACATTGCGAACGAAAACCTTCCCACAATTCCTTGGTCGCACATGCACATCGCGAAATTTTGCGATTTCCGAACAGGTCTGTGCAAAAACAAATACCGATGGGTCCCCACCTTATCTATGGTGGTGGTTGCCTTGGTCAGCGGCGACTTGGCGAGGCCCTCCTGTTGCCATCGATGCAGGCCCTGGCGGAGGATGGGCGTAGGGGAGGGCGCCGACGGGCGGTGAGTTCGTCGGCGGATGATGCGCGCCGACACGTGCTGAACGAGGTCGTCGATGATCGCCACGATCTGTCCGCTAGGGTAGTTCTCGCGGAACATCGTGAGCACCTGCGAAGAGAACGAGAACTTGTCAGCTTCTGAGCTTTTAAAGAGAGGCTGTCTTGTGTTTAGTAAGAACGTAACAACGTTCACAATTTGGAAGGTACGACCCCGGGTTTAATGGTAAATAAAATATCCAGTTCCAAAACAAACTTTACTGGCAGTAATGCGGGCTGAGTTAACCTCAACATCCTTTGATGTTCAACAATCTCCCATTTCCTACGTTCGACACAGCAGACGTGCTGTTACAAATGACTACGCTGGTTAATTCCGGGTAGAGGAACAGATCGCGGCCCTTTAAGTTGGTTCACGACCAGTTTCGGTCATTCTCAAGAAAAAATACTACTGATATTTCTCGGAATCCAGATTCGCTGCTCGGCAGCACAAAGGATTTTTTTGGAGATAGTGTTATTTGGCAAACACCAACATCGTAACACAGTAGACAACACAGTAACTAACAATGCGCTGACAAAGCAACCGTGGTGATTCGGAAAGGTCCGTTGAGCAAGAAATCACGATTCACGATTCGGTTTTATAATTAAATATATATTATACTTCATTGGATTTTCGTGATCTTGTGACATGTGAAATGAAACGATACTGGCAACGATGAGTTGTTGATACGATCACCTTTAATATGACACAAAACGCAAAACTTGTAATATCCAAAATACACAGAAGACTTGGACAGCGATGCCCTCAAGTAGTTCTAAATAGCATAGGACCATTGCACTTCCCAGCACCTTGTCGAGGATGTATCGCTTCAACTCCTGTGGTGCGAAGATGTCCCGGGCGAACTGCCCGATCGGAAGAATGGACAACATGATCGCCGGTCGTCGCGGAGTCGTCCTCACTAGCGCCGATCCACACGGGCGTTAAGGACAGGGTGACGGCTGCCCCATAGGATCTGTCCGGCGGCTCGGTCCTCACGCCAAACATAACGCCATGCGCCATTGCGGCGCTCCCATTCCCATAATACACCGCAATGACGTCAACGCCGGATGTGCATTTGCTTTGCATGTGCTTTCGTGTTAGTGGCGTCCTCTGGCGGAATCCACAATTGCGTTCACGAGTTTAACGGTAGGGTTACAAAGGCTGATCGTAAAAACATGTTGTACGGTATAAAATATATTATTTATAATATGCCTCGGTAATATCAGTGTACAATTTTGAACACCCATATTATGTTTGAATGGACCACTTTTTGTTTAAGTATAATCAGACCGTTTTCTATTTGTGAATATCGTCAGTGTCCCTTATATGCCTACCAACTTTTTTTTTTTAATCGGGAGATTCATCATCGGTTCAGCATTCTTCCAAGTTCGCGCTGTGTCGTCGCGCTGTCTTGGATCTTGACATCGGAAGACGGGGAGATGCAGTTGAAACTTTTTCGCCGCCGGGCCTCCGTATTTTTCGCAGCCGCGCCGCCGTAACTTCAGCTTTTCAGCTTCTCCGCTGTCTCCGTTCGATTCATGATATCGGAAGACGGGGCGTGCTGTTGAAGATTTTCAGCGGAAATCCGGGAGAATTGCATGTATTCCGGGAGACTGGGAGATACACTCAACATGCGGGAGTCTCTCCGATTTGTTGGCAGACTTGGCAGGTATACCTTTAGTAGGCCACATTGACAAACACCTGTCCAGGGGTGGATCCAGACAGGGTAGTATAGGAGGGCTCAAAACAGCCCAGTTACACCCTCTAGAGTTTCGCCAAAAATAACAACACTCCCCTCGAGACTCGCCACAAATACCAAGGCTTTAAGCTCTCCAAAAACGTCCAATTGCAGCCCCAAATTGCTCGCCAAAATACCAACACATGAATATATGGGGGGGGGGCACGTTACGCTAGCGCGGGAACATTCCAAAGGAAATTCCAAAGGTTTAGGATCCAGGCCCCCTTGGATCCGCCTATGTTGTCAACATTTTGCACTTTTACAAACACCTTCCTCTCCACTTTTCCTTGTTGTGTTAGGCGCGTTCACTTGGCTCACACACAATCAAGACTTGGTTTACCGAACTTCCTGCTAATGATTACCACCCCTGGCACGAGAGGATGACGTTTGCAGACGTAATAATATTACAATAACACCGTCATTGCATACGCCCACCCCACCGGCTGCCAATACGCACGCCCTGACTGGCTGCACACACGAACGCACGCACGCACATACGCACAAACACACATGCACAGAGACACTCTGACACCCAGACACACACACACGTACGCGCGCACACACACAGACACACACGTACACGCGCGCGCGCGCGCGCGCACACACACACACACACACAAACACACACAAACACAGGCACACTTACTCACTCACTCACTCACTCACTCACTCACTCACTCACTCACTCACTCACTCACTCACTCACGGACAACAAAGCAGAAGAAGGATTATTATTACTAGTTTAAATAGTTGTATGCAGCAGTGCTCGCTGCAGATCCCTGCACGTCTGTCTAACGAGGTGACCTACATAATTTACATATCCTAGCAATAGAGCGAAGGTAGGCCGTCTAACCGTCACGCATGGCGTATCAGTTTCTTCTTACAGTGAAGCAACGGAACCGGCAATTAACTGTCTCGGTCCACTACGCAGCCCAGGGTCCGGACGTGTGTGTGTATATATATATATATATATATATATATTCACACCCGTCGTGGTTATGGCCGTCAAGTGCGGTTCATCCCGTTACATGTCGCCGAATCAAAGCGAAGTGTGACGTTGCGACACATCACGCGTTGTCGGCTATCGTACCAGCTCGTTGAGCACACAGGAAATCCGTGGAGTTGACGACGTCATATGCATACTCGACGACGCCAATTTGAAGACGTGATGACGTCAAAGTGCAGACGTGACGACGTCAACGTGCAGACGTGACGACGACATGACGATGAAGACGTAACAACGTCAACGTTGAAATACGACGACGTTAACGTGCGGACATGCTGCGTGGTACGATTTCCCTTATTCAATACGGATTCGTAAGATTTTGGCGGGAATTCAAACCATATCGTTTTGATACGAATTTGCTTCAAATGCTAAACAAGTTATGTTTATATCACACAGTTATAAAACAACTTAGGGCCTACAGAAGTTTGATGTAGGTATATATATATATATATATATACATATATAGATATATATTTAATATATTTCGTATTCTAAAAGAGGGCGCCACTCGCCGATTTCTGGTGAAACCTACCTGATTTTGTGTTGTGTGTAGACCCTATTTTGTAGTTCGTAGTCCGGTAGATGGCGACTCTCGATCGGAATATAGGAACGCTACAGACCTGTTACCAGTGCAAACAAAATGTTACACGTATTCATGCGGAATGTCGACGGAATTTCAAGTAAAAAATGCGGATTTCAACAAACATAAAATGACACGCCAGAATGTGTCGTCTTAACGCAGGAAACCGTCTCCAGTCGTCACAATCATTTAGTGAAATAATAAAAGCGGACGTCGCGTAATTGTGTTGACTTCCTTGGTTTCGTTTATCAATAGTTACACAAATACAAATGGTCGCCCATGTAAACAGTGATTGTGGTGTCATTAGAAAAATGAAACTTATGACGCAGTAGCGTGGCTGTTATAACATTCAAGATAGAAAATCCGGATTCGATTCAGCTTGCTGCCGTTTCGAAATTTTTAAAATTTCGTTCCCTCAGCATTGATTGCATAAATGGTTACATGACAACATACACTGGTGGGTATAATCAGCATCGCCGTAATTAAACCTTATTGTACCTTAACCTCAACGGGGGTACATTTCCAAGCGTCTAGGGGGTACGTTCATGTGGGCCCATTCAAAGTTCATCGGGCATGACACATTCCTAAGATCTAGGGTGCACGTGCCCCCAGGCCCCCGTCGACACGCCTATGATAATTATGTGAACTTCGTGTATTAATTGTAGCATCGCTGAATACTTCCCATGTAAGTCAATATGGTGTTCGAATTGACAGGACTGCCAAGGTCTTTTAGCCGTCTCTATAGTTATAATAATTAATTATCTTGCATTTATTTTAAATCACCTAATAGTTGGAGCCGATTATCCCAACATGCTTGGACAGTGTATGCTAGTTGTCAAGTAACTTCCAATATTTTCATTAAACGTTACATATGGTGTATTGTGTCTTGCCCATGATGTAATAATAATAATAAATGCAAATCGAAATAAACAATATGTATTGTCCTATCTCGAATATAGCGAGCCCTGTGTGGAATACATGCAATGTTTAGTAGGGCTTACTATTTTTTTTAATTCATATGAAATAAAATTCCAAAAAACAAAGATCGAGAACAGTACCACCACAAAGAGGAGATCGTAAAACAAGTGCTATTCTGGGAGCGAAAACTCGGAGCGTCTAGTCCATGAAATAAGACGTTCGTTCAACTCCTTAGGGATGGTACAAGGCAGGGTAGTGTACCTGAAATACAGGCGAAAAAAGACGGCCGAGAAATCTGGAAAAAGAACTTCGTGAGGTACCGCTTTTCATGACATGATGGTGGTAGTTGTGGAGTTGGCGCCACAAACCCCGCGCAGCAGTCACGATGTGCGTTCGGAAAAGGGAACCGCTCCATGGCCGGATAATTGTTCAATTACAGATTATATTTACTTTTATATTTTGGCGCATTTTCTACATTAGGCAATATAGGACCTAAACGTGGATTCAAAATGAGCATTTCTTAATTAAACCTTAAAATTCACCCGTTTTTTTAAGATTTAAAATCTGTAAGAAAATACACCATGAAATATCGGCCTGGTGGTAGAGTTTGCCACTAAAGGGGTAGACCGTGAATTATCAAAAATTGAAGACCAGGCGTGAGTTTTATCGCTAAAGCGGTAGACTTGGCAACCCTAGCAGCAAGGAGAAGAACACGGGGTCAGCATGGAACGGATCGACCGCGGCTGTTATGATGACGACGAAGATGGTGATGTATCTCCCACGTATACAAATGTCATAGATCTATAGCAACAGTTCAACGCAGGTCGCATTCACCAAGCAGGTGTTACTCCATTACAGTCGCTCTGGCGTGAACGAAACAACACGTCTCCAACACATTCACTTCTCAGACGAGTGAAGCAAACGGCAGCCCAAATTACACAACAGCAGTGAGGCATTAAAACATACTGTTCCCTGTCCCGTTAGCGTCACAATTTACCTGCCGCGCGTGTTGTCTTACACACGCACGCACGCTCGCTCGCACGCACGCACGCACGCACACACACAGGCAGACATATGTAATTATATGTGTATGTACGTATGTATGATCGTATGTATGTATGTATGCATGTATGTATGTATGTATGTATACATGCATGCCTGTGTGTGTGTATGTATGTATATGTATGTATGCTTGCATGCATGCATGCATGCATGCATGCATGCATGTATGTATGTATGTGGGCATGTTAACGTTTTCCTCTTAGTCGGATTGAACATCGAGCGCCAAAGTATCGGGGATTAATCTACGACCACAGGGGTTGGACGTAAGATCTATATTTATTTTCCAAAATACTTCATATATATAAAGATTCTCACCTTTTATGAGGTAAATCAGTTGTTTGGAACATAAAACGTAATACATACACGCATAAAACGTAACTTAATAATTGCAAGAACCACGCGCCTGGCAAATACTTCGAGAAAACCGCCCATGCCTCATGGACTTGGCAACAAGAAGTAGACGCTGACACAATATGATTATGTCTACCCTCAAGCCAATATCATAGCAACACGAATATTATTTTAAAATTCTACACTATCGCGACTAGGACCTATTGATGGACATGAACGTCACATTCTCTGCGACCTTCGTAATTTTGAACAAACAAAGAGTGTCTGCGAGTGCGTTATTATATGGTGTTTATGTAACGATGCTCTGTGTTTTGGTAAATATTGCTATCACGACTGTCAACTACCAAAGCATCCCGTCAGGAGACGGGCATTTTTGCTAGTAAATAAAAAAACTGGTAACAGACGGAGGCCTTAACCTGGAATGAAATGTGCGCACTAATTATAATGTCGAAGGCTTAGCTCGCGAAATTGCGTTTAATGAATCCGAAATTTTGTAATAATAATAAACCTTATTTATACACCATCAAATCAAGGACTAATGCCCCGTCCACGGGTGTTTAGATTTTATGCGCAAAATTCAATTTTATAGTAACACCCCAGTATTTCGGAAGTAGGTTTGGCTAACCGCAAGTTCCCAGGACTGCACTTTTGTGCTCGGCAAGTAGGGAAAAGCGCTTTTATAGAGCGACAAACTTTGTAGGTCTGGTCAAAAAGGTTTATTCCATAACCAACCATTCGTCCGCGGGAGAATAAATCACGTTGGACCCGATGTGCGAAAGCTATTTATTCATGAAACTTTCCGGTTCTCGTCTACACGACTAAGTGAACAGAGTTCAACGAATCTGTGAGAAATTAACGATCATGACAAGGCCGACGTCGTGTTAAGTTAAAACCTTCAAGCACACTGGTCTTAGTCATCATCATAGTTATTTTCATCATCTAAAAAAATCCTTTTAAGTGATTCATTTAATACCTGGGCAGATTAATCTGCATTTTTGTTATTTGTAAAATAAATGCGTTATTTTGAAAAGAAAAACTATTAAGTTTATTAACTACATATTATCTAAGCACGCAAGTAATTAGCTCGTGATTTGTAATCGTTAATTACGGCGTGTATCCACCGCCGTAATTAACGATTGCAACTCACGAGCTAACTACTCACGCACGTACGCGCGCACACACATAATTACTTGTATTCTCCATTCTGTAAGAATATTAAGATCGGTATTTCTAACTGTTCGGCTGCGATCTTTATTTCATGCAATGCACGTATTTTCTCTGGCTAATCGACGATCATGACATACCATTGCATTAATAATACATTGTGCAAACCCTTTGTTCTAATCTCGTGTTTGCGTATGATAATTAGCAGTGGAAATACATGATCTGAAAATACTTCCTACAATGCACTTACTTCCACCGCTTTTATTGTCGTACGATCGTACGTGACTGGTGTTCTTATGTTAAAGGCCATATCCTGGGAGAAAAAAGTATAAAAATATGCATGTGCATGTGTTCTGCAATATGATGACAACCCCAAAACCACACATTTGCGGAAACATTTCTAAAATTGACATTAAACGGGACCTGTTTTGGTGCAGGCTTCGAAAAGTCTGTTTTCCGGAAATGCCGCGAGGGGCAGAATCGTGACGTCAGTTGTGGAAAACATTCCCGGGTTCGCAAGCGTTCTCAGCGGCTGGATTTCTTTGGTGGATGTTTGAACTGGTATACATTCGTTCACATACAGATATGGTGAACAAATGTGTTGTTGGAAACTGCAAGAATTCGAATCTGACTGGCCATTATGTGCAAAAATTTCCCAAAGAGTCAGTTACTCGGCAGAAATGGGAACGTTTTGTTCGAAACGGCAGGGCTGACTGGACGCATGCTACGGCAACTAGCATTATTTGTGGTTCGCATTTCGTTGCGCCTGACGACTTCGAAGGCTTCGTACAATGGAAGATGGGTTTCAGGCGTAAGTCAGATGTAAAGAAATCTGCCATTCCTTTGAATAACACAACAGAGGCGAAGCCGAAGGCGAATCGGTTACCGGCGAATCTACGCAAGTGGGCCTGGTCAGTTGTCGGAGCATCTTCACTGGTTCGTGTCTATACGGTGCCACAACGTGCTGACTAACATCAACATTGTCGATCTCGGCAATGTCATCCTCACTGTCACCGAAATATACATGATTAAACGTTTCATGAACCGCGTCAAAATTGATATCGCTCTCTGAACTACTCGAGTAAGCCGCCATTTGTACCGAGTTGTTTACATGACACCGCGCGACTGCGGAGGGCCGCAGGCGTGAAGCCGCTGCACTAACTGACGGCGGAACCACAACTGACGTCACGTTTCAGCAACAAATGCAAACCCAGCATCGCTCGGGAGATTCCGTAAAATGGCAAATTTAAAGGCTCTTTTTATGTCGTATGCTCATATACGATATTAAAAATTGTTGGCACTATCATTATTTGAAAGGGTATCAACCATTTGTTATTAAGGGACAGAGCACATTTTATTCCAGGATATGGCCTTTAATTCTTGCCATACCATAAAGGGATTGCCGCACAATCAGGGTGTGTGCGTGCGTGCGTGCGTGCGTGCTTGCGTGCATGCGTGCACGTGTGCATGCGTGCGTACGTGCGTGTGCGTGCGTGCATGGGTGCATGCGTGCGTATGTGTGTGTGCGTGTGCGTGTACGTGTGTGTGTGTGTGTGTGTGTGTGTGTGTGTGTGTGTGTGTGTGTGTGTGTGTGTGTGTGTGTGTGTGTGTGTGTGTGCAGGAGCAGATCCAGAAAGCGAGTCTGTGAGGGGCACAAAAGCTTCCACTGGTGGCCAAACCAAATGGTGTAAAAAAAAACCGGTGCCGCGCCGTCTCTGCCCGACTGGTGACATCGGAAGACGAGTGGTCTGTTGTTCACAGTTTTTCACCGCCGCGCCGCCGCCGCGCCGCCGTATTTTCAGCTATTCTTCACCTTCTCTGCTGGCTCGCCGATCGACTAGATTGTGATATCGAAGACAGAAGGGGGGGTGTAGGGCGTGCGTGTTATATACACATTTGTATTGGTGCACACACAAAGTACACGTAAATATAGAAGCAGATAGAAAGGCAACGACGACAAATGTACGTGCATCTCCTCTGAGACGCCGACGTCTACTCGTCCCTTTCTGTTTTCTTTCGCTTTCGCCGACCTTTGGCCTCTCATCTACCAATTGCAGATGATTTAAGAAAACACAGCAATCGTTATTTACTTACGTGTTTTGATATGCTATGCTTTTCTAAAAGGCATTTCTCCTACCTGAGATAATTGAGTTGCGATCATTTCGCCACATGACGCTACTGTACGGTAAGCATGGTTTCAAAGAAGGGTAGGGCTGAAACGATATACCGGTGCACGCACGCACGTACGCACGCATGCACACACGGACGCCCCCCACACACACACACACCCACACACGCACGCACACACACGGTTCTTCAGCGCTGACGTTATTCGCCTTCTTTGACTGTGCATGAGGTTTACTTCAAAATACCCCAAGCAACTGCGTGCAACTGGATCTCCATTGCACACGGTCTTCGCTGAAAATGTCTTACATCACCACGCACACATTGGCAAACTACATCACGTATCAGTGACGATTCAGCGGTCAGCGCATTATATGATGTTTGTTCCATTGTTTCATCATTAACGTCAATGACGCGGTCTTATGACGTCAAATTGCCAGGCGTCCTTTCAAAATTGCCCAAAGCATTTTCACAAATTTGGCTTGGATCGTAGACTGCCGCGTGATCAAGGATTCTATTATTATCTCTAATATGTATGTTCGTTGACAACTAACAATAGCACAAATAATATATAGGAAAATAACGAATTTTATCAATTAATTACTAAAAATTAGAAAGTACAAAATGCGTTCAGAGCGCTTTGGGGGAGCATGTCCACAAAGCCTTTTGCTTCCCCAAAGCGCGTCTACGTAGCCTTTCATCAAACGCACAAATATGTTTATGAAGTGTAGTACAGTTGTCACGTATATATATATACTAATTATAGTAACCGACAACGCTATTTGTACATGGTCTAAGTAAGCGTCACACGCAGCTCTGTCAATCATACGTCACATTTTTCGCGGAGGCGAGTATAGGGCAAGTCAGTTTGACCACTGACGCCATGGAGCCAATGTGCTCGTTCCCAAGCTATTGTCCGTCTATATATCACCAGGGATCAAAGTCGGCTTCAGGCAACAGAATAGAGGGGTATGTGA
The DNA here is from genome assembly GCA_020002185.1 of Paraescarpia echinospica. Classification (NCBI taxonomy): domain Eukaryota; kingdom Metazoa; phylum Annelida; class Polychaeta; order Sabellida; family Siboglinidae; genus Paraescarpia; species Paraescarpia echinospica. The sequence goes on along the minus strand of CM034538.1, from coordinate 26,456,812 downwards.
ATCCGGAAACGATTGTAGAAGCCTTCGGGGCGATTTAGCTACTTAGTCGGTATTGGAACAGGCACGCACGTACGCACGCACGCACGGGCACGCACATCGCACACTCACCCACCCACCCACACACACACACACAGACGCACGCACGCTCGCACTCACACTTCGACAGCTAGATATAAGGTCGGGCGGAAAAGATTGCTGTTTTCCTTGGGGCTTGGATATATACCCGATCATTTATTTAGATAACCAACTTTAGCACTTGTGTATGTCATGTAGTTCTAGCGCCTCCGAATGAACTTTTGGGTTAGGGTCATTTTGCTTTATAAATATCCTTATTATTATAGGTTATTATCACTCGATATCACGTGGTAGAACGCATATATACATTTCACCACGCAGGTCATTAGGTCCTATTGGGGATGTATCCATATCCTTGAATCTATGAAGACGAAACAAAGCGCCGATATTGTAATGACTCGGGTGACTAAATCAATGAAAGCATTAGTTGATAATGTCAATTAGCCAATGACGTCATATACTGGTGTGAACCAATGTTTCTTTGTACAGAGATCCGTGGTGCGGACGACGTGCTTGCTTCCCGGGCATCTGGATACGTACGTACGGGCTAGTATGACGCAATATTGAAAAGTTGAGGTTCAAGTTAATTATGACAGAAAATATGACGTGAAAGATATTTCCTTGAATGTATAGTATATCTATATACATATATATATATATATAAAATATATATATAATATATATATAATATATATACAATATATATTCGCCGCTGCGCCGCTGTAACTTCAGCTACTCCGCTGTCTCGGCTGTGAAATCGTGACATCCGAACGAACACGGGGTGTGGACATTGCTGTTTAAAAATGTATTTTTTTACGTTACACCGCTGCTGTCAATTTACCTTCTCCGTCGTCTCTCCGCTGTCTCCGCTGAAATGATGACAACCGAAGACGGGAGGGTAGGGGGGAGTGTTTTCGAAAAATGTTTCGCCACCACGCCGCCTATTACTGGAGGGGGGGGCAGAAAACAATGTCTACCCTCCAAATGCATACACCTTTCACAATCAACAAAATACACTTCGGATAGCAGAAAATTAAACGTAGGTCTAGCTTGCAAAAAAAGAAGGAAAGCAATGTATAGACCCCTAATCCCCTACGTGTTATTTATCTTTTATCTTTTAATTGAAAGTCATAGTTCAGTCTTGACCTTGTCCAAGGAATAATGAAAACGACATTGACAATCAATAAATAATATAATATTTAAATAATGTTAAAATACAAGTTTATATATGTATAACCTGGACACATTTGTCTAATTACATTAAATGTCCCGCCATTCAAACATATTCATATTTCAAAAGATACCACAAACTTTAATATTAGATCCCGAAGTCGAAGAAGATCTGATCATTGGGGAACCGAGTGGACCCTGCGATCAGAACAGTCCTAAGTTCCTACGATAAGATAAGATACGCACAACTAATACGCCATATGATGTATGTATGATTACACATGATGGTTTATGTATTCGGTGTACCAGAAAGCCACAACAAATACGTCATGTGGACAAACAATATGTAAAAAATGGTTGTGCTATCGTGAATGACTAATTTTTTTGAATTATTTTCGTGTAAATACTATTTCACCGATACCACGCAAAACCCAACTTTTCGTGTGCATTAAACGGAGAAAGAAACATGCTTTATTCCACTATTATATATTTATGCAAGCCTTAAAATATACTACATATGTATGCATCAATAATTTATGTGTAATCCCAGTTAAAGTTTGCTGAGATCATCTGAAAAAACATGAAAATGGTCAGAAAATGCGATACCAATCGAAAGCCTTTTAATGGCAAATAACTCAGTCACATATACACATTAGTAATATGTATTTGGCACACATATTGTATTTAAGTTAGTTTACAAGTGATCGCAAAGAAATGCTCCCTACTACAGACGTGGATAAGATACACCGACTTAACTTGCTAATCGATATCCACAAATACGATACCATGCGAAACACCATTTGTTTCAAGACACACACACGAACACGAACACGCACACACATACACACACGAACACGAACACGCACACACAGTTTCCGTGAGTGTGACGACATGTGTGTCATAGAAGCTGGCGGCTGATCGAAGTTGGCCATGTTATTCAGCGGTTGTCGCACTGTTGCCTTCGATTAATGTCAACCAATCATTGAATATTGGATTGGAAAGGGGCTGTTCGTTAACTGAAGTTGAGCACTTCTCCTTCGCTTCAAAGAATGTCGGTCAACTCCTCGACTCGACTGTTGTTAATTACTGGCTTGGCGGATAGTGAACATGTCTTTCTAGCGTGTATACAATATAACATTTGGCCATGTTGTTGGATAAGTATATTTTCTACATCGCGTCCAATGGCAATGCTTAATTCCGTGACACATTTGTAGTGTGTCGTTTTTCTTCCGTCTGACTCCTTCTGTAAATGTTTATGTTGAACTGGCAGCTACCATTCTTAATACATCTGGTTGGCATGTCATCATTCAGTATAAAAGTGTGTTATGGAAATATATGTTTTGACTATATGCACTACATAATCGTAATTGCATAAATAACAAAGTACAACTCAACTGTACACTGAATAGTTACTTTCTGCGCTGCAAACTATCAAATAATATTAAGATACATTTATTGTAATTGTGTATTTCTTGACTGCATCATAGTACGGTAAGGGGATACTTATTTCAATCCAACAACAATTGCTATGTAGTATAACTCTGTGTGCTCAGATTTTAGTAATGCCAACAAATAGATAAGGTTATCTGTTTTTATTATACTGATGTACTTTTGGTTTGTATTTCAGTGCTATTGCTGTCAAATCAAGGGATGAGGAAACACTATCGTCTTCAACTCTTACATGTGAACCCTTTCACATTTTCCATTGTGCATAGAACACTGTGCATCATATAGTGCTGAATAGGAATTTGGACACACTCGCTGTGAGAGAGCAGTCAAGCACAAATGATTATGTATCAACAAGAAAATTAAATGGAAAATGACAACATGCCTAATAACATTGCATGCTTCATCGGACTGCAATACTAACACAATTAGTTTTGTTACTCAATATAGCTTAAGCTCATTCGTTAGAAACATATCACATTTACTAAACATTATACAATAATACTGACAATCATGAATATATACAGTATACTAAAACTATTCTCCTGTGATGATATATATCCTACATCTAATTTTTAAAGAAACACATTTGCAATAAAAATAAACTGTCAAATAAAGGTAGCAAGTGATGTTAATATTTGTATAACTAACTTTCTGTTGATGACGGATGTTCACCTTTTTGTTAAAAAAATGTTTTGTTTAACTGGGAGAATTACTATATTGCAAAACACCTTGTATGTATATGTGTTATATAATAAAAAGCTGTTGTGTTTACACAATTCTATGAATAATATTGTAGTCAGGTAAGTCAACAAACATTTGAAATTACCTCTAATTATGTTCCATCATATATTATCATGACGTATAGCTGGTATGCAAAATTGTGGTGTGGGTCTTTTGAGAAATGCTCTTGAACAATTGTAACTGCACTGACATCATGTATGTTTTGGATTTTTTACGTAAATCATCACATTAAAATGTGACATGTAAACAGCCTAGCACATTTACGAACCTATTTTGATAGATATAGCCATTGCTGAGCAAATTGGTGTGACTAATTACACAGAGATTGGATATTTCACAAATGTACTACGGATTATGAACATACACAAATAACAGTCGCACAAAAGCAATGCCTGCTCCCGAAGCTGTCAGCGGCGAAATGTCGACTCGAGCGTGTCGGTCCCGCTTGTCAATACCTGTTGCATTGCGGCTATTGTGATGAATACAGGTTCCTGTTACCGAACATGGGATCGTCTTATCATCTCTGGATGACAATATCGCAGCAGCCCAACCAAATTATTTAGTATTTAAAAAAATCGAGCCGCCTTGTCGTGGGAAGTAACTGAAATCTCTGAATCACTCAATGACATTGAGAGCGACACGCCGACAGGGAAGTCACTGAATCAGTGAATGGCTGGCTTGCACAATTCTGTCAGTTGCACATGTCATATTAATACTATTACACTATGATACAGTTATACGTATAGACGTTGTATTTGTCATTCTGTATAATGTCGTATGAATGTATTGTCCGTTTCCAATAAAACTCGATGTCAATTGTATTTATCCAGACAGATCTCAACCTGTTTTCACATATATAATTACAATATATTACCGTACAATATATTTACAATTAATAAATTATATATCCATTACATTACATTTGTTTGGATAAATAAAATTTAGAAACATCGTTATATAATGACCATATTTTCATTTTTGTGGCGAATAAATAGTTACTACAAAAATTATTTACAAACAGTGCATTATAGTATAAAATGATTTTATTTATATTACTTCGTGAAAACATAAACAACAAAAAGTGTATAGAAAATCAAAGGTTTGCATGCTGTCAGGATTGAACTGGCGTCGCCCGATTGTAAAATAAAAGACAAGTAACCAACGCGCCTACCCACTGAGCTAACGAGACCAACGGAAGCTGTCTGACTGATTTAAGTTGCTATAATAAATTGTACAACTCCGTCATATATAGATATTCTAGTGATATTATGAGATTATACACGTTACTTTATGTAGCTGGATACAATATATGTTTGCTATATATGTTTATTGGTGTAGATTATCTCCCGTTGGTTGCATTCGATATAATTATTCTGAAAACGAGCCCAAGCTCGGCGAAACCTAGTCGACTTGTAGGCCCATTCGCATTCGTTGTTTTGAATAAAATTCGATTCATGTGGAACCGTAAGATAACTGCTTGTTCCTCTATGATGACTAGTGTTTGTATTACGTCGGAATATTGCACAATAACTCGTTCTGACGCTCGTTTCGACCCAAAAGCTGTACTTGTAAACATGCTCTGATTGCATGGAAAGGGTCGGCCTGATGCGAGTTTGAGTCATAAGTGACGTCACATCTCGGCATCCCGAAAAGCGCGCCAAAAATATGCATATTCGAAAATGTCCGGTTGCACACCATAAAATGTGGAATTTCTAATTCATTGAATTTGTTTGATTTTTTTGGCTTGGTGGACGTGGAAATAGATAGCAGGATGTAATATAACATGAATTCGAGCAATATATGTTTTTATTCCCTTTAATACAACCATCAACAAAATAACGAAATGTAGAAACTTAATATTGGAATCGGCGAGTTCCTGATTATAGCAAAACTTGCTAGAGAAATGAGATGTGAGTGAGACTTACTCTGCTCAGGCGGGTCACTCCGAGGCCTACTGGGAATCCCTACCCATAAGACCTACGTACTGCCAAGCAGTAGACCGGTGGAAGGCACGATAAATCTTCCACCCCCATTCTACGACACACACAGATAGAAGTTTAATGTCCGAGAGACTTAAAGAGAATATGTGACACATTCTGGCGGACCGAGCCGACATAGCGCCCCTCCAATTGAAAATGAGGGCACCGAACAATACGTCCTCAGACACGTCAGGAGAAGACCGGTTCGCTCGGCACCAGTCGCGAACAGCCTGTGTGTCGTACTTCTCGCATTTGCTAAGGAAGGCATCGTCGAGGTCAGCGTTGTCCGCAACAACCGACGCATCGACGACCCAACAACAGTTGCGAGAGTACAACACCGCATCCGGTTTCTGAGAGCTCCCACCTCTAACAGAAATCGTAGGAGCGCGCAAGACAGACCATCCCCGGTTCTTCGCAAAGCGGAGGAACTTCTCCATGACCGTGTCATGGCGCATTATTCGGTGTCCCCAGGTTCGAGGGCACATTTGTAGTATGTGCCCTATCGACTCGGTACGCCAGCAAGCGTCACACCTTGTGTCCGCCCCGGGCCGACTGCGAGAAGCACGAAGCTTAGTCGCAACAGTTCCCGCACGGATTTGTATAGCATGTAAGAAATTTGCCCCTGTCATAAGTGCTGACCCGTCGGAGACCCAGCTGTTCACTGACGGGACTTCCCTTGAAGCACTAAGGTCACGACCGTCGACTGTCCCATGAAGCGAGGCTGCAAGCAGCTTTTTGACGGAGATGGAATCGGTCACAACGACGACCCCAACTTCCAGTAGAGGATTACCACACTTAAATCTCTCCCTCGCAAATGTCTGGGAGCATGATGATCGCAGGGTCGAACGAGTTCCATAAACGCTCAAAGCGTGAAGCCTTCAATATAGGAATCTTGAGCCGAAGTTAGGGTACGCCAAGCTCTCCTTCCCTGGCCTACAAGTTTTCACATTTGTGACACAACTCTCCAAATCAGATTCCCAAGAATCTTATGCCGTGTCTTCCGTGTTTCCAGTGGTGCGACAGATTTGGGCTAAGGCACATATTACGTCACAGTAATTTTCCAAGCGGCAGTCAAGCACACTATTTCATTCGGAAATCGGTCAGATAGGCCTGATTTTTTACACATTAAACTGCGTGTACGTATTAACTAACCTGTCAGGTATTATCTAAATAGTATCATGTTAGTATGTTATTTACGTGGTTAAAAAAATTATGTTCATATCACCTTTAACTATGCGCTTCGCGTGGTACCGTTGGATATTTGTTTTGCGTTGTATCACTGGTTTTTTATAATATTCGTCCTGTAAGCATTTGTTAACATCGTTTACGCACTGAAGAGTAATAGTATAAAGAGGATAACACAATACTATGCTTTGGAAACGTAGTTTTGACTAAAACAACATGTCTAGTTGTTACTTCATTGTGTCTTGACACTTAACACAATAGTGAGTTTAACTATTATGATTTTGTTGTCGGGCATATACTAAACATTAAGATGTGTTTTTCATAAAATATAATGTACTGACCTTCTCATTAATGCATATCACCATAAACTGTAGATTAATAGCAGCATGTGTTGTCTATGCATTTTTGTAATGCACTACCTATGCGTTTGACGGGGTATCAATTATTGCACAAACTACGTATTCCTGCGTTGTATTGTTAATAACGTCAATTTTCACCAACGACGAGAACTGACGTGCAATAGCATGGGAAACACACAAAGAACGTGAACCTCATCGAGATGAGCTCTACAATGGATTTGATTCTAACAGAAATTCACTGACGAGGTGCGAACCTTGGTGAACACTCAAGGCAATGGCTGGAAGCGGGCGATGGAAAAGGCCATGCGAAGGTGTGTGCCATGCTATAAAGAGTTAGAGGAAACTGCGGTGAAGAAAGGAATCGTATTGTGGGACAACAGACCTTCTTCATTACAAAGGAAACCAAGATGGCGGCTGTCCGTAAATTCTTCATCTCAGTCAAAGCCAGCTGTGGCATCATCAATTCACGGAACGCCATCACACTTCACCGGTCTCGTGACCGCTCATGCTATGGTCCTAAGTTGAAGCCAGATGTGTATGCGAAACATGTCTTGCTTGTCTGGATTTTGCTACGCTAAATACATTCCAGCATATATGTCCGAGTAGGACAGCAACACACATCATAGTGTTCATGGTTCATACTGCTACTGTTGGCGCAGCTTCACTGCCGACACATCCACAACTGACAACACAGCCACCACTAATGACATAACCACCGCCGATGTCACATAAAGTGATATTACTGGTGATCCTGCTACTGTTCACCCCCGTATGTGAAAGATCATCAAATACTCAAAAAAGTTATGTTTTGTCGACGATAACTTCATTGCTGTAAAGCATGATAACAAGCGGTACGTAGATGAGGTAAATCACAGGGCACCATCTTTGTTAGACACCAGCGCGAGGCTGGTTCAAATACGGAAAGCGAGATATAAAATACGGGAAATGTTATACCAAGTGACTTCACAAACCTCTGTCGGCAGTGTGTACGACGTTCTAGCCATCGACAAAAATTCTGATGATGATATATTTGAACAATAAGTGTTGTTATTCTATAGGCACCAGTTGTATTAAATTTATAACGTTTGTGGCAAAATGATATAGATAGTTTATTGTTATCATTAAATGGTCAATCAGAAGTTCATTACACGATTACATCATCGAATTGTACCAACTCTTCTGCAAGAAATAGATCAACGCGAAAGGCGATACCAGGCGAAACGCATACGTTTTTGTAACTGTTGAGCAGACTTATTTCAAAATCGTTATTGTTGTGGTTTCATTGGTAATACACCAATAACTTACCGTTAAAGCAAAATATTTGTTAACCAGCTATTCTATGTATGCTGGTGGGACTGTTAAGAACATGTTATGTTAAAATTGTGTTATGGTTAAGTCAGAAACAAAATTGTAAATCAAAATATGTTATTAAATATGTTTGACCACGTGTTCCTCTCTAGCTAGATATGAAGTATTTTCAATGAAGCGATGAAGTTAATAGAAATATGTTATTAGCTATTCAACAGGTACCCAATTATAGCAGATATAAGCGATACCCGCGAAACACATTTTATAAGTCCGCAATCACCATGTGGTAATAATATTATTATTAATGATCCCACAAAAACGAACTCTACACTACTGCAAAGCCATCTTTTCTATTTTGTTATAAATAACAACATTATTTTCTACGCACAACACAACTAAGTAAACTTATGACATCTGACATGGTGTGATGTAAGACGTGGAAGGAGTGCAAACAAATATGATCAACTTAAGCAACAAGAAAACTATTAAACAGTGCGTTGACAGCTGATGACGGTTTATGTATTCGGTGTACCAGAAAGCCATAACAAATACGTCATGTGTAATACTGTAGAGACACGAGATGTTGCAAGACAGACGGTATATGTGTTTCGCGTGGTATCATACGACATGTAACTTCAAACCGTCTCTCTGGCAGGAATAACAATACGCATGTTTTGTCTACAAATATTCAATATGTCTACCGTGTCATTTAAAAAAATGAAAACAATATATGAAAGTCGCCAAATCGACAATGTGTCCAGGTTTCGTGAGAATCGACCAAATATTATATATATATATATAATATATATATAGTTAAAATGATTACTCATTTAATGAAAAGTTAAAATAAACGCATTAATTTACTTTAATTTGTAAATAAATTATTAATTCTCCTCCAATTAATAGGTTATTATTGTGTGGGCGCATGGCTATACTAGCTATATAGCTAGGATACCGGAAAATACAAATGACAATCCTATTAAATAGATACATTCACACTATATCAATTGACAACGCCTACAACCACCACACACAACAGCAATGATGTCAACCGACTGGTTTCCTTGTATACGTAAAATGTCGAAACCTGACCGGAAATCCTAAATCACGGACACTGGCCAGGAACTGAAACGAGTGACAACAAAATTCACGCTAATACGTTTTACTCAGCCGTCGAAGCGCCTAATATGGGGGCTATCCCAGTGACGTCAACGAATGCAGAAACTGGCGACATCGTACGCAAGACCTGCTATGAAAGTGCAACATAAACATTGCTCACCTTTTTAACGGAATACATATGTTGCGAATGTAAATTTGACATTGTTTAATATTATTAAGCAATATTAGTAACAAACACGGCAGAACGAGTTGTGTATTTTAACCAATCAGCGTTGGGATTCCGCCAGTTGAACCTGTCAATCAACGAGAGCTACCGAAGAGACGTTGGAAGGCAAAGTTCAGCTGCACTCTTTCGACGGCTCACAATGACTTTACAATATGTGTAGTTAACGAAATCGCATTATTCGCAAATTTTAGGATATAGTCGTTTATTGTGTCGGCAACAAGATGTACTTGCTTCGGCGGACAAGTTAATGTGTATGCTGGAGTTATCGGCGCACACGTAAGTATCCCGTTTTCACGTTGCTACTTAGAGTTAGACGATAGCGTTACGCCGAGCCCTGGCCCCTCCAAGTTGTACGCGTTCATCCACTTGACACTTCATCGAACCACCGGAGCCACTACTCATGAGAGGACGATATATGTCCGTTTCTTCAAAATTAGGCTGTAATAACTTCTGCGATGAAGCATCAGAATGCATTTCGTTTCCAGCGCGTTTTGTTTATCGGTCAATGGCCGTCGCTTGGCTGCCTTCTATATGGGTCAACGACACCATGGCCAGTGCGCTCTAGTCGCAAAGCCGGACACTTGTTTATTCCATTTTATTAGGACTAGGGGCATCGTGTATTAGGATAGCTCGAGTAGTGAGCGTCCGTTACGTGATTGAGTAATCCACGTGTGTATTACGCTACGCGCATTTGGTTATTACTATTAGCCGAAGTGCCGCTTATAGTTATAGCCACAGAAGGGCATTCGGGGTTAGTCGAGACGGGCTAATTGGAAGATGGGTATCACAGCTAGGGTTGCTACGCGCGCTCGAGCCGCTGCGGGCTTTTAACCTGGTCAAAATCCTGTCCATCACGTTTGCGTGACATATATTTTAATGTCGGTTTGCACGTGATGTGGTTAACAGTTAGTAACTCTTTGCACAATGTTGTTTGTTTGTCGAGCCTAACATTGGCGTGAGTTATACGATATATAACAGGACTTTTTGAACCGGCTAGTTCCGTCACTGGGATTTGCATATGAATAGGCCAAGAGCTAGAGCACTGGTCGACAGGTCAGACCCAAACTACCAAAGTGACTGGCTGTTACCAGTGGGGGAAACACAGGGACTTTTTTGTATGACTAATCACTGTAGAGCCCCAATACCTTACATTATGTCAGGCCCAGAGCAATGACTTCAGCAATGAGTCATATCGTTGGTGAAACTCGGATGAAACCTGAGTTCACGTTCACTTGTTGATTGTTGGTTATGGCAGCGTGTTGTGTGGTGTCGACCCGGTTGTAATACTACCTCCTGGCTAGTAGCAGCGGGTCATCAGTGGTCAAGAACCTAAACACTTATTACTGGCATGTGACAAGCGTGTGTGTATCTGTGTGTGTGTGTGCAGGCCGGCAGAGGTGAAGCCAGGCCATACACAACAGCCAATGCGGCGGCGGCTGCTGCCTTGACCATTACTGCAAATTATTGATTTCACCAGTACTGCACTGCTGCAGCCTGACCAGGCAGTGCACAGCCGCACACGGTCAGCCTAGGTGGTTGCGGGAGCCACAGGCAGCCGACTTCATTATCATAAGCGTGGAGTGTAATTATGATGATGCTATGTGTGGGTGCCTGTGCGTTGGCTGGCAAAGCGGCAGATTATTTAATGCAATGTGTCTAGAGTTTTCGGATCATTTGCCTGTGAGTCTGTCGCAGTGTTTGTCGCCGTACGAATTGAGCAGTCACAATTCTGGATGGACTATGTAATCAGTTGTATTTTCATGGATACTGACCATTGGAATTGTGGGAATATGCAGGAGGAATTTGACAAAATGACAACGGCACGTGGACGTAACTGACCTTCCTGTTAATTAGACAGTTGTGCGACCGTGTCGACGTAATCTATGGGATAATACGGTTGTCTCGATTGAATCGATACAGTTGACATCCTGCGGCATAGTTTTACGTCACTGTTCTTTTGGCAAAGTCGACGTGCACCAACTGGACAGAACATATGTTAACCATGGCTCCGGGTAACCTGGTCTACTTCCCTTCCGACTACTGCAGGTATTGTTGGTTATATATCTTATTAGTCGGTTTACCTGGTGGTGATTTGGTGGTTTCACATCAAAAAGTTTACAGTTTAAATTGTTAATCACTAGTCATGATTTCACAAGAAAAAGGTAGTAGTTTACTTCATAAATCAGTGACTCACGGTTAATGAATCAGCACTGTTTTGCAACAGGATTCAGCCAAAATGAAGTCGTGTACAAATGTTGTGTTGCACTTCCTGAATCCAACTCGGGCATGCTATTACAGAAGGAAGGAAGTTGTCCAGTAAAAGGAAACATATTTTACCACAGTCCTTTTGAGGATGTTAGTTTTGTTTAAGTGAAGATTTTAAGAAACATTTTTTAAATAATCAGACAGATTTTACTTAAAAACTATTTTTTTAAAGATGGAGATGCAGCTCCACCCTGCTCGTAATGTCATGCATTTGTTCCATTTAAGAACATGCTCTAAAACGTGCCGTATATAAATTATGTGCTGACAAACACCACGCGTCAGTTTTTGAAGTTGTGACAAACATGTTTACGAGAGAGAGAGCTCCGCGATTAATTTTGGCTGCCGCCCTATTGCGTTGCGGTGCGTCAGCGTGGTAGTCTGGGAGGTTGGGCCTAAAAGTCAGTCACTATACATGAGCAGTCCACTTACATGTGACCTACATAAGGCCACATTCTGTCCATTTGACCCCCATAACCCCAGTCTGCCACTGTAGCTGGTAAATGGTGATGGACTGTAGTTGCACTGGGTCTGACTGGGTGCTATAGTCTTTTTCAGAGCGCACTGTCACATTGCCAAATGACAGGGCCAGTTGGTGCAATGACCAAACTATGACTGGCGGCTACAGCCAAATCACCGATTAGTAGATTACGTAGTCCTTGTAGTGTATACTGTGTTGCCAATATTAGATTGCTGAATGTGTAATGAAACAATTGCCTACAATAAATTTATACTAAGACTTTGGAGTTAATTCTTGGAAAAATGTAAGCTGTGCATTATTTGTTACATATGTGCGGTTATAAATAATAGGCAATTACAATGACTTTTAAAACAAAATAATAGAATAAAGAACGCAGCTATGAGTATGTTAAGCTGTTGGGCATGCAAATGTAAAATATTAATTGTAATATTCTAACCTAAGTTTCCTCAAGAGTGTTTCAACCCAATTTTTGTAGAAGGATTGTATTTTTTTGTATCTCAACATAACCCATTTGGATTTAACCCTACGTGTGTATTTGGAATGTTAATATAGCACATTTGCATAGGCATTTTTTAATAGATAGATAAAAATGTATTTGACCCCAAATATGATAGCATCCAATTGTACATTACATGTTTCTGATCTCCGTTGATATGATTGTAATAAACATCCCAACCATAGAATAGTGCCATCAACTTGAAGTCTAGTCAAACTGTAGTTTTAATGTACAGCACATTGATTTATAAAATAAAAATAAACTTGTGCATATAATTCAGCATTATTATTGTTATATTTGCAAGAGTAGGATTTACATTGAGCCTGGATACCCTAAGTTTGTTGAAATTGTTAAAATCTCTCTCTTACTAGTAACTTTACTTACAAGGTTGTGTTTGGTAAATGTGCAAAACTCAGAAACTTGTATGTACAGCTACCATACGTAGCTCAAGAAATTCTGTAAACATTTGTGTAAATATTTCGAAACATATCTGAAGAACTACTAGCTAATGGATATAAATATTGTATTGTGATGTGTTCATTATAAGTGGTTTTTATGAAATCCAGATCCATCATCTGAATTATCCATAAATAGAACAAGACGCCTGCTGTTAGTAAATTGTGCACCTTGTCCGTTTAACCAATAAAAATGCAGCTAAATTGTATGCATCCAGGGCATCAATTTAAAGTTAACCTTTTAAAACTCGGCAGGGGATGTGCCTAGTGAGTAATTATAGAGGGCAATGTGTGCATGGAGAAATGAATGCACACAGTCAAGCTGAGCGGTACCCTGTCTTAGAGGTGACATATTCATGACCCAGACATCTAGCCCATAGCCCATGTAGTAACATCACAAGTAAAAATTCACTGTTAAACCAGAAGAGGAAGTTTGTGTGATCTATATATATATATCTAGTTATATGTAAACATGTAATAATTTCAGCTGCCTCATTAAGTGGTTGGATGCCCTTGTTCGAGTGGAAGTGAGTAAATTCACTGTGTCCACGTCTCTTGGCCCAGTGTTTTCATCAGCCTCATGTTCGTGGTAGATAATAGATCACTGTTTAGTTTCCCATTGACAACAATGTGAATGTGTTAAAAAAATATCTAGTAGATGGTTATACTTGATTGGATTAGAAATGCTACTAACTGATGGACATGTTACACAAATTCATATGGCTTTAAATATAACATTTAAAGTACAAAATATGGTTTTAAATCCAATAAAGGTGACCAAAATTGATATGACATTATATATGATTTCAAGTAAACCATACAGATTTCAATCCAATAAAAGTGCAGTAGTTTGGCTGAGAAATCCAGGGAAGGATTGCAGAATTTAACACCAACTAAAGCAAACAAACCCTGAAAACAACAACGATTGCACCAAATATTGAAACTGCAATAATGGTTATGACAGCCATTGTTATGTTGAAAAACCAACGACCAATTATTTAATATCAAATAATGTGGATACTGAAAGAGGAACAACGGTGGCACCAAATACCGAAAGTACAATGATTAATGATTATAACAGTCGTCAATATGTTCGAGAGGTCATGTAAACCACTAAGCACTGCGTTGTGTTTGCGTAAGTCTTGGCAGTAGCCCAGCGATAGTGACAGAGGAGTTACCTTTGGGCCATTGCCAGAAGTGTGCAGCTGCTTTGTGCTGTTTTGTTAGCAAGTTGCCAGTCACCTGCCAAGCGGACACGGTCAGTGATTTTCCACGAGGTTCACGCACTCGAATTGATTTGTCTCCTCCGCTTGCGTGTGCCTAGCCGTTGTTGTGGTGGATTCGCTCGGCAAATCAGCGTGACTTTCATCGTGATTACGGAGAGTTGCCGAGCGGCTGAGTCCTGGTTTTGCACGCTCCAGCGACGGTTGTCCTGTGACGGTGTCCTTTACTGTGTCAAATAACAATGATCACAGGGTCCTGCAGAAGTTTTGAAACATATCTGCGGTGGTTGTATCTAGCTGTCATCTGTGATTATGCGATCTGACAATGTTAAGTCATGCCATAAGGCGACGCCCAGTTAATACTTCTGGTAGACTACCCCGGCAGTAGGAAGTGTGCACTCATGGCGGATTTATTTTGGCGGATGTTTTCTTCGGAAATTACTTTTGAAAGGCAGTCAGATCTATGCTGTTTTTATTCATAGGCCATGCTGGTTACGACATGATCAGACTGGTAATGTTGTTGTTGGACCAATGTTGTAAATGGTTAGTACTCTATTATAAAATAAAATTACCATCTTACCCTGCTCAGTAGAAAGTCTCTTTGTTTTCCTCATGCAGCAATCACAGTATAATCACCTGTCCTTCAATTTTGCTGCACTACTGGGAATAGAAATCGCACCAATTAATTAACCAATACTTGTGGTGTTTTACCCTCAAGACAGTCTTAGTTGGTTTTATCTGGATACGATTGCATAGGTTATGTCTCATGGTCATGATAATGAATACCGGTATAAACCACGGAATAAACTGCTCCGCAGAAACTGGATTATGACACCAAAAGTGGTGGAAACTGGAAGAAGCCTGTTTATTTTTATCATCCAAAAAAGAATACTATAATTAGGAAATTTTAGTTAAGATTAAAGGGTCATTAATGTATATTAATAATAATTCCTGTTTATATAAGATCACTCTCAGTGGCAAAGACAGGCAAATAGAATAAAAAGTGGAAATTTGTAAATGTACTCAGGAGTAATGCAATGTTTCGAGGAGTCAGGACACTTCAATAGAGTCAGGAGATATGATCTTAGGGAGTCCTGTTGAACAAGTACACTGTCATGTGGAGTTAGGACATGATCCAAGGGGGTCAGGACACTCTTCTAGTGAGTCTGGACACTATCCTATGGAGTGAGGACACTCTTCTAGTGAGTCTGGACACTGTCCTACGGAGTGAGGACACTCTTCTAGTGAGTCTGGACACTGTCCTATGGAGTGAGGACACTTCTAGTGAGTCTGGACACTATCCTACGGAGTGAGAACACTCTTCTAGTGAGTCTGGACACTGTCCTATGGAGTGAGGACACTCTTCTAGTGAGTCTGGACACTGTCCTATGGAGTGAGGACACTCTTCAAGTGAGTCTGGACACTGTCCTATGGAGTGAGGACACTCTTCTAGTGAGTCTGGACACTGTCCTACATAATGAGGACACTTTTCTAGTGAGTCTGGACACTGTCCTATGGAGTGAGGACACTCTTCTAGTGAGTCTGGACACTGTCCTATGGAGTGAGGACATTTTTTTGATAGTAAGTCTGTGAACAAACACAGAGAGCTTAGACACTTTTAATAAAACAAGCATTACTGACACCAGTTACAGTTCTGTGTAAGACTGCGTTTGTTCCACAAAGCCACTACATGTTGAATGAGTAACTCCACCAACAATGTCACACACGTCTCTATTCTGTGGTTTACCAATAAACACACCTAACCCGACCTGGTCAACTTTGAAACGACAAATAACGTCACCCGATACAACGCTGCGTTACCTGATACAACGCCGCGGATCACCTAAGGAAGCCAATATGACATATTCTGCAGCCTGCAGCCATGGAGAGATGCCAAGTAGCTGCATTAAGACAATGTGGCTGTTAGGAGCGACACTGTGCACAGCTATGCAGAACGCTCGCCGCCTAATGAACGAGCTCCTTCCAGGAACCCAATGCCAGCAATCTCGCTGACAAAACTGGAAAAGTCTGCCTCGCACAGCAAATCAAATCAATATTGCAGATGTCATATCAGTGGAGAGTGAGTGTCCCCATTCTCAATGATCACATTCTGACTCCCCAGGACAGTGTCCTGACTCCACGGTCATGTCCTTATTCATGATAACAGTGTCCGTAACATTGGGTCATTAAGCCACAGGATTGTCCTGACTCAAAAGAGGAGTGTCCTGACACCTTGGACTGTTCTGTCTTTCCATAATCTATGAGTGTTCCTACTCTCACACAGAACTCTAACTGGTGTCAGTAATGCTAGTTTTATTAAAAGTGTGTACACTCTCTGTGTTCGTTCACTATTTTGGATTATTAGTCCCTGATCTGCCAATAGGTGATGCATTTAAAAAATAACACATTTATTTTAGTTGCTGGTAGTAAGCCACAGTCCAGAGAGCGCGATGGTAGCTTTATGTTCACTTTTACGTGAAAATATTTAGCATATCGTAATTAGTGACTACAGAAATTAATTGGTCAACGGAAATGAGTTTGAGATGATAAGTATATGTAATGATGACAACTGCTGAACTTGGTTTATTGCTTCATGAATGTCTACACTTGTGTATTGCTATACATTGTGACGCACATGTGACTGATAAAATGACAGAATGGACAGTATTTTGTTGGCACTAAGTGCGAGTTATTTATGATATCAATACAATGCACCAGTCATTAACTGTAGTTAACATGACAGAAATTATAGTATTGTTGGACTTGCTAATAATTAAGTTTTTCATGTACGTTTCTGATTGTATTTTGTGGGTAAAAATAAAATCTGAATTATACCGTTGTTGGAATGAGATGAGACGACATGTCCTATTTTACACACAGTCTATCATTTCTGATGTACTAAAAGTCTAGTAATGGTAGATATATTGCAGCTGTCAGGCACTTGTCAGTTGCAGACATGCAGTAGCTAATCATTTGCAACAGAGTCTAGATCAGATTTCTGTCTGGCTGTGGTGCAGTGTTTTCACTCTGGCTACATTTATACCCTTTGCCAAAGGGTCTGTTATATATTAGTCACAAAGAGTATTGCTCATTTAAAGTCCGTGCAATCAACACTTTGCAAAGCAGGTACAGTTGAGGCTAAGTAAAACAGAAAACAATTATTTAATGTAACAGCCACTTTCATTTGTGGTTAACAGCTTGGTTGGATGTGCCACATGTAATGATTTATATGTCATTTGATTTAATCTTACGGAAGTTAGACTGTTGACTTTATTAATTGTTATACCATACCAACTAACCAGCTACTTTAGTCATAAATGCAGACATATCCAGGTGATAAAAACTGATGTAGCCCTTTCTTGTTTGGAACATTGTCCTGGCAAATAGAGATTTAGGCCAATTTTGATATTCAACAAATATGGTTCATTCAAATGCAGCTATCTCTAGATGGCTACCATCATGAAATAAATGTTTACTAGACTGTTATTACCGTACAACTAAAGACTGTGTCCCAGATGTCCCAGACTGTCAGCAGCACACTCCCAAGAAGCTATTAAGACGTCTTGATCATATGTTACAATAGTAAATGTCCGGTAACATATTCAGATATTATGTTTACGGACAACCTAGTCTAAAAAAAATGTGTAATCTATATTTTTGGACACCTATAATTTTTATGTGTGTGGATGCACATAGTAGATAGTGACTGTGTTTTCGGACACCAACAATATTTTCTGTGCTGTACGTTTTCGAGATTTAATTTTTTTTATTATGTGTCTGAATACATAATAATAATAATAATAATAAACATACAGTCAATGCGGTCAATACATGTGATCATGGAAGCATTTCAACATAACATGATGTATGTTGTTTATTTCCCCAGGAATGCCTTCACACTGATGATGGCGACACAGAACGGGGCAAAGAGGAAACACGACGAGGTCGACGGTGGCACTACCTCGCGAGTAAGCACTGTCGCCACCTATGTGACGCAACGCCAGTCGATGCTAGACATGTCGATGGTGAAGCTACAGAACTCGCCGACACGCAAGGAGCCATCGCTGCGTCGTTCTGTGCTCATCTTCAACACGCTACGACGGATTGAGACGGAACTCCAGGAGGAGGGTATAAAGCTGCACCCCAACGCTAAGGCGAGCCTTCTGCCCTCCATCGAGTCCGGTGATGACGTCACGCTTGACTCGATCCCCAGTGTCGAGAACAAGCCGAGCCACTGTCACCAGGGCACGCCACCGGTCCTGAATGGCGGGGCGATTGGTGTGGCATCGTTGAGCACACGGACATGTGAGTCATCGATGGAAATCTCGGTGACGGTAACCGGCGATTCGTCAGGTTACCCCAGTGCTGTGTCGCCAGCGTCGAGTGACGCGGCGTCGGGGTCGACGTCGCTATGCATGACCGGTGACATGTTTTGTACTGCCGAGTCCAAATGTCTCCTGGACAGTATCTTGAGTAGTGACCGGTTGACTGTGTCCAGTTTTACCTCAATGTTCGAATATGACATGACAAATCACGCAACGCCGACGAATTCCAGTGGCGGCTGCGGTGGTCACATGACTGGTAGCTATAGCAACAGTGGTTACGTTGGTGCTAACGGCAGCATGACGGTCACGAATGGCTCCAGTCAAAACCAGGTTGCCTTCAGCGGAACCGGCAAAACGGACGTTGACATATTTGCCGACCTTGACATGTCTCTCTTTGATCATGATCTTTTTGCACCACTGTCATCGAACATGAAACTGACTCAACTGAACGCGGAGGAGCTTGTCCAAACATTACCGACCAGCGAGACATTCATCGGGTCGGGAACGACAACGTCGAGTTGCAACTACAAGAATGACCTTCTGGGTGACGACCTTGACCATATAATGCAGGTCCTGGTAGGGAATTGAGGACGCGGCAGGTTTGGCAAGAACGAACCACAAACAACATATCCTATTGGTGATTTTAGGAAATTTTTAGCCCCGTTGGAGACTCACAAAAAACGGTCCAAGGAGCGAACCTTAACTCCTAAGGAGTAGATGAATGGCCCACCGGTGAAACGCTATGTCATTGTCTTGGTTTGCCTGCAGACCAATCAGCTATCGAACTGCATTGTAGGATGTGTAATATATCAAGAGCACAATAGTGAGATGCAGACTGTTGCGGTTTGGTGATAACCAGAGACGTGAAATTTAAGATGTTCAGAGCTAGTGATTGATGTCGTGTCTGTGACCTATGACCTCTGACACTGGGGTGATCTCTGGAACGTCTGCCGTGCAAGTATTGAGACTGCTGTCACCCAGAATCAGTGAATAATCAGGTAGGAGATATGCAGCTGTCGTTGACTACAAGGAAGGTAGCAGCAAAAATGTTAACATTCAGACTACCCATATCAATGAAAATAGTCGGGTCGGGATCAGGCACTGGTGCAGCTGCCATGGCGACGCTATCCATGGCAACCGTTGCCGTGGTTGTCATGACAATGACGACTACCACGTGTCCATATCATTTTACCTCATTAGCTTCGCAGTGACAGTTTTTATACAAAATGACACCGTTTACGTTGCCGTTGACAATGAGAATCCACAACGTTATGATGATGTCAAGGCTGTTTACATATCGCTGTCGACGACGTATTCACAACGAGAATTGGTGTATGAAACCGTTTGGCTGTTGGGAAGAAACTACCACTGGTCATATCATAGCTGGAAACATGGTTTGATGTGACTTAGTTCGCTGGTGGCTGCTCTTACTAAGTGATCCGCTATGTCAAATCTTTAGGTAATAGGGCTGTTCCGAACTGCACTTAATTCACCCGGCGGCCACCAGAGGAGCTACAGATCACCGGTTAACAGCTTGTAGAGAACCGACCGATCTTCTACAGCTAAGGTTGGCTGCGTTTTTATATAGTTTTTCAACAAATGTTTGTATTGTTTAACACAAAAATTGTAATGATGTACTGTTTTTGTTTTGCAAATTAATGGTATATATCGCTAATGATATCTCGGCGTGCAGCTGTATTCTGCTTTCTCTGGCAGACCTTGTGCAGCTATGGGAGTTTTCTGAAGTATGCACTACAGTGTTCAGTCAAACGTTTCAGGTAAAAGATTGTGTTGTCCGTGCATTTGCATTTTCATAAGGTTTTGCTACTGGGTAAAGTTAATCCGTTACAAATTTATGAATAATTTTAATCACTGTCTGCATTTGATATTGATATTACCTTGTCCGAGACAATGTCGTCACACGATCAAAAAAATGTGGAAGTAACGGTTTATAAGGCCAAATTTGTGTGAAATTTTGTTTTCTTCAAAGATATGTGTAATATATATGTATAGGAAGTATTTATTTTAAGATTAGTTTGGTCAAAGCATACAAAATATGGCGAACGAGATGTTTTATGTAAAATCTGTCTATTTTCTGTAGATCTGAATGGAGTATTTACCCAGCATCCAGGC
The DNA here is from genome assembly GCA_020002185.1 of Paraescarpia echinospica. Classification (NCBI taxonomy): domain Eukaryota; kingdom Metazoa; phylum Annelida; class Polychaeta; order Sabellida; family Siboglinidae; genus Paraescarpia; species Paraescarpia echinospica. The sequence continues at coordinate 26,435,826 of CM034538.1, read as the reverse complement.
CAGCCTGGTTTGCTGAATGATCATCAGTATTTTTGCACAAGAATAAACCTGGTTTCTGTTTTGACCAAATAATACAAAAATTATGTTATAAATGATAATCAATCACTGTTTGATGGGAGGCTTTCGTATAACTTATTTTCTGACACTCTTGATGATGGAACGGTATAATTCAGAATCAGAATTTCTTCTTGTCTTTACACATTTATATAAAAATGATTTTTGGACAGAGTGTACATATGATATTAAGGTATATATGTAAGCGAGGGCTCCTATGCATGTGTGTATGTGTAATATTAGCGTGTTATAGTTTATGTGCAGCACAGCCAGGCATGGTTGTGTCCAATACCTATGCTGTGTTGTACGCTGGCTTTGGGAACTGTTGATGATTCAGGCTAAATCAACTTGTATGACAATCTTTGGAACTTTCGGTGCAAAAACGACAACAGATATGTATTCTATGCACAAATATGCACGCTGTTGGCTAATCGAGGGATTAGAAATAACCCCGCCTTAGCTGTGACCGTACCTGGAAGGCCAACCGTCGCGCCGTTGGTTTGTTCGAATTCTGCATCAAGTGTTTAGTAACTGTCGGTTTGATGTTATTTATATCCTTCTGTTATAATGCGGGTTTGGTGTAAGAGTACAGTGAAACCTCCCTGTTAAGGTCACCCTCGGGCCGGGGAAAATTGACCCGAATAGAGAGGTGACCCTATTAGTGGGACTAATCTTCCTATACTTTTCTGCTACAGAAATAATTTGGGACTGTCCTAGGGTGATCTTAATTGTGAGGTGGCTGTATTACTGAGGTGACCTTAAAGCAAGGTTCAGTTGTATTCAGATCTAACAAAATTCTTGTTTTGTTTGAGGGGAAAGTGTAACTGGTGGAAGGAAACGTGGGAATCTAACAAAAATGTACTTTCGGTGGTCGCGTTTTCACGTAAATAATTACGTAGATTTTAGGCATTTTTCTGCGTGGGAATACTGAGACGGTTACTAGGTCTATTTTGCAAACTCAGGAGCATAGAATATCTGCTTGTTGGTGCCATATATGCCAGGGTTGTTTGGTATACATCCACTATATGCCAGGGTTGTTTGGTATACAGCCACTGTATGCCAGGGTTGTTTGGTATACATCCACTGTGATTATTCCATGAAGCATTCTTGCAGTGTTTGTAAATATCCCACTGCAGTCTACAGTGTCACTCCTAGATGGTCAGGCTGCATTTTACAGCAAAATGTTGCCAACCTTCTCACCCCTGGTGCAGAAATGGACTGGTCCCACATGGTAAGGACCGGTCCGTTGAGGTGTTTATGCATAGGTGTGTGTGCGTGTGTGCCTATGCACGCATGTTTGTACATATGTGGGTACCAGGCACGTGCTCATGCATGCATGCATGATAATCTCATGGTTTTGTAAATCATTTGTCTTGTAATTAATTGTAAAAGCGTGCATTTAGTTTTCTGTGTGTGAAATGGAATCATTGCCAAATGTACATATTAAGTATTGAGCAATCCCACAGTCAGGTCATGTGACTGACCAGTCCCGTGTTTATTAATTTTGAATTATCTAATTACTATTGTCTGAAAAAAAGTAAAAATATGCAGCTCTTTAACAGAAAACATTTATGCAACGAATATGAACTTCTGAGAGAATAAGAACTTTTCTACACTGAAAGTGTGGTAATATTTTGTCAAGGGGCTTTCAGATCATGATCTGGGGTAGCTCAGTACATATATATATAATTGCCCAATGACTACATTTCAGTGTGATGGCAGATTTTCATACGTTGTGTGCTTATTTATAAATTTGATTTGTCCGCATAATTAAGAGCATGTGCTTGTGTATATGCGTTAGTCGTAGTAGTAGTAGATGTAGCAATGGTGGTGATGGATAGTCCCTTCTCAGCCGTCTGCGTTATGACCAAAATTTAAGTAGTAGAATGTTACCTGGGTTTCCAGTTGGGAAACCGTTCAGCCAAAAACTTGTGCCATGTATTTTGTGTGCGTATATCACTATTCTGTGTGTGTATATCACTGTATTCTGTGTGTGTATATCACTGTATTCTGTGTGTGTATATCACTGTATTCTGTGTGTGTATATCACTGTATTCTGTGTGTGTATATCACTGTATTTTGTGTGTGTATATCACTGTATTCTGTGTGTGTATATCACTGTATTCTGTGTGTGTTTGCAATGGTTTTATGACCAGTTTTGTATGAGAGTCGAGCAATCGGAAATCATAATAATTACGAATTCTGATTGTGTATGATTGACGCACGAAGTGCCCATCCAGTATATGTCGTAGACCGGTGTCGTTTCCCGCAGACTGGTGTCTGTTTCTGTTAGATTTGTTTGAAAATTAAAAATGGCAGCTTATCGGCAGAGTAATGTTCACGGTGGTGACAGTTTGCCGATTGGTGACAGGCACGCGTCATCGACCATCACGTGCATCAATTATTCATGCAGCCTACGTTGCTGCAAAATGTCTGCTGGCATGCCATTCGACGGAGCAAGCACTGGCGTTGTGCTGTTACTGTGGCAACCGATACCGACAGTCGCATGATTGATTGGTTTGGTGGCTCGACGCACACGGCGGAACCTTGCTGTTATGAACATTCGGGTACAGTTCCACCTCTGATAGCTTTACCTGTGCGTATGAGAGAGTATTTGTATGTTTCTAAGATATACTGTTTTAACCAATGAAATACGTTCAGAAATAGAAATATTCCAGTCACTGAATCTTTCTATTAGGACCAGTCATTTCTGAGCCCTACTATTCTGACCAGTGAAATTGGTTCACAAATATAAATATTCTTGGGATTGAAATTCTGTATTAAGACCATTCATTTCCGAGACCTACTATTCTAACCAGTAAAATGGTTTCAAAGATGGAAATATGCCAGTCCATGAAATTCTGTGTTAAGAGTGGTCATTTTAACCCTGCTATTCTGACCAGTGAAATGGTGGAAATATTCCAGTGTCAGACAAAGGACCTTGTTGTTGCTTTTCAAGTAAAAAGATAACATTTCCAATTCAATTATTCCGACTCATTCTGCATAAATCACAACCAGTGACAGTGACCATTAGATGTCCGTAGTGTCCATATAAGCAGATGTTTTTTTTTATCTGGGAGACAACAGGTGTAGCCATCCAGGGAAGGCATGAAGGTATGACACTGTTTTGCTACCGGCCTCTGTGGGCTTGCTGACGTCACTCGCTAGACAATTGATAGTGGTGTTGTTGGCTTCAGCGAGAAAAACAAGCAATATGGCTGTGTATATGTGACCGTCTCCATAATCCAATAACAGCAATGTGTTTTGTCTGGCTGAGGATGTAGGCTCAAAATCAGCTAGACTGCCCCAACGGGTTAGTGTGAGTCTTCCCCAAAGTGTCCAACTGATATATACTGTGTTCACGGCTGAGTGATTTCACTGACAAATAAGGACATGTTATTTGAAAACATTAACATGATTGCCCTGGTGCAGTCTGATGGATATACGCGTGCGTTGCGTTCGCTGGTTATTTGCATATTAATCAGCCGAACAGATAGGCGGTGTTTTCGAGCCGTGAAAGCGGCGCGGCGCCGTGCGTAGGTAGTGTCAGCACGTTAGCTCCCGAAGTAAGCAGGAAGAAAAATCACCGTGACCGCAGACGGAAGGTCACTGGAACGTAGCATTTACAACGGTAACCTCGTCACGGATCGCCGCGCACCGGTGAACGTCTACGGTTGCATTAGGTGTTCTCCGTGCATTGGTACACTTGACCCTCGCCGTCGTGGTGGTGTCTTCAATCGCGGCGCGGCGCGGCACAGCACGCCTCGCGTCGGCCCCCAGACGCCCGCCAGTCGCTCGGTGTAGTTGCGCGGCCATTGATTTTCCTGCGCTGACAGTGCATAACCAGCCCCGTCTTGTCGTCACAGCAAACTTGGCGTTGCCGCTATTTTGCGGCGGCGATGGCGGTGATTAAGCGCCGCTTCAGTTCCGTAAACAACGCCGGTGTTGGCGTCTCTCTGGGGCCACCATGTCTGTCAGTTCCATCCTCGCGCAATGTCCGCGATGTTGTTGCATCCGTTCTAATTGGGAATATCGAAATGGACTGTTAGTTTTTGTATCTGAAATTCGTCCGAAATTGGTCAGTTAGCTAAGCTTTCGCGAACAGTGTGATTGTTTGCTGAAGAACGCCATTGTTTGCATCTGTTTGCATGTGTTTGTCTGTGGTATTGGCCAGAGTTTGACGTGTTGTTGAAGACTGTTCCCGTTGTCTCTCCATCGGTGTGGGTGTTCTCTGTTGATGTCTACGAGATGTCCGTGACAGCATGCAACAGACGATCGTTGGCAAGGTCATGTTTTGAAGTTTGACGCACATAACGTGCAGGGGTAAAATACTGTTGTCCACAGGCAGCGTTATTCATTCTGTTGTTGGACGTAAACAGTTAGTTTTTTTCTTTGTCGCTCGACCACCTGGTATCGCCGCTGACCGTTTGGCCGGCATCCTGTCGACAATTGCGGGAGATAGTGGCACAGTGCTGCCACATAGTGGCACGCGTTGTACCAAATGTGATCACGTATATTATGCAGGATGGCGGCGAAGCGGTCGTTGTAGGAAGGTTGTCAAGACTCAAAGAATCAGAAAGAAACGTTGTCGGCAGGGTGTCCTTTGTATTGAGGTGTTATTATGTACAGAGGTGTAGGTTATGTTTGAACATTGACTGCTTAGTACCAATGTGTTGTGTATATATTTGTGCATAAGGAATATGTTTCTATCAGAATATATTATATATGAATATATTATTATATCAATGCGTATATCTTATCTATATTTATGTAATGCGTCAGTGTGTGAAATATTTTATTCAGAAAACGGTTGTTAAATGAAGCTGTTGTGGCCATTATGTTGTTGTGGCCGGAAAACCATATCCATTGGTGACGGAGCTACACACTAGGTGGCTACATCACCAAACATTGCTCGACGGTGGCACGTTGAATTTCACAGGAGGAAATTTAATCGCGGTTTGCACGCACTTTGTAGCAGTATCTCGAAACTTGTATCGGTTCCACGGAACATTTTATGAGTTGAGCAAAACCAAAGTTTATACGGGAACGATTTGCAAATTCTTTTACACTTTTGTACCCCAATTTATTATGAAATTGTGCTTCGTGTGGTTGTCTTAAACAGAGCACCGTTGTTGCGAATCGTGCGGGCGTTCTGTCGGGATGCAGTGAATGTCTACAGTAATTTAATAGTGCGAACGAAAAGACGATTCTGTTACTTTGTTAATCTTGTATGTTTCATTGTATGAGACCCTGGCTTAGTGTGACTGGGTGGCTAATGAGTGCTGGTGTATTTATTGGTTTGAAGACTGTCTCCTGCCAAGGTTGACAGCGTCTCGAATGTGTACATTATACGAATACTGCTGTACATAACTGCAACAACATAATTAGTGATAGGCGTAATGTATACATATATATTTATATATGTATATATATATGATATTAAGTAGAAGTAGGTGATTATGAATTTTTGTTCTGTTTTATTCAGAAAATAAAATTTTCCACATATAAGTTATGGTGAGTTTTATGTTTGCTGTTCGTTGTATTGTGTGAATTTGAAAGATGAAATTGGTAGAAGTTGATGCCCGAGCTGTCGATGAATCTACATTAAAGGGATCGTATAATAACTTTCTTAGAGATGGTCTTGTATGTTTGAAAAGTCCAAAAAGGTTGTGTTTTAGCATTAGTTCAACCCCCTCCCATCAATCCGAGGTGTGGAACTTGCTTCTTTATGATCCAAAAATGCGATTGGTGTAATTTTGCATTCTCTGTATTCTCCACCTACCAGATCCCCATCTTATAAATATGTTACCTTTAAGTTAAGGGCTAACATGTTAATTTATACACAGTTCTGATGAGTGCATCTAAATGATTAACAATCAACATATGTCCTCCTGAGATATATAACTTAGCGATAAGAAAGGTATGCCAGCTATTATGGCAGCCCTGCAATGAATATTTTAACCAGTTTGATAAAATTTAGATTTGAAGGTATGAATAACTAATTAGAATCATTATTATGAATGTCAGCATTTAGATATGGAAAGTGTTCTGTTTGGTGAAATACGCCTACATTCATATCTGATTTAATGTAATTTTTGTGCAATACTGGTTGACAAACTCGGCATTAATTTAATGGAAATACATTTCTGTAATATAAATTAAACAAATAATGTGTAACTGTCTTAAAAAATAAAGCCAAATTGGCAGACGATACACTGAAGCTGAACAGAATATTGATCCTGTGTCGCCATCTAGCGAGACAAAAATGTGGAACTCGAAACACCTTCGAAGCGTGCGTTGAACTCCGTCTCCGGTACCGAGAACGTTCTGACTCATTTTTGTAGGAGCCTATCAATAAAAAACACGCTTTGTGCTTGTAAAGCAAAATACATACCTATCGTAGACATCATCTGATTCATAACGCTCCATAACAAATACATAATATTATGTTGGCTCGGTGGGAGGGGTTGAATAGGTTTCGGACGCACCCTTTCCCTGTTAATGGGCAAAAGGGTTGATGGTAAGAGTTCCGCTTGAAAAGAATAGACGGATAATTTGAGATGCAACTAGGCATTTTATGGGCGAGTTTCAAGGGGGGGTTGCATTTGGAGGATCTTGGACCAAGGGGTGCAGACCAGTTGAATGTTTTGGGAGTCTTGGGATGCAGTTGGAAGTTCTTGATGTGCGTCAAAGAGGTATAAAGACTTAGTAAAGTTAAGGGTTAAAACGCACCCAAAATAACCACGGTACGTATGGGCCTGTGCCCTGTATATACAGTACATGCAGGGCCGTAGGTCGATCCTTCGGTCCTACCTTCTGCAATAGGGACTTCACAGCAACAAACCACATTTGTCTATTTAGAACACCGATTTGCATCATTATGTTGAAGTACTCGGGTTACGTCTGAACAAATTTCGACCCCCAAATAATTAGTTTAAGTTACCAAAAAGCGTTTGTGGAGTCCCCCTTAACAATTATAATGTGGGGACAGGGCAACTGCCCCGTTTGGCTTGCTTTACGGGGTTTCTGACCTTCTCTTCACCAGACTCCAGAGAGTGCAAAATGCTGCAGCCCGTCTCATAACCAGAACTAAGAAGCACGACCACATTACTCCTGCTCTAACTGCGCTTCATTGGTTGCCGATTAAACAGCGTATTTAGTACAAACTACTCCTGCTTACGTTCCGCAGTTTGCACGGCATGACTGCGTCATACCCGACGGACCTGCGAACTCGACACGCTCACCTGCCGAGGTCCCGCGCTGCAAGCATTGTACTCAAGGCGACAAAGCTTTTTCACGCGCCGCGCCACGCCACGCCTCTGGAACAATCTGCCGCTTGCCATGCGTGCTGCAGTTAGCCTCACCGTGTTCAAGAAGCAACTGAACACACCTCTTTTTAAACGTGCTTTTTCTCTTTAAATTATATGTGTGGACAGTGGCGAACTCTGGACTTTTTAACATCTACCTTTAACTATTATTATTCTTTCTTAACTTGTCGTTTTAATTAGTATTATTACTATTCTTATCTATTTACTATTGATATGTATGTATATTTTAATGCTTTTATTTATTTATATATTTTTATTTAATAATCTTAATAGCTACATCCATGTTTTTAGGATTGTAATGCGCCTATGAATGGTAGTAACTGCCAGGTTTATGGCGCAGAGAAATGCAGTAAATTATTATTATTATTGTTTGCCAAGCCCTAAATCCAGCACTGCCTTGATACCTCCATCTGTACCCTCCTTGGGATCCCAAAAATCTCCAACTGCAGAACTCGCACCAGAGAGGAAGGTGTGTAGCAGGCCCGTAGCCAGCTTTTCACAATGGGGGGTTCACATTTTATCAATTCAGACTCCGGGAGGCGCCACAAGTTCACGTGGGGTTATACTTTTTTCACAATGGGGCTCATAATGCAGAAGGTTACATTTCTAACTGGAAGAACAATGAAATGGGTGTGAGATTGGTGGACCATATGGTTTCGTCTTACATTCTTTTATCTTATATACAGACACCACATTAGCATCTCCAGCAGGCCCATAACGAGGTCGTTTTGAGGGTGCGTTTTCAGACAAAGTGGGACTCATATATGGTCTGTGGAGATTTGTCCCATTTTGGTGCCTGATTAAGCCTAATTTACACCCAATTGTATTGGTAAAAGCCAACACGCAGTGATAGTATATTGTTAAAATAACTTAATTATTTACCCGAAACCCTTCGCCTTGTGTGCAATTGTTTTGAATATGTTCATATTACTATAATAAACGAGGCACTCAGAAGCGTGCGTGTGTCCGAGTTATTTTTCAGAAAAAACAGTTAAAATGTTTACAATCTAGTTTTCACTCAGTTAATACATTATATTTATCTGATCTAATGTGTAAAAGTTCCGTAATTTATTATAAACATAATTAAGTTAGTCAATTAACAAACCTTTATAAAACATGCCCTGTAAATAGATATTAGAAAAATTATTGTCCTCTCGTGGAATTTGAATGAAATTATAGGTGTCAAGTACCATATCCTCTACACAATACTGACTCCAGGGAAAACAAAGCAACTGTACAGAATACAAAATGGACATAATAATTTATAATAAGGCCCAATTACACGATTTCTCATCATCACATTTTAAAATAGATGAAGCTAAACTTTATTGAGTATTGGTTAAATACAATTATTCATCGAAATTCGCGTTACAGCGCAATAGTTGAAAATTATTATTTGCGTTAAGCTATGAGTTTGTCTACCGGGTTTGAAGCTTGTAAGAAATACACTCGCTACACATCTTAAGTTGTTGATTGTTGACAATAGCCTCTTTGACAGTCGGTAGTTACCTTAATCAGTATACTGAAAATAAAAAGCCGCACCTCTCGTTTACTTTTAACAGAGTTCTGGTGAGAAATCATGAATTATTTGGTATGGCTTAATTTATGTGCTCATAATAAATTAATTGTTAAATGATCGTCACCCCGTTCATTCATCAGTTGTTTGTATGCATCTGTCACATCTGAGTGACTACAATTAGGATTAATAATTTTACGTTTGGTGTAAAACTGGCTTCTTGTGTATTTGTTACCCCATGTGTTCACATAACAGGAGACCCTGGGATAGTGTGAAGTCCTTCTGCGTGGCTAATTGGTTGCAATGGTCCTTTAACACACATTCCTCTACTGACTGCCCATTCCACACGTGACATTGGAGACAGACCTATCAGCCAGGCTCCCATACATTCAGTGATGCTCATTTAATAGATACGGGTTCTCCCTTTAACATCTGTACAAATCAGGCTTCCTTGGCATTCCTTGTAATGCTTGAACAACATCCAGACATCCAACATACAGACAACACGTCGAGAGAATATGTTTAATACGCTGCTATCTGGATACACAGCTATCCGGATCTAAATCCTAGGCTAGACTGATTCACTACACTGACAGCGGCAGTGCCCACTACTCTGTATGTTAATTAGTTCAGAGGTTGCTGCTAGGCAATCAGTCCAAATATACCCTCCCTACTGGGCACCAGCTGGGGTATCTCGTGACAGAGAGTTAACGCTTTTGAGAAACATGGAATACACTTAGTCAGACCTGCCTACCCCAAAAACTTCCTGTCAGTAATCCATCTTCCCATTTACACTGATTTTCAGGAATATAGACTTGCTGTCAGTAATAGTTCAGAACCGTGTCAGATATTGTCACGAAAAGAACACCACTGACACTGTCAGTAATACTTTGATACTGTGACTATGACGATAGTTGCACCAAAACATAATTGTCTCTAATAAACTATGAGGTGTTTTTAAGTGTTCAGTTAACAAGGTAAGGTAGATGTTCATAACCAGCATTGATGGAAATCAAACGTGAAGAAGCATAACTAATGTAAATGAGTGTATCCACATTGTAATTCTGATTTTATGTAAATTTCAAAAACTGCATGCTGATTACAAAAACTTTACAAATTATAACAATGCATCACGTCATTGTCTATTTGTGGTGTCATTAGCCTATGATTAGGATTAATATTAGTAGCCGGTATACATAGGGCCAGGCTATAGACTACACAGTATAGTAGCTTGACTAGATCAAAGACAGTCATGCCGGGGGACGGCAAAACCATCATTACGTTACGCTAGTCATCGACATCGTCTAGACTCTAGTCTACTCAACTCTAGTACATAAGCCTATCCCTCTAAATGTAAATGATAGACTAAACTCAATAAATACACTGACTTAGTCTTACTACTCTTAGTACAGTCAGTTGGACTGACACTACAAGTACAACACTCACTACTCTGTCACTAGTAGTAGTACTAGTCTAACGACGTAGTCAGTACCTGCAATTATCCCGGTCACCAGTGACCATGTGAAATAGGAAAATAAATTTCGCGTATCCGGCAATATGTAAAGCCGACCCCCTTCTTTAAACGGGCCATGTCTGCGTGCATGCTGTTATAAACGTTTGCAGTACACGTTTCTTCTTGGCTGGTAGTGGTGCCGCTTGAGTTGTGACTTTGTTTTGTTTGAGCGCCATGAGCGCGGAAATGCGAATTTGTCGTAACGCTATTTCCTATTGGTCAGATTACGGCCAGAAGCAGCGAATGAAAAACCATATCACAACAAGCAGCGTATATATGCTGCCACCTGTTGATTAAAGTGAAGCTAAATTTGAGGAATTGATTGACGCTCATTGTGACAACGAAAGAATCCGTAATATTTTCATCCCTCGCCGTAATACCGTAATTTTAGGTGTATTTCCGGAATGATTCCGGAATAGTAGGCAGGTCTGCTTAGTGGTTTGGATTTTAAAGATGCAATTTTGAGGGGGTTCACATTTTGAAGAAAGGAGGGTTCACAAAAAGGGGGTTCACGTGAGCCAATCCGTGGACATTTCGCCCCGAGCCTACACACTTCGTTGAATTGCGCACTTTTGGTTGACTGACACAAATAATATAAAATAATGTGGTGGATCTCATGGAATAAAACTGGGTAAAAAATGTTTATGGGGAGTTGGTTAAAACTGTTTTGCCATCTAGCGAGTAAGACAAGCTTCCGTGCTGGATTTAACAAGATTGCCATCCAGAGAATTAACTCTAGATGGCAGGTGGACAAGGAAGCCCTTGGCTTGGGCTTGGCTTTGGCTTATCGAGAGTCCAACCCTTTTATCTACATATATCCAGCCCTTCTGAGGTATGTGTCGATTTTATTTTTAAACATATTCACACTACTAGCACCCACGCAATCATCAGATAATCTGTTCCATACATTCACAGTCCTTTGTGAAAATGAAAACTTTCTTACGTCTAATCTACACTGTTCCATTACTAATGTAATTTCATGTCCTCTAGTCTTTCTATCTTTCTTAACTGAAAAAAACATTTCTATCAATATTTTCATAACCATTCAATATTTTAAACACTTCTATCTGATCTCCTCTCAATCTCCTGGTCTCTAGTGTTGTTAAACCACATTCTTTTAGGCGTTTTTCATAACTAAGATCCCTCAGTTTTGGTATCATTTTAGTCGCTCTCCTCTGTACTCTTTCTAACATATCTTCTTGCGGTATGGCCTCCACGCTTGTATACAATATTCTAAATGAGGCCTAACTATTGTTTTGTACAGCGGTATTATTAGTTATTTTTCTTTATATGCTATATTTCGCCTAATCAATCCAAGGATTTGATTTCCCTTTGAAGCTGCAATTCCACACTGCTCTGAAACCTTCATGTCAGCACTAATTGTCAGCCCTAAGTCTTTTTCTTTTACAGTAGTATTTAGTACAGTTCCCCCCATTGTATATTCTACATATTCGTTCCCATGTCCTGTGTGAAGATATTTACATTTCCCAAAATTGAACAACATTTGCCACTTTTCAGACCATTTGATCAACCTGTCAAGATCATCCTGTAAATGCTGTCTATCTCCATCACTTTTAATCCTTCTAAACACTTTTGTATCATCTGCAAATTTCAACACCTTGCTAGCTATATCATCGTCCAAATCGTTTATATATATTAAGAATAATATAGGTCCCAGTACTGATCCCTGTGGAACCCCACTCAAAACTGATTTCCAGTTTGAAGCCTCCCCATCAACAACTACCCGCTGTCTTCTGTCAATCAGCCATTTTTCTATCCAGTTAATTATACCATTTCCTATGCCATGGGCCTTTAGTTTAAGCAGTAATCTCTGATGTGGCACTTTGTCGAAAGCTTTTTGAAAATCTAAGTAGATGATATCTACTGGTGATCCATCATCTACCAACTTAGTGATATCTTCCAAAAAACATAACATATTTGTTAAGCATGACCTCGCTTTTAGAAACCCATGTTGAGATGGGTTTATCAAGTTATGTTTAACAAGAAAATCCACCATGTGATCTTTAATTAGTCTTTCTAATAATTTACAAATCACCGATGTTAAACTAACTGGTCTATAATTATTTGACTTGTTTCTCGAACCTTTTTTGAATAACGGTATAATGTTTGCTTCTTTCCATTCTAAAGGAACCATTCCTTCTTCTAATGACAAGTTGAAAACTGTTGCAAGCGGTATGCTAATTTATTCTACAATTTCCAATAGTAGTTTGGGTGGAATACCATCCACTCCAGGTGATTTACTATCCTTCATAGCCCTGATTTTCTTAGCTACCATTTCTGGGGTTACAATTAACTGTCTTAAATAGTCTGATTCTGCCCCCTTGAACTTAGCCTCTGGTACTGGCAGTGAACTAGTGTCTTCTCTGGTAAACACTGAACTAAAATACTCATTCAGGTCTTCTGCCGTTAAGAATCCTTCTGATATTACGTTTCCAGCACTATCTTCTAGAGGACCGACCTTATCCTGAACTTTCTGTTTGCTTCGAATATATGCATAAAAACTCTTGCTGTCATGTTTTATATTACACATTGATTCACAATCTCCAGGCATCATATTTATTTCACGATATTCAATTATATACAAGCTTGTCGAGTTGTTAACGAAACCGTTAACGGAATTATACAAAATTAGTATTTCTTTTTTGTCAGAGAGCAATGAGTTGACCCTTATTAAATGATCCATCAGTTTCGACTAGAACAGTATTAAACAATTCCACTTTGTATGTACGCTTTTATTTACATATTGGTTTCTTATAGTTTAAAGGGACATATACAGCAATTCTTATGTACATAAATCTGCATGCTAATATGTACTTTCAGAAATAAAGCTGCTTTATTATAAGTATAGAGCTGAAATATTAGGAATATACAGACGGATATAAAATTTGATCCACACCAGAGTACAAAACTCATTAAACATTTTGTCTGACATAATTATAATCTTTCCCAATGTTCGAAATGAAATGAAGCATAGACTGCAGTGCTGTTTTAATTGTTCCAAGAAAACGGCCCATTTGTACACTGTACATGTTTATTTACAATGAAGCATGTTGGGATAGTTAACGTTTGTATTGTGTACATTTCTGTACACAATACAAAGTATGTCTTGTGTATTACTGAAGCAGGTCTTTGTACAATTTTGTTCGGACATCAATAACAAGAAGTCAGACGCACTGATACAGTCAGGTACTCTAGTTATCCAATTTGATGCAATCAACTTCTAACACATTTTTTCCTGAAATGATGCATTAGTATAATAACATTATTATTAATATGGTTTCATCGGCAGTAGACTGTCAGCATTAGCATGCCTTGAATATTCATCTGTGACCATTATCCGCATTAGTATTTAAAGAACTTGTGCATTAAATATTTGAGTGTATTGATTATCCTTGAATGAACAAAATTCTGGCTTCCTGGCTCGTTTCATTAGACATCACATTTTCATTCCATTATAGGAAACTTGATTTTCATTTCCGAATATCTTCTTCTCTAGACTATGTCACATGACACTGGTAATTTTGGACCACCCAAAAATCTTATGAAAAAAGGGGTAGGCCAAAAACAACATGACAAAGAACGTTGGATGACAAACTAGAGGCTGCTGGGCTGACATGGGACACATCAGCAAGTAGAGCCCAAGACAGAGGGGTCTGGCGAGATCTTGTGCGAGCCTTTTGTGCCACACAGCATGGCGAGGATAAGTAAGTCATGTTTTTGTGGGGTAAAGAGCAGGGGCTTAGCCAGATACCTGTCAGCCCGTCTTGAAGACTGGCAGATGACTGACCAAGACGAGTAATTACAACTGATTGGACTGGTGGAATTTAGAGGGGGGCAGTTGGCCACAAGATTAACTAATAGTTCCATGTCTATGGGCCCACATTAATGAGGATCGTTGGCACAACTGGTAGTGAAACAAATCAAATGGATCAGTATTAATTAAATAAATGGCACAAATCACACAGGCTTTTCATTGAAAATAAATAAATTGGCCAACACGTGCAAAAAGGCACACTTCTGATTAATTCAAGACTGGCTGAAATCGTTTCTGGCTAAGGGCCTGGTAGGTAGGGGAAAGGCTTGAATGAATACTAAACAGTATACGGTTCTACGGACTCTGTGAACTGATGAGACCATCCCTAAATAATGAGACCATCCCCTAAATAATGTCAAACAACTGAATGTCTTATCGTTCATTGATCCCCTTTGATGGGAAACATCAGAACAGTAGCATGCATGAAGGAGAGGTTGGGTAGTCGGTGAATCACGCTCGCCGCATCCCCCGTTAGATTCGACGCGTCGTGCTTTGATGTGGTCACACTAGAGGGCGCTGTTGACACAAACTTCATGTTGGCAAGAACGTTCTCAAGTGGCTCCAAGGTCTTCACTTCGCTGGTATTGATTGTCTCAATCGCCTCTAGTATCTCTTGTTCTTTCTGCAGGGCTGTAGAGAACACAACACGTTGTCGTTAAGCATCAACCTCACAACATGCCGAAGATAAGGAATCATGCCATGTATTAAATTAATAGAGGTGCCATGAAACATAAATTTCAATCAACCACAATGTTAAATAAAGCTTCTTGTATCTCATAAAAAGGCTATCATATTAGAAAAATTTTGTTGACATACAAATATACGTCTGCTATAAGATGTAAGGCAATTCCGCTTAGACATTCAGATGTTGAACTTTCACCATGTTATAGATTTCTTTATATAATTATATGTCAAATAAAAAGAAATTGGGGTCGACATGCAAACCAATGACCTATAATTTTTTATAAGAAATATGCACAAAAATCACAGAAAAATGTCAACTTATTTTTAAATATTGCAAACTTCACAAAAATGTCATTAAGATAATAATATAGAAGTGCTATTTCATTTAACATTTAAAAAAGGTTATGTTGATATACGTTTTATAGAACAAATTTAATACATTATGGAAATAATGTAAAAACTTACAGAAATTAAACATAATCTAACCAACTGAAATCATGACATAAATTGTTACAATCTTCTGTTTTTTTGTATGATCTAGATATGTTGTTAAACAAATGCATCAATAAAAATGAGCATGCACTTCATTGGGAGTGATGAAAGTTGGTACACTTAGGCTGCAGATCGGGTCCTTGTCAAACAAAAAGTAACTTGGCAGGTTGAAACTTTGAATTCATAAAGTTTACCATTTCACTAAAAATCATATACACAAACACCGTTGTAACTTGTTAAATGGTTTATAAATATAAAACACAACAATAAAACAAATGTGGATACCACTGACCCTACCACCCTTGGCACTCAAAGGATCTGTACAGTGTACACACAATCCCACATACAGTAGAACCCCTCTAATGTGACCAAACATGTGGCTGACACAAAATTGCCTGATTAAAGGGGTGGTCTGATTATAGAGACCTGACAACTACACAAAAAGTAGTTTTGGCAGAACTGTGAACACATGCACATAACCTGCATTTATGCATACAGTGTTATTATCATAATAAAATGTACTTTCATAATATAAAACATTATTTGGTAGCATTTCATATGAATTATGTCTGGCGTCCATTATATTCTCAAAAGAGGTGCTTATAATCTGAACGCATTGTTTATAATCCCGGAAGAAAAATTCAGATTGCAAACACCTTTTGGGCTTATTAAATCAATACTAATAAATGCAATTTGGCAGGCAGTATACATTCAATATATTGATTCTTGAAGGGAGGCAGTCTGTTCCTTTTCCTCGAATTAGCCGGCGTAGTAATTTGTATCAGGAAGTCTGCTGAATTGGATGTGTTGTACAATGGGAAATCATTGTGAACATCAAAGGGTGTTGCAGTTGACTCAGCCCACCTCGGCCGTATTGGCAATAAAGCTTGTTTTGAAACTGGATGTTTTGTTTACTATTTGAACATGACATGGGTGGAAACTTTCAAATTGTGAGCATTGGTACTGGTTTACTAAACACAAACATATTTATTATGTTAATTAATAAAAAATAAAAAGTGATGAACAGACTGCTTCCTTTTAAGAACATCATATTATTTAATTTAAAAATCGAAGAACTGATAACCTCCATTTAAGGGTCAGGACATCACGTGATACCGATCTGCAACCCAAAGTAGCTAAGACAAGAAAGCAACAGAAGCGAGACAAGCAAGCAACAGAAGCGAGACAAGAAAGCAACAGAAGCGAGACAAGAAAGCAACAGAAGCGAGACAAGAAAGCAACAGAAGCGAGACAAGCAAGCGAGACAGCAGAACCAGGCAACGACGACAAAGGTCGCGTCACCCACCTTCCGACTGTGTGACGGTGACATCACAGTTGCCATGGTGACCGTGGATGACAAGGAAGTCAAGGTCCAAGGGCATGCACCCTTGTGCTGCAAAGCAGATGACCGTTGCAGTGTTAGTAAGCAACGCCAACACCACCAAGTATGAAACAGTGCAACTAAGCGACAAGGCAACGTATCAGCGGTGTTTGTTGAAATATTAGTCTGTAGCAATCTAACTTTCATCAGCTCTCCTCAAGTTCTGGCAATTGTTATAGTTCACATAATTTATATTGTGGGGGGGATAAATGATGGATTCCACAATCTTTCCCTTTACAACAATCCTCATTGTAACAGGATAATTTAATGCTCTTTCGGCTTTCTTAACTTTGTATTCAGTTAACTTATAGTACTAGTTATTTAGTGGCTTAATTTTCAAACAAATAACATTGTGGAAAAACATAGTCTCGTTTTGTATGCACTTTAACAAAAAATTAAGCAAACTTTGTCATCAAAATAAAGCGGTCTTACATCGTGGCAATAGTCTTCAACTGTATGTGTGCTTAGGCAGGTCAGGTAATTTTTATACTTCAACAATTTGTAAACTAAACACAGGCCCAGTGATCAGGTGACCAGATAGATTAGTTATTAAAAATTAACTAATACAGGATCATGTTAGTTTGTTAAGTTATAACGATTATCGATGATAAGGAGTGGCCATGATGATCGAACAAAAACATAATATGATTATTAATTACATAGTGGGAAAAATGCATTGGTCAGTTCTTCACACGAGCCAACATGCAAGCATGAATGCACACATGCCAAAAGCAACCAACACAAACCTGGAGCAAGCGTTCTGTTATGAGTGTTACACAACTAGAGAACAACTACCCGGCCACTACCTATATTTCACGTGGTCATTCAGGGGTCATCCTATTTTAGGGGCCATCTCCAATGAATGGACAAGTTCAAAAACTTGCAATATCTACACATTTTACTTTCTACTAAAATCGGAGGTACATTTATATTACGCTTCTTGACAATGTCTGTTTTGCTTTTATTAAAAAGGTCAATAACTTGCATTCTCCTCTTTATGGGGAAATGGATGTAATACAGTAATTATTTTGAATTTATTAACCTTTTCAGTAACTGCTAATGACCTGTACTGTACTAGAAGGTCAACAATAATCAAATTTTATTTTACTGAATACTTATTTAATCACAACATAATATAAGTTCAACAGAATTATGTTTAAATATATATTTATGTTATCAATAAGGATATCTACGATTTAATGTTTAATATATTTGCATTCACAATCCATATCTTTTATCTAATAAATTATTAAAATATTTAACATCATCGTTGACTAACAATGCAGGCTGTATCCATGTAACCAAAAAAAAAAAAAAAACATTCTATTCTGACCAAATCGAGTTACTGTGCAACTTGTCATTTATTTGTCTATCTCACGGAGAAAACTAAATCTGACCATTTTTACTACCAGAGACAAAACTGTAACAGTGGCCAGGATTTTTTTCTGGAATGCAAGTGCTTTTATTACAATTTTACTGATGTCTAGAACCACAGAAAGAACCACAGCCATGTTAGTGGATAGGGGGCAGCTCAAAATGGTGGGACGAGGGGGGGTAAAGGATAGGTAAACGTGGACGGAAGTCTTACCATCAAGGGGGTTGGTGAGGCCACTACTGTTCCAGTCAAATTCAGCTGGTGGGATGTCCTGCAAGAATTAAAATTAACTTTTTTAAATTTATACAATAATTTTGGTTTCGTTTCGCAAGACATTTTCTAGGTGCTGTGATATGTATGTGGGAGACGGCTGCGTTTGTTCTAAAAGTCGTCCTTATGGGGAGAATGGGGGATTAATGCCTGATGTGTCAGATGAGTCAAATGTTTACTTGTATTATTTCACGAAGGACAGAATAAACTGATATGAAGGCATACGCATGCGATAGAGGTATTACTCAAAACTGACCATGTAGCATTTCTACTGGTTAACCATAGAGACTTTGACAGCCTACCAACAAACCACCATGCAAAACATTCAAAGTAGTCACACTCGAATACAACTATAATTTTGTGTCAAAACCAAGTATGCTAGGCTGCTAGTATCCAGTATCAGAGGGGCCACAGATGCCTTACAATCTGAATTATATACTGTTCTTATGGAGGCAATCCGATTATTTTATCATAAATCATAAATAATCAGTATAAACTACCCATATATCTATTATAATATACTGTCTGGTTAATATGTTTTAACAAACCGTTTGTTTTTGTTGAAATTTAAATGATTCTGGAAGAGCCAATTTGTTTACATGGCAGCATGTCATTTTTGAAGGCATGGCCTCAGATCAGATGAGAATCGGAATTCAAAATGAATGCTTTATTGTACTAGGCCTTACCAGACAGATCCACAATGCCAACAGATCCAAAATGGTAATAAATTAAAATTAATAATAGTATATCCAAAGACTATGGTGCGTTTTGTCCAATGGTTGTTGCTGTTTTCAGTTAATTATTAAAAGAATATGTTTTGGTTGTCACCGTTCTGCTTTTTCTGGAATTATCCAAGCTTGCTATTCGCATATTTGAGTGACGGCGTAGTGATTTTTGTAAACATTGAAATCTAAAGGTTTTTTCTGCTTCACTAAGACACATTTGGGCCTTCAGGTGTAACAGAAACAATTTATACCGTATAACATGATTTCATGACAAAGTGTTTTTAAAGTGTTATTAGCGCGTATGTTAGCATTCTAGGTGCACAAAATGTTGAGAATTTTGAGAAACGATGCCATTAAATAGTGAAGAAGTGGGTTGAGCAGAAAGGTGCTTTTACCTAAGATGCGCACATTCGAGCAGGTTAGTATAAATACACCAAATACAAACTGCCGCATTTAGTGGGCATTTGACCCCAAATAGGTAGCTCATTAGTGCAGTTGTTTTATTTATTTTTTATAAAACCAACAGCAAAACTAATCAATTATTTAGGACTGTGACAAAGGGTATTCACACTTTTAGAATGACCTGATCCAGTGATAAATTCTTTTGATGATTTTTACAAGTTTTCAAATTCCACGACATTGTAATGAGCCATTAGTGGATACTATCTACAAGGGTCCGTGCGCAGGGAGTCTACTGGTTATTTAAGGTACAAAATAGGCGGCTGAAATTATCTATTGTTCCAGCATCTACTTGTTTTTGTTGCCAGCATTTGAACAAAAGTCTGGTCAAGCAATCTGAGAAATCTGGTTAAACCAACAGTGCATTTGACTTAATTGGAGTTAAAATACCAGCTTACACCTAACAGCAAACCAAAGGTATCAATTAGGAAAATATTAGTGGCGTCATCTGGACATTTTACCACCACATAATGCCTTTAGGTAGGAGAAACGCCATCATAAAAAGCATAGTATATCAAAAACATGTATGTGTAAATAACTTTCTAACTATCATTGTGTTTTCTGAAATACCCGTACATCACCAAATCGTAAAACAAGTCCAAGAATGCAAACGAACATAAAATGAGGCAAATGGACCCTGATGCCTGGGAAATGTGGTTACAATGATCACATTAATATATGGAATCCTGTGCTTCAGATTTAAACACAAATGAACTTGATTTTTGATGGCCTAGATTAAGAGACAAGGAAGTTTTAAATACAAGTATGTATGTGATCTCAACTCTGGTCTGAAACAGTATTGATGTTTTACATGAAACGTGTTATTAAAGGTTGCCCGAAAGAGACATGGACTGCCGACAGACAGCAGTTGCACTCTGTTGTTGATGCCTTATATGGCACCTAGGGTGCGAAGAGGATTGAGTGAGTGTTGTTAAACATATAGGGAAAATGACTACCAGATGTCTTTTTGGGTCAATGTATTTTCTACTAATCTTGTTTGCCAACTACACTTTTAGGGTGCAGATGCATTCAAACATCAAACGAAATCCAGTAGTAATTAAAAAACTTTATTCATTTAAGGGAAACAAAATAACATTTTAAAAACAGGTCACTATCATCATAACAGGGAAAAGAATATATAGAATGCAATGTGCAAGGCAAAGAGAAACACTGAAATTAGATTACACAAAGGAGGTACAAGCTAGTGGTACAAGCTAGTAATCAGATCAACTAAAAAGATACTTGATTATGTTTAACATACATATTTCTTCAGACTAGTAACTTAATACTTTTTTCGAAATATGTTTTTGTTTCGTTTACATTAACTTTTCGACAAATACTTGTGTGAACGACAGACATCAGAAGTCAAAAGGAACAGAAATACAAGGCACTAGTGAAAGATGTTTTACAATTGATAACTTTTACTAGATACAGTAAAAGTTATTGCGTCAAGCACCATAAAACAGCTGATCAAGAAGTGACAACATAAACAATAATTTCACATTTTAAATGGTCCATGCCATATCACTGGAGCTTTGATGTCGTAGCCCAGTAAATAAAACATCCATTTATGCATTAAAGTTAAGAAATGTCAAGGACATCCAGCAGCAAAACATAATATAATATTTTTATGCAGACATTTTGCCAATGTATATTCAATAAAAATAAATCTACATGGATAGTACAAACAAATGTATTTTGGCAATAGATATACTAATAGAAAATAAGCACAATTTAATACATAGAAAATGTATTTTTTTGACAATAATAATAAAGAATATTTGACATATTAATAAGCAGGTGAAAATTAGACGTGTTCAACCCGACAAAGTGACTCACCGAGGATGGGTCTGTGGCTGTTGGTGGCGGTGACTTTGACGTGTCGATGATGATGGGGTCACATGACTTTGTGGGCTCCCTTCGAACGCCGCGGCTTGGCTCAAGCAGCCCAAGGTCTGCGGCAAAGGCTGGCATTGACTGCTTCTTGTGAGGCAACAGCTGGCAAAGTGACACACCGGTCTTTTCAACATACCTACGGTAACTGTGTGTGTTGTGCGGTTTGTGTGGGTGGTGTGCGTGTTGTGCTAGTTGTGCGTGTTTTCTGTGGTGTGTGTGTGTGCATGTGTCTCTGTGTGTGCATGTGTATGCGCATTAGTTGTACACATGGCATGTGCTGTCATAAGAAATCGCCACTGTGACAACATGATCTATTATTTAAAAAATTAAATGGAGAAGTGGTACAAATGATCGGTATGCCATTGTTGTTTACAACTTCTTCCTCATTTCCACTGTGCATTTAGGTATTGTAACATTGTTTCACACTAAAACAAAATTTAGAAGCATTCACCAAAATCTAAAAATAAGTTCTTAGTTCCATCTGACTAAGATCAATCTCAGGCATAATAGCTGCCCTTTTGATTTTAAAACAGGGGTCGGTGACATAAATACAATTTGAATGTGTCACAGTGTGGTATAATAAATTCCTGTATTCAAAAAATGGTGGCAAAGGATTTAAAACCAGACCACTTTTGTAATTTTATCATAAAAAATTGAACTGATCTGGAACAAAATAATTTATTAGTTTGTCCAATGATTTCTTCAAAACTATTTAACTACATAATTAAAATGTACAAATGAGCTACCCTGTGAATACTACTACTCTAAAATAACTAGCTAATCTTTGAATAATGTTATTTTTCTCTGAACAACCAAAGTGGCCAGATGTGGTGTGAATAGAAATGTTGTATTATTATGACAAGCAAATCTGATGCTACATACACACAGATGCAATTGACGTTTCCTGAAGTATTCCTACATCATGTTTGGAAAGACATAAATTTTCTTTGTATTTTTTATTTTGTAAATAAGTGTTTCGCAATTCAAGCTATGTAAAACAACCCCAACTGACCGGTCATTGCTTTCTGCAGCTTGGATCAGTTGCAGAAAACACGTAATGTTATGAACAACTGACTAACGTTTGTCTAATGTCAAGTATGAATTCTAAAACCAGTAAAAATCTGGAGATTCTAACCAAAAAAATGGGCGAAGTGGCCCTGAAGTCGTTTGGACTAATACGTCTATGTGACCCTGGCTGACCAAATGAGTGATAAGTTGGAAAAATTGTAACATTGTTTTCTTACATCCTTATAAAGGTTTGGTAGGATGCTTTACACATAATTCCAGACAAATTATGACTGCTACAAAAACTGGTGAAGTTATGGAGCATTGAACATGGTAGGGGTCAAAAAGTGAAAATGAAGAAAACGGCTGTTGAAGTTTTACATTATATATGCAAATGGATTGCATGGAAATATTACATGCACAACATTCAAATGTGGCACACAGTGTGTAATATGTATGTTATGTTGCAATGATACACTGGAATTACAAATGTGCTGCTACAAAGACTTATCAAGTTATGCCAGATTATGTCTTTATGTGTAAAAATAAGAGGACAGATTATTTGAGAGCAAAAGGTAAACTCACTGTTTGACACAGTTTAAAACCTACAGGCAATTGTCCAGTTTAACAGGGGTCTAGTGGCTTAATGCTGTCTGTTGACACAAGCTACTGCCAGTGACCAATTACAGATTAGTCACAGTTTCCATCAAACAATAGCAGGCAGAGAATCTTAGCGCCACAGCTGGGTGTAATACACAACCAGAACCACCACTGATTCATGGTCAAGTAGATTAGCTCAATGCACCAACTAAGACAATACACAACACTGTGAGTGACAGTATCCAGAGTGAGGCCTAAGCAGTGTCCTCATTGCTGAATAGATCAATTAAACCTGCCAAGTGGGTGACATTCTGCACAAGTGTTCATTAATCCTTAGTGATTGTTCAGAACACCAGACTGACCACATACCTAAACAAAGCGAATGTAATAGGTGAAGAACAGGCAGTGTTCAGATCGGGGTATTGGTTGAATTGTATTTGTCTCGATGCAAAAGGCTTTATTGTGTCTTCATCGATTATAAGAAAGCATTTGATTTAGTGGACCGGTCCTCCCTGTGGTCTAAGATAATTTCATGCTGTATTAATGGTAATGTGTTGAAAGTTGTATACAACATGTACAAAAATGCTAAATCATGTATAAATCAGGGCCAGGCTATGTCAGCCTTCTTCTCATATGATGTAGAGGTATGGCAAGGAGAAAACTTGTGTCCTTTGTTATTTGCTATTTACCTGAATAATTTTGAACACTGTTAGTCTAACGGACTTGACATGGCAGCTGGTGAAATTTACAACAACCTTAGTGATGATGAAAATGTATGTTCTACTATATGCTGATGACACTAGAATGATTCAATCAAATACAGATTTCTTGCTTGTGTATAGCGGAACTATGTCAACTCTTCTAATGGTTGACATTTGGTTGTTTCAGGTGTCAACTATATTGTGAATCTGTATTTATTAGTCTATATTGATACAATTGATTTACACAGTACCATGTCTACACAAGGCATGACAAGCATAAACAGAACAGCAGAATGCATTTGGTATCAATAAAGTGTAGGATATTTCACTCTATAGTTGTCCAGAATATTAATTTTCTATGTTTGTCACCTACAGGTGACAGAATATTAATTTTCTATGTTTGTCACCTACAGGTTTCTACAGACAATACATCTTTAACCAATACACACCACAGTCACACCATTTTATAATAATTAAATGAACATCAAATTAAACACAACTTGCAATTATAGAAAATCAATAGTTTTGAAGATACAGTTTAACAGTTTTAGGCAACTGTTCAGTCTAACAGGGGTCAAGTGTGTCTACTCTGCCTGGGCCCTGTGACCAATTAAAGATTAGTCAAGGTCTCAATGGAAGAATAGCACTAGGCTGCAAAGTTTAGTCATGCTGCTGGCTTTCTGGCACATTAAACAAAATCTACTGTTGGGGGTGGTCTCAAGGGCCCTTCTCGAAACCACATCACTAGACAATGTAAAACTGTTGCACTTTGGGGGCTCCTTAGGTGCCCTTAGAATGATTCAATCAAATACAGATTTCTTGTATATAGTGGCAGCACCCTAAGATACATCTATGCAAATTAGAAAAAAAGTTGCTGAACAGTTTTTGAAAAAATTTGCAAAATGTTACATTTTTACCAGTTTTGGAGTCCTGGGAGGCCCTAGGGAGCCCTTAAAATGATTCAATCAAATACAGATTTCTCAAATACAGATTTCTGCATAGTGGCAGTGCCCTAAGATATGTCTATGCAAAATTAGAGAAAAAGTTGCTGAACGGTTTCTGAGATACGGCAGCTAACGGCGGACGCAGAGTGATAGCAATAGTCCCTTGGACCTTCGGCCAAAGGACTAAAAAGCAGTACTTTTCTTTCCAAGGATCGTAGATGAATCCCTAAAAGTTTGGTGCCTGAGATGCAAACCGTTTGGGAGGAAAACGTTGACATACCCGCGCACTTACACCAGCTTGTGGGTACATTAGAGGAAATAAAAATAAGGCATTAGCTAAAATCCTTTTTCCATGTGTACACAAAGTTTAACATTGTATGTAACATTTGAGAACATTAAACAAATACAGAAAAATACATTTGTAGCATAAATTCGATTTTAAGCCCGTCTGTGAAGCGATTCCCGCGGAAAATTAAATTTTAATGAGCTAGGCGATCACATGGTATCGTGACATCACTTATGACACACACTCGCATCAGGCCGACCCTTTCCATGCATTCAGAGCATGTTTACAAGTATAGCTTTTGGGTCGAAACGAGTGTCGGAATGAGTTATTGTGCAATATTCCGACGTAATACAAACACTAGTCATCATAGAGGAACAAACATTTATCTTACGGTTCCATATGAATCAAATTTTATTCAAAACAACGAATGCGAATGGGCCTACAAGTCGACTAGGTTTTGCCGAGATTGGGCTCGTTTTCAGAATAATTATATCGAATGCAACCAACGGGAGATAATCTACACCAATAAACATACATAGCAAACATATATTGTATCCAGTTACATAAAGTAACATGTATAATCTCATAATATCACTAGAATATCGATATATGACGGAGTTGTACAATTTATCATAACAACTTAAATCAGTCAGAGAGTTTCCATTGGTCCCTCTAGCTCAGTGGGTAGGCGCGTTGGTTACTTGTCATTTATTTTACAATCGGGCGACGCCGGTTCAATCCTGACAGCATGCAAACCTTTGATTTTCTTTACACTTTTTTGTTTATGTTTTCACGAAGTAATATAAACAAAATCATTTTATACTATAATGCACTGTTTGTAAATATTTTTTATATTTTTGTAGTAATTATTTATTCGCCACAAAAATGAAAATATGGTCATTATATATAACGATGTTTCTAAATTGTATTTATCCAGACAGATCTCAATCTGTTTTCACATATATAATTACAATGTATTACCGTACAATATATTTACAATTAACAAATTATATATCCATTACCAGGGGTAGAACTTCAGCATTTATTTTACTGTACAGCAGGACTAGTAAAGACAAAAGTTTACTAGTCCGCCAAAAGGTTTACTAGTCCTGAAAATATCAAAACAACACAAATTTAAATTGCAACAAATGCGTCAGACGGTCCATGGTGGCCGTTTTCAGCACTTGAATGGCTCGGTGGGCAGTTGCAGTGTTTTTTCCAGCATGCGTTTTTCTGCTGGTTTTGCAACCCCATTCAAGTAATGATACATCGTGCATAAACGTAGACTAATAAAGCAATGTAGATGTAAACCGTATTCGAAAACCGTGCATTTGAAAATGACCACCAATTGCACTCATTAGCCCTACCCCTCTACCAGATACGCTAAACCAAACAAAACTGTCATTTCAGAATTCGATGTCACACAACAGCCAATCAACAGCACTGTTTCACTTTTCACTGTCGCCTCATTACGTAAAGAATTAGTTTGTCAATGGTACGGATGGTGGCATTATGCAACATGCTGATTTTTACTAGACAGCCGGACTAGTTGGTAGGCAGATTTACTAGTCCGCCGTAATCTTTACTAGTGTACGGACTAGCGGACTAGTGGGTAGTTCTACCCCTGATTACATTATATTTGTTTGGATAAATAAAATTTAGAAACATCGATATATAATTCCCATATTTTCATTTTTGTGGCGAATAAATAGTTACTACAAAAATAAAAATTATTTACAAACAGTGCATTATAGTATAAAATGATTTTGTTTATATTACTTCGTGAAAACATAAAAAAAAAAAGTGTAAAGAAAATCAAAGGTTTGCATGCTGTCAGGATTGAACCGGCGTCGCCCGATTGTAAAATAAATGACAAGTAACCAACGCGCTTACCCACTGAGCTAGCGGGACCAACGGAAACTCTCTGACTGATTTAAGTTGTTATGATAAATTGTACAACTCCGTCATATATAGATATTCTAGAGATATTATGAGATGATACACGTTACTTTATGTAGCTGGATACAATATATGTTTGCTATGTATGTTTATTGGTGTAGATTATCTCCCGTTGGTTGCATTTGATATAATTATTCTGAAAACGAGCCCAAGCTTGGCGAAACCTAGTCGACTTGTAGGCCCATTCGCATTCGTTGTTTTGAATAAAATTCGATTCATGTGGAACCGTAAGATAACTGCTTGTTCCTGTATGATGATGACTAGTGTTTGTATTACGTCGGAATATTGCACAATAACTCGTTCTGACGCTCGTTTCGACCCAAAAGCTATACTTGTAAACATGCTCTGAATGCATGGAAAGGGTCGGCCTGATGCGAGTTTGAGTCATAAGTGACGTCACATCTCGGCACCCCGAAAAGCGTGCCAAAAATATGCATATTCGAAAATGTCCGGATGCACACCATAAAATGTGGAATTTCTAATTCATTGAATTTTTTTTATTTTTTTTGCTTGGTGGACGTGGAAATAGATAGCAGGATGTAATATAACATGAATTCGAGCAATAGATGTTTTTATTCCCTTTAACCTAAGCATTGACCACCCGCGCACTTACACCAGCGTGTGGGTACGTTAACCTAAGCGTTGACACACCTGCGCACTTACACCAGCGTGTAGGTACGTTAACCTACCTCTAGGTTAAGCGTTGACACACCCGCGCACTTACACCAGCGTATTGGTTACAAATTGGTACGTTAACCTAAATGTTGACACACCCACGCACTTACACCAGTATGTGGGTACATTAACCTAAACGTTGACACACCCGCGCACTTACACCAGTGTGCGGGTACGTTAACCTAAACGGTGACACCTGCGCACTTACACCAGCGTGCGGGTATGCTAACCTAAACGTTGACACACCTGCACACTTATACCAGCGTGCGGGTACGCTAACCTAAACGTTGACACACCCGCGCACTTACACCAGCGTGTGGGTACGTTAACCTAAACGTTGACACACCTGCACACTTATACCAGCGTGCGGGTACGCTAACCTAAACGTTGACACACCCGTGCACTTACACCAGCGTGTGGGTACGCTAACCTAAACGTTGACACACCCGCACACTTACACTAGTGTGTCACTACATTAACCTACGACGAATCTAATCTGAAATGAATTGTTGTGTCTTGTGATACTCACCATGTTCCTGGGGTCGACTGCGATGGCGGCGAGAAGTTGCCTACTGGTGGCAGATGCTGTCCATGTGTACTTGAGCGCAGGAGTCTCCTCAATGTCCTTCAGTCGGTTCCACACATTCAGGTCAACCGTCCTGTGCACAAGTGAGGGATGAGTGAGCATCAAGTGACACATGTCAAGTTTTCAGGGGCCATTTCAAACCATTGATGTTTTAGTAATTAAACAAAAAAGTTGCTTTCAGGTGGGGGGTTTGCAGCTGTTATATGTAAACCAATGTCCGGGTCCAGAGTAGTCCCATGTCAGGAATAGGTCTTTGTTTCTGTTACGTTTTTCCTGCAACTAATTGCAAAGTTGTTATTATGCATTATAACAATTAAAATATTAAACGTAAATGTATTTCTAGCACAAACACCTCAGAAGCAATGTCCACTCCAGGCCCGGTTCTCATAGGGAGTTACTCATGGCATTGGACTTAGCCTGGACCCAGTACTGCGGAACTAAACACATAACATATTGTGCTTGAGAAAAAATGGGCCAAGTGGCCCTGAAGTCCTTTGGACTAATACGTCTATATGTGACCCCGGCTGACCAAATGAGTGATAAGTCGGAAAAATTGTAACATTGTTTTCTTACATCCTTGTAAAGGTTTGGTAGGGTGCTTTACACGGTTTCAAAAAATATGACTGCTACAAAAATTGGCAAAGTTATGGAGCATTGAACATGGTAGGGATCAAAAAGTGAAAATGAAGAAAACGGCTGTTGAAGTTTTACATTATATATGCAAATGGATTGCATGAAAATATTACATGCACAACATTCAAATCTGCCACACAGTATGTAATATGTATGTTATGTTGCAATGATACACAGGAAGTACACATGTGCTGCTACAAAAACTTATCAAGTTATGCCAGATTATGTCTTCATGTGTAAAATTAAGAGGACAGATTATCTGAGAGCAAAAGGTAGACTCACTGTTTGACACAGTTTAAAACCTACAGGCAACTGTCCTGTTTAACAGGGGTCTAGTGGCTTAATGCTGTCTGTTGACACAAGCTACTGCCAGTGACCAATTACAGATTAGTCACAGCTTCCATCAAACAATAGCAGGCAGAGAATCTTAGCTCCACAGCTGGGTGTAATACACAACCAGAGCCACCACTGATTCATGGTCAAGTAGATTAGCTCAATGCACCAACTAAGACAATACACAACACTGTGACTGACAGTGTCCAGAGTGAGGCCTAAGCAGTGTCCTCATTGCTAAATAGATCAATTAAACCTGCCAAGTGGGTGACATTCTGCACAAGTGTTCATTAATTCTTAGTGATTGTTCAGAACACCAGACTGACCACATACCTAAACAAAGCGAATGTAATAGGTGAAGAACAGGCAGTGTTCAGATAGGGGTATTGGTTGAATTGTATTTGTCTCGACTCAAAAGGCTTTATTGTGTCTTCATCGATTATAAGAAAGCATTTGATTTAGTGGACCGGTCCTCCCTGTGGTCTAAGATAATTTCATGTGGTATTAATGGTATTGTGTTGAAAGTTGTATACATGTACAAAAATGCTAAATCATGTATGAGGGCCAGGCTGTGTCAGCCTTCTTCTCATGTGTAGAGGTATGGCAAGGAGAAAACTTGCGTCCTTTGTTATTTGCTATTTACCTGAATAATTTTGAACACTGTTAGTCACAATTATAACGGACTTGACATGGCAGCTGGTTAAATTTACATATATAGTGTATAGCGGAACTATGTCAACTCTTCTAATGGTTGACATTTGGTTGTTTCAGGTGTCAACTATATTGTGAATCTGTAATTATTAGTCTATATTGATACAATTGATTTACACAGTACCATGTCTACACAAGGCATGGCAAGCATAAACAGAA
Organism: Paraescarpia echinospica; assembly: GCA_020002185.1. Taxonomy (NCBI): domain Eukaryota; kingdom Metazoa; phylum Annelida; class Polychaeta; order Sabellida; family Siboglinidae; genus Paraescarpia; species Paraescarpia echinospica. The sequence goes on along the minus strand of CM034538.1, from coordinate 26,405,706 downwards.
CAGTAGAATGCATTTGATATAAATATAGTGTAGGATATTTCACTCTATAGTTGTCCAGAATATTAATTTTCTATGTTTGTCACCTACAGGTGACAGAATATTAATTTTCTATGTTTGTCACCTACAGGTTTCTACAGACAATACATCTTTAACCAATAGACACCACAGTCACACCATTTTATAATAATTAAATGAACATCAAAATAAACACAACTTGCAATTATAGAAAATCAATAGTTTTGAAGATACAGTTTAAAAGTGTTAGGCAAGGGTTCAGTCTAACAGGGGTCAAGTGTGTCTACTCTGCCTGGGTGCTGTGACCAATTAAAGATTAGTCAAGGTCTCAATGGCCTAGGCTGTAGAGATTAGTCACAGCTTTTGACTTTCTGGCACATTACACAACATCTACTGTTGGGGGTGGTCTCAGGGGCCCTTCTCTAAACCACATCACTAGATAATGTAAACCTTTTACACTTTGGGGGCCCCTTCGGTGCCCTTAGAATGATTCAATCAAATACAGATTTCTTGTATATAGTGGCAGCACCCTAAGATACATCTATGCAAAATTAGAAAAAAAGTTGCTGAACAGTTTTTGAAAAAATAGGACAAATGTTACATTTTTACCAGTTTTGGGGTCCTTGGAGGCCCTAGGGAGCCCTTAAAATGATTCAATCAAATACAGATTTCTTGTGCATAGTGGCAGTGCCCCAAGATATGTCTATGCAAAATTAGAGAAAAAGTTGCTGAACGGTTTCTGAGATACGGCAGCTAACGGCGGACGGCGGACGCAGAGTGATGGCAATAGTCCCTTGGACCTTCGGCCAAAGGACTAAAAACCAGAACTAAACATATTAGTGATATAATGTATTGTGCATCAGGAAGAAAAATTTTGAGATATCAGTTAATTAAGCTACTAAAAACAACTGTTAGTTATACACAACTATAACTTTAGTTCAAACAATCCCAACTCTTACCCTGTTGGCAGTGCCTTATGTCTGCCTGCAGCCGGACGATGATCAGGCAGGGGTCGATGCAACTCCGTCATCACGACCTCTATGAGTAGACAAGGTGACACGTCATGAGTGTCAACCCCACCCTGGAGGGTAGGGAAGCACTGTATCAGGACTGCCTCCATCCTCGCCCTTATATCCACTGTCACTGGCTGGACAAGACAGGAAACATGTTTGTCAATCGAAAATATGCAATAATTGTAAAACTATTTCACTTTCATGTCTGATATTTAACGTGGTTTATTTTCACAATAGACCCAATAATTGTGCCAAATTTAATCAAAATTGGTCAAGAATATTAGTGTTAGTTATTTAATATTGAATGACTGTTATTTATATCAACAGTCAATTATAACAACAATCGTGTCAGGATATCATTAAAAATTAAGTGGAGCAACAAAATGTTTGGACTGATACAATATGGAAATAATAGTCATTTACTGAATTGTTTAATTATTACATTCCATTTAAATTAATGTCAGACTAGTGTAAAGTCAAATTTGAACACAAAGTTCTTCGATCCACATAACTGATAAAATAATTGTTACACTACTGGTGGTAAGTAAAGATAATCCTTAAAATCTACCATACAATTCAATTAATTTTTTTTTAAAGTGATGCAGAAATCTGAATGCCTAAGGGATAATCTAAAAATGTCAACACTTTGATATTAGCTACACAAAATGGCTCTATTGGGGGGGGGGGAGTTCAGGGGTTAGCTGCTGTATTATTTGCACAGCTCTGTTTCATTGTACATCAACGTATAGTTGCCAAAACCATTGCTTATCTTCCCATGATATTTTATAATATAACGGTGCTGACTGCAAGTACATGCAGGCATAATTACTAGTCAGTGGCTTAGTCAGAGACCTGTCTGCCCGTCTTCAAGACTGGCAGATGACTGGCTAAGTAATTACAACCGATAAGACTGGTGGAATTTAGAGGGGGCCAGCTGGCCACTTGTTTAACTAATAGAACTTTCCAAATCTATGGGCTCACATTAATGACTATCATCAGCACAAGTGGTTGTGAAACAAATCGAATGGATCAGTGTTAATCAAATAAATAATAATAATAATATATTTTATTTAATATAGCGCCAGATCCAATTATAAATTGTTCGTGGCGCTTTACAACATGTAGAACCCAGATAGAGGTATTAATGATGGCTAAATAAGCATGCATTTTCTAAAAGAATATTAAAATATTAGTAAAATACGAATAAATACAGTAATTAAATAAATATATTAAAATAATGATCATAGCTACAGTTCTATGTAGAAATAAGACATTGTCAATTCATTTAACTGAACTAATGTACATGTAAGTATAAAATAAATATATAAATAGGTTAATTAATACATAAGAGATATAAAACAAATCAATGCAGAGAGTAAACTATGCCACATTGGACAAGAACGAGTCTAAAAAAATGAGTCTTTAAGTGTGCCTTGAAAGTAGAGAGACAATCAGACGTTTTAATGTCATTAGGCAAAGTGTTCCACAATGTCGCTGCGGCGACCGCAAACGAATTGTCCCCAGCTTTGACATGAGTCCGCAGGACCGTTAACATGTTATTGTTGGTAGAGCGCAGGGCTCTTGTTGGTTTGTATGGGCATACAAGGTCGCATAAATATTTCGGGGCATCGCCATGCACAGCTTTATATGTAAACACTAATAGCTTAAAGTCGATTCTGTGTGCTACAGGCAACCAGTGAAGAATGCACAACAGAGGCATGGCACTGTCACTCCGTGGGCGGCGTAGGATCAACCTAGCAGCAGAGTTGTGCATTCTCTGCAGTCGAGCGATGTTGTTGACAGAAGTGTCGTATAGAAGTGAATTGCAGTAATCAAGCCTTGATGTAATAATGGCGTTGACGACACGTTCCTTTGTCGACGTTGGGAGATAACGACTCATCTGGTTAATATGGCGCAGGTGAAATGATCACACACTGACGATGCTTGAAACTTGCTTCTTAAAATCGAGGTGGCGATCCATAACGACACCAAGGTTACGAACACATCTTGAGGCAGTAATCGTAACACCTCCTACGCGTATCACACTGCCTTCAATAAGCGCAGCGGCACTCTTTGGCACTACGGGAAGATATTCCGTTTTATTGTTGTTCATGCACATGTAGTTTGATGTCATCCACTGATTGACAATATCTAGACACTCCTCCATACGTCGCCGAGTAGCAGCCAACGCAGTCGCAGTGAGGTCAAAATGGCAGTACAATTGCAGATCATCCGCATAATGATGAAAACAAAGTCCATGCGCTCTAATTATGTCGCCAATGGGTTGTACGTACAACGAGAATAACAAAGGACCCAGCACCGAACCCTGTGGGACACCCGATGTCACACAAGTTGTATTCGATGACGCATCACGAATGACCACGCGCTGGGTCCGGCTCTGCAGATAGGATTGCAGCCAGCCAAGCGCCTTGCCAACAATGCCGTAACGCAACCGAAGGCGCTGGATCATTATCTTGTGATTGATTGTGTCAAAGGCCGCACTAAAGTCAATAAGAACTAGTGCAGTGCCTTGTCTATTGTCTATAGCGGCTTTCATGGCATTTGTTACACACAATAGTGCGGTTTCAGTTGAATGATTCTTCCGGTAGGCTGATTGGAAACAGTCTTCCATTCGCTGATCGGAAATATGAGAGATGATCCTTCGCGCAATAACTTTCTCTATGACTTTTGACAGATGGCTTAGGTTGCTGACTGGACGGTAGTTGTTGAGTATGTCCTTGTTGAGTGATTTTTTCTTGAGCAATGGCCGGACAATTGCGTGCTTAAGCAGCACAGGCATGACTGCCTCCTCGAGTGAAGCGTTTACAATTTGTATGATGATAGGCACGATACTGTCCATGTTGTCATTTAGTTGCTTAGTTGGTAGTGGATCAAGTGAGCATGTCTTATTCGTAGTGCCAAGAATATTAGTGATTTCGGCTGTAGTAGTTGGCTCGAACACTTGAATTGGGTCAGTAAAACAACGTGTCTCATCCTCTGTCGGGTCAACAGCAATGCGGTAGTGCAAGTTAATCAATAATTTCTCGATCTTTTCTTGGAAGAAACGTGAGAATTTATTACATCCTTCCTTCACTGAGCAGAATTCAGGAAGTTGCATGTTGTGTACGTCGAGTGATCTCAGAATGTGAAACATGTTCTTGTTATTAGCGTTCTGTAATTGTCCGCGATAATACTCGGTTTTCTTACTGGCTATCATTGTAGTGCAGTCGTCGCGAGCGGCGACGTATAATTGGCGGTGTATTTCGAGTTTTGTTCTTCTCCACATATGCTCACACGTTCGCCTCTTCTCTCTTGCTTCGTCGACCTCAGCGTCATACCACGGATGCGGCGAGTTGCTCCTGACGTGTACGTAGCGCCAAGGAGCATGCTTGTCTAAGCAGTTAGTGAGACAGGTGTTGTAGTCCGATGCTAAGACCTCCGCTTGCTGACGGTCAGCGTGGGCACACATGCCAGAACATACAGATTTAACGTCATCATTAAACACTGTAGCATCCATGATGCGGAAGTTGCGCTTGGCAATTACTGAAGTTTCAGCTGACGGTTTCAACACATTTAATGCCAGTTCTATGCGATAGTGGTCCGATATGGAGTCTGGATAAACAACAACAGAAGATACTAAGTTATCGCTGTCATGACTTATCACCAGGTCCAATGTATGTCCTGTTTTATGGGTCGGCGAATGGACGTGTTGCAGCAAATTGTAGGAATCAAGTAGATAGCGAAGCGGTTCTGATTTTGTTACATCATCAAAATGAATATTAAAGTCTCCAGCAATTACGGTTGGTATAACGGAAACAGATGCTTCTGTAAATAAGCATTCAAGTTCAGCATAAAATTCACACGAAGTTCCAGATGCCTTACTTGAAGCAGGCGGGTGGTAGATGACACACATGTCGAACGATATAGAATGGGCTGCAGAGAACTGCACACGGAGAAGTTCAATGGTATTCAAATGGAGAGTAGGAAGAATCTTCGTTGTAAATGTATGTGCAAGATTGCAACGCGGTGCAAGATTGCAACACCGCCACCACGACGAGAAGATCGTGCCACGTGGTGGAAGAGGAACCCGGGAGGGGTCACTTCAGCAATAACAACTTCGTCACCGCTCTTCCTTAACCACGTCTCGGTTATCGCCAAGATGTCGCATTTGTGTTCAACGACGTATTCGTTGATTTTGATAGCTTTATTGCACACGGAACGAGCATTCAGTAATGCCACATTGACGAATGGCGTATCGTGTGGCATAACAGGGGCGGCTCTTAGAGTTACCAGATTCGCACTGACATTGCCTTGCCGACATACAATTCGTGAAGAATCTTTAAAACGGCTGGTAATCCGCGTTCGAATCGCGCGCTGTTTGCGCGTGCCCCCACGTCTGCCACGCAGAGTTGGATGCGCCGTGGACAGTCCTAGACGTCTAATCAATGAATACACTGTGTCTGGTAATCGCGGAGTGACACCCTTGGTGGCAGGACGGAAAGCCCGAAAGACGTTCTGTAGGCACATCGCCGCCAACGGTAGAACAATGCCTTGCTAATTATAGTTTACCAAATTAGGTCACACACGGGCGTTGTCGGTCTAAAGACCTGTAGTCCACCAGCTTCGTCAGCGACACGGTTGGCTGACGACATTAAAACAATTCAAGATTGTAGACAAAGTACGCTACCTTGTTGTATAAAAAGTTCAGCGAGACAGTCACTGCAGCATCAATAATAAATAGTGAAGTTATGATTGTTCAATTCTTCGTAAACAGGCAGAAAACATGTTAATATCACGAGCATCATTTGGCTTGCTGCCTGTCAGGCGCTACCACCACGTGACTCAAATGGCTCAAATGATACTAAATTGTCATTTAAAAAACTAAACTGGCCAATAATGGCTGTGATTGACAGGAATGGCTTCCATGCTAGCCGTTTGCATACTAAAAGGCATAGTTTTGGTTAATTCAAGACTGGCAAAAAATTATTTCTGGCTAAGGGTGTCTTACTAGTCTAGCATGAAGGACAGGGAAATGTCCACAGGTCAATGTAATTACAAGTCTGATGTGGCATGGAGATCATCCCTAATTAAGCAGCACGCCAACATTCACATTAGCCTAGATGCACAATAATCTGACTTACGATCCTTTGACACAGTAACTGACTAACTCAGTAACTGTCATAATTCAATATCTGCACAATAAGACTCCGCACTATATTGCAAGATATTAGTGTTGGACTTGGAGTAATGAAGCCGTGGTTGATTTTATTCATGTTAACGGTGCGGTAGGTAATACCGGGTACAATAAAACATCTCCACAATACCCACGAATCCCCATAATGATCCAAATATATTAAATATTATCATGCAATGTATACAGATTTATCTAAGTGCAATGCCAGTTATACCACATTCAAACATTTACTTACCTTGATAGAAACAGAGGGAGGTGTTTTTTGCGCAAAACTACCAAACTCTGCCTCTTCAAAGTCTCCAAAGTCATCCTCCTTATCACCTCCTACCGAAGCCGTCCGTGTTTGGTGGCCAGATCCATGAAACGCAGCCCAGTCATCCTCTGAATCTTCTTCCGTGGCTCGGGGCAAATCACCAGAATGAAATGCAGCCCAATCACTTTCTCCAGAGGGTATTCCAGAATCTTTGAAACCGGAGAACACATCAAATTCACTCTCATCATTCTGCACGTCAGCTGCTGTACCAAAATTGCCAAAACCATCATCTTGATCGATGCAGCTTGGTTGTTCTTGTTGATTATGACTTTCATTTTCAGTGTCATCGTTCTGCACTTCAGCTGCAGTACTGAAGTTGCTGAAACCATCGTCTTCATCATCTGGTGGAACACAGCTTTGTTGTTCTTGCTGATTATCATGTTCACTTTCAGGCAGTGTCTTAGTATCAACATTTATTGGATCCACAAAACCACAAACGTCGTCATCATTGCCAAAAACTGCAGTTTCTCCTCCATTTCCTAAACATTCTGATTGTGTTACTTTTGTGGTGTCGTGTAAACGGACCCCTCCATTTTCATCACAATTTGCTTTGGTCCCCACTTCTGTAGCACTGCTATCACTGCGACTGTTCACAGACCTAGTTGCTTCATCTAAAGAATCATCAGCTGGTGTGCTGATTTCTTGGAATGTATTTGTATGATCACCATTTGTGTTTTCAATTGACTGTTTGACAGAATCTTTTTCAATTTCGTTTCTAGACTCTGAGAGCTCAGGTGATGCAGATTCTGCATGAAGTGTTGAATCACCGGAACAAAACTTCGGTTCACTGTCTGTTCTATTCTCACTCTCACAGTTTACGTCCTGTTTCAACGTTGACTCCACAACAGCCACACTGTCACCACATTCCAAACTACTCGAATGTTCATGTGTATCCGCACTACACTCATTCCCAGCTGTGTCTTTTACCTCGGATTGGTCAGTTTCAGAAATCACAGTTTCATAACGTATTAGTGCAGAAGCATCTTGATATGTTGTAGCCGATTCTGTTAAGTTATCTTCGCAAACGATGGCCTTCCCACAATCTTCCGATGGAACATATTCAGCATTATGTCCATTGACAGGCTCAGAATCAGTCTCAAGCTGAGGTTCAATGCTTGGAGTTGTTGTACCGCTTCCGAAACCATTGTCAGCGACGTCCTTTGGAACTGCAGTGGCGACACCTGTTGTGTCGACAGCCAAGTCCGACCCATTGTTTGATTGCAATGCACTGAACTGATCAATATCATCCTCAATGTGAGAGAACTCTTGATAATCATCCGACTTGGTCACAGGTGAGATTTCACTGCTGCAGATGCCAGAGTCCCGACTCGCTTTGTCCTGAGAACACTGTCGTGATTGTGTACCACAGCAATCATCCCGACAAGTCCTGATTGATTTTGCTTTGTCATGTTGTGTGATGTCAGACTGGCATATGTTTTGTTGCGTTATGTCATTGTCCATTTGTCTGGCATCTGCTGTTTTCTTTGGTGCAGTTTCTGTGGTGGAACTGTCACCAAATGGACCGATAGTATCCGGTGGTATCGTCGAAGTAAAGTGTCCAAACCCGTCATTGTCCACAGAAGGTGGGATTTCTGGCGTGCTGTTTGAAACATTGTCGACGTGCTTATCAATAAAACCTCCATCGCAATCTGGCAACTTAGAGGTCGCGAGATCGTCGGCATGATTAGTACTGATAGCATCGTGCATGCCCTGATTACTTGACAAGTCAAGGTTCTCGATTGGTGGCGTCTTTACTGGAAAATGTGCACTTGCGAAGCCACCAAAGTCATCGTCGCCATCATCATTTCCCCAGCCATCAAATGATGGTGTGTCTTCAAGTGGGGGTGGAGAGGAGGATATCATGGGAATGAAGTCAGACATTCTACTGGGTCAGCTGTTCTGTCGTCAGCTCGACTGAACGTACGGCATCTTCATGGAAACATCTGAAAATACAACAGAATGATTATAAGAATGATTGTCTAGGAAAAATTAAACAACAACAAAGGTGCCCACCCTCCAGATGGGACTACATACACACCCGTTGGTATTGAAGACGGTTTCCCGGATTACTCCTAAGTAACGTTTGTTACAATGAACATTTGAAACAGTAGGTCCCTGTCAACAGATAGTAGAAACTTGGACATTATCCTATAACACAACAATTAAGTGCATGCTGGTGAAATAACTTTAAGAGTAATAAAATATGTTTTTCCAATGTTCGTGCACCTAATATAGGTACATTACCAAAAAATTCAAAATTGATATATAATCATTTAAACACTTCTATGCAGGGTTGGGGTTTAACCCGGGTTAAACTGGTTTTGCCCAGTCCGGCGGGTTAAACCCTGGTTTTACTAGTTTAACCCGGGTTAAACCCACGTTAAACCTGGGTTAAACTCAGCTTTACTCTGAGATCTCAGGATGATATCAGAGGGATATTCTCAATATTAACACAGTTGGTATGTAGATTGATGATGCTTTAAAACTGTTGTAATATTATTGATGTAATGAAAGATGACAACTGCTCTTTAAATAAGTCTGTTAGTGTGTCTAGTTATCATTTTATGATAATCAGATGATAATCGTGCTATTGGGGTATTCTGTTACTGACTGATATAACTTTTTTGCACACTGATTGCATAAAGGTTACAAAGGTTTCCCTTCAGATGTGAGTATTTTCCCCAGCCAGAAACCCCAAGTTAATATCCACCTTATGCAAACAACTTGTACTAGATACCAGTTCACACCATAATCCTTTTATGTTTAAAAGGGACTTTTATCAGTGTGCATAGCCATAAAATTCATGTCTCTCTCACACTGGACACATAATCTGTTGTAATGAAGATATTGAAGTAAATTATAATGTTATGACCCAAAAATGTTGACCTTGTACTGTGACCTTGACATGACCTAGTTATTTGACCTTTAATGACCATTGACCTATATATATGTTGACAAGTGACCTAATTAAATGATTATGTGTGACACATGGGCTTGGTATGTTTATAGTGTTGGAATGGAACATTTATGTACACATTGACTATAAAATAGCATATTAAAGCATAAACCAATAGTTAGGTAACTTGTTTAAAAAAAATGACCTTTGACCTAATTGCAAGTATGAATGTGCAATTTATTTTAAACTAATAATTATGGTATGTTGTGCTAGCAAATTAAAAGTAAATAAATGTTTAACCTTGACCATAATAGCATATGACCTTGATAAGACCTAGATAATTGACCTTGAATGGGCACAGATTTAATTATGTTGACAAATTACTTACTTAAATTATTTAGTGTAACACATGGACTTAGTAACTTTATAAATCCTTGTAATTGATTACATATACATATTGACCATCATTTTGGGGATAAAATGGCATATTAAAGTGTGAACCATTAATGATTAATTTGTAAAAAAAACTGACCTCTAACCATGTTGTCTATATTATTAATGTCCAATATAGTTTTACTTAATAATTATGGTATGTTGATCAAAATGAAAGTTCAACTATTAACTGTTGACCATTGGGCATTATTTGACCTGTTTGTAAACATTGAGGTGTCCCTGACACAACCATTGTTGTGAAGAAACACAACAGCATTGCTTGAATTCAACATATTTTATTATGCATTCCAAGATCTGTATAATTTCCTGTATAGTTCAATGTCATGAAATGTTCACAGTACAAAGCAAAGGTCAGTACTACAACAATTATATTTAATTGTTTTGTTCATTAATGTCTCACACGTTAACATGAAGTAATGTTAACATGTTGTTCACAGTATGCAGCCGACAAGTAGACATTGAAAGCCACTGAAACAGCAGAAGTACAAGAACTAGTCAGCTTCACTGCACATACAGGAAACTACAGGAGGAACAGAGTACATTGCCGACTAGTGTAGATATAATTGGTTCACTGTTTCATATATCCATGCAAGTGAAGTGTGGCAATGTTCACAGGACACAGTTGGTCGAGTGTAGATAAATCTGTTCAATGCATCATACAGCAATGCAAGTGAAGTGTACCAATGTTCACAGGACACTTTTGGCCGAGTGTAGATGTAATCAGTTCAATGCGTCATATACATAAATGCAAGTGAAGTGTGCCAATGTTACAGGACACTGTTGGTCAAGTGTAGATAAAATCCGTTCAATGTATCATACAGCAATGCAAGTAAAGTGTACCAATGTTCACAGGACACTGTTGGCCGAGTGTAGATATAATCAGTTCAATGCGTCATATATCCATGCAAGATAAGTGTGCCAATGGTCACATGACAGCAATGTGTAACTGTGTCAATGTTCATGTGACACAAGGCTCAAGTGCCACTATTGATCATTGGGCAGTTTTGTTCGCTTATCTTCACTGTATTCCTATTCTTCAAATGTTTCCAGCACAATCCTTCAACATGAAATACAGGGAAACTGTATTAATGTATGTTTAAGTATGTTACTTTAAATGTTGATAAAACAAACGCAATATAAAAGTGAACGCCACAATAATATATGTTCAATTAAATGTAAACATAACACATTTTTGCACATTATATTATAAAATTAATTATTTTATATTAATTATAAAAAGTGTCGATGGCACTGGATTAAATGTTAAATGGCTCAATATCAATAATGTAAAACTCAACCAAAACATGCCAAGGTCATATAGATTTTTTAATATTTTAACAGTTATTTTTTTTAAATAAATAACATCATACATTATTTACATATACATAATTCATTATTCGCACAAAATACATCGGGATTTACGTGCAAACAGTGTTGTTTATGTGGATTTTAAATTGTAGGAAACAGCGTGACCTACAATGGCTACATTCTGTTCGTATCTCATACGAATCGAACAGTCAGACACAGAAATGTTGGATCACTTCAGTCTACGCTCATACTCTCAGACCCAATGCTACATTTGTAAATCAATTAAAAACTATGACTAATTTTTAGAATAGCTTAGAAGCATACATTTTAATCCGTGTCAGAACAACCATTTTGTGATTTGCATAGCGCGCGCGCCCGTCAAACTTAATTGTGCCAACGCCAACGTGGCGTACATGCTGTGGCACAGCTCGTGCGCTTGTCTGCTAACTGCGCTTTTCCATTTTGAATGCCAAACAGCGTGCAACATGCCTATTTTCGACGGGCCGCTGCGTCTTTCCGAATAAGCTCACAACTATAACATGCATATCATATTAAAGTAGGTGTACATAAAATAGGGTGCGTAAGATAAATAAAAGGCTGACGGTAATTTTTACCGTATTTTTAAACGATTGTTTAAACGTCAAAGTTAACAACCACTTACCTCAGTCAAAATTGTTGGAAAACTGTCCGCGAACATGGCTATGACGTAGTTCTGTCTTTCATTGGTTTATGTGATCTTCAATATAGGTCGAATATTCATTTGCATAATGTTGCCACGCAATCTTGGGGAAGCCCCGAATCTTGGCGGGAGGGGAGCCACGCGTCACAGATTTTGGTCTAGATTCAGAGGACAAATCTACAGTGCTGCCTCTAGCAGACTGTAATGTACCTACCTAATATACCAACTGTGTTCGCGATATAAGAGATCCAACTTCTTGCAGATAACATGTCCAGCGCTGTGGCACACTGTCACCGACACTGACAGTCTGTCACGCTCACTGAGTGACTGACACAGTGGCCGTTTATTGAATGAGTTATGCTGGCGCTAATTAATCAGTCTCTAATTCTACTACTCGACACAACTTCATATTAGAGGAATATTTCCAGAATGTTTCGTAAGATTATTAAATATTTCAAATGTATGTGTCCAGTAGCATGTGTGTTCAACGTGAGTCGTGACTGAAAAAGTGGCAATCACTGCCACCGACACTTGACAGCCGCAGTGACAGATCGTAAATTACAATTCGACAGGTGAGGACAAAATGATATCCATCCGCCTAGCTCACTCTATAATTTATAATATCCTGTATATGCACACAGTTTAAGCACATGTGTATACTAATGTTGTATGTAGACAGAAATAACTCAGATACGGTATTAAGAGGGGCAGTCAAACATATTTCTCAACAAAACTCACCTCCGTGGCTCATCTTTGCTTACCCATCATGCATTCCGGAAATATTAACAGGACAGCAGAAATAATTAACGAAATTCATTCTCAGCACGATCACATAGTAGTTTTCATATGAATCACACATTTATACTCAGTAATTTGTAGCATAAATATAGAACATTATTGTATAACTTTATTTAGTTAAAATCGTGGTTGAAATTCTCCAACGTAGAACGTTACCGTAAAATGTTAATATTTACACTCCGAGCAGATCAACGTGTCTTGTTTATGGACCTGTGGCGACTGTGATAGCTTCGAACCATCGTGGGATGACAATCTTCGCCCACCTCCCAAATGCGTCCATGCTATATCTGTTAAACAACCATACAAGACCCGACGCCGACAGGGAGTTCTTGCAGTTGCCCGACTCCGTCGGAGGGCGGAACTAACAACATAACTGTCATAAACATGGCTGAACAGATTACGCCGGCAGAAATGTCGCAGCACTGTTCCAAAGACGATGTGTGGATCGTTATTGATGGCAAGGTGAACTACGTATTCGTTTTAAATTGTAAAGAAAATGTCATAACGCAATAAACATACATGACTTTGTTTTTTGCGCTTCCGGGTTATCGTAAGTTGTAACAGCAGTTATGTTTGCCACGCCCCCTTAATTACCGTAAAACACCAACATCAAATGTTATGAACGACCCGACGTCGCAATTGCGTATATATATAATTATATATATATGATATATCATATATATTATATATATATATATAATATATTTATATATATATATATATCTTATGTATCATATACATGTACAAACGATATACGTTAGTTTGTTGTAAGGACATGCATACATTTTCTTTCTTAAAAAAACACAGTTAAAATGGTAGTTTAACTCTGAATGCAACTTTAATGATAAGCATTACCGGTACCAATGAATATTTAATTAGATTAGACCTATATGCTACTTTGAGAACACATTCTGAGTAAACCACTGGCGTGATAGTGTTGATTGTAGTTGTAAGTGGTTAGTTTGTATTTATTCTTAGGTGTATACACCAAAAAATCCTTTTTTCTCTAACTTGTAGGCCTTATTCAGTATTCATGTGTAACTCGCGAGACGACAGCATTAAGTCTTATATCTATTGTTACAGGTATACGACATGTCAAGTTACATTGCTGATCATCCGGGAGGTGACGTCATACTGAAGCATGCTGGGAAGGATGCGACCCGCTACTTCAATAATGTTTCTGCGCATACTATCGTGAAGGGGCTTATCCAAAATATTATGTGTAAAACTTACATTGGAGAATGTAAAACGGACGCTGCCAGTTGTTAAATAGTGTCCAAAATAATGTATAGAGAGATCTACATTTTGCGTTGTAATCTCAAAATGCCATACCGCAAAAAGTCATGTTTCAAGACAAATGTAAAATTATGTAAAGTTACTAATTTAGACATATTGATATAATATTTCAGACTGTTTGGCCATAAACTAATGTTAATATCTCTGGTGATTACGCATTACATTTTTAATTACGACGTGCATGAAATACCGTAAAAATGTCCCAAACATATAATCATAAAACTAATGTAGTCCACGAGCAATGTACGTTCCATGTTTTCTGTCTGGGCTGTTACAATAAATTAATGCTCTCTATCGCATACCTTAAGAAGCGTTTTTATTACATTATACATTTACGAATTGCATTCCTTTGTAAACATTCGAGACGGTGGCGGGGTAGCATGAACAATCGGTCAAGCACGTGTGGATACGGGACCGATACTCCCAATAGCGACGCCACTCACTATATCAGTTAGTTCCGTCGTAATCCGATACGTTCGCGTTCCTAATAATAACTGTCCCACCGTGTCAGATAGATCATAGAAGTTTAGGCCCGTTGCCGCGTGCGTAACTAACTAATGCGGTATAATAAACTAGTTATGCGCGCATGGAAGAGCAAAGACGTTAGCCTCTACAATAAGCTTAATCTCTACAGAACATTCGTAGTACCTATGTCTTTGTGATATATCTGGGGGAAAGACCACATTAAGGATTCGTCCGCAATTACCCAGTTAAAGAGTGCCCTTGAAAATAGCGATTTGGTGTGATGTGTGGATTTTTTTCGAGCACTTTTACACGGGACGTGTTGGTCCAATGAATAGTGAAAGTACTACTGCATTGGATCTCTCACGAGGTAGCAATAAATATGCGCTTGCATATTCGCACAGTGGCTATTTTGCAGAACGCACCAATATTTCGAAATCCGTCACCATATTGGCTCGAAATTGGGGGCATCGGGTTTGGGTGGATTTTTCTGAAAAACGAGGTATGAGAATTTCACGAATTTTTGTCGTGAAATTCAGTACTTGTGTCAATGGAGGTTAATTATGCTGTTAAAATGTTAAGAAAACTGTTAAAGAAATGTTGCAGGAATTGAAGGAAACGTTATAATGGCCGCCTATGTAACATCTAATGTGGTCTTACCCCGTCTATTAGCACTGATGCTCAAATTCACGGGGCAACAAACCAAGCACAGTAGGAATCACAATTACATACTTGTCGTAAACACCTTCCCGCGGACCATTTTATTTCTGCAGTAGACGATAATTACGTATACCTGCGAACTTTTTTGTTGAAATCCGGGAGATTCATCAGCTGTTCTGCACTCTTCCCTTGTCGCACTGTCTCGTCGCTTGACATTGGAAGACTGTGGGTGCTGTTGGAGATTTTTCGTCGCCGGAAATTCAGCGGTTCCGCACGTCTCAGCTCGTCTGCGTGGTGTTGCGCTGTCTCGACGACGGGGAAGGCGTGCTGTTGAAGATTTTTAGTGAATATCCAGATTTGCCTATATTCTGGGGAACCGGTAGATACATACAACATCCAGTAGACTCCTGGATATTCCGGGAGAGTTGGCAGGTATATTTCTCATGTTAATTTCTGCAGTAGACAATTACGCCATGCTAAATATTTACAGGTGGAGTGAACGTTAGGACCCAGTGACGCCGTCTCACCACCAGCAGCCGACACGTAGTAAGTTAATTACTCAAAATAACTACCTTTGTGGTGTTTGAAATGCGTTTTCTATTGGTAATTCAGTGGTCAGTGATTCAAGGAAACCAATGGACAAAGAAAGAGGATCCTAGAAGGAAATATTGCCAGACTGTTCCCAACATTAGCGCAGTAATGTGTGTGTGTGTGTGTGTGTGTGTGTGTGTGTGTGTGTGTGTGTGTGTGTGTGTGTGTGTGTGTGTGTGTGTGTGTGTGGGTGTGGGTGTGTGTGGTCTGTGTGTGGTGTGTATGTGTGTGTGTGTGTGTGTGTGTGTGTGTGTGTGTGTGTGTGTGTGTGTGTGTGTGTGTGTGTGTGTGCATGTGTGCGTGCGTGTGTGTATACATATATATATATATTATATATATATAATATATATCAGTTATCTCCGCTCTGCCCTATATAAGACAGCAAGTGCTCTCCTTCGCTGGAACGCAATAGTGTCCATGCAATTTCAACGGTGAAACAACGCAAGCTCTTCTGGATTGGCCACACTAGTCCGTCCAACAACATTGTGGAGCGCAGTGGCACAGCAGATAGAACATCAAACTCTCAATCGAGTGAACCTGGGTTCGAATCCTGTGCTGACGTTTCGAACCTTGAGGAAGTTCGTTCACTCTACGTTGTTCCATTTCGCTCAGTTGTTTGAATGAATACCTAGCTATAGACAGTGGTGGTGGAGAGGCCTTAGCTACGTTTTGTGGTGGTGTGCCGCACAAGTCTCACACGCAATCAGTTTGGATGGTGGACCGTCTGAATATCTCGTGGTTGATGCAAGAACGAGGGGCCTCCAAATGTTATTTGTGCAAAAGTGAAAGTGCGTCAAGACAGAGGTTCATGCGCCCAGCGAACGCGATGTCTGCGCCGTAACTTATTGTTTAGGTTAAGGCCCGGGGCCTGTTTCATGAAGTGTTCTTAAAGTTGGCATTGACTTAGCGTCAAGTGTTTGCATAAACTCCCATGTTCGCCTATTAAAAAAAACTGCGTCATTTACTAAGACAATCATCTTAGCGTTAAAACTAAGTGAAATGAAATGATAAATGTCTTTGAAACTTCGAACACATAGACTTAGTACTCTTGTCAAGTAATGTGCCACATATGAAGCCTATTCATTGCGAAGTCATGTCACTAAGCCCGCTTAAACGTGCGTACATTCATGTTGTTGACGTCACCACATGCAGGGCCACTGAGCGCACCCTATCCTTTGGCACGGCGAACGGCGGTGCGGCCTGTTGTTTCAGACTGTACCCTGTATATGAAATTGCAGTCGCGAATTTAATATTTTTATATCACTATAAAGATAATACTCTTATCTACACGTTTGTCGCTGGATGTACACAGGAACTTTTTACTTTTTTAATTATTGCCGTTTGAACATCGCGAATGCTCAACCTTGCATGATATCCGCTGCAGCAAGATTAAGCATTCGCGATGTTCAAACGGCAATAACTCAAACACTAAAAACAAATACTGGGTACATCCAGCGACAAACGTGTAGATAAAATTATTATCTTTTGTTGTTGGGTTTTGCTTATCCATTTCCGGACGTTGCAGCCTTGATGGATTGATGGATTGTCTATAGACAGCTCTTTCGTTTGCCAGTCTCCCCACTCGCCAGACATAGACTCGCATCCATTCCTCTATGTCCTTCCCCCATTGTCTCCAAGGTCTTCCTCCGCTTCTTCTGCCTTCCACTTTTCCTTCCATTATTAGTCTCTCTAGAGACTGATGCCGTTTCACATGGCCGAAATAACTTAGTTTCTGTTTCTTTACAAAGTTCAATAAAGTCCCGGGTATAACACCAAGCTCTTCTGCGATGGATTCGTTAGTTCTGCGTTCAGTCCACGAAACTCGTAATATCTTTCTATAACACTTGTTTTCAAATGCATTTATACGTTTAGTAATGTTCTTATTAAGAGTACAGGTTTCGCATCCATATGTAGCCGTTGGAAATATGCAGACTCGGATAAATCGTAGTTTCATATCTTTGTTCGTTGCTTTCCACAGCTTCTTCATCTCCGTCAACTTTTTACTCGCCATTGCCAACCTCCGCTTGATCTCTTTCGTCCCATCTCCATCCGCTTCTATCAGTGACCCCAGATATTCAAAACTGTCCACTCGTTCTATTTCCTCGCCATCTACTGTGACCTCTGATGGTTCTCGACATCCCTTCACATCCATAATCTTAGTCTTCTTTACGTTTAGTTTCAATCCTTTCATCTCGCTGTGCTCTTTAACAGTAGTTATCAGTTTATCCAATCCTTCTTTTGTAACGGATATTAACGCTGTGTCATCGCCATATCTCAATTCATATATCTCCTGTCCATTCACTTTCAGTCCATTAAAAAACTTGCTTCTCGTGTCAGTCTCGACTTCTCTCATGATATTCTTTGTGTATAGACTGAATAGGTGGGGGAACAAAATGCACCCGTCTCACTCCCTTGTCGAATGGGAACCAATCTGTGGTACCACACTCTAATCTCACTGCAGACTGCTGTCCAACATATAAATATTGGATAAGTGATGTAATTTTCTGGTCAAATCCCAAAGGGTATCAAGGTTTTGCAGAGTTGTTGATGACTAACATTATTAAAAGCTTTTGAATAATCGATGAAACAGATCCTAAGGTCATGATTGAATTCTCTGCATTTCTGAATTAACATCTTCAGGTTGAAAATGTGATCTCTTGTTCCTCTTCCAGTCCGGAAACCAGCTTGTGTTCTGTTGACTTCACATTATAATTTTGTTGTGATTCTCGTCATTATGATTTTTAGCATAATTCTGCTCGCATGGCTGATGAGGGATATAGTCCTGTGGTTTGAACATTCTTGTATGTCACCTTTTTTCGGTATTGGTATAAGGATGGCTCGTTTCCAGTCCATGGGCCATGTTTCACTTCTCCATATTTTCTTGCATAATGCGTGATAGATATCCACGCCTGCTTCTCCACTTGCTCTTATTAGCTCTACAGTGATGTTATCAGTGCCAGGTGATTTTCCGTCTTTTATACTTTTTATTGCCCACTCCACCTCTGAACGCAAAGGCTCAAGTTCATCTTCTGGTTCTGTCCTCTCTCTGCCTTCATCCATGTCTACCTCTTCTGTTTCTTCTTTCTTAAACATGCTTTCACAATATTGCTTCCATCTTTCAAGTATGTCATCGCTTTCTGTCAGAGTCATTCCCGTTTCATTTTTAATAACGTCAAGTCTAGGTTTGAACGACTGTGTCATAAACTTGATTTCCTCGAACATACTGCGACTATCGTTCCTTCTCATACATAGTTCTATCTTTTCGCATTTCTTCTCTAGATATTTCTTCTTGTCTTCCTTACACATTCGTTTAATCATCTATTATCTTTACGATGAGATAAAAAAAACATTAAATCCCACTGCAAGTTTGAGCATTCGCAATGTTCGAACTGCAATAACTCAAAAAGTAAAAAATTCATGTGTGCATCCTGCGACACATTTGTAGGTAAGATTATTATCTTTACGGTGATATAAAAAATCTTAAATTCAACGAATGCTATTTTAGGTACGACCTGAAACACCAACCCGCATAGATGCCCGCCATCCTAAATCCTAGCGGTGTTACCTGCGGTGACGTCACAACGACCGGTGTTGCAACAAACTGTATAGAAAATGTACAGAAAAGCGCGACCTAAAGGGGCCTTCAAAATGGTGACCGAGGAGGTTAAAAATTAGGTGAATATCAGGACACTATTTTTATATTATATTTCATTCAGATTGGGAATAAAACAGATTCATTTCGCTTAGTCTTTAAGAACGTTCTTAGCCGCTTCACGAAACCGGCCCTTGGTTTTTTATTAAATATTTGCGTGCGAGCGTGCATGCATGTTAATATATTATACGTTTCAAAAATAAATTTCCACTGAAATAATTTGCACCAATTTACGCGATTTCCTTTTTAATAGATCGTGCTAATTTCATGAAGTAAAACTGTCACATTTCTATTAAATATTTTCTAATATACAATGCAGAACACCTGACAGTGAATCTGCTGAGTTTATTATAGGGACTCGACGACAGTGTAGCTTAAGTCTGAATGTGGTGACTTCCGCGCGAGTGGTGGTACTGACGTCACATCCGTTTCAGCAGGAGTCACTCGTACCGATGTCCTCTCTGAGAAATCAGTAGATGCACTGAAACGACGAGAAACAGAAATGTTGCGTATAATTTATATATTAGTATATTTTTACTAATATGTTTGACTAATTCATTTGTTTGATATAGTATATGAAGTCTTAGGTATTCTTATTTCTTTACTTGTATTATTATATTTATTTTTAGCATATTAATTGATTGTTGTATAACTGCCGAACAAAGTTTTACTTTGGATTATATACTACAGGCCCGTAACCAGGTTTTGCTGAGGGGGGTGTTCGTTTTGTTGATATTTTGTTATACCTGTACATATATATATATATCTATGTTGTTGTTAGGAATATATGTATATATAGATGTATATATACAATATGTATATACATACATACATATATATACATACATATTATATGTATATATATATAATATATATATATTATATATATTACATATATATATACATATAATATATATATATATACATATATTCCTAACGGCAACATATGCTGATCAGATATGTATATAGCGCCGCGCTAGGCAGACCGATCTTTTTAGGCAGACCAAGGTATTGTATACTCGACTTCACGACCAATATTTATGTGAGTGATGTTACAAATAAACGGCAAACCTACTGCTACATATGCATAATAACAACAGCAAGCAATTGTAACGATATTCAACGTTTATATAAGAGGTTTATTAATGTATATGCGAAAATTATTGCTTTTGATTGAAATCAGTAGGGAATCACAATTAATGTGCAGCAGAAGGGGTAGTGAAGACAGATGATCTTGGCACATTCAGATTGATTCATTTGAAAGTGTTCAGCTGCTTCGGTGGCACATTAACTTATAAGAGACTCTTTAGTTGCAGTTTCCTTGGGAAACGGTCTGCAAAATAATTTGTTGATTGACATCAACAGGAACATATTAGTGGATGTCCATCAGTGCAAGTTAGGAGAGACGTTCTTGGCCCATACTGGCCCGCGTGAAGGTTTTCAGACGTCATAGAGCGCTGGCACTTCTTTCGCATTCGCATGACGTTGTGGGGATTGCATAGGCCAATTGCAACAACACACATATGTTGGGGAATGATTCTCGCTGGCAATCCTTGATTGCCTTTGCACAGCTGTTTGGGCAGTCCTTTGGCTCTTTGCTGCGATAGCGTTGCTCCCATCCATGCAACTCTTCTGGTGGCACGCTCGGAGATGGCAGATCACCTTTGTACACGGCGACTGCTCCTGCATGTTTAGGCTTCTGCTTGTACAACACTGCTGGGACCAGGTCTAGGAGTGAAGTACTTCTCTTGGATAATGCTGAAATCCCCCTTCCAAAACGAGATCGTATCTGCAGGTTTTAATTCTGTGCTCATTTCATTGAACAGCTGGTGGTGTGAGGTTCACCTGGGGTTCGTTTTAGGAGGTGGTTCGTAAAAGTGGGATTAATCCGTACCCCCAAAAAATCATGTATCATATTTACAACTTAAAATTTTATGCAAATTTCCCTAAACAGCTGAAAGTATTTATTGATTGCTATGCCGGGTATGACGGGTTCGAACGGGGGGTTAGTTTTTGCATAGGATTAGTTCGAACCTCCCAAACAAAAGTCATCATATTTTGTTTTAATTTAATTCTGAACAGATTTCGCTGAGCAGCTAAAGTAATTATTGATTACTACGCAGCTGGTTTAGCTAGAAAAGGGGGGTGGGTGAGGGCATAGGCGACGGTTCGAGGGGGGTCGTTTTTGAAGGGGGGTTCGTAAAAAGGGGGGTTCGGATGAACCCCCGGACCCTCCCCCTGGTTACGGACCTGTATTACTACAACAACTCCTAATAGAACTACTAATACTACTACTAATAACGCGCTGTACAGAAGTGCAGTTCAGATTTCACAATAACAAACGTTGAACTAGGAAACCAACATTGAGTTTGAATTTGCTAAATCTAATCAGCGTGAATGGGAGTGTGAATTAAATATCAGATGATATCTTGCGACTTGCATTCCGCTTTAATCGTACTCGACGGTGGCGTAGTGGCACACGTAATCGGATACGTATGTTACTACTCCGTAACCTCGTTCAATTACAGCTGCGTGCAATTTACAAAGGTACAATCTGATATAATAACTGGCTTTGCCAATTATCACTGTGAAATGAATAAGACTGGACCTGGGTGGAATGTTGGGAACTTGTGACATAGTATTTTCAAAATAGCAAGAAGGGAAGACGGGTATACATTAAGACGGGTATACATTAAGCTGAGGTCGTTCATATATACTCGGACACTCGGATAGAGAAGATGCCATTGAGCAGAGAAACCAAACAGTTCGGTCCGTCACGTCAGGGAAGGCACCAAATGCTCTACATTAGCTCGCGAAACGTCGGCTAAAAGTACATAGTAACCGTTTCTATATAAGTTTCTAATTAACCTTTTGGCAACGTTTTGTGGTGTTTAAACCAAAGTTATTCATATATGTTTCCTTAGAGGGTACGAATTGCCTTCGTTTTGTTCTTGTTGAAAAGGAGGAAGGCCACGGAAGAGGTAGAATGACAAAATTAAACATGACACTGGATTCCCGCTTTTAACAGCAGAGCGGTGTGCTCTAGACAGGACGAAATAGAGGAGTGTGAAATCAAGGAGGAGAGCGAGTGGCCAAATTGGCATAGGCATTTAAATAAAGTCAAGTGTTCTTGTTGTTTATTCGCATTCTTTTTGTTATCATTCGTGTTACTGGGTCCTCGGACCTGTTGGAATCTGAATAAATACAATACAATACAAGTGCCCTGACTTCCCCGACTCCCAATAAAATAAAGGCTTCCTTGTCCTCGTCCCCGGCGTCGATGCCCTGGGTGACAACCTCATTAACTCTAGACCCTAAACAAAACAATTTTTGGAATGGCATCTATAGAAGATATCCAATTTTCTATAGATTGTTTTTACTATATTTACTACATAAGTATATATAATGTTACATAATTATATATAATTTCTGTAGAATATTCAAACAAAAAGGTATGTGGCCACGAAAACGAAAGTATAAGTTAAAACATATGTAACTCTATAGAACAAGAACAAGAAAGTTTTATTTAGACCCCAATTACAATATATGTATAATATCAAATTAACGTAACATGAATAGGCATATATATTCATATATACAAATGCAGTGTAATTTCAAATTAGATGGGGTCTGTGACTCCTACTAAGACAATAACAGTCGCTCTCATAGGAGCCACAATAATAATTTGTTTCAACTCAATTTTTCCGAAGGAAGTGCAAATGTAAATATGCAGGAAAAGAAAAGAAACCGAGATTACTTCATTACATATATATGCATGTATTGGAGTATTAATGGTATGTTAAAATAAACAAATACTAGTTGTCAATAGTACACATCAATATACTTGTAAAAAAAACATGTGTATATGCATAAATACAATATCCATATGCTGATATGTATATGTATATATAATACATATCCATACATATCACATACAATAATACAGTTTTAATGACTTTGATAGCATGTATAGCAGTTTAATATTGTACACATATCTACGTATTTGTCTAATAAATTGTTTTTTGCGTAATTACCAAAACTTCTGAAGCTATGTGTTCCAAACTTCTCTGTGACTAACTTTGAGGTATTGTTAATGACATGTGGCAACCTGTATCTAAGACATCTTTTGGCAAATTCATGTTTTGTTCTGAATGGGTGTAACTCTGTTTTTTTCCTTGTGTTGTAATTGTGTACGTAAGCATTTGTATTTAATTTCCAATTTAATAGGTATGCAGGGAGGTCATGATGTACATATTTATGATAAAACTTAAGTTCATGTAATTTTAACATGTCATCAATTTTTAAGATATTCAATTTTTTTTTAAAGTGGCTCAGAGTGTGAATTATATTTACTTATAGATAAAATTCTCATAGCTTTCTTTTGTATTTTCAACATTCGACTACCTTGGTATCCCCACACCATAATACAATAGTTGATATGTGATAAAAATAACGTATTATATAAGATCATTTTTATTTCTAGAGGAAAGATATATTTTAGTCTGTTTAAGATGCCAACTGTTTTGGAACACTTGTTTTCAATGTGTTTATTCCAATTTAAATTTGTATATAAAGTAAGTCCTAAAAAATTAAATTCATCCACTCTTTCTATGTTTGTACCATTGATGTTGAGCGTAAAGTTATCGACAGTTTTATTTTGCATGTGAAAAATCATATATTTAGATTTGTTTCTGTTTAATGATAATTTATTAATGTTTAAACATTCAATTATTTTAAGGGGTTCATCATTTATTGCCGATTCGATATTTCTATTTGGGGAATTACCATGAAAATAATTGATGGTGCTAAATAAGGTGGTATCGTCGGCATGCATGATAAAGTTAAACATTTCGCCAGCTTTAGGAAAATTATTAATGTATAATATGAATAATAGGGGACCAAGAATAGATCCTTGTGATACACCAATTGTGATAGGTAGGATATCAGAACTTTCATTTTGAAATTCGGTGTATTGTCTTCTATTGCTTAAGTAGCTATTAAATAGATTCAGGGTAGGACTCTGTAATCCATAATATCTTAGTTTATTTAATAATATCGAGTGATCAGCTGTATCGAAGGCCTTAGAGAGGTCAAGAAAAATACTGAAAGGAACATAATTTTTTTCAATTTGTGTAATTATTCTATTTACTAGTTCAAGTGATGCATACTCGGTAGAGTGTTTTTCCTAAAACCATATTGATTTTTAACAAATAGATCAGAATCATTAAAGTATGCTGTTAGTTTTTTGCTCACGGTAGACCCACTCACGAGAACGGTTCCTTGCCCCAGCCGGCGATGGCGATGAAGATTCGTGAAGGCAGATCCCTCGCCGGATTGATGGGGTAGCCCATGTTGAGACAGAAACACATGCCGATGTTGGTGACGATGAAGCCGACACACAGCGGCAGCATGCCGGGGGACGGGCGCAACGTGTTGCGTGGGTCAGTCAGAGCGAGGATGCCGATCATCAGCATGCCCGTGCCGACGAGCTGGTCAAGCATGGCGCCTTTCGCCGTCAGGTAGGACCGCGGAAACGTCGTGAAGATGCCCGCTGTAGCGTTGGCGCCGAGCGTTACGCGGACACCGCTGTCGTAGCTGTTTATCGCCTCTGTAGCGAGAAGGGGAACAGCACAGTAGGTTATAATATAAGTTCGTAGGCGTCGGAAAAGCGGAGGGGGTTTGTGAGAGGGTGCTGGGGGCTGAGTCACCTAATACTGTAATTAGAGGGGTGAGCTGAGCTGCCAATATTTATTGAATTTGTGTCGACGTTTTCGGTCAGCGTCAAGGGTGGTGGAGTTTGAGGCTGAACAGCATTGTAAATGTGTCAATTTCACGATAAATCCAGCAGGTATCAATTGAAACAGTACACACACACGCACACGCACACGCACACACACACGCACGCACGCACGCACGCACACACACGCACGCACGCACACACACACGAACTTATAACTTATGTAAAATAAAGCATCGGCTAAATACCGACTAAAGGAGGTACAAAAACTAGTAACTGCTTCAAAATCAATCAAGTAATAAAAAGTAATTAATTAATTAAATGTAATACAAAATCAACCATGTTAGTGATGACATGTAATGGTTACTGGAATCGTTTCTATAAATAATATTCAAATGCTGCCTTAAAAATAGGAGTTTTATGTTGAGACTTGAACTGTTCAAGACTTCCTGACCATCTTACCGTAGTAAACACCCCACACTACTACTGATGCGATGAAGCCGCCAAGGTACTGGCCGAGTAGGTAGTGCGGCACCTTACGCCAAGGGAACCTCCCTACCGCCGCCGACGCCACTGTCACGGCAGGGTTTATGTGCGCACCTATGAACAGGAAAAAGGGGTTGTGACGCACATAACGGGATGTGACGTCAACTTTGCTGAATATGTCCTAACTTGGCAAGCAAACGTATTAGGTTTTTAAATAATTTTGTATATTATATTAATGGCAAGGGTTGTGATTTTGTAAGCATTATCACCCTTTGCGCCTCCGAGGACAGGATTGTACTAAATGTAAATGAAACGGACGTCACGTCGACGACGAAATTAATGACCAATCAAAATGCACAATGTCATTCAGCCATGAAAAACATCTGTATTAAACATTTAGGCAGTCAAAAAACTAAAGAAATGTCGAAAAATACATCAAAATAAAAAATACCTTCTTATTTTGATCCCTAAGTCGACGTCCTACATTGAAAGAAGCTTGACCAACGAAAGGTTGCGTTTCACGGAACAGTGACGTGTCTGGGTGGATGAACACATCGGTTGTTGACAAGTAGCACAATTCCTGCGGATGCCTCTGCTTTATGTAAATTAGTTTACCTGATCGATAAAATACTATATATGACTAACTAAGCGTAATCAAAAAATAATGGCGATTCTTGCTGCAGTTATTCTTAAAATTGTGAACGAATCAAATTCGTTTGCATTTCAAAAGCATACCGCTATGACCTGCTCTGTGTAGGCCGGTTTACACGAACGGTTAATTGTTCAATTGGTCGGCCGACAACTGACACTGCCGGGGAGAGCAAATACGCCCATCGTGGATTTTCATCAAAGCTGATGTCAAAATTAAGGTAGCAATATCACATCGCTCGTTTAAACGTACACATCGTTCAGTTGCGCATTGTCGTGCGAAACGGTGTCGCCCGATTAATCCGGGTTTGAGATGGACATGAAAAAGCTAATCCAATTGCCACTGTTTCCTTTATCAGTTGACACAAAAAATAGCCACGTGATGGGAGCAAAACGTAATATTTACCCGGTGTCACAGGCCGAAATTACCCTGTGCCAGGAGTAAACAAATGCGTATACTGCGTATGCGTGCGCAAGCGCAGTGAACAACGTGCCCCGCCGTGCCCCCCTTAGCTGTTCTGCCGTGCGGCGCCACAAGTTATCTAATTTTAGTTCCTGTCTTCAAATCTTTTTTAGAAATTCCTGCAAGTAATTTCACACGTTTTATAATTTATTTTTATATTACGTATTCTAGCAATTGTAATGTTACACTCACACGTATTTCTACAACTAATAAGCTTAGTAGAAACACCTATTTCTGGAACGATCACAAGAGGTGACAACAGTAGTTATTATGTTACTCTCGGTAAGTGTCAAGGACAAAGAACAAAGGAAAGCGGCGAAACATCAAAGGGTTTTGCATGATTTTTATTAGTAATTGAGTCGTTTTGGTGCATTCAGGAATGCAGTGCGATGACAGCTTACTTATAAAAAACGTTTGATTGATTGCCTTAATTTTATGAATGAACGGTGTGCGCGCCCTCTAGTGAGGCTATTAATTAGTACCTTAATTTTATGAATGAACGGTGTGCGCGCCCTCTAGTGAGGAAACTAATTAGTACTAATTAGTGATTCATTATTAATACAGTCTTAGTGACTAATTAGGTCAAAGGTCAGAGGTCGAAGGTCAGAGATCAGAGGTCAAATGTCAAATATTATGTGGTTATATGTGTGTGGTTATATGGGTATATGGTGCTGCCCTCTAGTGAATGAGCAAACATAAAATTAATCGATAATTGTAGTGCTGACATTTAGTGACTATAATATAATCAATAATCGATGACTATATATAGCGTATGGTTATGTGCGTGGTTATGACGTATGCGTGGTCATATGTGTGGTTATGAGGTATGCGTGGTTATATGTCTGGTTATGAGGTGGTGACGTTTGCAATGAAATAAATACACTGTATTGCGAATATTTGTATTAATTGTAGGTTCCTGTGCAAGCTATATGAAGTTTACAACTTCAGCTTAATAATAATGCCACCAAAACAATGTCGAAATAAGATATCTCCACGGTTAGAGCAGTGGCGTCTTATACCAGAGGTGGTAGGGTAGTGGTTAGTGCTCTCATACTGAGGTGGTCGTGTAGTGTTTGAGCAGTGAACTCTCATACCAGAGGCGGGAGTGTAGTGGTTAGAGCAGTGGGCTCTCTTACCAGAGGTGGTAGTGTAGTGGTTAGAGCAGTGAATTCTCATACCAGAGGTGGTAGTGTAGTGGCTAGGGCAGTGGACTCTCATACAGTGGTGGTCTTGTAGTGTTTGAGCAATGGACGCAAGGTATACTGCCCATTAACCTGCAATGTGTACTGCCCACTAACCTGCAAGGTATACTGCTAACTAACCCGCAAGGAATACAAGGTGACCGTGGAAGAATGGTGCTGGATGGGAGGTTGTTAGGCGTGGTTCAGGGGCCCCCACCCCCACAGTGGACTCTGATACAAGAGGCGGAAACGTAGTGGTTAGAGCAGTGGGCTCTCTTACCAGAGGTGGTAGCGTAGTTGTTAGGGCTCTCATACCAGATGTGGTAGTGTAGTGCTTAGGGAAGTGGAATCTCGTACAAGAGGTAGTGGTGTAGTGGTTAGAGCAGTGGAGTCTTATACCAGAGGTGATAGTGTAGTGGTTAGTGCTCTCATACTGAGGTGGTCGTGTAGTGTTTGAGCAGTGGACTCTCTTACCAGAGGTGGTAGTGTAGTGGTTAGAGCAGTGAATTCTCATACCAGAGGTGGTAGTGTAGTCCTTAGGGTAGTGGACTATCGTACAAGAGGTGGTACTGTAGTGGTTAGAGCAGTGACCTCATATACCAGAGGTGATAGTGTAGTGGTTAGTGCTCTCATACAGAGGTGGTAGTTTAGCGGTTAGGGCAGAAGACTCTCGTACCAGAGGTGGTAGTGTAGTGGTTAGAGCAGTGCACTCTCAAACAGAGGTGGTAGTGTAGTGGATAGAGCAGCGGACTCTCATTTGAAGAGGTGGTAGTGTAGTGGCTAGGGCAGTGGACTCTCATACAGTGGTGGTCGTGTAGTGTTTAAGCAGTGGACGCAAGGTATACTGCCCATTAACCTGCAATGTGTACTACCCGTTAACCTGCAATGTGTACTGCCCACTAACCTATAAGGTATACTGCTAACTAACCCGCAAGGAATACAAGGTGACCGTGGGAGGAGGTGGTAGTGTAGTGGTTAGAGCAGCAGACTCTCATTTGAAGAGGTGGTAGTGTAGTGGCTAGGGCAGTGGACTCTCATACAGAGGTGGTCGTGTAGTCAGTAACCTTGCCAGACTCGGCTGTTTTGTGGTATCCGTGTTAGAGCGCACGGAGTCCACTCACTACGCTCTTATAAATAGGGCGGTCAAGAACGCCGCAAGGTGTACTGCCCACTAACCCGCAAGGTGTACTGCCCACTAACTTGTAAGGTGTACTGCCCACTAACCCGCAAGGTGTACTGCCCACTAACCCGCAAGGTGTACTGCCCATTAACTTGTAAGGTGTACAGCCCTGGTAGTGTAAGGAATAGAGCAGTGGACTCTCAGTCAAGAGGTGGTAGTGTATTGGTTAGAGCAATGGACTCTCATACCAGAAGTGGTAGTGTAGTGGTTAGGGCTCTCACACCAGAGGTGATAACGTAGTGCTTAGGGCAGAGGACTCTCATATCAGAGGTGGTAGTTTAGCGGTTAGGGCAGTGGACTCTCGTACCAGAGTTGGTAGTGTAGTGTTTAGAGCAGTTGATTCTCATACAGAGGTGGTAGAGTAGTGGTTAGAGCAGCGGAGTGTAGTGACTAGGGCAGTAGACTCTTTTTCAGATGTGGTCGTGTAGTGTTTGAGCAGTGGAATCTGATACCAGAGGCGGGAGTGTAGTGTTTAGAGCAGTGGGCTCTCTTACCAGAGGTGGTAGCGTAGTTGTTAGGGCTCTCATACCAGAGGTGGTAGTGTAGTACTTAGGGCAGTGGACTCTCGTACAAAAGGTGGTGGTGTAGTGGTTAGAGCAGTGGCGTCTTATACCAGAGGTGGTAGTGTAGTGGTTAGTGCTCTCACACTGAGGTGGTCATGTAGTTTTGAGCAGTGGACTCTCATACCAGAGGCGGGAGTGTAGTGGTTACAGCAGTCGGCTCTCGTACCAGAGGTGGTAGTGTAGTGCTTAGGGCAGTGGGCTCTCATACCAGAGGTGGTAGTGTAGTGGTTAGAGCAGCGGACTCTCATTCAAGAGGTGGAAGTGTAGTGACTAGGGCAGTAGACTCTTTTTCAGATGTGGTCGTGTAGTGTTTGAGCAGTGAACTCTCATACCAGAGGTGGTAGGGTAGTGCTTAGGTCAGTGGGCTCTCATACCAGAGGTGGTAGTGTAGTGGTTAGAGCAACGGAATCTCATTCAAGAGGTGGGAGTGTAGTGACTAGGGCAGTAGACGCTTTTTCAGATGTGGTCGTGTAGTGTTTGAGCAGTGAACTCTCATACCAGAGGCGGGAGTGTAGTGGTTAGAGCAGTGGGCTCTCATACCAGAGGTGATAACGTAGTGCTTAGGGCAGTGAACTCTCATACCAGAGGTAGTAATGTAGTGCTTAGGGCAGTGAACTCTCATACCAGAGGTAGTAATGTAGTGCTTAGGGCAGTGGACTCTCATACCAGAGGTGATTGTGTTGTGGTTTGTGCTCTCATACAGAGGTGGTAGTTTAGCGGTTAGTGCTCTCGTAATACAGGTGGTAGTGTAGTGTTTGAGCAGTAAACTCTCATACCTGAGACGGGAGTGTAGTGGATAGAGCAGTGGGCTCTCTTACCAGAGGTGGTAGCGTAGTTGTTAGTGCTCTCATACCAGAGGTGGTAGTGTAGTACTTAGGGCAGTGGACTCTCGTACAAAAGGTGGTGGTGTAGTGGTTAGAGCAGTGGCGTCTTATACCAGAGGTGGTAGTGTAGTGGTTAGTGCTCTCACACTGAGGTGGTCATGTAGTTTTGAGCAGTGGACTCTCATACCAGAGGCGGGAGTGTAGTGGTTACAGCAGTCGGCTCTCGTACCAGAGGTGGTAGTGTAGTGCATAGGGCAGTGGGCTCTCATACCAGAGGTGGTAGTGTAGTGGTTAGAGCAGCGGAATCTCATTCAAGAGGTGGAAGTGTAGTGACTAGGGCAGTAGACTCTTTTTCAGATGTGGTCGTGTAGTGTTTGAGCAGTGAACTCTCATACCAGAGGTGGTAGGGTAGTGCTTAGGGCAGTGGGCTCTCATACCAGAGGTGGTAGTGTAGTGGTTAGAGCAACGGAATCTCATTCAAGAGGTGGGAGTGTAGTGACTAGGGCAGTAGACTCTTTTTTAGATGTGGTCGTGTAGTGTTTGAGCAGTGAACTCTCATACCAGAGGCGGGAGTGTAGTGGTTAGAGCAGTGGGCTCTCATACCAGAGGTGATAACGTAGTGCTTAGGGCAGTGAACTCTCATACCAGAGGTAGTAATGTAGTGCTTAGGGCAGTGAACTCTCATACCAGAGGTAGTAATGTAGTGCTTAGGGCAGTGGACTCTCATACCAGAAGTGATTGTGTTGTGGTTTGTGCTCTCATACAGAGGTGGTAGTTTAGCGGTTAGTGCTCTCGTAATACAGGTGGTAGTGTAGTGTTTGAGCAGTAAACTCTCATACCTGAGACGGGAGTGTAGTGGATAGAGCAGTGGGCTCTCTTACCAGAGGTGGTAGTGTAGTGGTTAGAGCAGTGAATTCTCATACCAGAGGTGGTAGTGTAGTGCTTAGGGTAGTGGACTATCGTACAAGAGGTGGTAATGTAGTGGTTAGAGCAGTGGCCTCTTATACCAGAGGTGATGGTGTAGTGGTTAGTGCTCTCATACAGAGGTGGTAGTTTAGCGGTTAGGGCAGTGCACTCTTATATAGAGGTGGTAGTGTAGTGGTTAGAGCAGCGGACTCTCATTTGAAGAGGTGGTAGTGTAGTGACTAGGGAAGTGGACTCTCATACAGTGGTGGTCGTGTAGTGTTTGAGCAGTGAACGCAAGTTATACTGCCCATTAACCTGCAATGTGTTCTACCTATTAACCTGCAATGTGTACTGCCCCACTAACCTGTAAGGTATACTGCTAACTAATCCGCAAGGTATACTGTACAAGGTGACCGTGGGAGGAGGTGGTAGTGTAGTTGTTAGAGCAGTGGACTGTTATACCAGAGGTGATAGTGTTGTGGTTTGTGCTCTCATACAGAGGTGGTAGTTTAGCGGTTAGGGCAGTGGACTCTCGTACCAGAGTTGGTAGTGTAGTGTTTAGAGCAATGTATTCTCATACAGAGGTGGTAGTGTAGTGGTTAGAGCAGCAGAATCTCATTCAAGAGGTGGGAGTGTAGTGACTAGGGCAGTAGACTCTTTTTCAGATGTGGACGCAAGGTATACTGCCCGTTAACCTGCAATGTGTACTACCCGTTAACCTGCAATATGTACTGCCCACTAACCTGCAAGGTATACTGCTAACTAACCCGCAAGGTATACAAGGTGACCGTGGGAGAACGGTGTTGGATGGGAGGTAGGCGTGGTTCAGGGCCCTTTCGTTACGAACGCCACCTCGTCCACGGGCCAGTGTCCCTTACCCGCGCATCATTCAACGCGGTGGATTATTTTATGCCAGACAACGCTCATAAACGGACCTCCTGGACAAAACTTTTAGTGTAGTAAATATAAACTCACCGTCTCCTTTAATTCTCTATAATCCGACTATTGCACCAATAAATCCACCTTCAATTCAGCAGCAGTCTTATTTGTCTAGCAAGCTTTCATTATGAATTCTCCGCCTAGCATTCATTCCTTGCAAGCTCGTATTACAACGCCGACGCTGCTGACCTGTGATCTATAGCTTAGTTAAGCTGTAGCCGGCTTACGCGCGAGCGCGCCTGCCCGCGCTAGGCACCCTTCCTCAGCACACACACCCCCCCCCCAGCCTCGCTAACGGACCTCCGCCCGGCGTTCGAACAGCCCCTCGTCCCGGGTGCCGTGTCTCTCGCGGTGGATTAGCTTACTTCAACATAAACTCCTAGCCGCGTTCTTTCGCGCGGTGGATTATTCTACACCATGAACTCCTAGGCCGCCTATAAACGGACAAAACTACGGCTAATGCCTAGACCGCATTTAGTATAGTACAACCTTATTTGTCTAGCTAGCTTTCGTTATGAATTCTCCGCCTAGCATTCATCCCGTGCAAGCTCGTAATACTAGTGGCTAAGACCTAAGTATAAGGTGTAAGGTGTAGCACACAGTGGTTAAGACATAAGTATAAGGTATAAGGTATAGTGCATAGTGGTTAAGACATAAGTATAAGGTATATGGTATAGCGCATAGTGGTTAAGACATAAGTATAAGGTATAAGGTATAGCGCATAGTGGTTAAGACATAAGTATAAGGAATAATGTGTGGTGTGTGACTCTGTCACAAGGGTTGAGTGATGCGCCTAGTGCTGTAGCGAAGTGTAGGGGTTGGTAGCTTGCTTCAGACCTCCCGCTTTCAGCTTCAGCCGCCAGATAGCCTTATCCGGGTGAAAAGAAAGCCGAGTGCGTAAGTCTTTCCTTCTGGTATATAGCCTCTCCTCAATCAAGACTTATGCAGTGCCTCCTTGCGACACCATATGGTAACTGGACACCTTGCGGCTCCAGGCCAAACCTGCATGGGATCTAGTGGTCCAGCCACGAAAAACCTTGGCGGAGCAGCATGAGCCCGATATGTGCAGGGTGCAGGGCCCACCAGTGTGTGGACACGTCCCGACCCTCACAAATCATGTTCCAGCTATGGGGCAAATAGCAAAGCAGAGGATGTGATGGACAGCATGTCCCCTCAGTTCCGGCGGCGGAAGATCCAGTTGTATGGACAACGACGGCGAGCACAGCTCAGTACGAGCTACTGTTCTTTGGAGTAAACCAAATCAAAAACCGGCAGAAGGCAATGGGAAACCACTGCTGTATCTTTCCCAAGACAATCATGACCCACAAAACCACAGAAGATAACGTTAACAGCGTGAACGGTTGTTCTGACAGTTCTGACAGGACCACCTCGCTCGGTAGGGATAGTCATGTGCGACAGGTGACGCCAGATCGTCATCCAGCTACTGTGTGCAACAGAGAGATTTTGAATATTGCTACATGGAATGTAAGAACTCTATATCAGAAAGGAAAACTAGAAAACATCAAACAAGAAGCGACAAGATTGGGGATAAATATAATGGGAATGTGTGAAGTTAGATGGACAGGGGCAGGACTGATGACATCAGATAATAACACAATAATTTACTCAGGAGGCGATAAACATGAAAGAGGAGTTGGAATTATGTTGGATGAAGAAAGAGCAAAATGCTTATTAGGATACTGGACCATATCGGATCGCATCCTCTTGGTGAAAATCAGTGGCAAACCATTTAACATTAACATCATACAAGTGTACGCACCAACCGCAGACAAATCTGATGAAGAGCACGATACATTTTATAATGATCTTGAATTAGCAAAATCACATTGCAAATCACAGGAGATTGTAATAGTTATGGGAGACTTTAATGCTAAAGTTGGTGAGGGAAGATGCGAAGACATAGTTGGACCATATGGCCTGGGGAGCAGAAATGAGAGAGGAGATAAACTAATAGAGTGGGCAAAATCTCATGACATGATTGTAGGAAACACCTGGTTCCAACAACACCCAAGAAGACTTTGGACTTGGAAAAGTCCAGGAGAACCAAATTGATTATATCCTGGTCAGTAAAAGATTTAGAAATGCCCTACTGGTGGCAAAAACCTTTCCCGGGGCAGACTGCGATTCCGATCATGTGCCAGTGCGAGCCAAGTTCCGATTGAAACTGAAGAAAAGGAAAAGAGCAACAAGGAATCTGAAACTAGATATGAATATACTAAAATCAGATTCAGCGATCAAAGAGAAATTCAATGTAGCAGTACAAAACAGTTTCAATGTTCTGAATGACATTCAAGATGTGGACGACCAATGGGAACAAATGAAGGAATCAATAACACAGGCTGCAGAAGAAACTATCCCTAGGCAATGCAGAAAAGCAAAGAAAAAATGGATGACTGACGATATTCTAAAGTTGATGGATGAAAGGAGGAAAATTAAGCAAAATCA
This sequence comes from Paraescarpia echinospica, assembly GCA_020002185.1. Classification (NCBI taxonomy): domain Eukaryota; kingdom Metazoa; phylum Annelida; class Polychaeta; order Sabellida; family Siboglinidae; genus Paraescarpia; species Paraescarpia echinospica. Next base: position 26,370,983 of record CM034538.1, on the reverse strand, counting down.
TGATGCATATGTAGCAATGAACAAGGATATAACGGCCAAATGTAATCTAGCAAAAGAGGAATGGCTTAATGAAAATTGCAAAGAAATTGAACAGAAGAATAAGCACGACACAAAATCCATGCATGCTAGAATAAGAGAAATCACAGGGAAAAGAACATGCTCAGCTACTGGTTGCCTGAAATCTAAAGAAGGAAACATAATAATGGACAAAGACAAAATACTCGAGAGATGGTCAGAATATATTGGTGAACTGTACGATGATGAAAGGGGTGAAAGACCATCAATTAAGAAGAACTTTGATGGTCCTCCTATATTGAAGGACGAGGTTTCAAAAGCCATCAGATCAATGAAAAAGGGAAAAGCTGCTGGACCAGATAATATTACCATTGAAATGATTGAGAGTTTAGAGGAATTTGGTATTGATATAGTAACAGACTTCTTGAACAAAATATATGACAGCGGACGAATCCCAACTGATTTATCCAGATCCATTTTTGTAGCAATACCAAAGAAACCAGGTGCGATTGAATGTGAACTACACCGTAGAATTAGTCTCATGAGTCACTACACCAAGATGTTGCTTAAAATTATTATGACCAGAATGAGAAACAAAATAAAGCCAGAAATTGCTGAAGAACAATGTGGATTTGTAGAAGATAAAGGTACAAATAATGCAATATACATCCTACGAACACTGATTGAGAGAGCACTGGAAGTGCAGAAAGATCTGTATGTATGTTTTATTGATTACACAAAGGCATTTGACAGAGTTCGTCATGAAGAAATCATATCAATGCTGGAAAGTTTGAACATTGATGGGAAAGATCTGAGAGTTGTGAGAAATCTGTACTGGGAACAAACAGCAGCAATACGAATAGAAAATGACATCAGTAAATTTCAAGAAATAAAACGTGGTGTAAGACAAGGGTGTGTCCTATCACCCGATCTCTTTTCACTATACAGTGAGATTATCTTACGCACATTAGAAGATATGCCAGGCATTCAAGTAGGGGGATACAACATTAATTATTTACAATATGCAGACGACACGGTACTGATTGCTGAGAACGAAATAGATCTACAACAGATGCTAGATACAGTAATAAGGGAAAGTGAGAAAAAAGGTCTGTCCATGAACAAAAAGAAAACAGAAATCATGGTCATCTCAAAGAAAAATTACACTCCAACATGCAACGTGATAGCATATGGCACTGTTTTGAAGCAAGTCCGAACGTTTAACTATCTGGTTTCATTAATAACATCCGACGGTCGATGCAACGATGAGATAAAGAGAAGAATTGCTCAAGCCAAAACAGCTTTTCACCACATGAAAAACATTTTAACAAATAAAAATATATCAATTGAAGTGAGAAAACGTGTACTGCAATGTTACATAGAGCCCATATTGCTATATGGATGTGAATCCTGGACAATAACCAAAAGATCACAAAAAAAACATAGAAGCCACTGAAATGTGGTTCTTAAGAAGAATGCTGCGAGTGCCATGGACTGCAAAGCAAAGCAATGAAGTCATCCTTAGGACAGCCAAATCAAAAAGAAAGATCATCAACAAAGTTAGAACACAACAAGCACGATTTATAGGCCATGTCATGAGAAAGAAAAAGTTTGAACAAATAGTAACAACAGGAAAGATAGAAGGAAAAAGATCCAGAGGACGCCAGAGAATAAAAATAATAGATAGTCTCTCAACATGGTGTGGAAGGAGCACAACAGAACTGCTACAAACTACACACGACCGTGCGGTATGGAGGGCCATGATCGCCAACGCCTGTGACAGACATGGCACTTAGAAGAAGAAGATAAGGAATAATGTGTAGTGCATAGTGGTTAAGACATAAGTATAAGGTATAGCGCATAGTGGCTAAGACATAAGTATAAGGTATAAGGTGTAGCGCATAGTGGCTAAGACATAAGTATAAGGTGTGCACCAATAAATCCACCTTCATTACAGCAGCAGCCTTATTTGTCTAGCTAGCTTTCGTTACGAACGCTACCTTGTCCACGGGCCAGTGTCCCTTACTCGCGCATCATTCAGCGCGGTGGATTATTTTATACCAGACAACGCTCATAAACGGACCTCCTGGACAAAACTTTTATATTATACTTATGTCTTAACCACTATGCACTACAGCCCTGAGGGCGTTTTGGGGCCCCGTCGTGGGGGCCCCTGAACCACGCCTAACAACCTCCCATCCAGCACCGTCTCCCACGGTCACCTTGTATACCTTGCGGGTTAGTTAGCAGTATACTTTGCAGGTTAGTGGGCAGTACACATTGCAGGTTAATGGGTAGTACACATTGCAGGTTAATGGGCAGTATACCTTGCGTGTCCGGTGGGGGCCTCATACAGAGGTGGTAGTTTACTGTGTGTATGTATGTATGTGGATTAACCACTGCCCTAACCGCTAAACTACCACCTCTGTATAAGAGCACACAGAACGGTGCTGGATGGGAGGTTGTTAGGCGTGGTTCAGGGGCCCCCACTCCCAAAACCTCCCATCCAGCACCGTTCTTCCACGATCACCTTGTATACCTTGCGGGTTAGTTAGCAGTATACCTTGCAGGTTAGTGGGCAGTACACATTGCAGGTTAATGGGTAGTACACATTGCAGGTTAATGGGCAGTATACCTTGCTCTAAACACTACACTCCCACCTCTGGTACGAGAGTCTTCTGCCCTAACCGCTAAACTACCACCTCTGTATGAGAGCACTAACCACTACACTATCACATCTGGTATAAGAGTCCACTGCTGTATAAGGTGTAGCGCATAGTGGCTAAGACATAAGTACAAGGTGTAGAACATAGTGGCTAAGACATAAGTACAAGGTGTAGAACATAGTGGCTAAGACATAAGTATAAGGTGTAGAACATAGTGGTTAAGACATAAGTATAAGGTATAGCGCATAGTGGCTAAGACATAAGTACAAGGTGTAGAACATAGTGGCTAAGACATAAGTATAAGGTGTAGAACATAGTGGTTAAGACATAAGTATAAGGTATAGCGCATAGTGGCTAAGACATAAGTATAAGGTGTAGAACATAGTGGCTAAGACATAAGTATAAGGTGTAGAACATAGTGGCTAAGACATAAGTATAAGGTGTAGAACATAGTGGCTAAGACATAAGTACAAGGTGTAGAACATAGTGGCTAAGACATAAGTATAAGGTGTAGAACATAGTGGTTAAGACATAAGTATAAGGTATAGCGCATAGTGGCTAAGACATAAGTATAAGGTGTAGAACATAGTGGTTAAGACATAAGTATAAGGTGTAGAACATAGTGGCTAAGACATAAGTATAAGGTGTAGAACATAGTGGCTAAGACATAAGTATAAGGTGTAGAACATAGTGGTTAAGACATAAGTATAAGGTATAGCGCATAGTGGCTAAGACATAAGTATAAGGTGTAGAACATAGTGGCTAAGACATAAGTATAAGGTGTAGAACATAGTGGCTAAGACATAGAGGTATAAAGGAGTGTAGAACATAGTGGATTTAAGACATAAGTATAAAGATTATGGCCCGCATAGTGGCTAAGACATAAAGTATAAGATTAATAGAACATAGTGGTTAAGACATAAGTATAAGATTATAAGGTGTAGTTATAGTGGTTAAGACATAGAGGTATAAAGGTATAAGGTGTAGTGCATAATTGGCTAAGACATAAGTATAAAAGATTAGTGGGAGAACATAGTGGTTAAGACATAAGTATAAGGTATAAGGTGTAGTGCTGCATAGTGGATTTAAGACATAAAAGTATAAGGTATAGGTGTAGTGCATGAGTAGAAACAAGACATAAGTATAAAAGGTGTAGAACATAGTGGATTTAAGACAAGTATAAGATATAGGGTGTAGATGCATGAGTGAAGTTTAAAGACATAAATTATAAGGTATAAAGTGTAGTGCATAGTGGCTAAGACATAAGTATAAGGTATAAGGTGTAGCACATAGTGGTTAAGACATAAGTATAAGGTATAAGGTGTAGTGCATAGTGGTTAAGACATAAGTATAAGGTATAAGGTGTAGTGCATAGTGGCTAAGACATAAGTATAAGGTGTAGAACATAGTGGTTAAGACATAAGTATAAGATATAAGGTGTAGTGCATAGTGGTTAAGACATAAGTATAAGGTATAAGGTGTAGCGCAGAGTGGCTAAGACATAAGTATAAGGTGTAGAACATAGTGGCTAAGACATAAGTACAAGGTGTAGAACATAGTGGCTAAGACATAAGTACAAGGTGTAGAACATAGTGGCTAAGACATAAGTATAAGGTGTAGAACATAGTGGTTAAGACATAAGTATAAGGTATAGCGCATAGTGGCTAAGACATAAGTATAAGGTGTAGAACATAGTGGCTAAGACATAAGTATAAGGTGTAGAACATAGTGGCTAAGACATAAGTATAAGGTGTAGAACATAGTGGCTAAGACATAAGTACAAGGTGTAGAACATAGTGGCTAAGACATAAGTATAAGGTATAGAACATAGTGGTTAAGACATAAGTATAAGGTATAGCGCATAGTGGCTAAGACATAAGTATAAGGTGTAGAACATAGTGGTTAAGACATAAGTATAAGGTGTAGAACATAGTGGCTAAGACATAAGTATAAGGTGTAGAACATAATGGCTAAGACATAAGTATAAGGTGTGGGAACCATGGTGGTTAAAGACATAAGTATAAGGTATGGTACATAGTGGCTAAGACATAAGTATAAGGTGTAGAACATGGTGGCTAAGACATAAGTATAAAGATTAGTAGAGACATAATTTAGGCTAAGACATAAGTATAAAAGATTAGCCAAGAACATAGTGGTTAAGACATAAAATTGATTATAAGGTATAGCGCATAGTGGCTAAGACATAAGTATAAGGTGTAGAACATGAGTGGTTAAAGACATAAGTATAAGGTATAAGGTGTAGTGCATAGTGGTTAAGACATAAGTATAAGGTATGAGGTGTAGCGCATAGTGGCTAAGACATAAGTATAAGGTGTAGAACATAGTGGTTAAGACATAAGTATAAGGTATAAGGTGTAGTGCATAGTGGTTAAGACATAAGTATAAGGTATAAGGTGTAGTGCATAGTGGCTAAGACATAAGTATAAGGTGTAGAACATAGTGGTTAAGACATAAGTATAAGATATAAGGTGTAGTGCATAGTGGTTAAGACATAAGTATAAGGTATAAGGTGTAGTGCATAGTGGCTAAGACATAAGTATAAGGTGTAGGACATAGTGGTTAAGACATAAGTATAAGGTATAAGGTGTAGTGCATAGTGGCTAAGACATAAGTATAAGGTATAAGGTGTAGTGCATAGTGGCTAAGACATAAGTATAAGGTGTATAACATAGTGGTTAAGACATAAGTATAAGATATAAGGTGTAGTGCATAGTGGTTAAGACATAAGTATAAGGTATAAGGTGTAGCGCATAGTGGCTAAGACATAAGTATAAGGTGTAGAACATAGTGGTTAAGACATAAGTATAAGGTATAAGGTGTAGTGCATAGTGGCTAAGACATAAGTATAAGGTATAAGGTGTAGAACATAGTGGTTAAGACATAAGTATAAGATATAAGGTGTAGTGCATAGTGGTTAATACATAAGTATAAGGTATAAGGTGTAGTGCATAGTGGCTAAGACATAAGTATAAGGTATAAGGTGTAGAACATAGTGGTTAAGACATAAGATATAAGGTGTAGTGCATAGTGGTTAAGACATAAGTATAAGGTATAAGGTGTAGTGCATAGTGGCTAAGACATAAGTATAAGGTGTAGAACATAGTGGTTAAGACATAGGTATAAGGTATAAGGTGTAGTGCATAGTGGTTAATACATAAGTATAAGATATAAGGTGTAGTGCATAGTGGCTAAGACATAAGTATAAGGTGTAGAACATAGTGGTTAAGACATAAGTATAAGATATAAGGTGTAGAACATAGTGGTTAAGACATAAGTATAAGATATAAGGTGTAGTGCATAGTGGTTAAGACATAAGTATAAGGTATAAGGTGTAGAACATAGTGGTTAAGACATAAGTATAAGATATAAGGTGTAGTGCATAGTGGTTAAGACATAAGTATAAGGTATAAGGTGTAGTGCATAGTGGCTAAGACATAAGTATAAGGTGTAGAACATAGTGGTTAAGACATAAGTATAAGGTATAAGGTGTAGTGCATAGTGGTTAAGACATAAGTATAAGGTATAAGGTGTAGTGCATAGTGGTTAATACATAAGTATAAGGTATAAGGTGTAGTGCATAGTGGCTAAGACATAAGTATAAGGTGTAGAACATAATGGTTAAGACATAAGTATAAGGTATAAGGTGTAGTGCATAGTGGCTAAGACATAAGTATAAGGTATAGCGCATAGTGGTTAAGACATAATTATAAGGTATAAGGTATAGCGTATAGTGGTTAAGACATAAGTGTAAGATATAAGGTGTAGTGCATAGTGGTTAGGACATAAGTATAATATAAAAGTTTTGTCCAGGAGGTCCGTTTATGAGCATTGTCTGGTATAAAATAATTCAACGCGCTGAATGATGCGCGAGTAAGGGACACTGGCCCGTGGACGAGGTGGCGTTCGTAACGAAAGCTAGCTAGACAAATAAGGCTGCTGCTGTAATGAAGGTGGATTTTTTGGTGCACACCTTATACTTATGTCTTAGCCACTATGCGCTACACCTTATACCTTATACTTATGTCTTAGCCACTATGCGCTATACCTTATACCTTATACTTATGTCTTAGCCACTATGCGCTATACCTTATACCTTATACTTATGTCTTAGCCACTATGCGCTACACCTTATACCTTATACGTATGTCTTAGCCACTATGCGCTACACCTTATACCTTATACTTATGTCTTAACCACTATGCGCTACACCTTATACCTTATACTTATGTCTTAGCCACTATGCGCTACACCTTATACCTTATACTTATGTCTTAGCCACTATGCGCTACACCTTATACCTTATACTTATGTATTAGCCACTATGCGCTACACCTTATACCTTATACTTATGTCTTAACCACTATGCGCTATACCTTATACCTTATACTTATGTCTTAGCCACTATGCGCTACACATTATACCTTATACTTATGTCTTAACCACTATGCGCTACACCTTATACCTTATACTTATGTCTTAACCACTATGCGCTACACCTTATACCTTATACTTATGTCTTAGCCACTATGCGCTACACCTTATACCTTATACTTATGTCTTAGCCACTATGCGCTACACCTTATACCTTATACTTATGTCTTAGCCACTATGCGCTATACCTTATACCTTATACTTATGTCTTAGCCACTATGCGCTACACCTTATACCTTATACTTATGTCTTAACCACTATGCGCTACACCTTATACCTTATACTTATGTCTTAACCACTATGCGCTACACCTTATACCTTATACTTATGTCTTAGCCACTATGCGCTACACCTTATACCTTATACTTATGTCTTAGCCACTATGCGCTATACCTTATACCTTATACTTATGTCTTAATCACTATGCGCTACACCTTATACCTTATACTTATGTCTTAGCCACTATGCGCTATACCTTATACTTATGTCTTAACCACTATGCGCTATACCTTATACCTTATACTTATGTCTTAACCACTATGCACTATACCTTATACCTTATACTTATGTCTTAGCCACTATGCGCTACACCTTATACCTTATACTTATGTCTTAACCACTATGCGCTACACATTATTCCTTATACTTATGTCTTAACCACTATGCGCTATACCATATACCTTATACTTATGTCTTAACCACTATGCACTATACCTTATACCTTATACTTATGTCTTAACCACTGTGTGCTACACCTTATACCTTATACTTAGGTCTTAGCCACTAGTATTACGAGCTTGCACGGGATGAATGCTAGGCGGAGAATTCATAACGATAGCTAGCTAGACAAATAAGGTTATACTATACTAAATGCGGTCTAGGCATTAGCCGTAGTTTTGTCCGTTTATAGGCGGCCTATTTGAATGTCATGGCGACCTGCCATGGCGGCCTCTACGCTTCCGCTATTCCCAACGAATATGTGTGTCAACGAATAGAGAACTATCATGATCGATAGATGGTTATACTCTGACTAATTACATTGGTGTCCGTTGAGTGGCGTCGGAAACCATGATGGTCACCTCTTTGAATGTCTCGTGGCGTATCTCTTGTCTCGTCCGTACTCTCGTGTGATGTGTCATCCGTAGTCTCGGTCATAGTCTCGTGACATATCTCGGCCATAGTCTCGTGACATATCTCGGCCATAGTCTCGTGACATATCTCGGACATAGTCTCGTCTCTTCGGTACTCTCGTGTGATGTGTCATCCGTAGTCTCGTGATATATCTCGGACATTGTCTCGTCGATACTCTCGTATGACGTGTCATCCGTAGTCTCGTGACATATCTCGGTCATAGTCTCGCCTCTTGTCTCATCGTACTCTCGTGTGATGTGTCATCCGTAGTCTCTGAAGCAAATCTCACGCGATAACACGTCTATTTTCCTGAAAAAGGAAGGAATTGACGCAATAACACGTCTATTTTCCTGAAAATGGAAGGAATTGATGCTATTTTCCTGAAAAAGGAAGGAATTGACGCAATAACACGTCTATTTTCCTGAAAAAGGAAGGAATTGATGCTATTTTCCTGAAAAAGGAAGGACTTGACGCGATAACACGTCTATTTTCCTGAAAAAGGAAGGAATTGATGCAATAACACGTCTATTTTCCTGAAAAAGGAAGGAATTGATGCTATTTTCCTGAAAAAGGAAGGATTTGACGCGATAACACGTCTATTTTCCTGAAAAAGGAAGGAATTGATGCAATAACACGTCTATTTTCCTGAAAAAGGAAGGAATTGACGTGATAACACGTCTAGTTTCCTGAAAAAAGAAGGATTTGACGCGATAACACGTTAAGATTAGTGTTTCGTTTGTCCAACTAGTTGATCTAAGTTCAATTCGTGACACGTGTTGGTCAAAGCATAGTGTTTCGTTTGTACAACTCGTGTCTCGTCGATACTCTCGTGTGATGTGTCATCCGTAGTCTCGTGTGATGTGTCATCCGTAGTCTCGTGACATATCTCGGTCATAGTCTCGTCTCTTGTCTCGTTGGTACTCTCGTGTGACGTGTCATCCAAAGTCTCGTGATATATCTCGGCCATAGTCTCGTGTGATGTGTCATCCGTAGTCTCGTGACATATCTCGGTCATAGTTTCGTCTCTTGTCTCGTCGGTACTCTCGTGTGACGTGTCATCCAAAGTCTCGTGATATATCTCGGCCATAGTCTCGTGTGATGTGTCATCCGTAGTCTCGTGACATATCTCGGTCATAGTCTCGTCTCTTGTCTCGTCGGTACTCTCGTGTGACGTGTCATCCAAAGTCTCGTGATATATCTCGGCCATAGTCTCGTGTGATGTGTCATCCGTAGTCTCGTGACATATCTCGGTCATAGTCTCGTCTCTTGTCTCGTCGGTACTCTCGTGTGACGTGTCATCCGAAGTCTCGTGCCATATCTCGGTCATAGTCTCGTGTGATGTGTCTAGTTGATCTAAGTTCAATTCGTGACACGTGTTGGTCAAAGCATAGTGTTTCGTTTTCGTGACAAGTTTTGGTCAAAGCATAGTGTTTCGTTTGTCCAACTAGTTGGTCTAAGTCCAATTCGTGACACGTGTTGGTCAAAGCATAGTGTTTCGTTTGTACAACTAGTTGGTCTGAGTTCAATTTGTGCAGCGTAATCGGTTAAGTTTCTGTTTCGTTTGCGCAACTAGTTGGTCTGAGTTCAATTCGTAGTTGGTCTGAGTTCAATTCGTGCCGCATGTTGGTCAAAGCATAGTGTTTCCTTTGTACAACTCGTGTCTATAGATCGATTCGTTCAGTGTATTGGTCAAAGCATAGTGTTTCGTGTGCGTGACTAGTTGATCTGAGTTCAATTTGTGACACGTGTTGGTCAAAGTGTAGTGTTTCGTTTGCGTGACTAGTTGATCTGAGTTCAATTTGTGACACGTGTTGGTCAAAGTGTAGTGTTTCGTTTGTACAACTCGTGTCTATAGACCGTACTCTCGTGTGATGTGTCATCCATAGTCTCGTGACATATCTCGGTCATAGTCTCGTCTGTTGTCTCGTCGGTACTCTCGTGTGACGTATCATCCGAAGTCTCGTGTGATGTGTCATCCGTAGTCTCGTGACATATCTCGGTCATAGTCTCGTCTCTTGTCTCGTCGGTACTCTCGTGTGACGTGGCATCCGAAGTCTCGTGACATATCTCGGCCATAGTTTCGTGTGATGTGTCATCCGTAGTCTCGTGACATATCTCGGTCATAGTCTCGCTCCTCCTCACTTTTGAGGGGTTTGACGCGATAACACGTCGAATTGACAAATTTGTGCAGCGTGTTGGTCAAAGCATACTGTTTCGTTTGTCCAACTAGTTGATCTGAGTACATTAACATCTCTGTACTGCACTACACAGACATAAGTGGTTAACGTATCTGTACTGAACCACACAGAAATAAGTGGTTAACGTATCTGTACTGAATTACACACACATACATAACTTGTTAACGTATCTGTACTGAACTACACAGATACATAAGTGGTTAACATATCTGTACTGAACTACACAGACATACTTGTGATGTGTAAGACTATTAGTATGGTTCCCAACATATGCTTTGCATTACACTATGAAAAAGACACAAGATGAGGTTTGCACAGTTTATTACAACACAAACGTATTTACATGTCTCTCGCTCCATAACTACAAGAACCAGAGACATTGATACAGAGTCTTGCAAAGTTTAATCGTGTACAAGACAAAAGAAAGTTATTTACAGGTCACCTTCCGTTACTGTCAGAAACAATTTGTTTCATAGTGTTTCGCCACTGTTTCGAAACGGCTTCTTGCAACCAAGTATTGATATTACACAACTGTTCGACTGTCACGACGGATAGTTTCACACCGGCATCTAACAAAACACTTTTACAAATTTACTAGGATGGTCTATCTGGCAACCGCGGCACTGTCGTCTTGAGAGTTCAAAGATGCTACATGCTATGTGACGTGCAAGCGTCTTCTTCATTTCGGTCACAGGGAAATCAATGGTACACATCGAACAGATAGGCTCTCCAGCCTCGTGGTAGAGGTTTCCGATGCATAGACGTTTTGGTAGTCGTTGACGTGATGGTAGGAGGGAAAGTTGTGACATGCGCAGGAGCGGAAGTTGTGACATGGGCAGTATCAGTGAAAGTTCTGACATCGGCAGGAATGGCCGAAGTTGTCATATCGGTCGTGTCGACAGAAGTTGTCACGAACGGTCGGCTAATTGGTTCGTCTAAGTTGGTGTCGTTGAAGGTTGCAGGTGCGTGGAAGTTGGGTGTTTTGAGGATGACGTTAGGCATAGTACTATCGTGGTACAACTGTGATGGTGGTCGGTTGACAGATGGTGATGCTGAAGATGACAGTGACCGTCGACGTTTTCGTGACGCAGAGGTAGTTGGAACACTGTCAGCAGTAGCGATGCCCTCCTTTTCTTGTCGCTGAAACAGTAACGAGATGAGCTTAGTAATGAATAGTCAACTGATATATATAAGAAAAAATATAATATTATGGTCTTTTGAAAATGTTCTAACAAAATAGCATGAATACCATTTGAAAACTATGAAAAATTGAAGCTTACTGTTATCTCTTCAAGTTGTTCTTCAAGCTGTTCTTCAAGTTGTTCTTTACGTCGCCGCTGTTTATCTTGCTTCCTTTGACAGCAGCCCTGCTTCACATGAGCGGACCGATTCCCTTTATACTTGAAGGTACTGCCACACATACAGCAAGTATAACGAGGCAACAGCTTCTGACGCTTCGTCGGAGGTGACGATGTCAGGTTGATGGTTGAGTTGATTGCCGGAGCTGATAACAGAGACGGTCTTTTATAACAGGTCTTTTATAACAGTTCGACAGAACAGAAAGGTCACGTGGTCGTGCCGAACGAACATTTGTCCACTAGGGGATGATGTTTGTAGTTCCTGATCTATCCGTCAGGAGGCTCTATTGCACGCAAGCGTGCAAGAGACACGAATATTTGCAGTACTAGAACATTTACTTCACAACTTGTCCACTAGGGGATGATGTTTGTAGTTCCTGAGCTATCCGTCAGGGGGCTCTATTGCACGCAAGCGTGCAAGAGACACGAATATTTGCAGTACTCGTACATTTACTTCACAACTTATCCTCCAGGTGGCACCACTTGTAGTTCACGACCTATCCGCCAGGGGGATTTAGTTCCCAAAAAATTGCCAGGGGGCGCTAATGGTCGAACCAAGACGCACGAAATTGGGCAGTACTCGAACATTTAGTTTACAATTTGTCCGTCAGGTGGCACTACTTGAATAGTTGTTCTCGAAAAATTCCGCTAGGGGCGCTGCGGGTCAACCTATTTTAGTTCCAAAAAAATTCGCTAGGGGCGCTTCTGGTCAAACTATTTAAGTTACAAAAAATCCCGCTGTGAGGTGCTATTTTAGTTTCGAAAAATTCCGGTAGGTGGCGCTGTTTTAGGGTTTTTGCGGGAAATATTTAGTTCACCAACTATCCGCCAGGGGCGCTGTTCTAGTTTTGGCGGGAAATATTTTTGTTCGCCAACTATCCGCCAGGGGGCGCTATTTTAGTTTTGGCGGTACATATTTTAGTTCCGAAAAAAACCACTAGGTGGCGCCACGTGACCTTGGGTCTTAACCTACATCCGGGTACTTGACCTTGATCTTTGACCTTGACCTACATCCGGGTACTTTCCACTTGCACAACTCCGACTCCATTGCCTACGCTACTTAACCTCTATTACTACTGACGTGTACATCATTTGTTTGTACTTAATTTTTCTAATGGCTTCTTTCGATAAGTGTTTCTTTCTGGACTGTTTCCCTTGTTTTTTGAAGGAAACACATTTATTGACGATGCACTAAATTTCACTACTTAAAATATTGCAGCATTCTGTTGCTGTATTATTCTTCAATGTATTATTCCAGTCTACCTTTGCTAAATGTTTCCTCATGTCCTTATATCTTCCTTTGTGGATATTTATCCTGTATTGCTTTTTACTATTCCTTTCTGATTTTACTTTGATGGTAACAAGTATCTGGTTCTGAACGCTACTCCCCAGTGGCTCACACATCTTGACATCGTCAATTAATTCATTCTGTGAGGACAAAACTATGTCTAACACCTTCTCACCCTTGATTGGTTGAGAAAGGAAACTATCTTGTACTAAAACTAAAAACGTGTGGTCCTCACTCCCCGTACACTAGAAATTTCCATTGTATATGACCATGGTTAAAATCCCCCATAATAATACAGTCCCGTTTGCTAACTTCCCTTAGAGCGTTTTATACTTTCGCATTCTCTTCTAAGCTTATGTTTGGACTTCGATAAACTAACCTAACTGTTAACTTTGAGTTTCGTGTAACTATGTTACACCAAACAGCTTCTTAGCAATATGCTTCTCTTTCTAATGTTATTTCATAAGCCTGGATAGATTCTTTAATATATGAAATAACTCCACCTTCCCTTCTTCCTATTATATCTTCCCTAAACATTACATAGCCTGTCAATCCCAATTCGGCACCTGATATATCGGTGGTGGCCCATGATTCGGTTATACCTATTATGTGAGGGACAATATCTTGTACCATAATGTTTAGATCACTTCGTTTTCTTGCATTTAAATTAACAAACGCATTTATATCCAGCTTCAGAACAGTTTTACAGGCTGTTCTTTGCTGATTTATTTGTGCTATCTATGCCTTCAGTTCCAGGCTTCTCTGTGAATCCTCACTGCGCATCTAGTTTAAATAAATGCAACCTGTCCCAATGTCGAAAGCTCGCTGCAGGTTCTCTGAGAAAACTGTTGCCCCCTTTCCACGTAGGTGGCGGCTATCTCTCATGTACATATCTTCCCTCCCAACAAAGTATCCCCATAAATCTATGAATCCCACCTCCTCTTCTTCACACATCTGCTCAACTAATGCATTGATTTCCATTCTATTGCAGTTTATGTATGTTTGCCCCCTTCCTCCAATTACTGGCAAAATTCCAGAGAGAACAATTTGGTCTACCCTTGTCTGCTTTCACTTCCCAACTAACTGTCTGTATTTCTGGACTATTCCGGTTGTCCCCTCCCTCTCTGCATTATTTGTCCCTACATATACTAGAATGGTCCTTCCCAGGACCCATCACTTTCTATACCCTTTCTGTTATATGCTCTATTTTGGCCCCCGGTAAGCAAACTACTATGTCTTCTCCTTCACTAAGCGTCTTGTCTGTCTTTCTCATTAAAGAGTCACCCATGAATATTATCGCTTTTCTCCTCACCCCTTCTAGCACTGCATCAGATTAGTTCCTTCGTTGGTTTCCGCCCGTTTTGTTGCTGTCATCTCCCCCTGTCATCTTCATAACCCCATCATAACCCGTGTCTTCTTCCCTCTGTTGTCACTTTTCCTCCTGTTACCAACAGTTCTTCTGTGTCCCTTTTTCTTGTCACCTTCTTTGTCCCTTTTCCTTCTGTCTCCTTTCGTCCTGTCAATGCTGTCTTACCCCCTTCAACAATTTCTCTTACCACCAGCCTCCTTATCTCTGTTCTCACTTATCTCTTTGTCTCCTTGTTCAAGTCACCCTTTCATGTCATCATCACAATCAACAAGGGAAACGGTCTAAAAAGAAACACTTATCGAAAGAAGCCATTAGAAAAATTAAGTATAAACAAATGATGTGGAAGTCATATAGATGTACTGGAAATGATGAAGACTACAACATTTATAAAGAAGCACTTAATCAAGCTACAGCTGAAATTAGAAATTCAAAGAGAAGCTATGAAAAAAAATTAGCTAGTAATATAAAACATGACAGTAAGAGTTTTTATGCGTATATTCGAAGCAAACAGAAAGTTCAGGATAAGGTCGGTCCTCTAGAAGATAGTGCTGGAAATACAATATCAGAGGGATTGTTAATGGCAGAAGACCTGAATGAGTATTTTAGTTCAGTGTTTACCAGGGAAGATATTAGTTCACTGCCAGTACCAGAGGCTAAGTTCAAGGGGGCAGATTCAGACTATTTAGGACAATTAATTGTAACCCCGGAAATGGTAGCTAAGAAAATAAGGGCTATGAAGGATAATAAATCACCTGGAGTGGATGGGATTCCGCCCAAACTACTATTGGAAATTGTAGAACAAATTAGCATACCGCTGGCAACAGTTTTCAATTTGTCATTAGAAGAGGGAGTGGTTCCATTGGAATGGAAAGAGGTAAACATTATACCGTTATTTAAAAAAAGGTTCGAGAAACAAGTCAGATAACTATAGACCAGTGAGTTTAACATCAGTGATTTGCAAATTATTAGAAAGACTAATTAAAGATCACATGGTGGATTTTCTTGTTAAACATAACTTGATAAACCCATCTCAACATGGGTTTTAAAAGCGAGGTCATGCTTAACAAATATGTTATGTTTTTTGGAAGACATCACTAGGTGGGTAGATGAGGGATCACCAGTAGATATCATCTATTTAGATTTTCAAAAGCTTTCGACAAAGTACCACATCAAAGATTACTCCTTAAGCTAAAGGCCCATGGCATAGGAAATGGTATAATAAACTGGATAGAAAAATGGCTGAATGACAGAAGACAACGTGTAGTAGTTGATGGGGAGGCTTCAAACTGGAAATCGGTATTGAGTGGGGTACCACAGGGGTCAGTACTAGGACCTATATTATTCTTAATATATATCAACGATTTGGACGATGATATAACAAGCAAGGTGTTAAAATTTGCGGATGATACAAAAGTGTTTAGAAGGATTAAAAGTGATGGAGACAGACAGCATTTACAAGATGATCTTGATAGGTTGATCAAATGGTCTGAAAAGTGGCAAATGCTGTTCAATTTTGGGAAATGTAAATGCCTCCACACAGGTCATGTGAATGAAGAGGTAAAATATAAAATGGGGGGTACTGTTCTAAGTACTACTGTAAAAGAAAAGGACTTGGGGTTAACCATTAGTGCTGATATGAAGGTTTCAGAGCAGTGCGGAATTGCAGCGTCAAAGGGAAATCAAATCCTTTGATTAATTAGGCCTCCAGGCTTCTCTGCGAGTCCCCCCTGCGAATTTAGTTTAAATAGATGCAACCTGTCCCACTGTCAACAGATCGCAGCAGATTCTCTGAGAATACTGCTGCCCCCTTTCCACTTAGATGGAGGCCATCTCTCATGTACATATCTTCTCTCCCAACAAAGTACCCCATAAATCTATGAATCCCACGCTCTCTTCCTCACACATCTGCTCAACTAGTGCGTTGATCGCCATCCTCTTACAGTTTCTGTATCTTGCCCCCCTTCCTCCCATTACTGGCAAAATTCCTGAGAGAATAACCTGTTCCACTCTTGTCTTCTTTAGCTTCCTCACTAGATGTCTGTACTTCTGAACTATACCAGTTGTTCCCTCCTTGTCTGCATTGTTTGTCCCAACGTGTACTAGTATAGACCCTCCCTTGCCATGCCCCAATACCTTCTCTACCCTTTCGGTCACATGCTCTATCCTAGCTCCCGGTAGACATACAACAACGTCCTTCCCCTCGCATATAGTCTTGTCTGTTTTTCTCAGAATTGAATCGCCCATAAACACTCTCTCTTTTCTCTTTGCCCCCTCAATCACTGCCTCGGAGTAGCTCCTCCGGTTTGCATATGTCTGGTTGTTGTATTTTCCTCTTGTCATCTTCTCTCCTGTCACATTCTCTTCCATTCCCTTCTTTCCTGTCGCGTTTTCTCTTGTCCCTTTTCCTCCTGTCATCTTCTCTTCTAGCACATTTACTCTCACTTCCTTTCGTCCCTTCTTCTTTCCTCCCATCACATTTTCTTCTCTCCTCTCCCGTCCCTTTTCCCCGGCTACCTCCTTCACTACGGTTACTTTCTCCCCTGTCACCTTCACGCCTGTCATGTTTTATGTTTTTGCTGAACACTCTGTCTTCTTCCATCAGTCTTCTGTCTCACAGTCTTACCAACTGCCTCTGTGGTATCTAACTCTTCACCACCTGTATCGCTGTCGTGTCTCTCCTCGTTCTCTACAGTCTGACTACCTGCTGATCTATCCCCACTGGCCCGTTTTCTTTTCCTCTGCCGAACACTTTTCCTCCGCCCCTCTGTTTTCTCAATGTCTTGTTCCTTCACACCGGTCACCTTCCTTCCTCTCAGTCTCCTTTCTTCAGTCTCCGTGTCACAACTCTGCTCCTTCTGTGTTGTAGAATTCTCAACTCTCTCCGCGTCATCCCTCTCTGCTCCATCTATTTCTATGTTAAGTCTCGCCTCCATCTCCTTCACTATATCCGTCAACTTACACACCTCCTTCATCAGACATTCCACCCTCAAACACCCCATACACCGAAAGGTGAATCCGTCATCTTTGGTCTCTGCCCATGATTTTGGACAGCCAGACAACGCAAAATCCACCCAGCTCTGGCAGTCGTTGCAAACTAGGTGTCGTTTTGCCCTGAGTTGCCGCTTGCAAGGTGCCATATCAGAATTTATTTATGTTCAAAGTAGTTTTATGTAGTCTTTGAAAAGACTTTTCTGTGTACAATTTACACCAGATTAGTTATATTTGTTAACACACAGTGACACACCGTGCCTTACCTAGTTACGATGTCGATGACAATGTATTCAAGTTAGGCTTAGATACAAGGTAGATTTGATCATATATAGATTTGATCATATATATTTCGGTGACAGTGAGGATGACATTGCTGAGATCGATAATGTTGATGTTAGTCAGCACGTTGTGGCACCGTATGTAGACATGAACCATTGAATAAGCCCTGATAACTGACCGGGCCCATTTGCGCAGATTCGCCAGTAACCGATTCGCCTTCGCCTCTGTTGTGTTCTTCGAAGGAACGGCAGATTTCTTTACATCTGACTTACGCCTGAAACCCATATTCCATTGTACGAAGCCTTCGAAGTCGTCGGGCGCAACGAAATGCGAACAACAAATAATGCTAGTTGCCGTAGCATGGGTC
The DNA here is from genome assembly GCA_020002185.1 of Paraescarpia echinospica. NCBI lineage: Eukaryota > Metazoa > Annelida > Polychaeta > Sabellida > Siboglinidae > Paraescarpia > Paraescarpia echinospica. The sequence goes on along the minus strand of CM034538.1, from coordinate 26,352,869 downwards.
CAGTCGGCCCTGCCGTTTCGAACAAAACGTTCCCATTTCTGCCGAGTAACTGGCTCTTTGGGAAATTCGTGCACTGAATAGCCAGTCAGATTCGAATTGTAGCAGTTTCCAACAACATATTTGTTCACCATTTCTGTATGTGAACGAATGTATACTAGTTCAAACATCCACCAAGGAAATCCAGCCACCGAGAACGCTTGTGATCCCGGGAATGTTTTCCACAACTGACGTCACGATTCTGCCCCTCGCGGCATTTCCGGAAAACAGACTCTTCGAAGCCTGCACCAAGACAGGTCCCGTTTAATGTCAATTTTAGAAATGTTTCAGCAAACGTGTGGTTTGGGGGTTGTCATTATATTGCAGAACACATATGTACATGCATATTTTTATACTTATTAGCAATTTGTTTTCTCCCAGGATATGGCCTTTAAATCTTGTTTACAAACTTATCGACGCCTAAGTTATCCTATTATCACTCACTAGACTAAAGTGTTTTAAATACTTTATCTGACTAACTTTAAGCACAACTGTTACTCAATATATGTCTACCGCTACTTTATGAATAATATTAAGGCAAAAATAATATTTATCGATAAATAATTCTACTCGTTTTTCAACTTTTGTGCACCACCAATTCTCAACGATCTAGATCCGCCAATGTTCCCCCCAATCCCGGAGCGGATCGTCCGCTATTTTGGCGGCAAGCCAAGCCAGCGAACACGGGGCTGCAGCTCGTAGAAGATGCAGGTCTTTGAATTGTTACAGTTCAACAGTTTCAACGACAATCTGTTTCATTGTCTAAGAAGTAGCATAACCTAGTCATTATATTCTGATGAAAAATAATGAAGTTCTCATTATTTAATAAATGATTACCAAGATTTGTTTGACTTTTTCATTATTTTGGATTGTCATAGCTGAACAGTTTCAAAGATGACATCAGTATTTTTCATTTTATATGACGTATCACAGTTTGGTAATTACTTTGATGAAATATGATGAAGTTTTGATCGTTGGATACGTAGTTTTTTGTAATGTTCTTATAATAAATATAGCTCATAAATTTGCATATCAACCCCCAATTTATTTTACGAAATCGCCTATTGTCGTCCACTTCTATAATGTTGTAGTTTCGATGTGACCTGACGTAAACCACTAAGATCATTATTATTATCGAGAAGGCCATCGCTGTATGGTAGTTTTACATTTCGCAAAACGATGCACAATGATGCGATACGCAATGCGATGGGCAATGCGATGTACGCGATACTGCACGATGCGATGGACGACGTTGTGTGCAATGAATGCGCAATGCTATGCGAGATGCGATGCGCGGTTATGTTGCCAAAAGGGGCCACCGCGCGTCGTGCATCGCAACGTCTATCGCATCGCATATTGCATCATCGCGCCTTACGTTGCGAAACTCAGAACTACAAAGCAATGGCCGTCGTAGAGAATCAATAATGTCTTTAAACGACAAATCTGCTGATGCCAAAATTCTTCCATATTCTGCATCAGTGACGCCTCTTTCTGCATAAATTAAAGGAAATAAAAATAAGGCATTAGCTAAAATCCTTTCTCCATGTGTACACAAAGTTTAACCTTGTATCTAACATTTGACAACATTAAAAAATACAGAACAATATTTTTTTTATTAATTATTTATTTATAATTATATAACGATGTTTCTAAATTTTATTTATCCAAACAAATATAATGTAATGAATATCTAATTTATTAATTGTATATATATATATATATTGTACGGTAATATATTGTAATTATGTATGTGAAAACAAATGGTGATCTGTCTGGATAAATAAAATTTAGAAACATCGCGTTATATATAATTACCATTTTTCATTTTTGTGGCGAATAAATAATTACTACCAAAATATTTACAAACAGTGCATCATAGTATAACAATTATTTGGTTTATATTACTTCGTGAAAACATAAACCAAAAAGTGTAAAAAAAATAAATGGTTTGGTGTGGGGATTGAACCGGCGTCACCCGATTGTAAAATAAATGCCAAAGAACCAACGCCTTTGCCAACCGAGCTAGCAGGACCAACAGGAATTCATTGACTGATTTACGTTGTTATGATAAATTGTACAACTCCTCCTTCATACATCGATATTCTAGTGATATTATGAAATTATGCACGTTACTTTTTGTAGCTGGATACGGTATATGTTTGCTATGTATGTATATTGGTGTACATTATCTCCCGTTGGTTGCATTCGATATAATTATTCTGAAAACGAGCCCAAGCTCGGCGATACCTAGTCGACTTGGAGGCCCATTCGCATTCATTGTTTTGAATAAAATTGAATTTATGTGGAACCGTAAGATAACTGCTTGTTCCTCTATGATGACTAGTGTTTGTATTTCATCGGAATATTGCACAATAACTCATTCTGACGCTCGTTTCGACCTAAAAGCTATACTTGTAAACATGCTCTGAATGCATGGAAAGGGTCGGCCTGATGCAAGTGTGGGTCATAAGTGACGTCACATCTCGGCATCCCTAAAAGCGCGCCAAAAATATGCATATTCGAAAATGTCCAGATGCACAGCATTAAATGTGGAATTTCTAATTCATTGATTTTTTTATTGTTTTTGGCTTGGTGGACATGGAAATAGATAGCAGTGTGTAATATGACATGAATTCAAGCCATGTATGTTTTTATTCCCTTTAAGTCAAATTGGTTATAGCAAAGCACTTTAATAGGGAAGCTTGGTCACTCGGCGATGTGGCAGATTAAAATTGAATATTAGCGCCATCTGTTGCTTTGGTGAATTTGGGCAGCAAACAGGACAGTCAAGTCACGCCAATGTTCTGATACTGCGTGCGTGCATGCATGCGTGCGTGTGGGCTTAGGATCTACCCGTTTATCCCTTTGTGCGTGTCTCCTAGCTAACGTGTTTTATATGCCAGAATAATACGCATTAAACTATCTTATTTAATTCATGTATTTTGTCACAAGTAATTTAATAACATTATGAGACGTTCACTGGACAGCAATTGCAACCGAGGAGATTATCCGATAAGTAATTCTTCGAGTTTATGACAATTGTACAGTAAAACAAAACAAAGGTCTTGGTATAATTACATTATACTTAACCAAAGCAATACAAATACAACATGTACGCATACTAGTTACTGCAGTGCAACTAGCAGTTGGCCCTAAATGTGTAAAATTGAGTGAGTTGCAATATGTAAATATGTGTTTGATATATGAATTACCGATATACCCTACAGTCGATGTTTTACGCTAGCATAATATGTAATGGTTTCATATAGCTATGTGCCCAAATAATCATCATGACAAGAGAAATGCTAGGTGCATGACGTTTTGGCTAGGGAACTTTTGGAAACAATTATTTAAAAAAGGTTTTCTCCACAAATGGCCAGTGTCATATATGGAAAGGATGCACAAAGGGTAAGACATCACCAAAGTATGGTGCAGTAAAATGACGGCGCACCGGCTAAGCTACTTTGTCGAACATCGCATGACCAGAGCTGACCCAGGCCTATATGCTAGCCACAGTTAATAATAATCGACGTTGCTCTCTCCATCAGAATAAATGTTTTGGCCATGGAGAATACCCAGATTGCCTTTTAGAGCTGACATTGCATTGATCAGTGGGACTTACGTGTTTCGTATGTGTGGAAGGAACGCGCAGCTGCCATTTACAGCAGTGATCCCTCATTTCCTGATCAGCTGAACGACTTTTACAGCAGATTTGACAAGCTTAACTATTCGCGAGAGCAGCGCCCACTTCCAGCAGGAACCTCTCTGTCTCCGCCCTTCATAGTCCAAGTGAGAAAACTGTTCGGGAGACAGAGCACGCGGAAGGCTTCGGGTCCAGACAACATCTCCACATCTACCCTGAAGAACTGCGCCGACCAACTCTCTGCGGTGTTTACATACATCTACAACTCCTCTCTTCAGCAGTGCAGAGTCTCAGTCTGCTTCAAAACTTCCACTATCACACCCGTTCCCATGAAGTCCAACATCTCCCGGCTGAACGACTACAGTCCAGTGGCACTGAGCTCAGTCGCCATGAAAGTGTTTGAGCGCATAGTGGTCAGGTACCTGAAGTCGGCCACCGACGGCCTCCTGGACTCGCACCAGTTTGCATATCAAGCAAACAGATCAATAGACGATGCGGTCGCCTTAGGTCTGCATCACATTCTGAAGTACCTGGAGAGGCCTGGAACCTACGCCAGGGTCCTGTTCAGTGACTTCAGCTCAGCATTCAAGACCATCATCCCATTCAAGCTGTTCGATACATTTTCACTGTCGAATGTACATCCTGCAATGTGTCACTGGGTCCTTAACTTTCGTCTTCACAGGCCTCAATCTGTCAGAGTCAACAACTCTATCTCCAGACCTCTTATCCTGAATACTGGTGCCCCACAAGGTTGTGTGTTATCCCCCTTCCTGTTTACTATCTTCACAAATGACCGTGTCTCCGTGGACAAATCAGTCCTTGTGATTAAGTTTTCCGATGTCACCACTGTGGAAGGCTGCATTGAGAATGCGGATGAGACGGCATACAGGGAGGAGGTTCAAAAATGGTTGGCTGGTGTGCGGATAACAACATCGAATTGAACGTCTCAATGACAAATGAAATGATTGTTGATTTTAGTAAAAAGAAAACTCTCATCCGCCCTCTTTCGATAAATGGCGTGGACGTCGAGCAAGTTTAATCTTTCAGATTCTTTGGAACAACAATTTCAAGCTATCTCAACTGGGGCATAAACACACTGTGCATCACAAAAAAGACAACGCCTGTTCTTCCTGAGGCAGGTCAGGAGATTCGACATTGCACAGGAAATCATAATACGTTTCTACCGTTCAATCATTGAAAGTATTCTCACTTTTTCGATTGTAGTGTGGTTTGCCCGCGCCAGTCAGGAGGAGAAACATCGACTAGAAGCTATCGTGAAGGGCGCATCTACATTCATTGGGCGCGAGTTGCCATCCATTGAATCTATTTACCATGCTCGCTGTGCGCGAAAATCCAAGAGCATTGTACGGGATACTATCCACCCAGCCAACCATCTCTTTGAACTTCTTCCCTCTGGCAAGCGCTATAAAAGTATTAAGACAAGGACTACTAGACTTAAAAACAGTTTCTATCCGCAGGCTGTGAGACACTTGAACAGCGAGGTGACATGACACAGTCTTCAGTCAGTTTAGATTTCATGTCGCCATGCTAAATTATTTATTTATTATTTATTTATCTAACTACATGTATATACTTTTTTCACTATCAATTTAGTTTTTATATCGCCAGCTAATTTATTTATTTAACTACATGTATACTTTTTAATTGTTTAGGTAATGTTCAGACGGTATTAATATATTATGTTCCAAGTTCACTTTTATGTCAATAGATGTGCGACTGTCTTAAATGTGTTGGCAGATGGCTTTGGTTTAAATTTATACTAGTTTTATAATGTTTCTGATTATATATTATGCGTGCGCATTATAGGGGGCAGGGAAGACAAGCGTGTACGTATGTTGACGCCATAACGCCAAGAATTCCTCGTACATTTTAAATGTTACTTGGTAATAAACAGTCTGAATCTGAATCTGTAATGCATTATAGTGAAGAGCCGCCGTCGTCGTGATGATGATGACGGTGATGTCAACATCATCATTGCTCTCGAGTCGGTTAACCCCATGTTAACAGTCGTGACTTGATTCACTGAAGTGTTGGTCACCAGGTGTGTCAGGCAGAGCCAGTCCGATTGTGGTCGCAGGTATGCTCGTCTCAGCCAGCAGTTCATGTGTGGTAGAAATAAAGAAAATGTGTTAGCACTTCTGTACGTTGATTGTGAGGCGTTGCCCTTAATCACACGCGTACAATTGTGAAGCTACTTACTCTAAGCTGGAGTACCTGTGGTCGGCTGGCTTTCTCGAACGCAACGAGTATAGGTGATCTCCTCCTGATCTTTCAGTGCTGTCACGTTCCTTTTTTGACGCCTCCTTTTCACGTCTTGTAACAGTGAAATCCTTAATGATAGTGACCAGGACACCATATTTTTATGGGGGGTGGAGTCAAGTTAACAGTTGTGCATGCCTTAGTGGGAGCTATGTCAGCGCAGACCACTTAACATGAAAGAACAAAAAGACAGCTTTCAATCTGTATCACACATTGCTGTCCTTATCCGTTCTCCGACGAAAGCCAAGGAAGCATCAGCATGCATTTTTAACAGCTTACAGAAAGTTGGGACCAGGCCAGCCTTTCATCTAAGATCAGCCGATGAGCTCCAAGACTGGTCAACGGGCATTCAGAGCACAGTTAACCTTCCTGTTGTGTTGCACAGTAATGTACTTACCTATAAAATTGTGATATTTGAAAGAAAGTTTTTTTGTGGGAAATGAGTGGAATTTTTCAGGCGTACTAGTGATTGTTTGTCATGTTTGTTAACATGACACACGTGCGTGAAGAAAAGAAAGCATGGTTGTTTTTGGTAAATAATAAATGGGCACCGCGCTTGGGTGCATTTTAAAAGAGCTGGAGGTATGTAATTTTGAAGAAAAAAATTGATCAGCATATCAATGACAAGTCGGCAGTGACTGCAGAGAAATTTCAGATTTTTCATAAGAGCAATTTTCTTATAATCTGAAGAAACGTTAACATCGCTGCCATGGGAAAGACAACAACAACGGATTTTGATATATATATATACACTCTCTGTGGAACGCGTCTGACCGAGTGCATGGACACATTTAAAGCGCGTCTTAAGAATCATCATTTCAAGCTTGCTTTTAATGTCTACGTCTCTATACCTTTCACTCTCCACATCGTAGTATTTATTAATTTCTACTATTATTTTGTATTATTATACTAGCCTATTATTTCAATTATTTCCTCATTAATATTTTACCCTCTACTTTTTTATTTATTATTATCTGTTATGTAGGTCTTGATATTTTTAGCTTAGGTTTGTTGAGTACATTTTATATTTTAATGCAGTTCTAGCCTTTTTATACGTTTAATTAGCAGAACTAGCCCATTATTTTTAATAATTTATTAATTAATACTGTATTGTCTATTTATTTATTATTATTTTTATGCATGTCTTGATACTTTTCGGTTAGGTATGTTTAGTACATTTCTTATTTAATGCAATTCTACTAGTCTTGGTATGCGTTTAATTATACTATTTACATTTTAGTAGCTATTAGTTGTCAACACCCTTGAACAGAGTCCTACTCTGGATATGAGTGTATAAATAAAGTATATTATTATTATTATTATATATATATATATATTATTATATATATGTATATATATATATATATACATATATATATATGTATATATATATATATTCCAGCACAACGTCTGCATGGATCTCTGCTAGCGCTTTAAGTCCGAGTTCTGGTTGTACAAGTGCGGGCATGACGTCACTCGAAGGGGTATGACGTCACTCCGTCTCCATTAGAAACGCTGTCTTCTCGGTTAGGTGCTCCATTCCCACACGCCTGTTCTTCCAGTGCCGACAGTGGCAGTTCGACAGACAACAAATTATGGGATCTAAAACAGACAAGATTTTGTATAAAATTGAGCATATTTTTATTAATTTTAGAATTTAAATTTAGCGGTAGGCCCTAAACTGGACTACATGTATAGGACAGCGGAAACTCGACTGACGCAAACACGATAAATCTTGTTCAGTAATAAAACGATTACAAAAAAGATGGCAAAATACAAACAAGCCATTTTGCGACATACCTTCGTCTGCCTTCTTTATCTAACACATCATTGGGAGTAGCTGGATCCGGAAGATGGATTGCGATCAACAGCTCGTAGAGGGCGGCTCCGACTATTGCGCCGAGATGCGGACCCACGACCGGAATCCAGAAGTAGTTGTAGTTGTTCAATCTGGATCGGGGGGAGAGAAGATATAATGACAAGAACAACAACAATAACAAAAGTCTATTTTGGTCCCAAATTATAGCAAATATTTATAAATAAACTTATCAGGTACACGCATTTACATAAACAAAAATAGATATGCATAATATATATATACATAATATATATATATATATTTGTATATATATATATATATATGTGTGTGTGTATGTATGTATGTATATAATATATATATATACACACACACATATATATATATATGTGTGTGTGTATATTATATATATATATATATATATTTATTATACACACATTATATATATGCATATATATATACTTTATTATACACACATATATATGCATATATATATATATATATATATGCATATATATATATAATGTGTGTATAATAAAGTGTGTATACGCCATTTTGTTCAAAACTAGTATAATAATTAATTAAAAGAAAAGAACCTTTTAATTTTACAACTTTTTATGAACTACACAAACATATAGGTTCTACTGGTTTGACGTTGACCTGTGGTTTATCCAACTTAACACTCGTAATGTCTTATATTGCTTTATAACTCGCACAGCATGTGCTGCGTTTGTATGGACGGAGTTTTAACAAAAACAAAATGATATTTTAACAATCAGTAGAAATTATCAACCTTTAGATAAATATGCTAGCAGATACTTTGCAGATACGTTGTTTGTCATTTTAAACAAAACGTGATGTTTTGGTTTGAAAGGATATATATTTTTAATTTTCTTTTGATAATACCTTTTGTTCCACAATGTTGGCGAGAGGGGAGGGTTAGAGAGGGGGGAGATAAAGAGAGAGAAAGAGAGAGAGAAAGAGAGATAGAGAAAGAGAGAGAGAGTAGAGAGAAAGGGAGGAGAGAGATGGGTAGATGGAGATGGAGAGAGAGGGCGGATGAAGGAGAGAGTGAGAGACAAGGGGGGCAGAAAGTAGAAGAGATGAAACAAAAGTACATATTTCTTTATGACGTAATAATGATATTTGTTATAGTAGTTATAATTAGTTGTTTCTAAAATATGCCATTGAGCTGGTGGCGAAAATAAATCAAGCGGGACTCACGAGAACGGCTCCATGCCCCAGCCGGCAATGGCGATGAAGATCCGAGAAGGCAGATCCCTCGCGGGGTTGATGGGAGCGCCCATATTGAGGGCAAAGCACATAGTAAGGCTTGCGACGAACAAGCCGATGCAGAGTGGAAACAGGCCTGGAGAGGGACAGTGTGGATTCCGTGGATCCGTCATGGCAAGGATCCCGACCATTAGAAGGCTCGTGCCGATGAGCTGGACACAGACGGCACAACGAAAACATCAGTGTAACTGCTAATAGAAAATGTCCCCCCGAACATACATACAGACGCTGAAGACGGTTTCCCGGAGTATTCGTAAATGACATTCGGTATGACGTAAATTTGAACAGTTTTCGCGGTGTAACGCTATGGACAATCGATTTACATCTGACTAATGTACGATGCTCTAAAACCAGCTGCTGCTACCTCTCCTGCACGTTCTATCATATCTGCTTCCAAGTGTTCCGGCCTTACCTGGTCCAACACGGCGCTTTGCATTGTGAGGTAAGCGCTCGGAATCGTCGTGAATATGACGGCCGTCGCGTTGGCTCCAGTCGTTGCACGAACTCCGCCGTCGAAGTTGTTCAACGCATCTGTAGTGGGAGGCAAACTGACATTATTATTATTAATAATATGCTCATCGTCACATCATCATTGTCATTTCCGTAGTGGTTGTCGTGATAATTGTCGAGGTTTTCGTGGTTGTTGTCGGCGTCATCTCCGTCACAATCACTTTCACCATCATCGTTAACGTCACCACTATTGTTGTTTTTGCAATTTGTGCATAATCAATATTGTAACAATAAACAAAGAACATCGTTATAATGTGCAATAATAACGAATTCCTATTATTTTTTTATACTAGCATTATTGTCTACATAACAAATACTATTTTATCACAATGCTATGTTAAATCCGTTTGAAGTACAGCAAGCCACATTTACGACATATAAAGCTGTTCGCGTTATGGTCAGTTGTGACAGTCCAAAATCGTCATCTGAACATCGTTGCATTTCATTCAGCCGTTGACTGCCTTAGCGTCTTACCGTAGTAAAGACCATAGACCAGTACTGCTGCGAGGAAGCCGCCGAGGTACTGGCCAAACAGGTAGTGCGGCACCTTGCGCAGAGGGAACTTGCCTATTACGACCAACGCCACCGTCACAGCAGGGTTTATGTGCGCACCTATAAGACGAACGCGCGCATGTTGATGAAGGGATACATGTGTTATGTTACTGTAGAGTGGACATTTACGTAGATACAGCGATACAGGGGGCCACAGCAACGTGCCGCCTAGACCTTTGGAATGTGCCCCCGTTTAGGTAAGTCTCCAGGAGGGTGCAATTGGAGGTTTTGGTGAGCTTCCAAAATAGTGAACGTCGCCAGGAAAAATATTCAACAGAGCATCCCCGCCCCTGGTCTTCCGATGTCATGATCCGACAGCGGATTCGGCACACCCAATATTCATTTGGTTCGACTGCCAGTGGAAGTTTTTGGCGAGCCTCGGAGGGGGTGCGTTTTGCCATTCCCCCAGACTGCCATTTCTGGACCTGCCCCTGGGACATTTTGAGTAGTTTGTGAGTCCACATCAGGATCAAAACCATAGGACACGGTTATACGTTTATTTATTCATATGTGGTGACATTTATTTGGACACACTAAGTGTGGTACCAGCAATCACATTGATCACATTGGATGGCATGGTGGTGTTCGTGTACCTCATGAATGCAGGTGCCACATGGGAAGTCTGGAGTGGTGGTGGACATGGGGCCAGGGTTTGGATGAAGGTCCCCTGCGCAACTTCAAATGTCTTATTATTGTTCCATACATTATGCACCTATACTCATTATGAACACAATTCCGGCAATTATCCCCTAAACAAGATGTTATATTCTACAATAGTTGGAGCCAGATAGATGAGCCGTTCTTGTATCATAGTTGTGAGTAGCCTATTCTTCGTGTGTTTCAATTTTGAAAACGAACGTTCACCACCCTATTTGGTGACCATCAGCCCTAGCAGATACAAGGTGCTATTTTGACAATAAGAAGTGTACCTTAAAACGCTTATCAACATTAAAGACATGTTAGTATCAACGCATACAGGAAATGTTATCTGCGTATACCATTGCATTATGTAGTGTTTGCTGTTATCGATTGGTAAAACCTGGAATCAGTTATCGATTGGTAAAACCTGGAACCAGGAGTGACGTCAGGCGAGAAGAAAGACATGTTGGGGAGTTAGTCAATAAAGTGCGAGTGTATCAGCATGTTCAATATGTGTTGTACTTATAACTTGAATCGTAATAATCGGCTATTTGATACACTCCTCGTCTATGAACATCTTTAAGAATGCATCTCAATACGAAGGCATTTATTTAGATCGCCTTTGTGCAAGTCAATCAGTGCAACATATGTGTAAGATAGTGGTTACTTTCGAATTAGTACATCACCTTGCATAGCCACACACTAGTTTATCCTTTGCCATGTTACCACATAAATATTTGTCTGCATAAACATTATGTTTTGTGTAGGCCTCTAGGCAACTGTCCCGTTTGTCCTGCCCTGTACCTGGCACTGCTTTGAGCAAGTCAATCCACTCCAAAAAAACTATGTGTAACAGGTTGGCTACTTTCCAGTACGTAGGCCTATACCTCCTAGCTTAGTCAGACTGTTTACCACCTACATTAAATATATTAAATATATATGACCATAGAGCCATGGTGGCCGTGATCCATAAACCGTCTTGTGGAGGGGTCTATACAAGTTATTTTGTGAGGCCCCTTGACAACTGCCCAGTCAGCCTTGCCCTAAAACGGCACTCTCACACGCACGCACGCATGCACACACAGACAAACAAATACACACACACACACACACACACACACACACACACACACACACACACACACACACACACACACACACACACACACACACACACACACACACACACACACAACTGCAGACGTCGTTGACGTCACTGGGGGGCGTCAGTTGGGTCGATATTATGTAATTAGTCAAGCTTTGAAGTTCTCACCGCTGACTGACATCGACACCCAAACTGCCGTAGAAACGCCAAAACCCCACCCGAAGTTCACTGATATCAGAGGGGTGAAACCTTCACCGCTTAGAAGCCAGGACGCAATTGACGCGAAGCCGAATGCCTGCAAACAGGTAAGACACACGGTCTACATCGATGTAGGCTACAACATCAGTTAGCTGACAAAGATTACGCGACGTAACAGATATTCGAGAAAAAATAGCTAATGTCTTAAGAGGTAATCCCTTCAAAAACGTACCAGTAGTATGAATGTACCTAAGCACTCAGCGACACATTCTCGGACGCCCTCGTTGCGAATGACGAGTTTACTCTTCAGCACAGTTCGCCATTCGACTCGGGGCGGGCAAGGCATCTCCACTAGTCCGTTCTCGTACTCTCTACAACAACGTTGAAACAAAAGACAATTTTTTGGGATTATGCACCTAAAAGATTTAATACAAACTAATCATTTGCAACTACAATAAACATTTTAATGTGAGCGGTTTATTAGGAAAACATTGTTGAACACACAGCTGCCAATTTTCATAAACCGCGCCATTGCTGGCAGAATATTGTGTACTTTCTGCAGAATTCAGTTTTCCACAAATCCGAAAGATGGCGTCTGCGTGCATGGGCTACATGTTTAGACAGGGAGGGATGCCTTGGGTATCTCAATTCCTCTTTTGATTGCAAAGAAATTAGTTTAGAACTAACTGGACACATGTTTCAACCACATGCCCAATGACCAGCGGTATTGGAAGTAAAAGAAAAAATATCTCCCTCTCCCTCTCCCTCTCCCTCTCCCTCTCCCTCTCCCTCTCCCTCTCCCTCTCCCTGGCATACAACAATTTTATATGTGATTTTGAAGATCAAATAAACAAAGATTGCCCTATTTATTTTTGTCCCCTCATTGTAGAAGGAGACAAGGTTGAAAACAAAACAGAGATAGCTAACTCATTCAACAATTTGTTTTTAAACTATTGGACCTAATTTAGCGAGAAAAAAAATAGATGAGCCGCCTAACGTACCCGTATACGATTATTTAACTTGTAGAAATAAGAAAAGTATGTTCCTGTCACCAATTGACGAAAATTAAGTTATACGTGTTGTAAGCAGTTGTAAAAGTAAAACGACTTCCGACTGTGATGGTATCGATTTTAGACTTGTTAAAAGTGTAATTGCTTCTGTTACAAAACCAGTAAGACATATATGTAACATATCTTCTCAAACTGGAATTTTTCCTGAAAAGATGAAAGTTGCCAAGGTCATACCATTTTTTAAATCAGGAAGCAAAAGTGATATCAATAACTACATACCTATTTCCTTGCTTCTACAATTTTCCAAAAAAAGGAAACGTTATATAACAATAGGTTTAATATATTTATACAAATGTGTGATATAAGGAACCCTTGTCAGTATGAAAATAATTCCAACCAACATGCCCTTGTAAAAGTTGTGTCTGAAATTACAAATTCGTTAAATAAAACAAAACATGCTATTGGGGTATTTATCGACCTAAGAAAATCTTTCGACACAGTAGACCACAAACTACTATGTAAGAAACTGGAATGTTATGGTATTCGTGGTTTTGCTTATCAGTGGACAATAAGTAACTTATCAAATAGAACGTTATGTATGTTAGCTACAAAGGACATATGTCTGAGCATTTACGGATACCGTGTGGTGTCGCACAAGGTTCTATCTTAGGTTCGCAACTGTTTTAATATATGTTAATGACATGTGTAATGTGCCGAAGCTGTTGAAGTTTATCTTATTCGCTGACGATACAAATCTATTTCACTCTCATAGCCACTTACCAGATCTGGTAAATGGACTATGTTTGGAGCTTAATAAGACGTATACGTGGTTCTGTGTAAACAAATTATCACTGAACATTTCTAAAACTAATTATATATTATTTGGGAGATACAGATATAAATAAGATGTTACAATTATTATCAACAATAATGCTATAAAGAGAGTCCAAACTATTACATTTCTAGGTGGCTTAATTGATGAATCATTAAACCGGAGCATCTGCAATGTACAAAGTTAGCCATTGCATAGACCAATCTAGCATGCTTACTTTGTATTATTCATTGTTCTTACCCCACTTTATGTATTGTTCTGAAATATGGGTAAACATATACGTGACAAACATACACTGTATTCTATTGCTACAGTCAATATGCTGTTCAACAAATATGTTATGTAAATTAACATAGAGGCATATCCCTGATGCAATTATAGAAAAGAGGATAACCATTTTCATTGTATATCACTGGAGTGAATCTGTGTATATACGTGTGCATTTTAGTGTGTATATGTGTGGTTACTAACTTCTCATTTAGTATGGCCGTATACTGTGTAAAATATTTTTGACGATTTTGAGGTAGACATTAAAAAAATTAAAAACTTCATATCTACTCCTTTTCAAACAATATTTATTTCCTTTTTATTACGTCCTTACGTATAATTTACTTTGTATATTGTACGTATGACTTGATTTTGATTTATGACTTATCTTGACTTGATGTGTTCTTTCTATATGTTTGAAATACATTGATTGATTGATTAATGTGGTGTGAAATTGAAGAGCTGTTTTCGTAAATTTGGCAATATTGAACGCGAACTATACTTATTTAACGAACTTTGACCATCGCCAAATACTCTACTCTCTTTCAGATATAGTTTATAGGGTCTATGTGTGCTACGTTAATAGTAATTTTTCATAGATGAATTTATGCAAATCAACAAGTTGCATAATAAATGTTATGCGGCAGAGCAAGTCTTCCGCATGCTCTGGCCTGTGTGCTTGAGCCAATGACAGCTAATGGATTATTTCACTAGATCAGATCACCCCATCAGATAATCCAATCACAGCACCGGATAAGTTCAGATGTCCTATCACTCCGGTCAAACCGTTACCCAGTGGTAGACGTGTTTTACATTCACTGATAATTTGAAATTTGCCAATCGTAAAAGTTATTCATTATCCTATTTCTATTCAGTACTAAATTGACGCTACCTTTTCTGCGTAACCAGGACCGGAGGAAGACCGTCACTGCAGGGGTAGAACTTCAGCATTTATTTTACTAGACAGCAGGACTAGTAAAGACAAAAGTTTACTAGTCCGCCAAAAGGTTTACTAGTCCTGCAAATAAAAAACATAGCACAAATTCAGGTCACAATTTTATTTAAAACACAAAAAACCACAGTGTCATCCAGGCCTGGCGTTAACACTGCCTGTCAGTCAGTCAGTGTCACTCAGAGTCGGAGGCACTACTGTCATCACAGTCGGTGTCACTGCTGTCAGTGTAACTACTACAGTCGGGCCTTGGCCTAAGCGGCTGAGTGTCTGGCCTCCGGGCTCCACCAGCACTCCACAGCTCGATTGCCTCTTCGGTTCAAATGCAGCGATGTCTGGTGAACTCAGCTGAATGGTCAACAGATCAGTCAGTCGATCTGCCTTCAGGACTGACCGGATGCTGCTCTTCGTCAGCTTCAGCTGACTGAAGCCTCTCTCCGCATCAGCCGAGCTGGCTGGCAGAGTCAGAATGGCGTCAACAAGCCCAAGTATGTTTCCATACTCTGCCTGGTGGGCTGCATTGACACTAGACCATGTCAGCTGTCGCACGTCTGGGGACTGTTCATACAGGATCATCTTCAGAAGTGTCCACTCCGTCTCCACACTGGCATTATCGATGCCAGCGTCGCGAAGCACAGGGCCAAAATGGTTGTTGAGTGTGGCCACAGAGTCATTTCCATAATCACCTGCAGCTTCAGGCCACAGCTTGAAGCTAACGATTGATGATGCACGCACAACGTCCGAATTGCTGTCAACGAAGCGACCCTCCAGACAGCTGACCAGTTGCCCAAGATCTGCAGTCGGGTCTGCTTGGCGAAGACAGCACCTGTGAGTGTCTCACCATGGAAGTCTTCCATGCGCGCCAGGGCACGCTCCTTGGCAGTTGTGGTCGTCTTGTACATCACAAGGGTGGCCACAACGGATGTCAGCGTGGCATGTACATCAGCAACTGTCGCAGTCACTGTCTGAGCCACCAGCGACAGCTTGCTCAGAACAAACAGCACATCGAGAAGGAAGTGTGCCATCTCGATGATGTCTCGTCGGTGCAGTGTCGCCAAGAAGCCAATGGCCTTTGCCTTGGCATCTCCGGAGCCCCCGGGCACTTGCATCTGCGTCAGATGCAGGACATATGCTGGATATCCCTTCACAAGGGCCTGCAGTGCCTTCAGCAGATGTGGCAACCAGCGAGTGCCACCGACACGTGGTGGAAGGGCACATGGCAGAGACAATGTGTCGAATGCTGCCTTCAAGTTGCTACGGTTCAGTGGCGAGTGATGGTAGAACAAGTAGAGGCTCAGGAGGAGACCGCTCAACTTTGTGTACATGGGCAACCGACACAATGCGTCCTTATATGCAAGTTCCAGGCGATGCGCATAGCAGTGGATTGCTTGCAGACACGGCTGCTCATTTCGGAAGAGCGTGGCGACACCGTTGGCTGATCCGGTCATAACAGCGGCGCCATCACTGCCGAATCCGACAAGCTTCTTCATGAGTGTCTCTTTCGGGATGTCGAGGTAGCGCTCCACGACACCGTCAATTGCCCGCTTGATTGACGGAGCATCTGCCTTGCCGACATTCTCAATACCAGCGAAGGCAGTAGAGACGACACCATTCACTGCATACCTCACGTACACTATCTCCGCTTCCGTGATGGACGCATCTGTCGTACCGTCACTGATGAGGGCGAGAAAGTGAGCACTCTCCAGGTGCTGTGCGAGGTGACGGCGCTCAACCTCAGCGATGGCACGCACGAACTGCTTGCATGCCTTGTCATTCCGATAAGTGTTCCCCACATCAAGGCCCTTCTGTGCGTCCAGGGTACACTGCCACACATAATCTGTGAACGGACGCCGGTGCTTTGCTATCGCGTGACAAGTCCTGAAACATCCAATGCAGGAAATATTAAATATCATAGTATTAAGTAAATACTGAGTATAGTCACAACATAACAACCTTCCTCAGCAAACAGTGAATACTAAAAACATCCTCGCTTTCAAAACAAAACTTGACGAAGATTTGAAGATGGGCAGGTTTAAATTTTAATAAAAGCACAAAAATCACAAGACAAGCCACGTTCTCAAAACCAAAAATATGATGCATAAAGGCGGGAAATACAACACTAAATAGTATTACTTTTGAACCCGAAGATCCAGGCAAGTTATAACACAGATCTACATCAAATGCAAATTAATAATTTCCCATGGCATTGTTTACTGCACGGCACGCTTGAAATGAGAGATAACAGAGAAATGAGGGATAATAATTTAAACCATATAGTGCTAACCCTAACAAAGTACAATCAAACACAATATTTTTTTTACATTTTATAACATTATATCACATGGGTAACATAATTACCTAAACAAATGCGTCAGACGGTCCATGGTGGCCGTGTTCAGCGCTTGGATGGCTCGGTGGGCAGGTGCAGTGCCGGGACGGGCTTCGAACGCAGTTTGCCGGAAGACAGCTCGTGTGTGCGCCTCGCTTGTACTGTGTGCGCGTAGCGAGTCTGGACGAAAGTTGTCCGTGCCAGTCAAGAACGCATTCTTGCCACGGACACCAGTTACGTTGTGTGTCCTGCACACTTTGCAAAACATCAAATCGTTGTCGTCATCGTAGGACAGCCAAGTGTGGTCTCGTTCCCAAACCTTCAAATAGCCACGCTATCGTTTCTGCTGGTCGTACAGCGTGTCCCGTTCTCGCTTTTCCACCTTGCGTTTAACTTCTGGTTTTGCAACCCCAGTTAAATAACGATGCATCGTGCGTAAACGTAACAAAATAATTAGTAACGAATTAACAAAATAATTGATGTAGAACTGAAGATGTGAACCGTATTCGAAATCCGCGCATTTGAAAATAGATTAGAAAATAGACGCGAAAATGGACGCCAATTGCGCTCATTAGCCGGTACCCCTCTACATGATACGCTAAGCCAAACAAAACGGTCGTTTCAGATTTCTATGTCACACAACAACCAATCAAAAGTACCGTTTCACTGTCGATTCACATTAGGTGAAGATTTACTTTGTCAATTGTACGGTTGGTGGCGCCACGCAACACGCTGATTTTTACTAGACAGCCGGACTAGTTGGTAGGCCGGGTTTACTAGTCCGCCGTATTCTTTACTAGTGTACGGACTAGCGGACTAGTGGGTAGTTCTACCCCTGGACTCACGATCGGCATTTCAGAGTATCGTTCGTTTATATATCATTCCTTTGTGCTAGTGCGTACATCTGTCAACCGTAACATTTGTAAAGTTTGTTACGATCAGATCATCAGTTATCCCGCATCGGCCTTCAATCATGTCGTCGGCAAATCCTGATCTTAACATTGTAATCCTGGGGCATAGTCACGCCTATTGGTTAGGCGAGTTTGTTGAATCCGCGGAACTGTTAACATATTTCGTTAAACTAGGTCACAAATGTAACATTTCGTTTATGGGTCGCCGTGGTGTTCGCGCGAATACCTTCCGCTAACCATCCGTATATGATCATAACAATTCTAGGAGGTAGTGACATCGATTCCAAATTGTACACGTCCCCTCAAGAAGTCTGGTCAAGTCTTTGCGTACTCGCCAGCGAATTTTTGGCCATGGGAGTTCGCCAAGTGTGTTTCTGCCAAATCGGGCGCCGAAATAACTGGCGCCATTTTGATTTCCCAACGGGAGCGGACCGGGTGCTTTCGGCAAATTCCGTACTGCAGGCCGAATGTGGTGATTGCCGCGGGCTGTTCTACTGGAGGCACAAATCACTCTGGAATTATTATTGAGGGTGGTGTTCACAACAAATAATATCTTAATAACCAATGCACATATATAGGTATATATACGTAGATAAGAGTAATTCATGAGGGCTATGTTCCCTATAATTAATATTTTATTGGCGGTAGCCAATGGTCTATGCATATGTGCGTAAAGTAATTCGTGAGGGCTGTGTTCCCAACAAATAATATATCTTAATAGCCAATGCACGTTACATGTGTATATTGTATGTAATGTATCTATTATATAATGTAGGAGTTTCGAGGGAAACTAATATGTTCTGGTGGTAGCCTACGTTAATGTACATGTTTATGTAATATTTCATTGTCATGGTACAAACAGTTTTCATGAAAAAGGGAGAGAACTTAACCCATTTTACTCAATACTGTTTTGTACAACACTGCGTGTTACAGGATGCCTCCCACTAAGAGACCACAAGTATTAACAGTTCATATGGACTTATCATGACCGTTTGCCAAGTATTAATTGTTTGTCGTTTGGCTATTCGCCATCAACAATTTACCAATAATAATGATAATAGTAATAAAGTAAATAAAAATACTAATAAAATTACCGCCATGCGTTACTGGAGGCATGCGAACTAATATGATTACCGCTATGCGTTACTGGAAGCGTGTGAAATAACATGATTACCGCTATGCATTACTGGAGGCATGTGAAATAATATGATTACCGCCATGCGTAGCTAGAGGCATGTGAAATAATATGATTACCGCCATGCGTTGCTAGAGGCATGTGAAATAATATGATTACCGCCACGCGTTGCTAGAGGCATGTGAAATAATATGATTACCGCCACGCGTTGCTAGAGGCATGTGAAATAATATGATTACTGCCATGCAACACATACAGTTACAAATATAAACATAAACATGCAAGAGTAAAATATCACATTGTACAGATAGTACAGATACCAACATTAACGACACCCACATATGCCAACACACACATGTATTACTGACATGCGTTTAGTTGGTGTCATGGCCGCATTTATGTGTTTTCAGACATGCTTAATATGTTTGACAAGTGTTACCAGTACAACATTGTTAATTATCATGCATGTCGATAGGAGTTATTTTTTCTGTAGTTCGAGTACTGTTCTGTTGTGCATTTATTGTTGTAGAATTTCTCCTGAAATTTATCCTTGGGACAGCCAATATCCGAGTCAGAGGCAGGGTTGGTTACATTCGACAATTATACACTCGGACATGTTTGGCTGCCTGGCAGGCGCATTGGCAGATCACTGCTGCGACAACGAGGCCTCCTCCGTCTGAGCCGTGCCTCGTTTGGTGCCTAGGCGATGGCATCGTTAGATACCATTCGTCGTGAGTGGCGGTGTCAATCCCATTTTTTTGTTGTTGGTTTGGCCTAGGCATATTCAGCACTGTGGTAGCTACTGACCTATATTATATAATAATATAATTACCGCCATGCAACACATACAGTTACAAATATAAACATAAACATGAAAACGTGGCCATGACACCAACTAAACGCATGGCAGTAATAAATGTTTGTGTTGGCATATGTGGGTATTGTTAATGTTGGTATTTATACTATCTGTACAATGTGATATTTTACTCTTGCATGTTTATGTTTATATGTGTAACTGTATGTGTTGCATGGCGGTAATCATATTATTATATAATATAGGTCAGTGGCTACCACAGTGCTGAATATGCCTAGGCCAAGTCTACAACAAAATGGGATTGACACCGCCACTCACGACGAATGATATCTAACGAAGCCATCGCCTAGGCATCAAATCATTGTCCGTTTCAAGACCGAGCGAATGCGTGACAACGTCTTTCAATCAAGTTGAAGGTTGCAATGCGCAGTTGAAGGTTGCAATGCGCAGGTGTTCATCTACGAAGATCTAACTAAGTGCAGATCGATGTTAGTCTACGAGTCCAGGAAATACCAAAAACATATAAAAAATCAACGACTGCTGACGGCGAACGGCAAAATCATGGTTAAAGACTTACATGTACACAATAGGATCAAAGAAATGACATCAGTGAAATACCTTCATCTGTACTAAAGTGTTCTCGCTTTAGTAATTTTGAGTATATTGGTCAACATGGTCTCATTAATAATATGCATCATATGCTATCAGAGATCATTATCTCATTATTATGTTGTTTAGCCAAATTTATGCAATTTCTTCTTCACCGCTGTTGTCAGTTTGAAGTTGGTCACACCATGGTATTGATATTTATCGTATGCTTTAGGAGATTATTATCTCATTAATATGTTGTTTAAGACTCTAACTAAATTAATGTAATTTCTTTTTACCGCTGTTGTGATGTCGATGTTGGCCACACCGAGTTCTACCCTATTATATGCTTTCTTTTCTCGTTAATAATATGTATCATGTTATGCAATCGGATATCATTATCTCATAATTTTTATTATGCTGTTTAACTAACTTAATTAATGTTTAATCCACGCTAATAATTTGACACAGGACTAATCCTGAAACTGTGATTTTTTTTTCTTTCTATTATTATTATTATCATCACACATGATTAGCTGTGGTATTATTGTTTTATTTCTCACTTTGTGAATATTGATGTTCGTCCCACCATGGTATTATCTTTTACTCTAGCACTATTTTGTCTCATTACCAATAGGCATCAAATGCTGTCGGAGATCGTTATCTCACTATTTTGCTGTTTAGCTAAATTAATGCAATTTATTCTATTACTGTTTTTTCATTAATAATATGTATCATATGATATCGAAGATCACTATCCCATTATTATGCTGTTAATTAAATTAATGCAATTTTTACCGCAATCAATTTTTATCCCAACAATACAACATAAGGGGGTACCACAGTTTACTTGTTATTACAAGACTACAAAATGATGATGGTCACGGTGGAGTTGGAATATACATTAACGAAAGCTTCAGCTACTTTAAACGTGATAATATTTCCACATTTATTTCTCATGTATTTGATTCTGTATTTTTTTAAGTTCAAGGTAATCATAACAAACCTATTATAGTAGGTGTAATGTATCGACCTAACTCCCCTCCCCTTGCATATATCGATCTATGTGTAAGCAAAATTATATAAATCTAGGAGAAAATTTCAAATGAAAATAAAACCGCTTATTTAATGGGCGATTATAACATTAATTTGCTAAACTTTGACACACATAAAAAACCAACGACTCCATAGATAACTTAATATCCAAAGGATTCATTCCTTTATATAACCAAACCAACAAGATTAACATTATATTCGGCAACACTTATAGACCACTTATATTCAAATCATACTCATCCTTGTTATGAATCGGGGATTATTATAACTGATTTAGCTGATCACTTTAGAATATTTCATAAAATATATGGTACACCACAAAGATTAATATATAACCAGTCTGGCAGTTGACCCAACAAATATTTATCATTTAGAAATCTATTGGCTAAGGCTGATTACTCAACTGCATTATCCACTGCCAATGTGAACGAAGCTTACGATTATTTTATGATAATATATACAAATCACTTTTCGAAATATCTTGTCCAATTAAATATGTTAAAGTTAAGAAAAATACATTTAACGTGAACCTTAGACAACATCAGGCATATTTACTTCATCGCTTAGTAAAGCAAAGTTATCCTGAAAGAAATTAAACAGACCCAATCCAGAAATTATCAATAAATACAGAGAATATTCTGGTTTTTAATCAGATTAAACGAGCAGGAAAAATACTTATTACACAGACATGCTGGAGGAACGTAAGCAAAATATCAAAGAAACATGGGCTGCGTTACGACAGGCAATACATAAACAAAAAGAATTCCCCAAACTACCTAAAACATTCATCATAAATTTGTCCATTTTGTTCATGCAACCCACACAGACAACTGAAATTGAAACAATTGTACAAAAGCTTAAAACTAAATGCACCGAACGATTCGAAGGCTTATCCATTAAACTACTGCAAGTGACCATATATGAAGTAGCCTCTCCGCCTGAGTATAATATTAAATCAATCATTTGTTACAAGTACTGTTCCTAAAAACTTTAAAACCGCAAACATAATGTCTGTTTTCAAATCGGGTAACAACAAAATGTTTAATAATTATAGACCTATAAGCATTCTACCTGCGATTTCTAAAATAATGGAAAAAATTGTATGCAATAGATTAATCATGTTTTCATAAAAAAATTACATTCTATATAAACATAATTATAGATTTCGTGCAAAACATTCTACTATTCACCCAATACTGCATATGCTCAAGGATATTGCAGATGCAAACGATAAAAAAGACCCTACATTGGCTGTGTTTATGGACCTTCCAAAGGCAATTGATACAATATTAACCATGATAGTTTACTGTACAAATTAAATTTGTGTGGAATGCGGGGAATAATTAACAAATGGTTTGCCAGTTATTTATGAAATCAAAAACACTATACTGAGATACGTAAATGTCAATCATCGCAAAACATTATTTATAAGTGGAGTACCCCAAGGTTGCATACTTGGACCAGTCTTATTTCTAATTTATATCAATGATATAACTAACTCTACGTCTTTGAATGTATTGTCTTTTGTGGATGGCACAACTGTATACCAAACAGGTCCTTTGACATTTTAATAAAGAGTATAAACCAAGAATTGATATATTTGTACGACTGGCTTTATGCCAATACATTGTCTTTAAATATTAAAAAGACACACTTGCATGTTTAGTCCACTAAATAGCAAATACCAGGTAAATTATTGTATTAAAATAAACAGGAAAGTTATTAATCATGTTGGTAAACATAACAAAGAAGAAACAGTGAAGTTCTTAGGAATACATATTGATAAACACTTAACATGGAATAAACACATTAGTTTAATCAATTCTAAAATATCTAGAGCTATTTTGCAATTAATAGATTGGAAAATGTTCTGCCACATAATGCTTTAAAAACCGTCTATTTTATCTTAATTTAAAGTCATTTAACTTTCGGTGTACAAGTATGAGGAAATGGAAATACTGTAAGGAAGTTATAAATAAAAAAACGTGCTATATGAATGATTAATAAAAAAAGATACAGAAGTCACACCGATCCTATTTTAAAATCTGAAAATATACTTAAATTTGGTGCAGGTTGCATGTCTTACTATTTCTGTATGACTATCACCATAATGCATGCCTAAATCCTCTAAAGATTATATACCAAAATAAGAACTTAGCCATTAATATTATACTCTTTAGACAAGATAGCCTCTTACATACATATAAACCCAGAACACATTTTTCATCTAGGTTATCTAAACATAATTTCAAAAAAATATGGATAGTCTTGATTGTAAAATACAAACTTTAAATCTAGACCAGGATTCAAAGTTTTATTATGCAAACGATATATAAACAGCTATCTCAACTATGTACATTGCCTAAATCCCAGATGTGTGGAGAGCAGCTGGATGTGTTTTATATATACGTTGGATCCGGATAAATCTCATACAATTATTTTCTATAATATGTTTTTTATTATTATTCATTCCATCATACCCTTAGTCCGCTGTTACACGGTATTCGTTACAAAATAGTTATCGTGCACGTGTATAATTTTATGTGTATGTCGTAGTTTAAATTTATGCTTGTGGGGTCAGAGGAAGACGGCATCTAACATGCCATATGACCCCACGCAACACAACATTACATTTTTAAATAATTGTTTTGTGTAGTCGTTTATGTTGCTGTTTGTTGTTGTTACAAAGTAAAATTTGATTTGATTTGATTTGAATCAGTCAATACGACAATCTAATAATAGTAAAAATAATACATATCCCTGTAAAAGATTGGTATTAATGTAATAGTTAGCAATATTAAGAAATAATACATAGTCTGTAATAGAACCCAAGCCTGCCTATGATATCACCAGTTTGTTAGGCGTACTGTCCCAAGGGTGTCAAACCTCAATATTAGTTTATATTCACGATATTGACGATTATATATATACTTGTATACCGAGGGCAAGGTATAAGGCTGTTTGCATTTAGGAGATGTTATACTATCTGGTGACCTTATTACAGTGTCCATTGGTCGTTTTTAGCACAGGGCACGACAACGCCTGCAATCGCTGCAGGAGAAGGGTGAATGATTACAAGGCTCTGTCATTCAATAAGGAGCAGTGTTAAGGGAATTTATTCATGCCGGGGCCCAATACAGGGTATCCTGTTCGGGTGAATCAAGAGATACGTCGGATGCATTCTGGAAATACATCAAAATTTATTAAGCTGTTTAGGCCAAATTGTTTGAACGATTGTTTAATGCGGTTGGGTGGTCACAGTGTTTTTGGTGACTTTGTGGCAAATTAGCCGCACCTTGCTAAGTTGAATTTGTTTTTGGAGGGGAATATATGTATTCTTGACATGCTATTTCTTGACAACACGTGTCCTTACATATTGACCAACATACTCAAAATTATTAAAGCGAGAAAGCTTTAGTACAGACGAAGGTCTTTCACTGATGTAATTTCCTTGATCCTATTGTGTAAGCCTTTAAACATGATTTTGCCGTTCGCCTTCTTTTTTTATTTCCTGGACTCGTAGGCTAACATCGATCTGCGTTTAATTAGATCTTCATTGGTGAACACCTGCGCGTTACGTTTGTTAGTATTATAAACCTTCAACTTGAAGCGATTACGAAAGACGTTGTCACGCATTCGCTCGGTCTAGAAACGCACAATGATTGAGCATGACTGCGTCTCGTTTTGGTGATTACGCGATGGCTTCGTTAGATATCATTCGTCGTGAGTGGCGGTGTCAATCCCATTTTGTTATTGACATGGCCTAGCCATATTCAGCACTGTGTTAGCCTGTAGACGGCGTAGTCAATGTCATGTAATTGTTCACAGGCTGCACAGAGTGGGCGATAATTGACACACTGCACAGTTATTTACCGAATACGACAGAAATGTCATTCTTTTTTTGGAATAATCTCACCTGCCCCTTCCCCTGTCCGTCATAATCACTCTGCACCCATTCCAGCACCAATGTGACGTTCGTGACAGGAAACGTCAGGAACATGCTTTAGCGAGGTCTGCACATAGCTATCTTGCATGATATCGTCTCTAGCAAAATTCTTGTTGACCGGTTTTTGTGTGTGACTCAAACGACCTATGATAGAATGTGATGAACTTCCTTGAATTCAACACCAGAATGCAGCTTCTGCTGTGTATGTTAGAATTGTGTTGACGCCATTATTAGTCTCTCCAATCCTGTATTGTTTCACCGAGCAGATATTCGCTGAACCTATAAAATTATTACCACACCGATCTTTTCCTGTTATGTAAATACCGGTTCAGTAATTGTGTGTACATTGTTTACACATCCCTTGCTGTTACCACATACACAGTTGGAATAACGTGCAAACAAACCCATGTTTTACAACAATGGACGTAATAAAAAAGGTAATTATACTATTATCGATTACTTTCGGATTTATTACTATTACTTTTGATAAAGGCTCATCCATTATTATGACATAAGAAACGATCTATTACCTATTAAAATTACCATTACACTATAAGACACTAGATTAAGGACGTGTGGGTAAAGTGGCGCTCCTAATTGTGTTTAAAAAAATCGGTTAAAACGTGGCCGCGAGTGCTGATCAACATGGCCGCGGCGTTACAATAGACGAAGTATACAAAATGATCTAAAGTTACGTGGTAGCTAAATTGAGCAATATATGCCGTCAATGTTGTGCAATTGCAGAAAGAGTGGACGCCATTGAAGCGTCCTGTGAATTCAATGCTGCCTCGATTAAAAAGAACAGGAACAACATTGACGAGTTACAGAAGTCGTATAAAGAAACAACGAAACGAGAAATGGAATCGAGGGCGAGGATGACTATTTACGAGGAGAGAATTAACTCAACGGAAAGAAGAAGTCGTGAGTGGGGTATTAGAGTGTTTGGTGTCGAGGAATCCAAAGGTGAGGATGTCAAGAAAACCCTAGCCAAGGATGTGTTCCTCAAACACAATCTTGGTGGCATCGTCACACTTGAACAAGCTATGGAGAGTGTTGAACACTGCCATCTCAAACAATAGTTCTACAGGCAGACCCATAATCGCGTCAATTGTTACGAGGCCACTTGGAAACGCGATCCTATTGTCCGCCAACACCCACGTAAACAGAACGACCTCGGAGTGTAGATACTAGAAGATATGACGAAGGCGGACTACGAAACAAAGAAACGTGCACGTGCGCAGATGCAATGAGCCGTCGCGGAGGCGAAGCGTGCGGTGTTCCGCAGAGGCAAGCTGATAATAGACGGCGTCGTTGTGCCTGTGGACTAGTCACATATAGGTGACAGACACCTGTGGTGGCGCATACATTTAATAAGTTTTCGCAACATTTAACAAGATTGCCACCCAGATAATTAACTCTAGATGGCAGGTGGACAAGGAAGCCCTTTGGCTTATCGAGAGTCCGATCCTTTTATCTACATGTATCCCGCCATTTAAACATACTCACGCTACTAGCACCCACACAAGCAGCAGATAATCTGTTTCATTCATTTACAGTCCTTAGTGAAAATAAGAACTTTCTTATATCTACACTGCTCCTTTACTAATGTAACTTCATGTCCTCTAGTCTTTCTATCTTTCTTAACTGAAAAAAAAAATTCTATCAATACTTAACAATACATATCCATTCGATATTTTAAACACTTCTATCTGATCTCCTCTCAATCTCCTGGTCTGTAGTGTTGTTAAACCACATATTTTTAGCCGTTTTTCATAACTAAGATCCGCCACTTTTTCTGATTGTGATCTGACTGTGGTGGTCATCTGACTTTTTGGGTGTGTATTTGTTACTCCAACTATTGAAACATTGTTTTCGATTAAAGGTTACATGATTGTACTACATGTATTGCATTCAGGGTTACTAGTATGTATTCTAGAAAAGCTGAGAGAATGTATCCTAATATATATGACAAAAAGTAACAGTAATGGGTGAAAATAAAGAAATAGCGAATTTGTTACCATTTTGCACGTTGACCAATCTCCAGTCAACTACGGAATATAAACTCACAAGAACCACATTATCTGAACTCTTTAAAACACATAACTTGCAGCCTTGCCTTGATAAAGGATTATCTAAAGAAGTGACACAATCACTAAACTGCAACCATTATGATTTGACCGAATTAAACAGTTATTAATTAATTATTCAGTTTTGTGAATTAAGCAAGTCAATACGCATAGCTGATGAACTAATAACTGTTATCCATATAAACCTACAAAGCTCTTTAAAAAACTAGAATCTACTCAAAGCACATATTGAGTCTATAAATATAAAGTGTTATGTAATTGCGATCACCGAGGGAGGGATGAATAACCAAGATAGATGTGCGAATATATTTAAAGAATATAATATCTACTATCATGGACCATTAAATAACAATAAAGACGGAGTTGCTGTTTATATTAAGAAAGACGTTTATGTCCACGAACGATTTGACTTAACGCTAAGCCATAATCCTAGGTTGGACAATACGCGGCTTGAAATAATTAAAGATGGCGTCAGTTTTGTGATTGGCAATATGTATAGACATCCAAACTATAACACACTTTATTTCTGATCTTATTGGATCAAACTTGTCTAATACCAAACAGGAAGGTACAATCTGTATTATATGTGGTTAAGTTAATATTGATCTTTTACAACAGGACTCGTGCCAAACTAAGAAATACATGGCTACTTTAATGAGGGAAAATCTGTTACCATGTATCACACTGCCAACACGAATAACATATCACTCTGCAACTCTCATTGATCATATGAATATATATCGACCTTTAAAGTTCATGAAAAGTGATCTAATTTCAGGAAACCTGTTTGTAGATATATCAGACCATTTACCCAACTTCATCATTATAAAAGGTGCATCCAAAACTCATGACATCAATGACAGACCTAGACTGGGAATATTTAGTGAAAATAATATATCAAATTTCACTCGGGAACTGGATAATATAAACTGGGACAATATTATGACATATAAGGACACGGATATATGTTACGATATGTTTGTAACCAAATACGACACAATTTTCAAAAAATGTTTCCCATTTACCAGAATGTTAATTAAACGCTTCAAGGACAAAAAGTGGATGACTAAAGGCATTAGAAACTCAGGGAAACGAATATAGAATTTTTTTAACTGACCCGATACATAGTACTACGTTTCTTTCACCAGTTTGTCAACAAGAAATGATCAATGAAATTCACAACTTAATTCTAATGTATGAGGTATTGATACTTTCCCTTCAAAAATTGTCATGCAATTTCATTTGCAAACCTCTGACTTACATTTGTAATTTGTCTTTCTCCGAAGCCACGGTACCACGAGCATTAAAGGTGTCAAAAGTAATACCTATATTTAAGAAAGGATCAAGGTGTGAACCATCCAACTATCGACCAATTAGTCTGATGAGTGTCTTCAATAAAATCCTAGAAAAGTTAATGTTGAAGAGGTTATTACACTTTATGGATAAATATGACGTTTTGTTGAAACATCAATTTGGATTTCTTAAAGATCATTCGACTACGTTAGCGATTATTGAAATAATAAAAAAATATTAGTAATTATCTTGAAAATGGTGAACTGGTTGTTGGGATATTCCCTGACCTAAATAAGGCTTTTGACACCGTTAATCACGATATATTGTTGTATAACCTGGATCATTATGGAATAAGAGGTCATGTATGTAAATGGTTTAGACACTATTTAAGAGATAGACAGCGATGTGTTAGCACAGTTTCAGAACATGTTCATGTTCAAACTGCCGACACGCCGGGCTCCATCTTAGGGCCAGTGTTATTTCTATTATATTTTAATAATATATCTAGTGCTGTGGATCACGTAACTTTGCGATTGTTTGCTGACGATACTAACTTGTTCATTAGTGGAATGGGTGACAATGATACTGTGTATACGGCTATGGAGAAGTTAGAATCGCTTAGTGTCTGGTTCCGATACAATCAACTAACTCTGAACCTGAGTAAGACATGTTATACAATTATATTAGATGTATGGAACGTGAAGTCGTGTCATTGTTGTTGCAAGGCAAACGCATTGAACGGGTTAACTCAGACTACTATCTGGGTATAAATCTAAGCTGTCGGAACATATTAAGGAACTTTGTTTAAAGGGGTCTAAGTTATCAGGTTTATTTTATCACATGGCCTCGTTCATAAATGCCGATATGGTCAGGCAATTATATTATGCCTATGTATTTCCCCATATTGATTATGGGATTGAATTATATGGATCAGAATGCAAAATTAAGTGAACTACAATACAAGTTCTGCAAAATATATCACTTAAAACATTAGTAACCGCTGTGACAGTGCCACAGCCTTGCATCGGGAACTTAATATAGTTAGTTCCGGAACTATTTAAACTAAATATTCTAATATTTGTGTATAAACAGCGAACGAATCAACTTCCTAGTCTATTCCACCAATTTTACAAATGTAATAGTGTTCATTCTGTGTAGTTCGTCTGTTGTAACGCACCGCCATGTTGATCAGCACTCGCGGCCACGTCTTCATCGCTTGGCATTCACTTCTCTTCACTGGGCTTTTTGTTGATTTTTTCGGCATAGTACTGTTCACCCTGCATGGTATCCTAGAGTGATTGAACCCAGTGTTTGCTCAATGCTGACGTTTATAATCGAGTAATTAAATAAAATTAGGAACGCCACTTTGCCCACACGTCCTTACTCTAGTGTCTTAAATGTAAAAAATACAAATTCTACTTTGCAAGATGCGGCTAATTCGCACCAAGGTCACCAAAAACACTGTGACCACCCAACCGCATTAGACGATATATTAAACAATTTGGCCTAAACAGGTTAAGCTTTGGATGTATCTCCGAAATCTATCCTTGCGTATTTCTTTATTCCCCTGGCAAGGCTGCTGCTGTAGGTGCATCAATGCGAAAACTGTGACCTTTAAATGAATTAGTTTGATAGCCACAAAAGCCAAGGAGCCGTTTATGGGACACGTCAAATTCATTCCGCAGCATAGGCGAACCACCCGAATAAGGATACAGGATACCCGGCATGAATAAATTCCCTTAACACTGCTGCTTGGGGAATGACAGAACCTTGTAAACATTCACCCCTCTCCTGTAGAGATTGTGAGCCTTGTCGTGCACCGTGCTAAAAACGACCAAAGTACAATGTAATAAGGTCACCAGATAGTATAACATCTCCTAAATGCAAACAGCCTTATACATTGCCCTCGGTATACATATTATATCTATAATCGTCAATCTCGTGAATATAAACTAATATTGAGGTTTGACACCCTTGGGACAGTACGCCTAACATACTGGTGATATCATAGGCAGGCTTGGATTCTATTACAGACTATGTATTATTTCGTAGATTTGCAGTTACTATTACATTAATATCAATCTTTTACAGGGATATTTATTACTGTTACTATTACTACATTATCATATTGACTGATTCAAATGAAATTAAATAAATTTTTATTTTGTAACAACAACAAACAGCAACGTAAACGAATACACAAAACAATCGTTTCATGATCAGAAGTTTCAGACAGGACAACAATTTATATATACCTAGATGTAATCATAGAACTGGAGAGAACTCCCTGAAAGTATTAGGGGCTCGACTTTGGAATAAACTACCTGAAGACATTAAACATTCGAAAACGGTAAACAGTTTAAAGCATAGAGCCAGGAGCTTTATAATTGACATTAATTAAAGTTTAAATCTAATTATATATTGTAAGGAATTCGCTTATGAATTATCTTATATTGGTACAACATCTCTAGCTTTAATTTACGGAAGTCGTTAAACTGAAGCTGTTGCAATTGAATGCACTGTATAACCTTTATAGACATAATATTATGTATGTGGGAGTACACTATACGAGTTTGATTTAATTGGCAACCAGCTCGATAAGTTATACTTCTCTGGTAGCCACCTCATCTGTGTTACATTACTCTTGAATTATTGTATATTATCTGGATGAGAAAATAAATTTACACACATTCAGTCCATTACAAGGTAGGGACGAATCATGTATATTGTTATTGTCAAGATTGTAGGAGTGTGGGATCTGAGAAACCGGAAGGGTGACAATGTACACGGGTTTAGTGTCGTATTAGGTTTGGATTTTAGAGCTCATCTTCCTAGTAATGTCATTCCCAAAGTGGCTGCACGATTAGCAGTCCAACATATCAATAAATAAACGTCATTCAGTTGGCCAATTTCGATTATCTGCTACACTGGACTTGTGTTTTGCTCTTGTTTTAAAATAGCTCAGCAAACGGAATTACTAATTAGTTGTACAGCTGTGCCTTGGCCTAGAACTATCTGTCTCCGTTCGTCGTGTGTGTGAACCATTTTGAAAATATTTTATTAACACATGTACAACGTCATGAACTTTTGAAAAGAGAAATGTGATATTATTCGATAGACGGTCTATATGCCTAATTGTTTCGTACAGTTGCGTACACGCGTGATTGTATTACGAAAGAACACATTGCATGGCATTAAGAGAGGTGTTCCTACGTCCGTTCCCCAAATCTCTCTCTTGATCACTTTTACACGCCCCACCACTCACCTCGGAGCCTCAGCTTGCTTCATCCAACAACTGAACCAGCCAGAATCGATTAATACCTGCTACTTTAACTGTTGAACACTTGTACCCTTGTCATGACCCACATGTGCAGTCCCATAGCCAGCTTATCACAAAGCATTTTACCAATTCAGACAACAGGGGGCGCCACAAGTTCTTTGGGGGTTATATTTGTTTACAATGTAGAGGACCCCACAGTTCACGTGTAGGCTCATAATGCAGAAGGTTACATTTCTAACTGGAAGAACAATGAAGTGGGCGTGAGATTGATGGACCATGTGGTTTCGTCTTATTTTCTTTCATCTTATATACAAACACCACATTAACATCCGCAGTGATAGTATGTTGTTAATATAACTGAATTATTTACTCGAAACCCTTCCCCGTATGTGCAATTGTTTTCAATATGTTCATATTAATATAATCAACGAGGCACCGAGGAATGTGGGTGTGTCCAAGTTATTTTTTAGAATACACAGTTAAAGTGTGACATTTACAATCTGGTTTTCACTCAATTAATACATTATATTTATCTGATCTGATTGCAAAAGTTCTATAATTTATCATAGACATAATTAAGTTAGTAAAATTAACAAACCTTTATAAAACATGCCCAGTAAATAGAAGATTAAAATAATTATTGTCCTCTTTTGGAATTTTAATTAAATTATAGGTGTCAAACAGTCAAGTACCATATCCTGTATACCATACTGACTCCAGGAAACACAAACTGCATTTTATAACTATACGGAACAGGAAATGGACATACTAATTGATAATAAAGGTCCTTCACACATTCTTGCCTCCTCATCAGCGATAAAGCTCCCCTTTCTGAGACCTACAAACATGCAACTAGCAACCTCAATATTCCGGCAACCATACAGCCACACAATTACACGATTTCATCAGCACGCACATTTTAAAATAGGTGAAGCTAAACTTTATTTTGTAATGGTTAAATACAATTATTAATCGAAATTCGCGTTCCAGAAAAATTCTGTTGTTGATGGTTGTGAATAGCCTCTTTGACAGTCGGTAGTTACCTTAATCAGCATACTAAAAATAAAATCCGCATCTTTCGTTCACTTTTTAACAGAGTTCTGATAAGAAATAATGAATGATTTTATATGGCTTAATTTATGTGCGCACAATTGTTAAATCATCGTCACCCCGTTCATTCACCAGTATTTTGTCTGCATCTGTCACCTTCGAGTGACTACAATTAGCACTCGTAATTTTACATTTGGTGTAAAACTGGCTTATTGTGTATTTGTTACCCTATGCGGTTTCATAACAGGAGACCCTGGGATAGTGTGAAGTCCTTCTGCATGGCTAATTGGATGTGTCTAACGTTTATTTATTAACCTATTTATTTTTCAAATTCAGTTTAGCGTAATTTACTGATGTTTACATTAATTTTAGTTTATTTATTAAAATAATAATAATATGATCTTAACTATTTTATTTTATGATATTTTATACCACATTCCTACTTCTACTATATTTATTGTCTTAATTACTATTATTAGTAGTTAATTTTATATATGATATAAAACTATTGTTTTTATTCAAATGCATTATTTTTACATACATTTGTATACTGTTGTAAAGCGACATTGGGTGTGGAGCTTTAAAAAATAAAGATATTATTATCATTACTATATGTCTAGGCGTCTTAATTTATGAATAATTAAACTGGAAGAACAACATTAAAGCGGTAAAATATAAGTTATCAAAAGTAGCATCTGTAATATACAAAGTGAGCCATTGCATAGACCAATCTAGCATGCGTACTTTGTATTATTCAGTGGTCGTACCCCACTTGATGTGCTGTTCTGAAATATGGGGAAACACCTACGTGACAAACATACAAT
This sequence comes from Paraescarpia echinospica, assembly GCA_020002185.1. Taxonomy (NCBI): domain Eukaryota; kingdom Metazoa; phylum Annelida; class Polychaeta; order Sabellida; family Siboglinidae; genus Paraescarpia; species Paraescarpia echinospica. Next base: position 26,318,423 of record CM034538.1, on the reverse strand, counting down.
GTATTATATTGCTACAGAAACGTTACGGTTGATCCACGATGCCAGACGATGTGATCATACAAATAACTTGTTTTACAATTCTCGCATTTTTAAATTCAAGGATTTAGTTGAGCTAAAGCTATTTTATTTATGTTCGACGCACATAATGTTTTACCAAATGACCTTCAGTAGTTATTTGTAAAGAGCTCACCACCATTCACCGTACGTAAAACACATCAGTTTATGAGAAACAATGTGCGTACGGGTGAGAGGGCAATCTTCCTACCTGTGTTCGGTGTGAAATTGTGGAACCAATTAAATACATCGCTTGCTAGTATAAAGCCCAAACCATAAATTTAAGCGTTACCACGTCGATCTGCTGTTCAACAAATATGTTATGTAAATTAACATAGAGGTATATCCCTGATGCAAGTATAGAAAAGCGAATAACCATTTTCATTATGTATCACTGGAGTGAATATCTGTATAGAAATGTACATTTTAGTGTGTATATGTGTCGTTACTAACTTCTCATTTAGTATGGCCGTATACTGTGTAAAATGTTTTTGACGATTTGGAGGTAGACATTTAAAAACTTTATATCTACTCGTTTTCAAACAAAATTTCTTTCCTTTTTATTACGTCCTTACGTATGGTTACCGCCACGAAACACACGCAGTTACAAATATAAACATAAACATGCAAGATAAAACATCACACTGTACAGATAGTACAGATACCAACATTAACAACACCCACATATGCCAACACACACATGTATTACTGCCATGCGTTTAGTTGGTGTCATGGCCACGTTTCTGTGTTTTCAGACATGCTTAATATGTTTGACAAGTGTTACCAGTACAAGACTGTTAATTATCGTGCATGTCGATAGGAGTGATTTTTTCTGTAGTTGGAGTATTGTCCTGTTGTGCATTTATTATTGTAGAATTTCTCTTGAAATTCATCCTTGAGACAGCCAACGTCAGAGGCAGGGTTGATTACATTAGACAATTATAAACTCGGACATGTTTGGCTGCCTGGCAGGTGCACTGGCAGATCACTGCTGCGACAACGAGGGCTTCTCCGTCTGAGCCAGTGAATGTTCGACACAGGAGCCATGACAGTACACGCAGACTCCAGGTGGTGGTGGACAGTTAGTCGAATGCAGGGATACATTTGTTGGAGCAGGACATAGAGCACTGTATGGCATCTTTTAAAAAGCTGCTGCTCAGGACACATGCTTTTGTAACAGCAATCCATCCTGCTACACTTATGGCACCTGCAAGTGGTTTCAGTCCGGCACCGGACACTTGACTGGAGTTGGGGCAGTACCAATTGGACTCCTTAACCAAAGGTACATACAACATATTTTATGTTACAGATGGAGGACTTTAGCTATGCAACGCAGGACCTATGATCAGACATTGGGTAACAGTATAGGTAATGGTAATTTTAATAGGTAATAGATCGTTTCTTATGTCATAGTAATGGATCAGCCTTTATCAAAAGTAATTATAATAGATCCGAAAGTAATCGATAGTAGATTAATTACCTTTTTATTACATTTATTGCTGCAAATGTCAAAAAATTGGGTTTGTTTGCATGTTATTCCAACTGTGTATGTGGTAATAGCAAGGGATGTGTAAACAATGTACACACAATTACTGAACCGGTATTTACATAACAATAAAAGATCAGTGTGCTAGTAATTTGAGTTCAGCGAATATCTGCTCAGTGAAACAATGCAGGATTAGCAAGCCGGTTACTAATTGTTGGAATACACCATTGGATAGGCTAATAATGGCGTCAACACATTCTTAACATACACAGCAGAAGCTGCATTCTGATGTTGAATTCAAGGAAGTTCATCACATTCTATCATAGGTCGTTTGAGTCACACACAAGAACCGGTCAACAAGAATCTTGCTAGAGACGATATCATGCAAGGTAGCTGTGTGCAGACCTCGCTAATGCATTTTCTTGACGTTTCCTGCTACGAACGTCATATTGGTGCTGGAATGGGTGCAGAGTGATTATGACGGACAGGGGAAAGGGCAGGTGAGATTACTCAAAAAAAAGAATGACACGTCTGTCGTATTCGGTATAAAACTATGCGGTGTGTCAATTATCGCCCACTCTGTGCAGCCTGTGTACGATTACATGACATTGACTACGCCGTCTACAGGCTACCACATTGGTGAATATGCCTAGGCCAAGTCAACAACAAAATGGGATTGACACCGCCACTCACGACGAATTATACCTAACGAAGCCATCGCCTAGGCACCAAACGAGACACGGGGTGCCGCTCAATCATTGTGCGTTTCAAGACCGAGCGAATACGTGACAACGTCTTTCGTAATCGCTTCAAGTTGAAGGTTTATAACACTTACAATCGCAATGCGCAGGTGTTCACCAACGAAGATCTAACTAAGTGCAGATCGATGTTAGCCTACGAGTCCAGGAAATACAAACAACAACACTAAAATCAACGACTGCTGGACGGCGAACGGCAAAATCAATCATGGTTAAAGACTTACACAATATGATCAAAGGAATTACATCAGAGACAGACCTTCATCTGTACTAAAGCTTTCTCGCTTTAGTAATTTTGAGTATGTTGGTCAATATGCAAGGGTACGTGTTGTCAAAGAAATTCTTCTTCTCTGACAGTTTCTTTTCCTTTTCGACTTATTAGACATAGCCTCTTACATACAAAGCCCAGAACATATTTTTCATATAGGTTACCTAAACATAATTTCGTAAACAGGATAGTCTTGATTATAAAATACAAAACATTAAATCTAGACCAAAATTCATAGTTTTATTATGCAAACAATATATAAACAGCTATCTCAACTATGTACATTGCCTAAATCCCAGATGTTTGGAGAGCAGCTAGAGGTGTTTTATATCTACGTTGGATCCGGATAAATCTCATACAATTATTTTCTATAATATGTGTTTTATTATTATTGATTCCATCATACCCTCAGTTCGGTGTTACACGTTATTCGTTACAATATAGTCATCGTGCACGTGTATAATTTTAAGTGTATGTCGTAGTTTAAATTTATGCTTGTGGGGTCACAGGAAGACGACATCTAACATGCCATGTGATCCAATGCAACACAACATTACATTTTTAAAATAATTGTTTCGTGTATTCGTTTATGTTGCTGTTTGTTGTTGTTGCAAAATAAAATTTTATTTCATTTCATTTGAATCAGTCAATATGACAATCTAGTAATAATAACAGTAATAAATCTCCCTGTAAAAGCTAGATTGGTATTAATGTAATAGTAACAGCAATATTAAGAAATAATACATAGTCTGTACGTAACAGAACCCAAGCCTGCCTATGACATCACCAGTATGTTAGGCATACTGTCCCAAGGGTGTCAAACCTCAAATTTTAATAACAATTAAAATTCACGAGATTGACGATTATAGATCTAATATGTATACCGAGGGCAATGTATAAGGCTGTTTGCATTTAGGAGATGTTATACTATCTGGTGACCTTATTACAGTGTCCTTTGGTCGTTTTTAGCACAGTGCACGACAACGCCTACAATCGCTGCAGGAGAGGGGTCAATGTTTACAAAGTTCTGTCATTCACCAAGCAGCAGTGTTAAGGGAATTTATCCATACCAGGGCCCAGTACCGGGTATCTCGTTCGCGTACCCGGGTGGTTCGCCTATGCTGCAGAGTCAATTTTATGTGTCCCTTAAGGGGTCAGGACACTGTTAGACTTCCTGCTTGGTTACAGACGAAAAACAGTGCAGTATATTTTTGAGAAATGATTTTTTATAATATTCACTTGCTCTGCCATAAGTGCATTTGAGTAATAAGATTTCTAGATGTGATTGTAGAAGCTGTAGACAGTAAAATTGTGTCTTTTTAGCTGATTTTACTAAGCGGAAGGGTATTTGGCAGCAATTTGGCTAGTTGACACTTTAGCCGGATTACTGCCTGCATCCATTTGTAAATATTGACGGGTGTCATACATACAGGCATTTTGTAAGAGCTAGAAATATTAGAATTTGACTAAACTCGACCAGCATATCAATGAGATGATGACAACGGCAGGTGATGAGTTTAATACATTTTCTAGGTCACATTTTCTTACAATCAGACAAAACGTTAACATGGTCGCCAATGGGAAAACTATCAGTGTGCTGACCCCATAAACGGCTCCTCAGCTTCTGTAGCTATCAAACTAGTTCATTTAAAGGTCACAGTTTTCGCATTGATGCAGCTACAGCAGCAGTCTTGCCAGGGGAATCAAGGGATAGGTCGGATGCATTCCGGAGATACATCCAAATTGCTTAAGCTGTTTAGGCCAAATTGTTTGATAGATGGTTTAATGCGGTGGGGTGGCGGATTAGCCGCACCTTACTAAGTAGAATTTGTGTTTTTGATGGGGAATGTATGTATTCTTGACATCTTATGTTTATACATGTAGTGGTTTTAGTCCATTACAAGGTAGGAACGAATCGCGTATATTGTTATTGTCAAGATTGTAGGAATGTGGGATCTGGGAAACCGGAAGGTGAAACTGTACAAGGGTTTAGTGTTGTATGAGGGTTGTATTTTAGAGCTCACATTCCTAATAATGTAATTTCCCAAATTGGCTGCACGATAAGCGGTCCAACTTCAATAAATAAACGTCATTCACTTGCCAATTTCGATTCTCTGCTACACTGGACTTGTGTTGTTTATTGCATAAACAAAACCCTGCAAGATTTTGTTTGGACAGAGGCGGATAACATCGTCGTTTTGCTCCTGTTTGAAAATAGCTCGGCAAACGCAATTACTAAATAGTTGTACACCTGCACCTTGCATAGAACTATCTGTCTCCGTTCGTCGAGCTGTACGAACTATTTTGAAAATGTTTTATTAAATCTTCTACGACATCATGAACTTTTGAAAACAGAAATGTTATATTATTCTATAGACGGTTTATAATCTTAATTGTTTCGTACAGTTACGAACACGCGTGATTCTATTACGAAATAACAAATTGCATGGCATTAAGAGAGGCGTTCCTACGTCCGTCCCCAAAATCTCTCTCTTGATCACTTTTGCACGCCCCACTACTCACCTCGGAGTCTCAGCTTGCTTCATCCTACAACTGAACCAGCCAGAATCGATTAATACCTGCTACTTTAACTGTTGAACACATACAAGCTGCCTCCCGTACGGATGTTTACTATACAGTATGACCTAGGGACTGTTTTATATATGACAAGCTGTTTTGACAAGCTGTTTACACCAGTCATATGTGCCCCTGTCATGAGCCACATGTGCCTATCTCTCCGTTATATCACATACACCCTAGTCCACAGTAATATCGGATTTCAGCGGTAGGAGCAAAGTTCATATTCAAACTAGTTTAACTCATATAAATCATGCTTTTTCAGAAGACATTTAACACTACAAAGACGACAACGACGGATTCATGTCAACCCAAAGTAGGGTTGCGTTGGAATCACTCATCTCTGTGTTAGGTCTAATAACATGGCGTTTTATTGAATTTGTACTTGGCGACATTGTCACTTGCATACTTTCAACGGAAAAGGGCACAGGTTTCAAGAAGACGTAAACACACGTACGCGCAAATTGCATGGACGTAGCACAAAAAGCACACGCAAACATGCACGCAAGCAAGCATGCACGCAAACAGACAGACACACGTGTCAAGGTCAAAATCTAGGTCATGGTCAAAATGAAGGAGGGAAGGTGATTGGAGGGGAAGAAATTGGAAAATCGACGACAGAAAACGTGACAAGCGTGAAGGTGACGGGAGAAACTGACCGTAGAGAAGGAGGGGGGAAGATGGGACGGGAGAGGAGAAAAGAAAATGAGATGGGAGGAAAGATGAAGGGACGAAAGGAAGTGAGAGCAAATATGATAGAAGAGAAGTCGATAAAAGGGACGCTGACAGGAGGAAAGGTGACAAGAGAAAAAGCGACAGGAAAGAATGGATCGGAAGAGTATCTGACAGGAGAGAAGACGACAGGGGGAAAAGACAACAACCAGACAGATGCAAACCGAAGAAGGAGCTACTCTAAGGCAGTGATTGATGGGGCAATGAGAAAAGAGAGGGTGTTTATGGGCGACTCCATTATAAGAAAGACGGACAAGACACTGAGCGAGGGGAAGGACGTCGTTGTTTGTCTACCGGGGGCTAGGATTGAACATGTGACTGACAGGGTAGAGAAGGTATTGGAAGATGGCAAGGGAGGGTCTATACTGGTACATGTAGGAACAAGTAATACAGACAGGGAGGAAACAACTGGGACAGTACAGAAGTATAGACAGTTAGTGAGCAAGCTAAACACGACAAGAGTTGAATAGATTATTCTGTCAGGAATTTTGCCTGTAGTGGGAGAAAGGGGGGGCAATGTATAGAAAGTGCAAGAGGATGGCGATCAACGCACTAGTTGAGCAGATGTGTGAAGAAGAGGGGGTTGGATCTATTTAAACTAGATTCGCAGTGGGGACTCACAGAAAAGCCTGTTACTGGAGGCATAGATAAAGGCAGCACAAATAAATCAGCAAAGAACAGTCTGGAAAATCTTCTGAAGCTGGATATAAATGTGTTTGTTTAAATGCAAGGAGTATAGTAAACATTATGGTAGAAGATATTGAACCTCGTAAAATAGGTATAACCGAATCCTGGACCACCACCGATATATCAGATGCTGAATTGGGACTGACAGGATATGTAATGTTTAGGAAAGATAGAATATGAAGAAAGGGAGGTCGAGTTATTTTATATATTAAAGAATCTATCCAGGCTTATGAAATACAATTAGAAAGAGAAGCAGATTGCGAAGAAGCTGTTTGGTGTAACATAGTTACAGGAAACTTAACGTTAACAGTTGGGCTAGTTTATCGAAGTCCAAACATAAGCATAGAAGAGAACAAAAAAATACAAAACGCTATAAGGGAAGTAAGCAAACGGGACTGTATTATTATGGGGGATTTTAACCACGGGCATATACAATGGAAATCTCTACAGAGTATGGGGAGTGAGGACCACATGTTTTTAGTTTTAGTTCAAGATACTTTCCTTTCTCAACGTGTGCTAGAACCAACCAGGGGTGATAATGTGTTAGACATAGTTTTGTCCTCACAGAATGAATTAGTTGACAATGTCAATATATGTGAGCCACTGGGGAGTAGTGATCACAACCAGATACATTTTATCATCAAAGTGAAGTCAGAAAGGAATAGTAAAAAGCAGTATGGGAAAAATGTCCACAAAGGAAGGTATAAGGACATAAGGAAATATTTAGCAAAGATAGACTGGAATAACACACTGAAGAATAAGACAGCAACAGAATTCTGGAATATATTAAAGAGTGAAATTAAGTGCATAGTCGATAAATTTGTACCATTCAAAAACCAAGGGGAACGGTCCAAAAAGAAACACTTATCGAAAGAAGCCATTAGAAAAATTAAGTATAAACAAATGATGTGGAAGTCATATAGATGTACTGGAAATGATGAAGACTACAACAGTTATAAAGAAGCACATAACCAAGCTACAGCTGAAATTAGAAATTCAAAGAGAAGCTATGAACAACAATTAACTAGTAATAAAAAACATGACAACAAGAGTTGTTATGCGTATGTTCGATGGAAACAGAAAGTTCAAGATAAGGTCGGTCCTCTAGAAGATAGTGCTGGAAATATAATATCAGAGGGATTCTTAATGGCAGCATACCTGAATGAGTACTTTAGTTCAGTGTTTACCAGGGAAGATATTAGTTCACTGCTAATACCAGAGGCTAAGTTCAAGGGGGCAGATTGAGACTATTTAGGACAATTAATTGTAACCCCGGAAATGGTAGCTAACAAAATAAGGGCTATGAAGGATAATAAATCACCTGGAGTGGATGAATTCCGCCCAAACTACTATTGGAAATTGTAGAACACAAATTAGCGTACCGCTTGCAACAGTTTTCAATTTGTCATTAGAAACATTATACCGTTATTTAAAAAAGGTTCGAGAAACAAGTCAGAAAACTATAGACCAGTGAGTTTAACATCAGCGATTTGCAAATTATTAGAAAGACTAATTAAAGATCACATGGTGGATTTTCTTGTTAAACATAACTTGATAAACCCATCTCAACATGGATTTTTTAAAGCGAGGTCATGCTTAACAAATATGTTATGTTTTTTGGAAGACATCACTAAGTGGATAGATGAGGGATCACCAGTAGATATCGTCTACTTAGATTTTCAAAAAGCTTTCGACAAAGTACCACATCAAAGATTACTGCTTAAACTAAAGGCCCATGGCATAGGAGATGGTATAATAAACTGGATAGAAAAAATGGCTGATTGACAGAAAACAACGTGTAGTAGTTGATGGGGAGGCTTCAAACTGGAAATCGGTATTGAGTGGGGTACCACAGGGGTCAGTACTAGGACCTATATTATTCTTAATATATATCAACGATTTGGATGATGAAATAACAAGCAAGGTGTTGAAATTTGCGGATGATACAAAAGTGTTTAGAAGGATTAAAAGTGATGGAGATAGTCAACATTTACAAGATGATCTTGACAAGTTGATCAAATGGTCTGAAAAGTGGCACATGCTGTTCAATTTTAGGAAATGTAAATGCCTCCACGCAGGGCATGGGAACGAAGATGTAGAATATACAATGGGAGGTTCTGTAATAAGTACTACTGTAAAAGAAAAGGACTTATGGTTAACCATTAGTGCTGATATGAAGGTTTCAGAGCAGTGCGGAATTGCAGCTTCAAAGGGAAATCAAAGCCTTGGATTAATTAGACGAAACATAACGTATAAGGAAAAGAGCTAATAATACCGCTGTACAAAACAATAGTTAGGCCTCATTTAGAATAGTGTATTCAAGCGTGGAGGCCATATCGCAGGAAGGACATAGATATGCTAGAAAGAGTGCAGAGGAAAGCAACTAAAATGATACAAAAACTGAGGGATCTTAGTTACGAAATACGCCTAAAAACTGCGACTTAACAACACTAGAGACCAGGAGATAGAGAGTAGATCAGATAGAAGTTTTTAAAATAATGAATGGTTATGAAAATATTGATAGAAATATTTTTTTCTCAGTTAAGAAAGATAGAAGGACTAGAGGACATGAAGTTACATTAGCAAAGGAGCAGTGTAGATTAGATATAAGAAAGTTCTCATTTTCACAAGGACTGTAAATTAATGGAACAGATTATCTGCTGATTGTGTGGGTGCTAGTAGCGTGAATATGTTTAAAAATAAAATCCACACATACCTCAGAAGGGCGGGATACACATAGATAAATGGGTCGGACTCTCGATAAGCCAAAGGGCTTCCTTGTCCACCTGCCACCTAGAGTTAATTCTCTGGGTGGCAATCTTGTTAAAATCAAGGGCAAAGGTCAAGCTTAATTGTCAAGTGGCGCCCCTGGCGAATAGTTCGTGAAACAGTACTTCTTAAATTCGTGCCTCTTATTTTTTCTACTATACAAATTGACGTCACATACAAGTTAACGTTCTAGATCAATGTACTAGTAGAACATAGAGGATGGTGAAACCTATCGGTAATTTTAGCCTGAAGGCCGAGACTTAGCCTAACGACCGAGCCTTTGTTTGACTGGTAATGGCGTACATAAAATGTGGTGTTATAAGAAGGCGTAATTTGTAATAAAAGTATTACAAATTCAACGGATGCCTATTTATCTGACGTACTGTATACGAAATGTAGAATACATATAGTACGATGTTATAGCAGAATCTAGACTCGTTTTTTCGAACAGGGCGACCGTCTAGAAATTAGACCGTTGGCGTTGCTATCTTAATACTTAAATTCGTGCTTCTTATGTGGTGAACGACAAACAATAGGTCTGCAAGCACCCCTAGGTGGAGAAATATTTAACGAGGTCAATATAGAAGTCCTGTTAAGAGAGATGACGAATGCACTCGGTGCCCTCTAATTTTCAGCAAACTTGTTACATTCCTGAAAGTAGACATGCGTTGTTATGCTAAATATAGCAATCGTGCAACAATGCATTAAAGTCTGACGCTTTTCATTGGTTCATGTAAAATGGCGTAAAATTTGTTAAAATAGCAGGAAATTTGTGAAAGAGGCGGGAATTCGGTGAAAATGGCGGGAAATTGTTTTTAATGGTTCCCTATGTCTTTTTAAGCCTACTATAACGCGGGTAAACCATGAATATATAGGACCAAACCTACAATGTAACGATAATGCATTACATTGTAAATAAGATGAATAACCGTGACGTAGTCAAACGAAAGCCACTCTAAAATAAGGTGTTACCATACGGACCCTATATATTTTTTTAAACCTACGTATAGCTTACAATGGTTATAAAAAGGAACTTCTCTGCTAAATCAGTCAAACTGGCGGCTATTTTCGTAGGTGTACGCGTGGTAATTAAGTCCAACTGGTAGTAATTCGGTCAAACTAGCAGACATTTGCAACTTCCGCTCGTCTATATAGTCCCAATTTATGTAATAATATAGGTCAATGACATCATTAAAATGAAGAGCTCTCAAAGCTATGTGATGTAAGTTCTATTAATAGTACCTTGATGTGACGTATCTTCTAGTCAATTTCATCACGATTGTATGTTATCTGATGAAAGTGTTTATTTAGACGCAGATGTGAAGTTATCCGATGTGACATCCGAACATTTGTGTAGTATCAATACTTGGTTGCAAGACTCCTTTTCGGAACAGTGGTGAAACACTATGAAAGAAATGGTTCTGACAGTAATGGAGGGTGACCTGTAAATACGTTGGTATTCTATCCGAATAAAATATGCAAACCTTATCTTGTGTCATTTGTATACAGTACTTCATGTAACTCAAAACCTATTCAACTCAGGCTCGGGGGCTAGCTACACCATATGCCTATGCAAATACCTATTTATGAGTGTCCTCCGCACATATAGGACTGTAACATGTTACGAGGTTGAATTCATACAACTCTCTCACACTACACGTGCACTCGTCTATAACGTATATAAGTTATATTAAATCGTACGTACCCTCAAGCCCTCAAGATTACTGTTATGGAAATACCCGACTGTAGACAACGTAAGAAACAACGGACGAGACATCGCATGAGAGAACAGACGAGACAGACAACGGAAGAGACATCGTGTGAGACTACAGATAGACAACTTAAGAAACAACACACGAGACTCCGTCTCCGGTACCAGCCCGGTGACTGCCACAATAAATTAAGCCCCGTCTCAAAGAAATTTGCCATGCAAAATAAACTATGCTGTTGGTCCACAATCTGCATATATTGATAAAGACAGTCTGACATTTGATAGATCACAGGTACAGTCAAACAAACCAGAGACGTCGCCAACGTGTGGCCAGTGCAAGCAACATAAAGAGGTAGTGCTAAAATGCGAAAGATGCCTAGAAATACTGTGTGCGAAATGCCAGCAGATGGACACAGCTCATCTACTTATTCTAAAACAGTATGATGTCAGTTGGTTCTGCAACAAATGTAAACCGAAGGCACTTAACGCTATACATACAGACAAAGAAATAGAAGACCGCTGTGCAGAATACATGTCACAAATAACAAAACGCAACATCCGAGTAGAATCGTCACTCAAAGAAAAAGCAACAAAAAAGGATTTAGAGAACAGCACACAGGAAATTAGCACACAGATACAGCCACTACAACAGGAGGTCAGCAAGCTGGTACAACATCAGACACACACTACAGTCAATCAGCCAACAATGACAACACAAGTCAACCAATACCTGGCCACAGCAGTGAAAGAAGAAATAACAGAAAGAGAACAAATCATGGCAAAAAAAACTCAAACTAATCATCCATGGTATGAAAGAGAACGGCCAAGATTTACACGAAGTCAAACAGATGATGACAACTTGCCAAAAGCTAGATGTCGCACCAGAATCAGTTACTCGGATTGGCCAGCCAGACCATAGCAAACCCAGAATGACCCTTGCCATCATGATAAACACCAACGACGAAAAGAAGGTACTAAGTAAAGCCAAAGAAATCCGAAACAGCTCAGAAGAGAGGTACAAGACAGTGTTCATTAGACCAGACTTGACACCAAGACAGAGAGCTTAGTCAAAAAACTTATAGGCTCAGCTGATGCGGAGAAGAGAAGACAATCCAAACAAGACCTACAAAATGTACCGAAGCGAAATCATAGAGACCCAGTAGAAAACCACAATGCACATGTACATAGAAACACAGCACAACAAAGAAACAGCAAAGCACGGCATGCACTAAGGACATACTACACCAACATTGACAACTCATGCACTAAGGACATACTACACCAACATTGACAACTCATGCACTAAGGACATACTACACCAACATTGACAACTCATGCACTAAGGACATACTACACTAACATTGACAACTCGATATTTAGCAAATATGATGAACTACACACCATTGCGCAAGAATACGTTGTGATTGCCCTCAACGAGATAAAACCTAAAAATGGAAATGCACCAAACTTGGAAATCTTCCACATACCAGGATTTGATCGTTTTACGAACGACCTACGACGACCAGATATAAGGGGTACATGCATATACATAACGACTGAATACAAGGCATGCCGATATACCCACCCAAGCATTGACCAGTTTGTAGATGCAGTGTGGATAACATTCAATACAAAAGACACATCTAATCTAATAGGATGCGTCTACAGAAGTGGCACACCAGAAACAGCAAGGCAAAGAGACAAGCAACTACACGCAGCCCTCAGACACAGTTCAGAAGCATCAGGAATTACACATGCTCTTGTAATGGGAGATTTCAACCTCAACAGGATAGTATGGGATCCTGAACCGTCTATCCCGCACACCTACAGGGATGGTTCTGATGAACAGCGGTTCATTGAAGTAATTAGGGACACATACTATCATCAACATGTGCACAAGCCAACAATATACCGACAAGGCCAAAAACCAACACTGGACGACCTGATCTTCACAACAGAAGAAAACACAATAACAAACGCAACTACCGAAGAAACGGACCATTTACAGCTATGACAAGACAGACTATGGAAACATGAAAGAGATGCTAAACCTAGACTGGACAACATTACTAGATGGAATGAACACACAGGAGGCAACAGACAAACTGGAGAAAATATTTAAAAAACAGTTGATGAATGCGTGCCACACTATACCATCACCGAGAATGCTCGAGCCAAGCCAGTGTGGATGACTCAAGCAGCCCTGAGAAAAGTAAGAAGGAAACACAGCTCGTGGATCGGATACCTAAATACAAAGGAAGGGGAAGACTACCAGGCCTACATCAGATGCAGGAACACAGCTCAACATGCAATCAGAAGAGCACGCAGATAGTTTGAACATAAACTAGCCAGGGAATGTAGGACGAACAATAAAGGAATCTGGAAATACATCAGAAACAGAACAAACACAAGGGGTGGCATAGGCCAATTGTTCAAGCAGGACGGAACACTTACGCAAAGCGACCAAGAGGCGGCTGAAGTACTAAACCAACACTTTTTCAAATCATTCACAGAAGAAGACACTTCCAATGTCCCGCATGTCACACCAAAGAACCTGACTACTGAAGCACTCACAACATTCAAAGTCACCGAAGACTGACAAATCACCAGGCATTGATGGCGTCAGCCCAAGAATCCTGAAGGAGATGGCAGAACAACTATGTGTGCCTCCAAACATAATCTTTAACTCAAGCATCAACACTTCAATCCTGCCAAGACAATGGAAAGATGCTATCATTTGTCCCATATACAAAAAATCTGAGAAGAGAAACCCAGCAAATTACAGACCGGTGTCTCTGACGTCAATCATCTGCAAGACTCTAGAGAGAGTGATTGTTGAACAGCTCATAGAACACAACAAAATAAATCACCTCGAATGTGAGTAACAGCATGGCTTCATTGCAGGAAAAAGTACAACCACAAACTTGTTGGAAGCGCTGAATGTCTGGACTGAGGCTTTGATGCACAACATGCCTGATGACGTAATCTACCTTGATTACGCAAAGGCTTTTGACACCGTCCCACACCAGCGCCTTCTCAAACAGGTGGAAAGTCTAGGAATCAAAGACAAAGCCTTATGGGGTGTCTAGCCTGTGTGACCGGAAACAAAAGGTATCAGTACACGGAGAACAATCGGACTGGAGCAGTGTACTTAGAGGAGTTCCTCATGGGTCAGTCCTGGGTCCAATACTATTCACAATGCTTGTCAGCGATATCCCAGGACGCATGGACAATCTGACCTCTGTGTTTGCAGACGACACTAAGCTCTATGCAGCATTGACAGACGACATTAACTCCTCAAACTCTCTACAAGAAGACGTGACAAAACTACAATACTGGTCGGATACGATGCAAATGAACTTACATCCTGACAAATGTCACGTTCTACACCTCGGACATTCAAACCCACGAAATGCATACCACCTGAGAAGGGACAGTGAAGGCAGTCACAAGCTTGATGCAGTGACCTCAGAAAAAGACCTCGGAGTCACCATCAACATACAACTCAAGTTTTCTGACCACATCGAGAATAGTGTCAAAAAGGCCAATCGAGTTCTGGGGTGTCTAGCCAGAACATTCCGGCATCTCAACAAGGAGACATTCCTACTACTCTACAAGGCAATGGTCAGACCACACCTGGAATATGCATCCTGTGTCTGGTTCCCTCACCTAAAGAAAGATCAAGACCTCATCGAACAAGTCCAACGGCGTGCAACACGACTAGTGGCAGAAACAAAAGGACTAACCTACGGCAGCAGATTGAAAGAATTAAAACTCCCTACACTGCACTACAGAAGACAAAGAGCCGACATCATTCAAACTTTCAAAATTATCAAAGGATTCGACCAAATCGACCAGGACTGTAAATGCCAACTTTGTCCACAAAAGCAGATGTACCAAAAAGCCACTGGAACAACAAGAGGTCACATAGAAAAATTGGTTACACAGACATCAACAGGAACCAGACATTCTTTCCTCTCCACCCTTGTAGTAAGATCCTGGAATGCACTATCAGAAGACACAGTCCAAGCACAGACAATCAATCAGCTGAAGTCCCGCCTCCAAAGAGACTGGAGAGACCATCCAGACCTCTAAAGATAAAAAAATAGCAATAACGCCAACAGCAACAACAATAGCAGCAAAATCAATAGACAATGGAATACCACTACAGAAAACTAACCTTGAGACGGTCTCAGTGCTCAACTTGGGCAATTATTGACCGTTCTTAAGTTAAGAACTTAAGGTAAGAACATCGTACGAGACAACGGACGAGACAACGTAAGAAACAACAGATGAGACATCGCTTGAGACTACGGACGGGACAACAGACGAGACAACGGACGAAACATCGGATGAGACAACGTATGCAAAATGTAGTTGTAATTATGCGTATATAACTATCCACCACTGTCTATAACCAGGTACTCATTCATACAGCTGAATAAACTGAAACAACATGAAGGAAATTCAGGAAATTCACCTAGATACACAGATAAATTCAAGAAATTCACCTAGATACACAGGTAATTTCAAGAAATTCACCTAGATACACAGATAAATTTAAGAAATTCACGTAGATATGCAGGAAAATTTAGAAATTTCACGTAGATACATATTTAAAATTCAGGAAATTTACCTAGATACACAGTTAAATATAAACATTTAGCTGACCAACGACTTGTACAATTGTCTTATTTTAACGCGTATGTGTCGTAAATTCGTGCCAGTGTAGTGAATTTTTAGTGTATGAACGCGTGAACGTCGTACATTCTTTCCACTTTAATACATTACAGAGATAATTTTGTAACAATTTAGCTGACCAACACGTTAGACTTATAACATTTTCTTACTTTGATGCACACGTGTCATAAAGTCGTGCCAGTGTAGTGAATTTTTAGCATATGAATACGTGAGCGTCGTAACTTCTTGCTACTTTAGTACATTACCGAGGTATCTTTGTGAACATTTAGCTAGCCAATACAGTGTCTTACTTTAACGCGTATGTGTCATAAATTTGTGCCAGTGTAGTGAATATTTTTAGCGTATGAACGCATGAAAATCGTAAATTCTTGCCACTTATGTATATCACCGAGGTAATTTCTTAGAATGTTAGCATGTGAAGGCGTGAACGTCGTAAAGTCTTGCCAATTTAGTACGCTACCGAGGTAACTTTGTAATATTTTAGCTAACCAACACGGTAGACTTATACAAGTTTCTTAGTTTTACGCGTATGTGTCATAAATTATTGTCAGTGTAGTGTATTTTTAACGTATGAACGCGTGAACGTCGTAGATTCTTGTCGGCTTAGTACATTACCGAGGTAACTTCTTAGAATTTTAACGTTTCAAGGCGGTAGACTTACAATGTTTAGTAAGTCAACGCAAACGTTTATGGTTTCCGGTTCCAGTGTTTAATGTTAATAAGGCTTCATAGTCGTATAGTTTCTCCTGGGTTGACCAGAATTGATCAAGGCGGTTTTTAAATGAATATATTGATTTAGCTTGTATTATCGATTCAGGTAAACTGTTCCACGGTTCAGCCACTCTAAGCGGGAATGCATTGTTTCTTATGTTTAGTTTTGTTCTTTGGTTGAATAGTTTGAGGGAGTGTCCTCTGTTACCGGATTGTAATGCCACATTCTCCCATTTAAGGAGGTTTGGTGCAAAGTTTTTATCATCTAGGTGATGCATTATTTTATAGACTTCAATCATATCTCCTCTAAATTTACGATATGCTAATGTGCGTAACTTAAGTCTTTCAGTATATGATAAGTCCCTCATAGTGGCTTTTCTGTGGACATGTTCTCTTATATAGTGGCAGGAAAGTGTATATATCTAAGAACTGAAAAGTTCTTCTGATTATTTTTGTCATTCTGGTTGCTTTATTAACCACTTGGTTGGTGTGATCGTCAAATGACAGTGTTGAACCAATAATTACTCCTAAATATTTTGTATCTGTGGTGACAAGAGCATCAACTTTATTTGTTGCCATGAAATATTTACTTTCACCGATATTATTTTTTCTAATTTCCACGTGTAGACATTTATCGGGATGGAATTTTAACAACCACTTGTCGCTCCATTTTCCAGTATGCTTAAAACATGTTGAAATATATCCTGATCACCTTCATGTATTATTGTTCTAAATATATCTATGTCATCGGCAAACAGAAATGTATTAGAATTTGTTAGATCTGGGAGGTCATTAATATATAGAACAAAAAGTAGGGTTCCTAGGACGGAACCCTGGGGTATCCCTGATATTACCTCTTTCCAGCTAGACTCATCTCCATTTACTAAAACGTTTTGTTTTCTATCTGTGATGAATGATTATGTGCTGTTCTTCTGAAATGTTGAAACTTTTTAATTTACTAATTATTAATCTGTTGTGTGGCACGGTGTCAACGGCTTTTTTGAAATCCATATATATATATAAAACATCGGTGTGATTGCCCTTATCTATTTATTTAGTCTGTTTTGATTAGTTGTAGAATTGTTGATCGGCCAGATATAAATCCATATTATTTTTGATTTAATATATGATTGACATTCATGCAGTTTGTAATGTGGTTTCTGAATTTTTTCCATACATTTACAAACTATGCTTGTTAAACTTATTGGGCGGTAGTTACTAGTTATTTTCTTGTTTCCTTTTTTTTATAAATTGCTGATATTTTAGCCTCTTTCCAGTCATCGGGAATGCAAGACGTTTTAATCGACGTTTCAAAAAATTGTTTTAAGGGCTGACAAATAATTTCAGACAACTCATTTAGTAGCCTGGCGCCTATTCCATCTGGGCCAGACGATTTGCTTATATTAAGTTGCTTTAACGCCAGTAATATTATATTTACATTTAGAACACGAGAAGGGTTCCGTGCCCCAGCCGACGAAGACAGTGACGATATGGGGAGGCAGATCCCTGGTCGAGTTGATGGGTACGCCCATGCATATTGAGGGCAAAGCATATGATCGGGCCTGCGATGTAGAGACCGTTGCAGATGGGGTAGATCAGGCCGGGAAGGGGACCGAGCGGGTTCCATGGGTCGATCTTGGCAACAATCCCGAGCATGAGGAAATCCGTGCCGACGATCTGGACAAAGATGGCGCGCATGGAAGTCATTTAGCTTCTAGCAAAAATACACATCATCCTCCGGATGGGGCCACAGACCCACTGACCCTGAACGCTGGTGGTAGTAGTGCTGCTGCTGCTGCTGCTGCTGCTGGTCCTACTGAACGCTGGTGGTAGTAGTGCTGCTGCTGCTGCTGGTCCTACTGGCGCTGGTGGTAGTAGTGCTGCTGCTGCTGCTGGTCCTACTGGCGCTGGTGGTAGTAGTGCTGCTGCTGCTGCTGGTCCTACTGGCGCTGGTGGTAGTAGTGCTGCTGCTGCTGCTGGTCCTACTGGCGCTGGTGATTCTGATGCAAGCAACCTTGCCTAAAACAGGCAAGAACCCATAACCAACGGGGAATTACTGTTACTAATGTGCTGCTGCATCTTCGTCTTCTGCTACTGTTGGAGGTGTTGTTGTTGTTATAGCTGCTAATGTTGTTGTTACTGCTGCTGCTGTAGTTGTTGCTGCAGCTGTTGCTGCTGTAGTTGTTGTTGCTGCTGCTGCTGCTGCTGCTGCTGCTGCTGCTGCTGCTGCTGCTGCTGCGTTTCTGAACCATCAATCATATTTTATTGATTAAGGTTAAAGTTGCATTCAGAGTTAAAAGACCATTTTACATGTTTTTAAGAAGAAGATGTATATACAACATGAACACATGAAAACTATTTACTTATTTGATGATTCTTACTACCACACACACACACGCATGCACGCACGAACACACTCACTCACACACACACACACACACACACACACACACACACACACACACACACACACACACACACACACACTCACTCACTCACTCACTCACTCACTCACTCACACATATACACACACACGCACACCCACACACTCACTCACTCACTCACTCACTCACGCACACCCACACACACATAGTAAGAGACAAACTGACATTATTATTATATCATCATTGTCGTGTCAGTTGTTGTCTTGGTTATTGTTGTTGTTGTGGTTGTCGTTGTTGTCGTGGTTATCGGTGTAGTCGTTGTTGTTATGGTTGTCGTGGTTATCGTTGTTGTCATGGTTGTTGTTGTCGTTGTTATCTTGTTGTTATTGTCGTCGCCATCTCGGTCACCACAATTACCATCACCATTACGATAATCATCACCATTGTCGTCGTCAATATCACCACTGTCGTTATTATTGCTGTTTGTGTTTATTTAATATGGAAATAGTTACATTTAGCTTAGCGTCTTACCGTAGTAAACACCGTAGATAAGTATTGCGGTGACGAAGCCGCCGATGTACTGGCGAAACAGGTAGTGCGGCACCTTGAGCAGAGGGAACTTGCCTATTACGACCAATGCGACCGTCACGGTAGGGTTTATGTGCGCACCTATAAGATGAACGCGCGTAAGTTCATGAAGAATCAGAATAACTGGTGATGTTACGGCAACTTTATACTGCACATGTCCACTGGTGCTTGTTCTGCCCGGATGTTGTAACCTCCCTTCTACAAAACCGCACCTAGACTGCCCATTAGTAGGTCAACTCATAATAACAGCCGTGCGGATTTGAAAAGCATATCCGGCTTACGCACGCACGCACACATGGAGGTATGCACACACGCGCGTGCACACACACCGCACGCACACACACTAAGCAACTGTCCCAGCTAGTTCCAACAAAGGTTTTCAGCCGTATCTGTTAACATGGTGCTACGTTTTGTTCTGCACTGTAATCAATATTCTAAAAGTCATACGTGTAGTTCTTTACGGTTCCCGTAAGTTGAAAGTGAGAAACAAACAAGGGTGAAACAAATTTGGTATTTTTTATATTCTGGAACGAGAAAATTAGTTTGTAATGCAAGCTATTTTATTGCATTGACAATATCGGTCGCGGTGCAACACAGTTTTTTGTTGTGCATCACGCAATTTGCCAATATCGAAGGATTTGGTACTAAAAAAATATCGTGAAATAAGGAACAAAATAAGTTTCAGGCTGAGAAGTTAGGGAGCGGTCATTATATAAGTTGGAGTTTTTTTGGTCACCATCAAGGAGGATGCAGACGGAGGGTTTTGGGGGACCTTATGTGGGGATACAGTTGGGGATGTTAGTGAGCCTAAAGAGGGTTGCAGTTGCCAGTCAACGACTGCATGGCGAACGGGTCATTATATACTGGGATTTCCAGAAGTCGTTTATCCGTCTTCAAATTGGGGCGGGTATTTGCGGTGTTCTCACGGGCGATGCAGTCGCGACTGGCGAAGTCAGTTACTAGTTTGACTCAGCTAACTTCCGCACTTCGCGTAGGGGATCAGCCAGGGCTAGTTTTGCATGGCAAACAGCCCTGGCTTGCGAGGATGATGTATTTGTAAACTAACTATGTTAGGTACATGTCGGTGTTTCTGTTTAATCAAAACCACACGTTATCCTTCACATACCTCATTTGTTTACCCCATCTACGTATTTACTGTTCGCAACATGTGCCAGACGTCGTGTATAATCCCGTCGGCAGGAGAGTTCGATCGGAAGGTAAAATAGATCGACATCTTGGGAAACCCGATCTTCGTTATTTGTTAGCAAATGCGTCATTTATAAAAAAATAACGTATCAAATCACACAAAGTGACACATATCCTAGCAAGTATGCTAATAAGCAAATATTGTTCATGATATACATTCACTTTCTTAAAATGCGTTGAAAATTGTAATTACCACAGAATGCAACGTTAAGATCTGACTGTTACTTACCAAGCACTTCTATGTAAGCAACCTGGATATTTATATTCACTGTAAGAAATCCTGTCTAGCATCAATTATCTGGTTCTGATTTCCTTTTTGTTCCTAGAGTTAATACCAACATTGGAACTAGGGCTTTCTCTGTTGCTTCGTCGATTCCATAGTCGCGTTTGTGTCGTAACGCCTCTACCACCACGTGACTGGACTGCGGGATATCATAATGTCTTAGCCAATCAATTAATTAATAAAACAATCAATCAATCGAGCAATTGATCGATAGATTGATCGATCGACAGTCAGTCAATCGATCGATCAATACTTTTATTTCAGACTCAACATTGCGGTCTATGTACACCCAAAGAAAGAATTACTCCACTTACCCAGAGTATAATACAATATATATCCTATATATATAATTATATACATATATACAAGATATTTACTATATATGTATACAAAACATATACTATATATATTGTATATATATACATATAATATATATATGTATTGTATTATACTGTGGGTAAAGAAAACATGTTGTTCATTATTATGCCATACGGTATATTGAACTTATGTAATATGTAAGTTCGATATATATTATATATATTACATATAAAGACTTTACCCAATGGTGTCTAATCCTGGAATGCCATTTAATATGACTGTTTAAAACGGCACAAACAAATGTATTGTCAGATGTTTCGAATCTTGATATAAATTTTAATGTAACACTACAAAAGATAGCTTGGCTATTCGGTAATTCCCTCTGCATAAACGTATTGCTAGAACGTCAGTCTCTATTCAACTGCATCATCATTCTGAATACACATCTGTGTATGCCACATGCAGCCTGGTAGCAGTTTGAGGGCAATCCACCAAATGACAAGTGTATGTGGGAGAACAGAATTATCTAAATAGAATACATCGGTCATTGTCGGAGCACACTGAAAATGTACGAGTAAGTACCTTCACCCATGCGTATAACTATTGACGTTGTCTAAAGATATCAGAATATAGCTGTTGGATATTGGAATTCCAGAATAATATGTAATCGACAGAACACGTCCACGCACTTCGAAATGACTCACGGTCTATTCTTAGTTAATAATAATAATAATAAGATAACTTCTATTGCGCCTAAATCCTTGGAAACCAAGCTCAGAGGCGCATCAAAACAAAACGATTGGTCAATCACAAAATCCATAAGCAATTTATCAGTTGTCAACAGATGGGTCAAGGCGCTAGGGAGCTACGGTGGATAAGCAAGGTTGTAAAGATAAGTTTTTAAATGAAGACGGAATTTTATAATATTTTCAGCTGATCTAACACTAAGAGGGAGCATATTCCAAAGAGTTGGTGCAGCAACAGAAAAAGCCCTAATTCCGATGTTAGTGTTGACTCTAGGAACAAAAAGTAGGTCAGAACTAAATTATCGAAGCTGGATAGGTTTTCTTACAGGAGTAAGCAATTAATGCAAATAAGATGGTTGCTTACTGGACAATCGTACAGGAAGCCAATGCAGACTTCAAAAGTGGTACGGAGTGAGAAAAACGAAGTCTTGTAACTACTCTTGCTAGACAATTTTGGTAACGCTGAAGTTTTGTGATATCCTTGCTAGTGATATTATAAAGGAGGGAACTGCAATAGTCAAGTCTGCTGCAACCAAGCGCTGTTGCAATAGTTTTAGCAACAGAAAATTACGTATACCGGCGAATACGGCGAAGATCACGAATATGATAAAAACAGCAGCGACATGTTTGAGATGTGTTGTCGGAAATTGAAGTTGCTATCAAAGATCACTCCTAGATTCCGTGCCGAGGTTGCTGGCGTGATATACTGATTCAAAATACGCGTAGGGAAAAACCCATCAAGTTTACTATGCTGCATTGGAGTACCAATAATGATCAATTCAGTTTTATTTGCATTAAATTTTTATTTGCTGTCAGTCATCCAGTGGGAGATATCTTGAAGGTAATCACTAAGTTGGTTAAGGGAGCGATTTGTATCCGGGGTAGCCAACGAAATGTAGATCTGAGTATCATCAGCATAAAGATGATGATCCAAGTTATGTCTTTGTATAACAACATAGCTTAGTGGCGTGGTGTAAAGAGTAAAAAGGAAAGGCCCAAGAACAGAACCCTGGGGAACACAAAATAAAGTCGGCAGTGCAGCTGAAAAGCAGTTCCCAATCTTTGTAGTTTGGTATCTATCAGTTAGATATGAAGAAAACCAACTTAGAGCTGTGCCAGATCTACCGTATCACTTTAATTAGCGTTCAATGAGAATGTTGTGATCAACTGTGTCGAAAGCGGCAAAGATATCTAGTAAGTGCAGTCACGTTACCATTATTAACTTTTAAGAGGGCAGTCCCTGTTGAATGAAACTGTCTATATGCTGATTGTGACACATTAGTTAAGACGTGTGCTAATGTGAGACCTTAGACGACTTGCTACAACCTTTTCTAGTATTTTAGAAATAAAGCTGAGGTTAGAAATAGGTTTATAACTGTTTAGGTCTTGTTTAGGCAAAGATGACTTCTTAAGAAGTGGTGTGACATGGGCGTATTTGAAATCAGCAGGAAAACAGCCAGAGCAAAGTGATGCATTTATAATATTTGTTATAGGTCCAGTTAGTGTATCGAGACATGCTTTTAGCAGTATTGTTGGAAATGGATCAAGTGCACAAGATTTATTTGGGGAGGACATAATTATTTTCCTAACTTCATCAACTGTTGCAGGTTCAAATGATACAAGTAGAGAATTTACTTGTGGAAAGTCCACACTAACATTACTTAAATTATGACGTGGGAAAGCAGAACGAATAATACTGATATTATTATTAAAGTGACTAGAGAACGAATCACATAGACTTAATTGATCAGGTAGCGATGGAGTAGGCCGTCCGTGTAGAATGTTATTGATGCAGTTCCATAACTGACGCGGGTTATCAGACCTATTTATGACCATATTTGTATAATAATAATACTGCGGTTGCGTTTGTGAAGTCATGTCTCTGCCATCACGTGACTGGACCACAGGATATCACAATATCTTAAAATCGTGCGCGTACAACTGCAAGTTATCCGATTAGATTCTACAATTAGACATTGTAGTTTGGCCATACTACTAGTTGATGTTTCGCAGATCCTTGATGTAACGTAATAAATACTTGGTCTGTTATCACCCATGATAAGTTAATTTACACTAAGTGCAGTCATGTAGGGGAAGTGTATCCACAAGTGTAGATGTCACTTCAACGTACATTTCCATCAATAAATATGGGTGATAATAGGCCACTTAAATAAACTTATTATTATTATACATGTTAAGGACTTGACATTATGCCAAGCTAGGCTGACAGTTTACTTAGTTTTATGACACATTATATTGCTATTACATGTATCCAACACAAATATGTTTAAAACAGGACTTGGTAAGATTGTCCTTCAGGAATTTGTTTGTCAGAGATCTGTGCTTGCCAACACTTGTACGTGGGATGGACAGCACTGGACATACAGCTCGGTGACCATGGCAGCTCACTGACCACGACACCGGGTGTATTGTCGAGCCTGTGATATTATTTGTATGTCATCAACGTGGAAGTCAGAAATATAATCAGTCGAAACATCGGACAACACGAAGACATCCAGTCAGAAGACGCAAACTGAGATGGTATGAAGTACTATGAACATGTCACAGGATCTATTGGCCTAGCAAAAAATATCCGAAGGCACAGTAAGAGGGAAGAGGCAGGCAGAACAAGAGAGGTCACATCAACGAATGGACAGGCCTTGACTTTCAGTGACAAAGTTCTAATTAAGGAGCTGTCACCCTAAACACACGTAAATCGTTTATTTGATTTTAATTCAAACGCGCTTATACCGCGACATTTAGGATTTGGGCCATAGCCGTCAGCACTGGTAGCACAACCCACAGGGTAGGAATACTGAAATTCAATGACACAGAGAATATCAATTATGAATGAAACCGTATTCACCCAAGATACACTGTTTATTGTATACATTAAAACGCAACATAAAAGTATATCCGATTAGTATACATAATTTATATTTAATATAATGACTGAATCAAGTACCAAGCACCATGCATGAAATGTTGAATACAGTAATTAATTGTCTTACCAAGTCACATAAAACAGATTATAAGGGTCGGCAACCTGTGGCCTGCACAGCAATTTTTATCGAGCATGCAATATTGTTCATAATCTGACTGATGTCCTTCGATGTGGGTATATAATAACTAGTAGGCCTACCTCCCACCTAATAAGCATAATAAATATATCGTACATCAAATATAACGACTATATTTATATAGTATAAAATAGTATTGTGTATAAAAATATAAAGTAAACAGTCTCAAAATAAAGTAAAAAATCTGTTTAATCCCTTACCAAATATAACATAGGTTTTATAACTAATAATTGTACATTTATAACTGTCAACGTAAAAGTTGGAGTGGACCTTGTCCACCAATTATGCTGTACAATAACAGAAAATGTGTACAATGAGAAGTCTGTCTATAAGAGGGCAGGCCTTGCCATCTGTTCTATAGATAGGTAAATATTTACAATGTGAAGACGTTCGTTCATAAAAATAGCATATCTTGTCCATCTATTCTATAGATAAGTAATTTTGTACAATGTGAAGAAGTTCGTCCACAAGAGAGCAGGCCTCGTCCCATCTGTTCTTGTTGGTGGCCGTTGAAGAACGCACATTTTCACACTGTTGCAAGACATTCTTCAGGATTCTGCAATCGAAAACATGACACAATGACATTATTTAGTTGTCTGCCATCATAGCAATATCTTACCATGTTTTATGTATTTATAAATTGTGAATATACAAAAGTGTAAAAACGTTAAACGTAATGCTTAGGATAAAAAGAACAGAAGCCACAAGTATTAAATCTTTACTGGTGGAACATCAGGATAAGATGTTTTCATATAGCTGCCATAAAGTTACCTATAAACAATACCACAAGCTACCTAGGTTTCTACAAATATAACAATTTTAGAAAACAAGACACTAAAATTAATGCCCTATTATTTTTAACCCAAATATTACGTAAAGGAATTGTAGGTGATACCGTCCATGATAAAAACACTTACTTCACACGTTTTGCTTGCTTGTTGACACTTGAGACATTGAACTCATCAAGGGAATACAGCTGGATGGTGGTCAGTAGAGTGACCAGGCGGAGACCAGTGGATATGAGCGGAACACTACAATAGCAGACAACAATGGGGAATAACAAACGTCTATATATCCTCCTTAGCTACATAGCAATTCCATCCATTTGTTAATGACTTTTGCCTTGTACATGATTATGCGAATGCTTTATTGTTTTGTTTTGTTAAGCCACTGAGCTCAGATTGTCCGTGGAAATTGGCACTAAAGATGTCATATTATTATTACATAAGTCTTGTTTAACAAAGGTATACATTTTCAAGAAATGTTTCCTGGACCTAACCCTCACACACCTGTCTAACATTCTGAGGTATGTCTTCCGTTGGCGAGACCGCAGTTCCTTATTCTGCCACTGGTTGTATCGTGTGTGTATAACGAACTGAACTTGGTCTGAGACGTCATAACATTCACACATGAGCCGTCTGAGGAGTTTGATCACTTCTTCTTCACGGGTCTGCCAGCAACAAAAAGTAACAGGTTACATAACCATAATGATCGTTACATGTGAGAGGGGAAATGAAGAGAAATTTTGATGAAACATAATGTTTTTTAAATGCTATATAGTTAAAGTGTATTAATATTTTAAAATGAGGAACAGAGAATATCTGTTTAAACTGCTGATATCATTAAATGATGTCTTCGATCACAGTGCCACTTCAACTGAAGTATTCTTTATCTGAATGAAGTAAACCCACCTTGACTGCAGAAAAAATGCATTCTTCGTTCATCTCCTTGCTCCAGCCTCGATAGAGCGTACGGATGGGTACTGCCAACATTCTCTCTACTTCTGTCTTGATATCTTCAAATGGTTGCACATAACTACGAAACGAAAGTATAGTGAATAGCAGCAGAGAAACAACATTACAGTACAAACAGATAATATATCGATAAACGAAAGAAAGAAATTACATTTACTTGCTACTACTAGCAGCGTAGTGTATATATGCATAAAATTGGTCTTAAATAATGACTTTTTCTAAATATCAAACGGAGTTAAACTTATGAAGAAGGGTATCTTTGCTATAAGTATTATGTACATATAGACACCAATGGAAACGCTGAACAATCAGTGAGCAGCGACAGGTGATCTGTAGATAATTTACCTAATAAATGCAAATGGTTTGCTGTTGAGAGACGCCATCTCCAGTAGATTCTGCACAGCTTCACACACAGTCGTCCCCACTGGTGGATTCTGCCACGTCACTTTTGTCTCGCTGCAAAGTAAGCAAAGACAATGAATCTAAATGTCTTTGTTGACTGACATCATGCAAAAAACAGCACCAGAATCACCTCAGCAAGATGACTGATACATCATCATCATCGTTTACAGCTGAACATTCAAGGCATCTTATGATGAATGTTTTAAATCTTAATTTCAGACAGAACAGTTCATTGGGTTGTGTTAAAGAAGTACACTAAGGTGGCTAGAAGAAGTACATGTTGTATTATTAACATGAACGGCGTCGTTGAGTCGCTCATCTGTAGCTGCCGCCGAGGACTCGATGCCGCTGTCAATTATCTCAAGCGCCGCTTCACTTTCGAGGAGTGGCAGACCTTCCTCTCGGAGGTGATGTACGTCATTAACTCGAGACCGCTATTCCCGGACGGACCTGACCCAGTCGGGTCACCTGCAGTCACCGGAAACGACATCCTCCACCCCTTCGACCAGCCCACAGCCCCGCAGCCCGCTGTGGAGGACCGCCCACATCCGCGAGACGTTGTCAAGGCGCTACACCAGCGGGTCCAAGTGTTCTGGGAGACGTGGATGAGGTACATGCCGCCACATCTCATCGCCCGCTCAAAATGGTTTCATCCGCGGCAGAACCTGCAAATTGGCGACTTGGTGCTTCTACTGGAGCCCGGGATGACGGGAGGCGCCGCCCCACGCGCTCTGTGGGAACGCGCGGTCGTCACAGATGTACAACCCGGGGACGACAGTCTAGTGCGGAAGGCTACCGTGCGAACCGCCAGCGCCAGACACTACAAGCGGCCCATCCACAAGATGTGTCTGATCGCTACTAATGAAGAGTTACAGCATGGACTCTTGTAAACTGTTTTTTTTGTACTGCCAATAATTTTTATTTTTTATTAGCTAGGCGGGAGTGTATTGACAGTTTAGCCTGTTTGTTTATTTCTGGCCGCAGCGCACATGACGTAGCTTTATTACGGTCCAGTGAACATGTATGCATTGTCGACAGTCGCCGATTCGCCATATTTCTGCTGTTCGCCGTTTCGCCAATCGCTCCACGTGTTAATCTATTTAACCAATGTTTCGCGCACTAAATGTAAGTATAGATAGCATACTTAAGTTGCATTTGTTGTAGTCGCTATAGGACATCGCTAGTTTAGTAATAGCTTCGCTCGTTATCTTGTAACTGTTGGATCATAAATTGTAGCCAAAGTCGGCCCGCTAGAAGCACAGCGCTAGGTCTAGCGCCCATGCAGCCTATCCATTGTCATGCTATGTAGGTCATGTGTTATGCCATGCAGAGCCCATCGCTGCTATGTATTATCCCGTATAATTATATGCTTTGCCAATGTTTGTATCGTATATAGCCTAGTTTTATTTATTCGCGTTGTTTTCTTTCTTTGCAGTTCGACTGCATTGCATTGCATTGCATAGCATTGCGTTGCATTACGTTGTGTAGACATATCGTGTTGTATACATGCGTAGATGTGCCGCTATAATAAACCGCAGTAAGAAACAGAGCAGTGGTTTAGTTCGAATTATTAATTATTGTGGTATTTTTAAGTATGATTGTTTGATTGACCACTATTAGTATTATTCATGTATACTAATATTGTATTGTTTAGTAGTGTAATTAATTATTTCTATAAATGTAGAATGACTGCTATAAATACTAACTACTGTATCTATGTTTTTACAATATATTAACTAAGAAACAATGTAGAGGATATACATATACACAAAACATATTTCTTTACTATACACCTTTTTTAACATTGTGAATTACTTTAATTACTATAAACTGTACTTTTATGTGTTGGAAAATAAACATATTGATTGACTGATTGATTGATATTAGCAAAGCCATGTTTTTTAAAATCATTATGTTTTTTCAAAGTGTGTATATTTTAGTGTGAACAAATTCCAAAAAATGTTCATGTTGGTATACAAGAAAAATAACGTAGTGACAAAATCTCTAATCAAACTGCAATTATGACTACCATACAGTCTCTAAGACCCATTTTAACCATCTTTCTGAGACACAATAATTGAATTAGGCAGAAAATAAATGGACTAGTACACACAAACCAATCTGCCAATAAAAGGTAGATACGTATTATTTTGCTGTAATCAGATGCAACAATTTGATGAAACACTGGTTCATTAATAATTTAAGTCTTGCAATTTGCAAACACTGTGACGTACACCACAAATACAACTATAATGTCATCATGGTGTCATTAAGTTAAAAACAGAAAGCTTCCTAACATCATCCTGCTAGTGGCAAATACATGAAGATGTTACAAACGACAAGAACTTGTAACCTACACTTCATCTTCTGGAGGTCTTGGTAAGGTACTCCACTCCGATAAACTGCCAGCAGTTGCCACAATCTGCAGGCAACATCAGGTTGTCTCACTACTACTTTGTGTAATCAATCACAACCAATAGACTTTCAATAACCTCTCAACCTGTATTAACTTTAGTAATAATTCTGATCATTAAAAATTTTCAGAAAATAATAGTTAACCAGCTTGCGTGACTTTTAAAAATGTTACCATGTGCTAATATTCTTTACCAGAAATTGATAACTATTACTGCTGACTTGTAAAGATGAACAGCAAAGAAATATGAATAATTATAAATGTTTAGTTTGAATATCATCGGTTACATACAGAGTGCTAACATACCAGGGGGTATAACTTAAAATAAATGGATATCCAATACAACGTATAGCATTGAATGACAATCTTGTTAAACCTTACTAAAAACTTGGAATTAACAAGTGTTAGTAATCTTACATTTTCTGATTGAAAAACTAAATGGCTACCATTGCTGCAAAATTTCTCCTAACAAATCTACAATACCCAAGCATATTTTACAGCAGAGACTTTAATGCTGACTTTCACAAATTGTGCAGATGCTGTATGGTCTATTTGCAGAGAATGTTAGGCATAAAACCCATTTGCACATCAGTAACTCATGTAGAGATCACGTTTGATTACCTCCAACTCTCTCAATGAAGTTCCCCATTCGCTTCATCATTTCTTAAGCTTTTGTAAAAGTAAACATTGATTTTATGTTATTATATAAGATGTGTATCAACTGGAGTCATCTGGGGAAACAGTTGGTGGGAAATTGTTCTTATCAAACCTGTTTCTTGAGCCAGCTGATGGGATGATAACGGGATTGGTAGGAAGATGCAGCTCGGTCTATTTGTTGCAGAATACACTCCTACAACAGTTTTTGACATCTTTAAAAAGCTGGTTTTGTTAACAGTGTGTATGGCAGTATCTATGTTGCAAGTCGCATGTAAGCACAAATGCAGTGATGAAATCAGTTCATTTTTACAAAACACAATCATCATTTATCTAAGGTTTGATAATGGAGTAAATAAATAATGATACTATTCTCTGACCCGGAATCAGCCAGGGTGATAATTATTACCCCCCCCAGGGTAACAGGAAGTTCACTGAGTTGGTTGCCTTGCATTATAGTTACACCACTGTCATCTGTTATTTTGCCAATTAACAGTTCTTTATAACCTGAATGCTTTGTTTATCTTTTGAGAGCTAAAAATTAAAATTGCAATTAATGTTTCAGGCTTGTTCAGTCTTATTAAATACATTTTGGCGGGTAGTTTACCTTCAACATATGCACTGTAGCATTACGAACAATACATAAATAAATGCTAATAAATCGAAGAACAGACACAGTACCTCAATAAACCTCAACTTACTTGTCGTAGTGTAGAGTCTTGCAGAAGAGCAAGAAGAAAGACTGATGAGAAGACACCAAGAAGATGCTTCACAAGAACACGGGGACAACTTTCTAAGTCAACCTCTCCGTGACTGACGACATCTCTCAAGCGAGTGCCTTCTGGGTACGTCAAAAGGTCAAGCAGTAGCATCTGAGTAGCAAAATTCAATAGGTTTTTTATTATCTTGTTTCAGACTCATATTGTGTCAAATCTAATAAATCCAGTGTCGACTGTGACATGCTGACTCATCTGAACAAATTTATCTTTAGTTTCAGTGAAATCATTGGGGAAACTATTACATAATTCTTGATCAAATTCAATCAAAGGTATACACTGTTTTATCAAATCCATTGGACACCTTATGACAACTATATTCACTCTACAAATCTGAATATAAATGATCTGTGGTGGAATAAATCAACTGAGAAGGGAATCAGGCTTGATTCGAGGTGGGATAAAGTAAAGTAAAGGTAAATTCTTATATAGAACAGTATCCAGACATCAGGACTGCTCAAAGTGTTTCACTTTACTTAACTTTACTCACTGGCAGACCTATTCAATTGAACACCATCTCGACTTCTCTGGGAAGCATTTAGCTACACTGCAATTAATGCGCGAAAACTATTTACATAAATATCCACCACTATCTATAGTCAGGTACTCATTCATACATAGCTGAGTGAACTGAAGCAATGTAGTGTGAACAAACTTTCCCAAGGTTCGACACCGCCGCACAGAATTCGCGTTCTCTTAGTTGAGAGTCCAGAGCTCTTACTGCTGCGCTAGTGTTTAGCATAAACCCACTGAGAAGTGAGTTTTAAACAACTGCCGCATAATCTGCCTTTACATCACATTTTGATAGCATTAAAGTATCAGAAATGAGTCCATCACTACTGAGATCACTTTGGCCCAGTCCCAAGGGTAACTTAAATTGAGAGGTTCCACTCTATGACAATGGCTATACACTCACAATATGTTTGTCCTCCACGTAACTTCTCAACATGTTCTCCTGTCCATCAGCCATTGTAGGACTCAATATCTACAAACACATACTGTTTATGTTTGCATATTTCCTACAAATCTAGTCACAGTGTAGACAACCAACTATATTCATGTAATAACAATAAAAGTTTGTGCGTGGCGTGTCTGGCATGTCTGGTGTGTGTGGTGTGTGTGTTGTGTGTGTTGTGTGTGGTGTGTATGGTGTGTGTGGTCTGTGTGGTGTGTGTGTGTGGTGTGTGTGGTGAGTGTGGCGTGTGTGGTGTGTGTATGTGGTGTGTGTGGCATGTGTGGTGGGTGTGTGTGGTTTGTATGGTGTGTGTGTGTGTGTGTGTGTGTGTGTGTGTGTGTGTGTGTGTGTGTGTGCCTGTGTGTGTGTGGTGTATGGTGTGTGTGTGTGTGCGAGTGCGTGTATGTGTGTGTGTGACACTCCGCCATACTGGCATGTTGATATCTAACAATACCACTGATTTTGTATTAGATTTTTAACACATTTTTTAGTGGTTTTACTGCACTTGGTGAATGCAGGATCATCTTTCTTAACACGACATGGAGCGATGCTGTTCATATGCTGCACAAATGTCCACCAAGGTTTAATCAGAGGTGGAAGAAAATCAGGCAAATTCTAAAGTTGTCATATTTACAAGACTTAGCCAAAATTATATTGTACTTACTTCATCAAACGTTGTGAATAAAACTGTACTCTGAAACAAACATCATATATAAAACTGTACTCTGAAACAAACATCATATATAAAACTGTACTCTGAAACAAACATCATATATAAAACTGTACTCTGAAACAAACATCATATATAAAACTGTACTCTGAAACAAACATCATATACAAAACTGTACTCTGAAAACAAACGTCATATATAAAACCTGCATAACTACAGATATAAAAGCAAGTAATACGTGTATGCGCGCGTGTGTGAATGTGAGAAAGAGCGAGTGTGTGTGTGTGTGTGTTTGTGTGTGCGCACACACGAACGTGTGTATGTGCAAGCGCCTGCTAATATGCGTATATATGTGTATACGCGTGTTCACGTCTGTGTGTGCTTCCACGCATGTCTATCCATGCGTGCATGAGTGTGTGCATACACAGTACATACTCACACCGACACACATTTTATTAAATACAAGAACTTGTGTTTAATTTATTACAGATAGCTACTTTGGTAACGAGATCTGACACCTTCTTATTACAATAATGACAATCCCAAATATCAGGATCAGTGCCATATTCAGTTCTTGCTATGCTAAATGCAAGTTCTGTGAGCCAATGCAAACCTCAGCTGTTAGAAGTCTGTGTTGACAGTTGTTTGCGAGGCAGTAGAGTCGCCTCATGTTGTGCTCCAACAGGGGCAGTAGCAGCACAACGCACTCCCCATATCTGAAGGCAGACATGTCTATATATCAATCCACTAACACTGGGGGCAGTTTGACAGTATCTCCTCCCAGATGCCAAGATCCACTGCCTTTGTCTATGTCCATTCACTTCGTTGGACCGTAGCTTCTGAGCTATCAACCAGCGATGGATTCCCAATATGAACAAATATAGTTATTTAGAGTTATTATCTTATGTTACTGTGTGCTGCTCACATGAAATGTCTTTCTATCCATCAAAAAAAGATGGAAACAGTGAACAAATTAAGTGGTCACTCTCAAGTGGTTGTCTCTGTGATCCTGTTGGCTTTACCAGGGAATATCGACTAAGCTTACCGCCGTCGATGACAGCAGTAATTACATGGTTACATAAGTAGGAATTAATTTATGAACAAAAACTTGTATAGGTGATAACTGCTGCACTTGTTTTGTTGCTCCACGGGTGGGTGTAAGGAGGTAAGCTGTGATCTGTTACTCATAACAAATTCAAAGGAGCAAAAAACAATATAATAATTATGTTTTTTTGTTTATACAAATTACTGGTCCCTGGAAGTCTCTGTTGCTTGGGTAAAAAACATTCAAACTATGGTTTACATATTTCTTTAATAGCCGGCTATGGAACATACAAGTAACTGACATGGTTGATTAGTCTGAACAGCAAATACTACTCATCTCAGACAAGTTCATAAAATATAATCATACATATCTTACAAAACAACATTTTCAAACTGCACATACCTTTTGTCAGCAAATTTGTCAAGAGCAAAGGTCCAAAGAGGCTGCAATGTCGTTGGTATAAAGACACTCTTCTCACACAGCAGCCTCAACTGTGGCAGATCATCGCACGTTATATCTGGAATAATTATATGTTTATGTAATTTTATAGAATGGGTGTCTCTGTGGCAAAAGATGGCGCTGCATGTCACCAGGCAATATTGACCAATCAATAAGTTTCTCCATGTAGTGCTGCTGCATGAAGCACAGCAGTATAGACCAATCCCCTTGCTTCATTTGGTAATATGCACTGATGCCACAGTTTGTCATGTTTCAATAGATAAGTTGTTAATTACAGTGTACACTGATAACGTGACAATGTGGATTTTTACGACAGACTGCAACTAACTGCCTTGATACACAGATTATGTTGTGTTATGGTAATGAAAAAGTCAATATTTTATACTTTTTGGCATGCACAAACATTTCTCACCTCAGCATTGTGTAATAATTGACGTCTTAAGCCTACAGAAGTGTTGGCAAAATAAGATTATGCTATATACATGATACAGTGGAACATTTTATAAATTTTTTATTTTACACCAGACACATTCAGAACCGATATATTATGTTCAGAAAGTCATTGAATTGACTTGTACCAACATAACAAAACGTATGTGACAACACCCACAATGAGTATAGATTTCACCTGGGAAGACATCCTCAAGAAAGGCTGCCTGTGGGAAAGTGACGGGTGGTCTGTGTGGGATATCCTTAAGGCAGATGCCTTGCATCTCCAGAATTGCCCCCAGACTTGCTGTTATAGACAGCAAGAGCCAAACGTAACTGAAACACGAACAGAATGGAATGTTCAACAATAAACTGAGTAAACCAAAGGGCGTGTGGGTGTGCAATAATGGTAAACAAAGTCATTACAAAGGCAGGATATCCCACATCATTATCACTCATGTCTATGCGAGTAAGCCTGTAAATCTTTTGGGTTTCAAATTTACAATTAGATATTGGGTCCAAGAATTTGTTTAACCTTGTAATATGGATTTTAAAAGAAAATTATGGGAAATATTTATCAGACTCAAAAAATTATAGTAAATTCACTAAATTGCTGATTCTGACACAGTTATTACTGACCTAAAATCATCAGCGCAATTTTGTTCTTTAAATTCCATTGTCACCACCAGGGTGCGCCACTGGGACACTATCGCTGGCATATCACAGAAATAGTGTCCTTGGTACAACAAGGCTGCTTTTAGCATTTTTAAAAAGCTTCTTAAATTTTATAGCAGATTATGTGTAACGATGCATTTTCTCATGAGCTCAATACCTTAGTGAAATGTGTTCCCCTAGATGTTTAGCCATGCTGACTTACTGTGTGGGTACCTCCCCTGGACTTACAAAGCCGTGCCAGGTGATATTACGCAGGTTCAATGACGTAGGATGCCCAATGACCAGTTGAAGCAACTGCATCTGCAAAGGTATTGCTCAACTGCTATTTATGTCCTGTATGGATCATCCCAGAATGTTGATGTCTGCTATCAGATGAAATTACTTTCATCTGGCCTCAGCCCCCCCACCTCAGATGAAAGTTTGTTAGCACTGATATGATTATATCAATATCTCAACAGTATCAGTCAGAAGTGTAAAATGTTGATGTCCGATGCCAGACAAAACTGCCTCTGACCCCCCTCCCCCAAATGAAAGTAATTTTGTCTGATATCAGACTTTTATGTTCTGAGATGATCCTTTACAAAATTACAGAAAATAACCAAAAATCAACAAAGCATCGATACTAAGACAGTGTGGTAGAAAAAACGACTCTGATAATAGCCTAAAATTGAAAACAGTCAAACACATGCTAAAGATGTTGTATAACTATGATGAACAAAGGCGAAATATTATTAGCCAAATATTGTTATCACAGGTATGGTTATGAAAAATACTTTTCAGTAACTGCTTTTGTGCAGTCTGAATGCAAACATATTTAATGTTTGAATGTTTTATCACCCACCAATCTCCATAAAATAGGTTAATCATCTTGCCTGCAACAATATTAGTGATCTTCATAACATTGCACCACAGCATGAAATATGGCAAGAATATGGGGATATATGCATACCACTGTTGTTCCAAATATGTACTGAAGTTCACTTGTGGCGAGCAGATCTTTGAGCATAGAGGGACATGGGAATCCTCTTAACAGGAACACCTAAACATACACATACAAGAGTAAAAATGTACTATTTATTAAATGCAGTGTAACCTATATAATATATAAAATAATTAACTAATATTCTTTCTTAATTGTATCAACATATCTCCCAACAAACTGTATTCTTATACAGTCATTGTTAACAAGTAATATAATAATATTAATTATATATAATAATATAAGGCCAGGACCAGAATAGATCACAATCTACATGAATGATGAAATAATAAACATACATGCTTCATTACCGTAAAGTGGGTATATACTATTTAGTAAGATATTTATAATTTAACTGAATAATCCTCTGATTCCTTTTCTACATTGATCACTGAAAAACTTATTTACCCACTCTAATTACTTCCAGAGATCAAAATTATGTTACCACAGAATAAAACACCCAATACACGACCAAACAAAGTACTGCTATTATTCATGACATTATGAACCTCAATGTTACATGGATTATTCACTGATCAGCAATGGAACATTATGAAACACTGATATTTTAGCCAAATCTTCTACATACATCTCCGAGAGACCTCTCTAGAATGGCCGTAGACAACAAGAGACTGAGAATGAGACCAGACTCTGTGTCTTCTTCCAGCAGTCTCAGGCTTCTCCTCAATGTCTGATGAGAAAAGGAACATGCCAGTGAGATTCCAGCATCTGTACGCTGCAGTTACAGCTCATCTATCTTATATTAACCAGAATTTGTAAGAAAGATGTGAACTGGTCTAGGGGCGTGAATCTGGCCGCCGATATTTCTACTTTAAGTAGCAATTTAGCTTTTGGTATCACATATTTTTGTCACACCTATATTGTAGTAACTTAAGATTTAAAAGTGATACATGCATGGTCATGCATCATCATCATACAGCATAAGTTATTTCCTCATTTTCTGAAATGATTGCAATAAGTTAAGTCACATAGTTATTAAAAATTGAGTGTGAAAAATTGCATGAATTACTTTTGTAATAGTTATCTTAACTCACTTTAATTTTTGGGATCGTGGCATTCAATGTTCGCTTTGTTTACATCAACTGTTAACCTGATCTTTCACTGTGGCTGTTATTCTTCCCACATCCAGTAGTCATCACAGAAGGTACACTTATAATTAGATACATGTGTGTCACTGAGCACTCTCTGAAAGAATGTCAGTTTTGTATGTTCTACTCCAGAATCCATTACCTCTGGTGCACTTGTCCATTGCAAGTTTGTAGAAAACAAGACTTGCTTCTCTATTGAGGCATGCTCCAGTTCCATTTTCACCCGTCTTGATACAGGAAGCAGCTGTTTTGTGGCCCGCAGGAAATACTCTTCTGTTTCTTCATTGGCTGAGACAATGAAGAGGCAATCACTGCAGAACTACATCACATTTACCAAAATAAGTTTTATGAAGGACCAAAACCATTGAAGAACACATGATAAAACTGTGTACTCTAATGAACTATTTGTTCCAGTGATCAATGTTCCATTAAACTCAGAATTCAGTATTACACATAACTATCATGGGCAACTGAAACAAAGGCAAAAAACACACTTTATAAAAGTGTATCACCAAAAAAAAAAAAAACATATTTTCTTGTTTTGGAAAAACATTTGTGTAAGTACTAATTATGTTTAGCCTTATAAAAACTGACCATCTTAAAATGACTACAGAAGTACTGCTAAATAACACCCATGGAGTTAAACATACATGTATCCTCATCCACGTCATGTATGCCAAGAATGAGCTGCCACATACAGTGCCAGTTAAAATGTAAATAATACGTATAAATAAAATAATGTGTGGTCTTGAGTAATATCATTAGCGTCCACCTAGACATTACACTCATGGCACTTATTCTGTTATCAGAGCAAGTGTGCTGGCAGTTCTCACCCAATGCAGCAACTACACCGACAGTTTGGGTCTCCACTTCTTGTAGATTGGCACCAAATTGGTTCTGCGAGTTCATCACACATTTTTCCCATTTCCAAGTGTGGGATCTTTTATTTTCCTCAGCATAGACACCAAATAGTTAAATTCAACATACCAGGTGGAAGAATCTCTTCCATTTCTTTCCAGTTGATAGTTCCATCTGGAGTCAGGCAGTTTATGTCGGCCACTCCTGGTACGTGTTTATCCAACTCACACACAATGTGCCTAACTTTAGGAGAGAGGCCACTGGTGGGTTGGAGGAGCTGTAGTCCTTCTAGGTCCATCTGTGGTAGTCCCAGAAACAAAGTTACAGAAGATTTATGGACAAATATCATTCAGGGAGTTATCTAAGGCTTGAGTTTGTGTCATCTACCATGTCATAAATTGTTAGAGAGTACTGTGTCATACTCTCAATTCAGAGGACAATGGATCAGATCCTTCACCGTACCATAGGGTTAATCTACACCACATCACAGGGCAATGAGGCCACACAAAGGAGCGACACAATGAGGCCACACCACTCGGCCGGGCCATGGAACAGGGTCATAGCTTGTACCACAGGGCTAGTGTTACTTAGATCTTAGCTCTAGACTTTAGTTTTGTCAGTGTTTTATCTATGGTGAAAAAATCAGAGCCCATGGCCATGTCAAAGCCCAGGTTTAATTTTCAGTGACAGTGTGGCTGAAAAAGCCTAGACCAGGTCACTGATAGCTTTACATGAATAAAACAAGAGTACTGGGGGTAATTGAACTTTTAAGTGTAATTGTCACATTGACAAGTGTCATCAACTGTCATTGATAAGTGTCATAAAATGTTGACACTAATAACTGACATGTCAACGGCAAGTGTCACCATGTCAATGTCAACAATGACAGTGTATCACGGTATGTCTGTGCGTGTGTTCGCACGCTCAAGCATGCATGCATGCGCGCGCGTGCGTGTGGCACTGACAAGTCATGTGTCCTTGCTTGTCATATCGACTGTCGGTGAGTGTCAAGTGTCAGTGTCACTAACAGTAACACATTACGAGTGTCTACTCTCATGCACTACGACTATGTTTACTACTACCTGGCCCTGGGACTGGGTAGTATGGTCACCTACTTGGTTTCTGCCCTATCTGAGTTTCTGCCTTATTACGATTATATAGCTGGATCTCATATTAAATCTTTAGTCAGATACATCAGACACAATGAACAAAGGATGTCTACAAACTTGCAACAAAGTTATCTGTCTCAAATTAAAATGAGCAAACAGATTTTTGACAGATATTTTGATAGCGAACGCAGACCACGTGACTACAGTGCACCATATAGGTGACGGAATTTATCGGAGGAAATTGTAAGCAGCTATTCACCATAATCACCACTGGAAAGTTAACGAACAGCCCGTGGAGTTTATACAGTGAATGCGTTGTGATTTGTCGCAGTGATGATTTTGAACACGATGAGGCAGAAATCGAGTGCTTCCGTTTGGCGCGTGAAGTGATTATCGTCTTACGAATATTGTAAGTATTTCACTAAAAACAAGTTATTTGATGCTTCGTTTGCATGCCATTGATGAAATAAGTGGTTCTGATTAATAATATTGATACGTTGCTGAACGATATCAAAAAAATTTGGTGAAAACTGCATATTATGCTTGCGTAAGGCAGAAACCGAGTGGTCCAGTATACCAGATAGGGCCAGGCTTACGACGGCTACGTCTACGTACGAGTATGATGCAGTGTCAGTGACAAGTACAAATGTCAAATAAACACCTTAAATTGCGCACTCAGAAACTTTGATTCCTAACCAGCCGAAATGTAACTTGGAGAGTTTATTCGCTACACCAGTGTCTATGAAAATAATACAGGTAAGGATGGCTAAATCAGTAACTAACGACTCTCGTCTGTCAGTTTGGCAAACGTGATTTCTCCGCTGTCGGAACCGGAAATAGCCGGCGTTGACGGCTGTCAAAATGGCGGCCATGGGGAGCATGTGTGGGACGCAGACACAACTCGCGTTGAAACTTCTTCAAAATTCAGCTTTCCAATTGAGTAGCATGCGGACATTTAATGTATGTATTCACCGATCGATGGTGACAAAGCAACTGACATTTCTTGCGCCACTGTGCGCGACAAAACAATGCCATAAACTGTTTAGGAACGGCGCAAAATGTTGTTTCGTCAGTCCACTGACGCTCACATGCTTTACGCAAGGTCAGTGGTGCACCTACTCAACGCAAAATGGCAAAGCCAAAGGCCTTGCAGATGAAATCCTCAAGCAGAAACTCGGTGCCATGTCACAGTCTGATGCCAGTGACAAACCACAGGATCCGGCTAACAAATCATCGGGTGGCGACAAGAAAAAGAAGAACGAAGATTCGTGGTTTAGTAATAAAAATGCCTGGAAACTTGGTCTCATATCACTTAGTGTAATGGGTGCTTTCATGGTCGGCCAGTTGCTCGTACTATGGGGTAAGACCAATTTGAACATCTTACGAAGCTTTTTCCATCAGTATTATAGAATATAGTCGAGTGGCTAACTGCGGCTTTGCCTTTGTGCACATTTTGTTTCGCGATCTTATCGTGAAATTAGGCCTAGGCATGGCCATGGATGATGGACTATCATACTATGGTGTATGGCATACCTGTCAAGTACTATGTCTATGGTTTAGCCGTAATCACTACAGTTTTATTGAAAACTACGGGTGTAGTAGAAAAATTGTACAATTTTACACTTTTTGAGATACATTATTTAACGAATTTATCGCGTTCGTTATATTTTTGTCAGTAAATTCGCCAACCGACACACTCATTAAACTCCCTTATGGTTCGTGCTCTTTTCCGGGCCTGGTAGAATTCCTGTATAATTCGTGCAGTGCCCCGAAATGAGCACTCACCAATGCATTTTCGTGTTATGCGCTGGCGCAAACAAACTTTTTTATTATATGCGTCAATGGGCATTTACATATAAAGATTATGGTTTTTACTGATAATTTATGTGTTTTTTCTGCCATGACTACTGTTTTGTTTCACAGGACTTGACAGGTATGGTCCTACCCCCAGTGAACTGATCTACACTAGCCTGACTAGGGGGCATGAATCTGGCTGTTGATTTTTCTACTTTGCAATCTAGCCTTTGGCGACACATATTCTTGTTGCGCCTACTTAACTTAAAACTGACACGTACTAACTGGCCATGAGTAACTGCATTATGATGTGTGTATTTAAATAATAACAACCTCTTCATGTTTGCCATAAAGAAGCTGGAGAAATGTACTCAATTTGTATGAGCATGATATTGTCTAACATTGGGCATGTTAATGAATCTAGATTTTAGTCTTTTTATTAATTTTTAGGGGTATGTACATACATCCTCATCATACAATGTAAGTTATCATAAATATATGCTTGCAAAAACGGAACAAGTCAGACCACATAGTTCTTATTGCAGTAAGTGCCAGCATATCTCTTGCAATGATGCGATGACACTATGCAGAAGATCATTGTACAGTCGTCTATCCCTATCCTGCTTACTAGTGCTCTCACCAATGAGTCACCATGTCCCTTTGCAGGGGTCGTCTGTCCTCATCTGCAGGCTGTGCCCCATCCAACAATCCTCATCTCTCTACCCGCACCACTTCTTTCCAAACAATAACAGTGCTTTAGCAGTCAAGAATGTAATTTGCTGAACATTGCTTACTTGAGATGATGGTTTTGTTTGTAGGTGCCCCTGTGATAGATCCAGATGGCAACGAGGTAGGGAATATCTTCTGTGAAACAGATGTATGCCAACACATAGAAACAGTGACAGTACTAATTATCACTGAATGACTGCTGCAGCTTAATAAGATTCACTAGCAGAAGTGGTGATGTCTCTGTCACAAGACAAGAATAGTTACGTAGATGTGTATACACCCCAAATATTTCTTAAATTGTTTTTCTTTTGGCTTAAAAATACAGTGCTTATATTTTACAAACTGATGATGTTAGGGCTCAAAATTCTGCTTGTCCGTTAGCCCAAGACAACTGGTTTTCCACAGGACAAGTGAAATTGCTATGACTTTTTTCCATGGGACAACCTAACTATTTACGACGATGACTATGGAGTGTAGTCTGTAGTCCTTGAAACGTAAGAGAATTTCTGCTTTTTATTTTGTTATTGGGTGAAGTTGTTTGAATAATATTGTATATATTCTATAGGAATCTAATCAAGGTTTTTGTCAAGGGTCAGGACCCGGGTAATTTATCTATCTATGGCACTCATTAACGAATAACGCTGTCGCTGGTACATGGTAGGTAAATGGCCTGTTTTTGAGCATTTCAGCATCGAAGTCCCATGAGCACAACAACCATAATAAAGATAGATATGGCAGCAAAACAGTGCCAGTCAACAAGAATCATAAACGGTAGTTTTAAATTATTCGCACGGAAGTTTGTGAATTGCCGTAGTTCTTGGAAACTC
Source organism: Paraescarpia echinospica (assembly GCA_020002185.1). Taxonomy (NCBI): domain Eukaryota; kingdom Metazoa; phylum Annelida; class Polychaeta; order Sabellida; family Siboglinidae; genus Paraescarpia; species Paraescarpia echinospica. Next base: position 26,275,727 of record CM034538.1, on the reverse strand, counting down.
CACCAAGCGCCTAGTGGACAGATTGGCAACTATCCCACACATAGTGGACAGATCAGCAACTTAAGCCCCAGCACCACTAGTTTCATAGTAATAAGTGGTGTGTGCATGGCCATGGGTGAATGTATATTTTTTATCATCATTTATGATAGCCTGTAGTAACATTATAAAGTACATTTGTGAACTTTTGGCTCTACTTGTCCGCTGATAATTTAACCAATTTCGAGCCCTGCTCAAAAATGATGTCATAATTTAATCATAATATGGCAGCACTGTTCTCTGCTAAACTTAAAAGTATAGCATGCATTGCCTTTGATAGGGTTATTGGCACACACTATCAGTTTCAACTGTAAATACTGTATGTGACTGTGAATACTAATGTACATTGGCTACCTATGAGAAATAGTGTTACAGTAATGATTTAAAATAGCAAAAACAAGATTAATTATATAAAAGTAGCTCTTGAAAGTTAGTCGTTCGTGGGACAAGTGAATTTTTGTACGGACAAGTGAACTTTTGGTTCTACTTGTCCGCTGGTCAAGTAGATAATTTGACGAATTTCGAGCCCTGGATGTTTAGTCAGCTGTGATGTAGCTGATGTAATGCCAGGTTAGTGAACCCCCAAAGATGGCTTCTTCTGGGGAACCGAGGTCGATGTTCTTGTTTATACCTATGACCTGTCAGAATCATTGTTTTGCATTACTGTAAATGCATCATTCAAAATTAATTACATTAAAAATATAACCACCAGTCCGTGACAATCCATTATAATGCTATACCTGTCAACTATTTTCTGTTGAAATCCGGGAGATTCATCAGTGGTTCAGCAAGCTTCCCATGTTGCGCTGCCTCGTTGAGCTGTCTCGGATCTTGACATAGGAAGACGGGGGGTGCTGTTGGAGATTTGCCTGTATTCCGGTTGACTGGGAGATACAATCAAAATCCGGGAGACTCCAGAGGAATGAATTTGCTGGAATTTAAAAGAATTTCCGGATTTTGTTGTGTGTAAATAATGTCTGATCATGATGGTGCACAGGATGTTCATTTATCTGTTTTATTTCATTGCAGATGAGAGATGAATTCAGCAATCGTAAGTACCTAGCCACAGAAATTTAAGTTTGCATGTATCATACATGTATTATATTAAACAGGTACAGTATATCTGTACAGAAGGGGACAGTCACTATCTCATCCAGCATTTGTGAAGTTATAAATAGAGGTAGTCATAATATATTCATAATTAATTTCATTATGGTTGACTAACAGTTTTATGAGCCATCCTAAGCATAGCCTTTTTTCAATTACAAGATGTTTGTTTATAGCTTGAATCTCGTAACATTTGCAATACGTTACTGGTTACTCTAGATGTGTCTCATAAACAAATCAGTGTAGTGGTGCATTGATTGTAACATTGTTTCTGTCACTTCCCTAGCAGTTTCATCTTCTGATCTCCTCATATTACCCAGTGTCTGTCAATTTGTTCCTGACTTTGTAGAACCAACATGGAAGGCATATCCTAAAAGAGCGTTCAAAGAATTCAACTTCTTCAAGCAGGTGTGTTGTGGTCTTATACTATTAGTTCTATACAGTGCATTACTTGGGTTGAATTAAGTGCAACAATTGGAGCGCAAATTTTGATTAATCACATTCGACAAATGTGATTACACAAAATGATGACGACTACACTAGATGATGTATCACAATCTCAGATTTCCAACCAGTTATAATTTACATTTTCTTATTGCATATTTTTCGTATTTACAAGAAGGGAATTACAGGGCCTGCAACCAAAAATATTTTCACAGAAAGATAATCAACCAGACTTGTGGTTTATTTTTAATATGTCTAAAGTGAAATTGAGACTTAAGTCTGTCACTTAGATGATGTTGACAATTTAACTCCACAATATTGAAGTGATTGTTCGTTTGTATGCTACGCTAATTCAATCTTCCAGACACTCCGATTCCATGCACAAGTCAATACACAGTTGTAGGCGATTCACCAACTGGCGGTTTATTACGCGTATGATACAACATAGTTCCTAGCCTAGTTATGAGGTATCACAACATCTCCCTCTGCGGAAAATAATAAAGAAAAAGAGTGTATCAATCAGATTGATGTGATACAAAATGAGATGTCATGTATAACAGTATGACTAAATGACTATACTAATATGGCAATATAACACGATAAAGTTCGTTGTATACTAGTAATTATGAACTATAATTATTTAATATGACACAGTCTGCTGCTAGTCATCTTGGAACCTCGATGGCTTCCGAATCGTCCGCCCTGATCGTCGGCTCAGGTAAGGGCGCATCAACAGTGGTCGTGTCGTCAGTCGTCGGGACAGGTAGCGTCACCTGATGATCGTCCGTGTCGTCATCTCGGAAGGTCACTCGTCGCCGTGCGTGCTCTGCAGGGTCTTTCAGAATGCTCCTAGGTCGATACGTGGCATGTAGCTCCCTTAGGTGCGCCCTCGTTCTGCGCAGCCTCATGCCGTTCGGCGTCTGCACAACATATGACCGTGGCTCTGCGCACTGCGTCAAGATCTCGCCTGGGCACCACTGGTGAGTCTCTTTGTTAAGGATCCTCACGCGCTGTCCGGCATGCAACGGAGTGAGCTCTGGACCCGCGTGTCGGTCGTGGTCGGTTATCATGCGCTCTCTGCGCTGCTGTAGCTGCTCGTTCAGTTGCTGGTTCTGCTGCATCAGCACCGGATGGTGACTAGGTAGTGTCGTGCGGACAGGTCGGTTGAAGAGGATTTCGCTCAGACTGGGCAAGTTGCTGTCTATCGGTGTGCATCGATGTTGTTGTAGCGCGATCAACACGTCATTGCCGGTCTTGGCGCATTTCTGGATGATCCCCTTGACCGTCCTGACATGTCTCTCAACCAATCCGTTCGATTGAGGATATCTGGGTGATGTTGTGGTGTGCTTGATGTTCCATCTCCTGCACAGGTCGTCGTATGGCTTCCCTACGTACTGTGGGCCATTGTCGGTGATTATCTCCAGTGGTGGTCCAAACATGCTTAACCACTCTGCTGACATGTTGGCGATGGCAGTGCTGGTTGTCGTGTGCATCTTCTGGACGACGTAGAACTGAGTTATAGTCAGTGATGAGCAGGTAGTTGTCTCCTTTGATTTGGAACATGTCACTGGCCACCTTGGTCCATGGTGTGGATGGCACAACATGAGCGATGAAAGGTTGCTATTCGATGTTCTGGCTGGTTCTCTTGACATGCTGCACATGCTTTGATCATTGTCTCTATGTCATTGTGGATGTTCGGCCAATATACCGACTCTCATGAGTCTACGTGTCTTCTCGATACCGAGGTGTGACTCGTGAAGTTGCTGCAGGATGTCTGACCTCAACGCCTCTGGTATGATCACCCGTCTTCCTTTGAAGATGACTCCATCTGAAATTCCGATTTCGTCGCGCTAGGACCAGTACGGGCGAAGGTCGTGTGTCAGCTCTCTGATCGTGTCAGGCCATCCACTGTATATCACTAGCTGGAGAGCTCGCAGTGTGTGGTCTGAGGTCGACAGCTGTCGAAGCTGGACTCGTTTGTCGGTGCTGAAGTTGATTAGATCGATGTTGTGGGCGTTCTCATCATCGTCGTCTAGCGAGATGTCATCCACTGTCACGTCTAGTGGGATCTCGGCATTCTTCTCCGGGTTGGGAAGTCTCGAGAGGACATCTGCGATAATCATCTGGCTGCCAGGTCTGTACACAAGCTGGAAGTCGTATCCCTGTATCTTGATCAGGAATCGCTGTAGACATGGAGGTTCACTCTTTAGCGGCTTCTTGTGTATCATCAGCAGAGGTTTGTGATCTGTTATGACGACGAACGGCTTTCCGAAGAGGTACGTGTGGACCTTTAGGATTCCATTGACAATCGCCAGTGTCTCACGTTCGATGTTGGAATACGCCGACTGTGTCGGTGTGAGCGTCTTGGATGCGAACGCTACAGGTCTGTTTCCTGTAGAAGGCAGGCACCCAACCCTTTCTGCGACGCATTGACTTCTAGACTGTTTCCTTCTGTGGATGGTAGTAGGACAGGCACGATTCGCTGCCGATACAGCTCTTCAGGTCATCGTAAGTATGCTGATGGTCCTCTTGCCACACGAATGGGACGTCCTTCTTGAGGAGTGCCCTCAGAGGCGATACCTTGTCAGCGAATTGAGGGATGTACGCCACAAGATAATTCATCAGACCGATGAACCGCTGAAGATCCTCCTTATCCTGTGGGTTAGGCATCTTGCGTAGGTCCTCAATCTTACTCGGATCAGGTTTGATGCCATCTTGCCCGTACACCGACCCGAAGAAGACGATCTCGTTCGTCTTGATGATGCACTTTGTGGAGTTGAAGACCTTCCTCTCTGGCAATGTGCATCAGCCAGAAGAGGTTCTTGTCGTGCTCGGCGCTGTCTCGTCCATAGACTACCACATCATCCGCGATGCCAACACATCCCGGTGTCCTGGCTAAGATGCGGTCCATCGCCTGCTGGAAGAGGTCTTGGGATACGCACAGGCCAAACGGGAGCCTCTTGTAGTAGTCAACTCCTGACTGGCTTCGTCGAGGTGGATAGACCAGTAGCCAGCCTTGGCATCCATCTTCGAAAATACCCGTGCCTTTGCGAACTCGGGGTTGAGCTCCTCTAGAGTTGGTATTTTATGTGGACATCACTTGAGACTGTTGTTGAGACACTTGGGGTCGAGGCAGACTCTCAGTGAACCATCTCTCTTCACGCTCGTTGTGATGGATGAACACCAGTCTGTGTGATGCACGATCTTCCGTATTATCCCGTCTTTTTCCATTGTGTCGAGTTCATGTGGCAGTTTTGCCTTCAGATGGATGCTGCACTTGCGTGGTGCGTCAATCGATGGTTCCGCATCTTGTTTCAGTGTTAGATTGGCTTTGCCTTCGAAGCTGCCAATGCGGTCGAACTGCTCAGGAAACTGCTTCTTGAGGTCCTCGATGGAGTTCATGGTCGCCCTCTGTTCGTCGCTCTCTGGAATCAATCGGTTGATGCCTGATTTGATGGAGTTGATTGTCACTATCCGCATCTGCTTGCATGCCCGCAGGTCTAGGATGGCTGGTCCCTCGACGTCAACAACATAAAACTTGTACTTGCGCCACTGGCAATCCTTGTATTGACATAGTATCTTCAGTGCGCCGCAGCATTCTATCTTGTCGCCATTATATGCAGTCAGCCTTTTGTTGTGTACAGGTTCTACTTTCGATCGCCACATGTCTCCATACATCTGCTTGGCAACACGTACTGGCAGTGTTGCCTGACGCACCTGTGTCGACCTTCAGCTTCAGATCGTGCACGCCCTGTATATCAGCGCAGACAATGTTCAGGTTGGCATACACCTCATCACGTGTGGTGTCTGTGTGGCTTTCTGACGCTGTGATGACGTAAAACGACTGTGTAAGTCTCGCCGTCAGTGTCGTAGTCGTCTCGATCGTGTTCTATGTTGTACCCAGAGAGTTTGTGAATTGGCTTCGTTGGTTGTCTACTGTCACGTCGGCTTCGGCTCTTTGGTCTAGCTGGTCGTTTCAACTTGTACACGGCTTTCTGGGGTTGGTCTTCTGCTTTCTGCCGGTCATCTGTTTTCTTTTTCCGGCAACACTTGGCCCAGTGCCCGACGACATCGCAGTATTTACAGTGGTCCTTGTAAGCAGGACACTGCCTCGGTGGATGTGAGAGTGCACAGTTTCTGCATGTAATTCTATGCTTCACTTCGTTGATGGCCGTGTAATGTGGGCTTCTCAGGCTTTGCAGGGACTCTTTTCCAGCAGCTATGGCCTCATATTTGCGTTCTTCCTTCAACATGTGATCCATGCTGTAGCCTTTCTCTTGGTCGAGGAGGTGCTTTTGTAGTAGTTCATGCGGAGTGCTTGCAGTGATCAACTCAATGATCCTCTCGACCAACTTGCGTTCATCGAAGTCGTATAGACCGCCCTTGTGGCGTGCTCTGTTGACGAATTCATCAGTTGATTCACGTTCATTTTTACGAAATGTCATCAACTCCATTCTATGGATTCGGATGTTTAGTCTGATGTCGAGGTGGTCTTCAAACAGTTTGTATAACTTCGCAGGATCTTTCTTTTCGTCCTCCGTCAGTGTTGACGAGTTGATTCGCTTCAGCCCCTCATTTCCCACAGCGATCTGTATCTTTACTGCCTGTTTAGCCGGGTCAACAACATTCTCGTCGGTTAGTATGAGAGTCATTCGTTGTTTGAACATTTTGAACGTTTCTGCAACGTTCTCACCAACCCAGTCCATAGTGGGGTATTTTGCCATTGTGGGTGCAACAACGGTGTTTTTTGTTACGTGTTGCGGTTTTGTGGTGCATTTGGGCGTATTTGTTACTAGCCCGGCAACTGTTTTTACGAGTTCGCCGGCTATAACACTGTTACTGCGCGTTAGCGGTGTGCGCTATGCAGCGGTGTCGCCCCTAGCGACCATACATGAAGCTTTTGATGAGTTGTGTCGCCTCCTGATGACCAATTGTGTAGCGCGCGGAGTGATACACAGATGTATCACGCGTGACGGCATGCGTGAATCTCGTGACGATGCCGGATCGGATTTTGGGTTGCGGGCACAGCGGTTAACGACGTAGACTACGCTATTCAGCACTTTACAGTTTCAAAGTTCATGATTCTGATGCTCACTGTTACCGCTGTTTTATGTATCCCGACGCTGCCACCATGAAGTGATTGTTCGTTTGTATGCTACGCTAATTCACTCTTCCAGACACTCCGATTCCACGCACAAGTCAATACACAGTTGTAGGCGATTCACCAACTGGCAGTTTATTACGCGTATGATACAACATAGTTCCTAGCCTAGTTATGAGGTATCACAACAAATATAACTTTTGTTGGTAGTACAAATCATAACACAGGATATCATGATGTCTGCCACACTAAATCTGGTACTGAAACAGCATGTTTGACATGTTGTAGATGATCCAAGACCCATCAAGTGAGAAACTTCTGCCAGATCCACTGAAGGAGCCGTGGTATCAGCCGCCATACACACTTGTACTAGAGATGACAGATGTACTGGTTCACCCTGACTGGACGGCAAGTCTCTCATTTATCAACTGTCTTTTGAGTCTAATACATTAGATAGTTGACCGATCAATCACGTGACCTATTGCTTAGCAAGTCATCAAAAATAGATGTCGAACATCTGACATTCTGCTGTATGTTTTGTTGAATTTCTGGCTCCAGATGTTTTTCTTTATGACAAAAAAACTGAGGGTAGGGTTGTTTAAATGAGAATAACTCACATTTATGTTGACGTAGGCTATGCCCAGATAATGACAGAAGATTTAAAGACCATATAAATTTTTTCATAACCTGTCTCACTTACTTCATGTTTTCTACATAAAAAAGTAGGTCCAGGAATTAAGGTGATGTGGGTTTGAAGAAATGAAAATACTCTTGCATCTGATGTCACGTGTAAAAATGACGAATTATAAAAAATTAAGATCAAATCAATCGCTTTTCGCAATTTTTTCAGTTTTGTATGACTGAATGAATATTTATAGTAGACATTTCTTCTGACCAATCAGTGTGGCTGTTGCAGCTTGCCACAGGTTGGCGTTTCAAGAAGAGGCCAGCCGTAGAATACTTCCTGCAACAGGTTGGCCCGCCCCTCTTTGAAGTCGTCATCTACACGCACGAGCAGGGCTTTGTAAGTTTACCAACTCTACCTCAAACCAGGCCCTTAGCCAGAAATAATTTTTTGTCAGTCTTAAATTAAACAAAAGTGTGACTTTTAGCACGAGAACAGCTTGCGTGGAAGCCAGTCCCGTCAATCACAGCCATTATTGGCCAGTTTAGTTTTTTCAATAACAAACCAGTTTCATTTCAGCCATTTATTTAGTTAATACTGATCCATTTGATTTGTTTCACTACCAACGTGCCAGTGATAGTCATTAATGTGGGCCTGTACACTTGGAACTATTAGTTAATCTAGTGGCCAGCCGGCCCCTTCTGAATTCCACCGGTCTTATTAGTTGTAATTATCCATCGTGGCCAGTCATCTGCCAATCTTGAAGATTGGCAGACAGGTCTCTGGCTAAGCCCCTGTCTCATAGTCATACTTTGTCTTTTCTGCTGGCTTAAAGACAAGGACCAGCTTTCCTATATTCCTAGTTGAGGTAATGCTAACAGGCATAAGGGTCCATATCAGTGAAAAAACACTAGAATTTCAGAAAAAAACAATTGTCAACATATGACGAGATTAAACTTCAAAAATGCCTGGCTTTTAGTCTCTTGTCAAACTACCAAATGTTATAAATGTTCTTTTATTAATATTATACATTTGTACTCAGTTTTTCTGATGTTACACAAGGTCACAGATCTTATTCAGCAAACTGATCAGAATAATTTAGACAGATTTGTCATGTGTATTACACCCATTACTCTCCAAACATCCACACATGCAAGATACAATTTTATTTTGTTGTTTTTTAGACTGCCTTCCCCATTATTGATGCGTTAGATCAGAGTGGATGTGTCTCATTCAGACTCTTCAGAGATGCCACAAAATATTTAAACGGACGGCACGTCAAGGTCAGTAAACAGTGTGACCACTGGCACTTGTGGTGATGTTTTCCCTGCCTTAACTGTAGGCCTTTTTACCATGCTGAAAGTGTTAGTAAAACGTAAAGGATAAGTTCTTATATGTGGTGCAGTATCCAGTCCTAAGGACTGCTCAAACTGCTTTACACTTTAGTCCCTGGCAGACCTGTTCAGTCGAACACCATCTCGATCGACTTCTCTCGAAAGCATCCAGTGGTATCATCTGAAGATTCTTTCATCATCACCTTTAAATTATTATAATATGGTAAATTTGTGGTTTATGTTCAAAAAATTATATTTTATTTGTTGTGCTATGCAATTAATTTAAACAATCATTTCTGGAATGCCACGAAAGTATCGTTCTATTAATCGCAAGAACGTTTCTCAAATTGTGTCCTTTTTTATAAAACAGTATATCAATTTCTGTGCAAACATCATTAGTATACACGGTTTTGGGCAACAGGCGTCTTTTATGAGATGTGAACTTCGGTGGTTTACGTACGTAAGTACTTCAATCAAATCAACTTTCCCAAAAGGTTTGTTTGCACAACTTTGTCGGAATATGTATATTTAGCGCAAAGTTATCATAGAAATCACATACTTTTTTTGCTAAAAAGCGGCATAGAACATTAGTTGAATTGACTTGTGGCGACTTGTGTCGAATATGGACCCACCGCGATTTTGCCATTATAACTTGAGTTTTGCCTAACTTTGATACCTCATTGAGATACTTCCATCATTCAGCATTATTCTGGGCATATTTACCTTTAAGAATATTGCGTCTTACGTCAATTTGAGGCATAGATAGCACCCCGGTTTGAATCAACATACACTGCTATATCGCTCATTTTACGCACGCTGTGCAGTAATGTACGGCCACAGCGGCACAGACTAGTACAAACAGGGTTGCTATTTTGGCTTCAATGGTCAGGATTCGATACAAGTGCCAACTAGTGAATAGGATGCACGGTTTTTTATTTGGGCTTCAAAAAGGTCCGGATTCGACACAAGTGCCGACTAGTAACATAGTGCCATCAACCTGCATGGTTTTTACTCCAGTCCCACCGTCATAAACCAGACATTCAACATCAGCTACACCAGCATTCTGATTTAATGTTGGCACACTATAATAGTAAAATTGAGCGCAAAAGACTACTGTTTTCTTCAGGTTTTTTTTCGAGTTCCACATGTCTCCCAAACGCAGTTACCGTTTGTGCGCCATGTTACATGAATGTCTAGATTTCTAGTACGTCGCAACTCCACAAGATGTCACCATTGGAGATACCAGGGATCCCGCGGGAATATTCCGTGATTGGACAACTAACAAGTGATGTAATTCATGTTGTCCAATGGAGTTAATTCCAAGAGGTGAATCCTAACCGGCCCCTAAGACGACTAAACAGTGTTGCTACAAATCAGCGATTTTGTAGGAATATAAGTGACTTTGTGATGTCATTTCACGCCGTTCGCCGACACTGAATATATCGTGAAAGAACGAAAACAAATTGGCACACGAAATAGCTACGAGGCGGCAATTTCGGCATATTTTGGTTGAGGCGGCAAAGAAAAACGGCAATGCCTCACTTGTCACATACCAGGGGAAACACTGAGTAAACAACATTCTTCTTTAATGCAATAGTCCCGACTCCCAAGTGGGGTATGACCACATTAGATTTTACATAGGCACCATTATAACGTTGCCTTCATTTCCTGCAAAGTTTCTTTACAACCTTCTTGAAAATTTCACACCATATTTAACGTCCATTGACACAAACGCATTGGAAAATTCGTGAAATTCTTGTACCTTTTTCAGAAAAAAACACCAATACCCCTCAATTTTGCCCCAATCTGGTGACAGATTTTGAAATATTGATGTGTTCTCCAAAAAAGCCCCTGTGTGAATATGCAAGCAACTAGCGTATATTTATTGCTACCTCATAAAAGATCTAATGCAGTAGTACATTCAGTGGACCAACATGTCCCATGTGAAAGTGCTTGAAAAACACAAACATCACACCAAAACAGTATTTTCAAGGGCACTCTAACTGGGTAATGACCGACAAATCCTTAATGTGGTCATACGCCAAGTTGACCACACACAATCTATTACCTGTTTTGGCTTATAGTTCAAGTGTTGCCCTCTTGTGGATTGTTTTGAATTAAAAATTATTCGTCAAACTTAAAAACTGGTAAATAGGTGGAGATGGACTTTTAAAAAAACAATTGAGGTCTAAAAGTTTGAACAGATACATGTAAAATATAATTTAAAAATCAAAACTCTTGCCATTAGTTCCAGGGTACCATCTGACACCAAAAACTTCAGAGATTATGTTAGACAGATTGAAAAATATGAAGTATATACGTGTTGTTTCAGGATCTAGGTTGTCTGAACCGTGACTTGTCAAAGGTGATTATTGTTGACTGTAACCCCGAGTCCTATCAGCTGCACCCACGTAACGCCCTCGGTCTCAAACGATGGAAAGGCAACGACGACGATCGAACGCTGGTTGATCTCGCCGTGTTCCTACGAAGTAAGTCTTCCTGTCATTTGTTTACAACAAGATTAAAGTCATCGATTTTGGACTCGGTGCTCAAAAATCCAAACCTGCATGCTTTGCCAGCGATGCAACGGGGCAAGGCCAACTGCGAGCACGGAGGGAGCAATTCTTGAAGACGTCAAGTCAGACATCGGAGCTCGCTTCATTGTTTTGACTTTTCCTCATGGCTACACGATTGTGAATATGACGTTATTTCAACCCTTTGTCTGCACTGTTAGGAAGGTTTATGTGATTATGACAACATGCCCAACTTCGTGAATAAAACAAGTCGCTAAAATTATAAATGTGGTGCCACCTCAAAAAAAAGTACAATAAATTGTTATCTAGACAGTATCCGCAAGGTGGCGGTATTACCGTATTTTGCATTTTTGAAGTTCATTACCGAAAATCAGTTTTTGTGGTTGGATTGACTTCTGTAAAAGGGGGTGCGCATCTGTTAAGCAGCACGCGTCTATATGGGATAATGTAGTATTACAAATTACCCCAAATTTGACATTTCACGAGTAGTCTGTGTCCTTAAACCATCTGCGCATTTGTGAGCGAGCAAGAGAACTGGTTTGTTTCAGCCATAGCAATGAGTGGTGTTGAGGACATCCGCACAGTGCTAGACCACTACAACCAGTTTGACGACCCCCTTGAGGCCTTCAAGGAGAACCAGAGACGCCTGCAGGTACACCACACACTCTCACATAATCTAAATACTGCTAACTTTGGAGCATTGTAACAGTATTTCCTCCCAGGTCTCAAGGTCCATGTCACATTCCTTGACTGCTCGATCAGGAGAATGTAAAACAAATTAAATCAAATACGGGTTTATATAAACTTGTCATTTTTTAATTCATTTCATTCTTGACATGAAACGGTCAGGGATTGTAACAATCCACTTGCCCCTCTGTCTCTCTCTATTCGTTTCTTTGAAACAATGACCTCTGATTTACCAATTGGTGATGTATTTAAGAAAATGCATGATAGATATTTAATAGTTAATTTTTTTGCGTGTTTGTGATATACTATTCTACATGGTTTTCTTATACCTGGGATAATTGAGTGAAGATCAGATTTACATTATGTACATATGTATGCATTTGTTTTTCAAATGGAAATAAAGAATTGAATTAAAACATGATCTAAAATGCCCATATAAACAAATACTAATAATGATAACTTATTATTTAAAATTAAATATATACATATAAATACATCAGATGACAAGTCTCAAAAGATGATTGTTTCATCTTGAACGAGGTTAGAACTATCATGGTCTTCCTTTAAGTATATTTATATGAAACCAAATGTAAACTGTGACTGAGAACGTATAAAAAAAACAAATGTTTGTCAAATATTTCATGTACCGGTATATTCATTAAATTTGGTTGGTAGGTTCCATACTACATGATAATTACACTGAATTATTTTGAATTGTTTGAATACAGTGTGGGAAGTACATTTTGCCAAAGGGTACCCTTTACATGAAAGCACTCTTCATTAAAAATTGATACTTTTTAATCATCCAAAGATAATATTTTGGCTGTTACATCTGGTAGTTTGTGCAGGCTGAATATCACAATAATTGATACAATCAAGTAATGAGTACAATCTTAATAAAGACACATGGTACAGGTTTCTTTATATTGTTTTTGACCAGGCCAAAGTCTTTCTAACAGTGGCTGAGTGCTTAGTATTATCCATATCACTTGACTGGAAACGAAGTGAACATTATTCACGTGGCGTCTGTTCCAATCGTAGCTGATTAATCAAACGTGATTACATGTCATAATGCAGTGGTGCATAAAAAACTTGATTCCCCGTCGGCTGCTGATTATCATGCGAAGTTATCCCCACATGTCAGGGATGGTAAAACACGGCCAGATGAACCAGACAAGTGCCATTAGTATCGGTCTCGTGGCCGGCAGGAAATTTCTTAATTATAAAGCAGAGTTATTGGCAACAGTGGTGATTTTTTTATCAGATTGGGAGAGCGTAAACATGGAACTGCCAAAGTTTACTGCTTATCCATTATTTATTCACTTCCTGTGTAAGATTGATTAAAAAACTAAAAGTGCACTCCAACGTTGCATGCTACACGGTCGTTTGTTTGTTGCCTGATTGCAAGTCACCTTCAAGGCTGCAGGTCTAGTGATTGTGGTCTGTAGACATGTTGTCCTCCTATTTCCCTGTCTGCAGGGGTGAAGCTAGCCTCAATTCAGATCCTTGATTTCTGTTTTCACACCATATAATAACCGTAATATTTGAATGTTTGATGTATCGTTACATCCCTAATAATAACTCACCCATAATAAAAAGGCATGTGCATGTTTTTTATTTGCAAACTTATGCAGCTACCCCTAAGTTTGATCTTGTGTGAAATCATTGCTACTAGACGCGTGCAGTAAGAAATGGCATGTTTGTGTTTAGCTGGAGCAAGAGAAGCAGTTGGCATTGGTGGCTCAGCGCAAGGAACAGAAGTCTCTGGCTGGCAACTGGTCTCGCACTCTCACGGGCATGTGGCGATGATGTGAAACAACCGTCACGTGTGTGTATGAACACACATCAATGACATCATCCGCATGTGTGTCATTGTGTTGAATGCATACAAGACTGTAAAATAGGAAAGGTTTGCTGAAATCAATGTACTGCTGCATAATTCAGCACAAGAGTTTTCTAACAAGTTAGTGTGATTTAACATAGGCATTCAGTATGAAATAGAATGTCTGTCGAAAGTGCAGAAATGCCTATACTGATGCGTCTTTCTTTGTTGGGTAAGTTGGCTTTCATTGTGACAGGAATCATGTATCATGGTTGTAACGTGATCGACAGTCTTCGTCATCTTTGTGTACACTTGATATGGATAGCCTTTTTTCTGTACTGCCTTTCATTCTGCCAAGATTAAACATTGTTAAAACAATGCTTCTTTTTTGTATCTTTATAGGTACATTTACAGGGCATTTTCTATAATTTATACTTGGGGTAATACTTACACTGTAACAAGCGCAATGTTGTGCTCTACGGTTTTGTATCCAAAAGTCAATTTGCCCAGTCACAAGCTTTCATCAGCTCACCATCGATATGTGATCTGCAAGAAGTTTGTCAAACCTGCATGAATCTGTATATTATGAAACATTTTACAACACCACGTTTGCCAGTCATAATACATTGTTAGCCTGATAAAGTAGTGTTTCTTGATTTTGACTGGATGGATGACTCATACAAATAGTTAAAAAATTAATAATGAAACAAAAAATATAGTGTGGTAACCCAAACAAAACTACAGATTACTGAAGAACGGATTATCGGAGAATAGATAATTGTATATCATCTTCGTCAGTGATTACGGTGTACTCGCAAACTTGTGTTGGTGTATGAAAAGAATGGTTGGCCTCACTTGAGAACTTGTGGAATGTGAGCTGTGAATGTGTTGAGGTCTTTCCTGTGTACATGTCTACCCTTTTCCAAGGATTCCACATCTGTAAATTAGTTAATTCAATTCTTTATTTCGGATGTAGTTGCACGGAAATTTAGTTTGGCAACGAAGCTGTGTAATGTTTCATATGAATGTTGATACATTCATTTGCTGTGTGATTGTCTACTTTTTTCCACATTTGACATATCTGTAAATCATTAAACTACAATTCACTAAATGTTTTGTTGTTTACCAAAACTTACATTGGTGTCAAAGCTGTGTTTATAATACTTTGGCTGTGCAGATTGTATGTTCTTGTTTTGCTCTGTAGTATGATCCAGAGATATGTAGATAGGTAATAATGATAATTAGAATGAATTTGTAAATAGTTTAGCTGTTTAGATTATGTAAAAGTACTGTAATATTTTGAGTTGATAATTGTTGTTATTTTCCTATCTTATCAATATATTAATATTTTATGAAGGTATATGCCATACTTTATAAGGATAAAAAGTTCATAATACATTTTATGTACTGTTTTTCAAGAAATGCTATCTCAGATACCATATGAATAACTCTGAATTAAACAATTACATTGAGACTATGAAACGTACGTGTTGTATGTTCCTTACACAGAACATGTACATGGTCCAGATAACCATGTCACTAGAAAAACAATGCACATTTTATTTTGAACAATAGCACATCTATATTTCTGTCTGACTATGGCATACCTGTTTATTGAAATACCCACACAACTTCATCCAGACACCCTATAATTATATATTAACAATTCTTTTACATCAAGGTTTATCAATCTTGTCTAATGGAGAGGACTCAATTTTTGTATCACATGCTGAAGTTGCTTCCACATTAATTATGTATTACATCACATTTTAAGATTTCCCTAGTGTGTGGATAAGTTACCTGTCTGTGTCAAAATATATCGTTAATTATATGAATGACTGATGCATGTATGAGATGGTTTGTTATGTAATGCTGCATGAAGAACATTAACAAAATGTTAGGAGAGTCACTGATTAATACAGCATACGCATAATATCAAGTCATAGAGAAAACAGACAACTCAATATTTACACTAACATGTGCAGGTGTACAGTTCTGGGTCTAAAGTGTAATTGATTACAGACAAATGGTGTAGCTGTAAAAATGATTGATTGTGGGTTTAAAATTGGTTGGTAATCGTAATTAATTTAGTTGGGGTAATTGCAAAAAATACGTCAATTCTAATCAGTTGGGTTGATCCAAAGGGTGAATTAGTACCTGCCAATGTTCAAGGCCCAATGTCCCGTAAGTGAAGGCATTAATGTTTCCCCAGACATTTGAAATGCAGAACAGGTTTTTTGTAGGCTGTTTCAGTGCTGCCATCTTGTGAACTATTCGAGAATAACACCTAATGGAAAAACTCAGAGGCGCCACCTGGTGAACACTGCTCTAACTGATATTCTCACTATTAGTGCAATCTTCCACGTGTGCCAGCAGATTCTTTATTGTTCTACACACATTAATACCAATCTTGGCCAAATTTCTTCAAGTTTTTCTTTGTAATGTCACAAAAAACCAGCAACTTTCAACCTTGACATGAATACTGGAAATAGAGGGAAGCCGCTAAGTATTAAACACCACAGGAAATAACTGGTCATAAATAAAATAATACTTTACAAAAACTGGCACAGAAATGTGCCACGTCACCATAAATCTCAACAGAATTATGTATCAACAAAACCCAGCCTGACACTGATACAATAAAGTAATTAAGTTGGACATGACATAGTCCGGACTCCAGGAAACATCACATCAGTGAGTGATAAGAATATAGTTACACTGTAAATGGGTGTACATTAGAGGTCTTAAAGGGTGTGCAGGCAGGCAGTGGAAGTGAACTAAATATCCTCCCAGGCATTACTGATTAGATATCAGTTCTTTACACACTGCAGTACCGGGGTTGGTTCTTTTCCCACCGATATAAAATGTAGGGACATTCTTGGGTGAATGAAGGGACATTTCCACGTGATTTGTTTGACGAATCTACAGGTGAAGATTTCAAGTTACTTATGATATGACAGTTAAACTCTCTGAAACATACTATATTAAATATAATGAAATAAATTATTTTTATATTAAATATGGTGATCTTTGCATTGGTGGATTTTTCAGAAGTTATAGGGTTCACAAGGACTTCTAAATAGACAGGTGTGTGAAAACTGAAAGGAAAATTATGCAGACATTTTATTAGTGTATCTTGTATTCAAACTTAATATATATATATATAATATACTAAGATGAAGTCAAAGGTACCTGGAGATCTTCTTTTGTGATGAATCATTTACTGCTTCACATTTGGATGCTGAAATGTCGTCATGGTAGTTTGTGCTTTTGCAGTAGACAAAAGCATTTTAAAAAGTATTTGTCAGAAAATGTTGAAGACTAGCTAGGGGTGAAATATTTCCTGCTAAGTTGTCTTGCCATCCACTGTGACCTTGTCATGACAAACAAACTGCATAATTACAGTATTCTAGTAAATGTTTCTACAAAAATAAAGAACATGCCATGACTAACACAAATTTGATCACATGTATTTGAAATACTGGTCATTATATACGTCTAGATCATTTTAAATCAGAATGAAATGTGAAATGATGATCACCTATTCATTTTTTTCATATTGTAATTATTTACATATTGCCAATTAATAATAAAGTGATCACCTATTCATTTTAAGATTATGATAATTATTTATACACAGCTAATAAAAATAAACCCCAATAATTATTATATTTATTTTTATTAATTAATTTTATTATTTATTAATAGATTTATTTTGAACACATGGAGTAATTTACAGAGCTGACACTGTTAGAAGGGAAATGTCAACTTGTCTGGCACACTACCATACATCTGATAGCAAGCCAACAGAAGATGTTTCCCACTGACTGAAGCCAGATTTATTTCAGCATTGACACTTATGTTGGCTGATCACGTAACACACATACTGCAATGTTTTGGCCACAACTATGACTTCCGTGTGGCAGCGGATATGGAAGCTTCTGTTACATTCTCTGTTGCAAGATTAATAACATGGAAGGGTAACCAGGACACGGGCACAAAGCAACTGAATCTTTGAATTGATAGGTTGATCAATACGGTGATGTATTTATCTGTTTACAACAGTAACACTCAAGGCCTCAGCACAGCATTGAGACTTATTCAGATGTAGACAGGAAGCAAACATCACTCATCTTGCTTTAGAATTACTTTTAACATTAAACATGCGTCATCAACATTTTCATCGCCATAATTTAGATGCTTCTAAAGGAGTCTTCTCAATAAGTTTGTTTCGCTCATCTCTTCAAATTAATTTTGTTAAAAAGCAAACCTACCTGGTATTCACTATAATGTACTAGCTCATTTGTGCAACTTTTTTGCAGTTTTGGTTAAATCACCAAGCAACTTGTTAACACATTTAAAGGAATTAAAAACAAGGCAGCAGCTAAATTCCATTTTCCATATGTAGACAAAGTATAGCATTGTATGTAACATTTGGCAACATGACAAAAATACAGAAAAATGCATTGATAGTTTAAATCACATTTTAAACACATCTGTATCGCGATTCCCACGGAAAGTAAATAGTTAATGAGCTAGGCAATCACGTGGTATTGTGACGTCAGAGGCGCAAATGTCACGCAACATGCCAACACTTTCAATACATTCACAGCATATTTACAATGATAGATGTTGAGTCGAAGTGAGCGTCAGAATGAGTTATTATGCGGTATTCCGATGTAATAGGCCCTACAAACACTAGTCACAATAGAGGAACATTAATTTATTTTACGATTCCATACAAATCCTACTTTGTTAAAAAAATGAAGCGAGAGAACTTCCAATCAACCTGACAACGTCAACAAGATAATCCGACTGCAAAAACCTTTGCCGCTTCAGCTTATTTTGAGAAAAATGGTTTCGATTCCAACCCAGGAAATGTAATCTGCATCACTAAACATACACACACGAAAATATTGTATCTAACTGCAGAAAGTAACGTTATATGATATCATAGTATTATATGAAGGAAGAGCTGTACAATTTAGCATAACCCTGAATCCAGTTCATTTTTTTTTTCTGTCAGTCTCTGGCCGACTGGTTAAATGCGTTGGCTCAATGCACATCTGGCTTAACTACTGGCATAGGTTCAAGCTTAACCCCAAACTTTTTTTTAATGTATTTTTATTGATCTTTTCTAAAATAATATAAACAGCCATTTTACAATATGATGCACCGTTTATTATTAAATACAGTGGAACCTGGCTTTATGGTCACCTCGGTAATACAGCCACCTCACAATTAAGGTCACCCTGGGACAGTCCCAAATTATTTTTATAATAGTAAAGTAGAGGAGATTATTCCCACTAATACAGTCACCTTGCTATTCAGGTCACTTTTGCCCAGTCCCGAGGGTGGCCTTAATAGGGAGGTTCCACAGTACTTCGAATGTTTCACAGTAATTATTAATTCACTACAAAAATAATATATTATAATACTAGGAATGTACAATTTCCACTGATCTTTTAAGTTTTTTATTTTCATTTATCCAGACAAACCAGTGTGTGTGGTTTGTCTTCACATATATAATTATGATATACTACTGTACAGTATATAGCAAAGGGATTAATCTTCGAATTAATCAGTGCAATAAACCTACATTACCAATGAAAAAATAGTGTCAAAGAAAGAACTGTACCAATTGGTAATGTGTGTTTATTGCACTGATTAAAATTGAAGATTAATCTTTTTACTATATACCATACAGTAGTTTATCATAATTATATATGTGAAGACAAACTGTGGTTTGTCTGGATAAATGTAAATAAATAACATACAAGATCAACGGAAATTGTACATTCCCAGTATTATATTTTCATTTTGTCTCGAATAAATAATCACTATAAAACATTCGATACATTTAATGATAAACAGTGTAAAAATGGCTTGGTTTATATTACTTTGCAAAAAAGATAAATAAAAATACACTTTTTAAAAAGTTTGGTGTTAGGCTTGAACCCGTGTGGGTAGTAAAACCAGATGCACACAGATCCAACGCACTTAACCACTCACCCAGAGACAGCCAAAAAAAGAATGAACCAGATTCAGGTTTATGCTAAATTGTACAAGTCTTCCTTCGTGTAATGTTATGATATTATATAACATTACTTTCTGCAGTTGGATACAATATCTTCGTGTGTCTGTATGTTTACTGATTTAGATTAGTTTTCCTGGGTCCCAATCGAAACCATTTTTCTTAAAATAAGCTGAAGCATTGAAGGTTTTTGCGGTCGGCTTGTCTTGTTGATGTTGTCAGGTTAACTGGAGCGGAGGTTCTATCGCTTCATTTTTTTCAACAAAGTTGGTATTTGTGTGGAACCATAAAATAAATGCTTGTTCCTCTAGTGTTGATATTACGTCGGAATACCACACAATAACTTATTCTGATGCTCGCTTCAACCCAACATCTATCGTTGCAAATGTACTGAAAGTACTGGCATTTTGCACGACATTCGCACCTCTGACATCACACCTAGACATACCAAAAAGCGGGGCAAAAATATGCATATTCAAAGAAGACCAGTTGCACAGCGTAAATTGTAAAATTATTAATATATTGAATTCTGGTAAAATTATTGTCTTGGTGGAAATGGAAATATACAGTAAGATGTCATATAATATGATTTCATGCTATAGCGGGGTTTTATTCCCTTTAAAGTTTGCCAAATATTAATTCAAGTGATTCTTAAAAATGAAATCTTCACGCGAATGCAGGTTATATGATTATGCACATGTTTCTTTGTTGATGTTGTTAACGTTCCTTTTCTCTATCAAAACCAACAAGTTGTAGTTTGAAGGCTAATTGTCAGCCCACAGCAATTTCTTTTAACACCACGACCAAAGTTAATTATTTCAATCAATTAAACAAACGTGAGCATTTTTTACTGATTCGTGATGGGCAAACCAGTTGAGGAAGCAACTTTAATCTCTGTGGTGTTGTCAGATGCATGCGTCATGTAATCAATGATTGTCACCCATCATTACATACCTAACCCCCACCCCATCACTCTACCCTGTCACCAGCCTCTGTTCTCTGTCTGTGTTATCTTAACAAACAAAGCTGCAACAAGTTATCTGTCCACCCCATCATTCTACCCTGTCACCAGCCTCTAGTGAATAGCTGATGTTCTCCATGGGTGTTATCCAAAAAAACAAAGCTGCAACAACTTATCTGTCCATCCTATCATGTGGTGTCACCCTGCAAGAATAATAAGCACACAACCATAGGTGGGGCAGGGTAACAGTACATATTGTTAACTTCCATTCCTTTCATGCCAGTTCTTAACCAAGCAATCTGGCTCCTTGATTGCGAACTTATATTGTTTTTGTTGGCAGTAGCTGGCAAGTGCGAATGGATTCTACGAAACAAAGAAGTTGTTGTTTTGATAAATATGGTTTATAAAAACTGCCCAAAGAGAAAAAGGATTGGCAACTGTTTATAACACATGACTTCCCCAGTGCCAGCAGGGCTGTACAAATACAGTCGAACCTCCTTTTATAGTCACCTCGGTAATATAGCTACCTCGCAATTAAGGTCACCTCGGAACAGTCCCAAATTATTTCTGTAAAAGTAAAGAAAAGGAAAAATAATCTCACTAATACAGCCACCTCCCCATTCAGGTCACTTGCTCAGTGCCGAGGATAACATCAATAGTGAGATCCATGGTATGTTGCTGGTGGTGGTTCTACAGCTTCTGAATATAAGGAAGAGACATGTCTGAGACACCCACCTCCCCTCCTTTATTAAACTATGACATGAGTGATATTTTTTTACTTATTTTACAGTCAGTTTAAAAGTAAAGGTAAAGGTAAGTTCTTATATAGGGCAGTATCCAGTCCTCAGGACTGCTCAAAGCGCTTTACACTTTACTCCCTGGCAGACCTGTTCAATCGAACGCCATCTTGACTTCTCTGGGAAGCATTCAGCCACGCTGCAATTAATGCACGAAGACTATTCGTTCACAAATATCCACCAGTGTCTATAGCCAGGTACTCATTCATATAGCTGAGTGAGCTGGAGCAACGTAGAGTGAACAAACTTGCCCAAGGTTCAATACCGCAGCTCGGGATTCGAACCTGGGTTCACTTGGTCGAGAGTACGAAGCTCTATCCACTGCACTATGGTGCTCTACAGTGACATTTCGGCAGCTTTCAGCAGTCTTCTTCATATGGCTACCACCAGATGGCAACACATAGTTACTCTGGCATGTGCCACCATGGGCGTGCTGGCTGTCTCTTCATGAGATGTCACAGACATGTGAGAGTTGGTACCGGCCACCATCTCGATTAACGCAGTCCTTGATTTTTTTAAATCCAGATCGCTTCTTTGATGCCTATTGTTCTCCAGGTAAACGGACTGTAAAACATGTAAAAATATAATTTATTTGAACCATCTAGTCTGATGAACCTCTTCACTTATAAACTATGACATATAAAGAAGGAAAGTCACTACAAAAAACATAAATATTACTATTAAGACTGTTTTACTGGGTATAGAAGAGGAAGCTGTATTTTGGAACTTGATATTTCCATATTTCCATAATTTTATGCATATATGACAAAAAAGTTGATCATTATTCAATACATCATACAATGCATGTAGAATCATCTTCATAATAATGAAAATTTTTAGTCAGAACCCAAAAGTTAATATATACATTTGATGTGTCAGCTGTCAATCATGTCCATTATTAGCAAAACTTTGAAGAATTCATATTATCTTGTGTTTTCAAGGGTCACATTTGGTAAAACAGACACTTCAAATTTTGCTTTTATGGGATGCATGAAGTACATACCGCAGTTGCCTTATATTTGGTGGTGTCACTTACGCACAGAAAGATGTTTGATTAAACACGACAGCTTGTAAGCTATTCAGTTTGGGAATGCACCAAGTCACCAGCTAGGGCAACTTAATCCAGGGGGGCTATACATTTAGTCCATTGCTTAGACACAAGGTGGCACCACTACTTCCCAACATCGCCAGTTACGGGCTGGTACATGATTAGGCCCAAATCAGAACGCCCAAATGACTGGCCACTTGGCATAAAAGGCTCCCAAAACTGGCCATTTTAGATGGAAGGCCCCTAAAGTTCAGGTAAAACGCTAGAAACCAACATCAGGTAGAAGGCTCCACATAACTGCTCACCTAATCTAAAATGTTCCACATGGCAAATTATACTCGGCCGTATACAACTGTTTCTTTAGAAATGAACAGATCAGCAAGATACAACATGGTGCTCTACTAGATAGCATGCTGAGAACAACTTAACCAATCCACCATCATTCTTCAGGTGCAGTTTCCTGGCAAGTAATTGGGCTATTTTTGCTATCTACAATTTGCATGAACACACAGAAGCTCTCCACAATTTGGCAGCATTCTGCATCATAATGCTGCATGTATACTGTAGCTTTGAAGACATATACAGCACATGAAGAGTTTGCCCGATGTCTGCATAACATTGACATATATGAGCCAATAAGCGACTGGCAGTATTATCAACTCACTCAAAGACACAGCGGAGACTTGTCTGGGGACTCCAGGAAAGGGTGAGGGCACACAGATAGAGGGTACTAGAAGTTAAAAATAGGGTCAGATAAAGGACACATGCAGATAGAGTGGAGGACACATGCAGATAGAGTGGAAGTTAAATAAATACTCAGGGATAAGATAGAATGAAGACAGGAAGTTGGGCATAAGATTAATACGATACACGAACAAAGAGCATTTATGTAAGCCATAATGCTTACAAGTTAGACACAAAACAATTTATTTACAGAAAAAAGGTAATGAAAATAAACCACAATACATATATTTTACTATTAGTTAATATTTGTTGATTGTCAAAGTAAAGAAATTATAAAATATTATTTAATTATTAATCAAGTTGAGTAATGGTAATGCAAAGCAGTGGACAGAATCTCACATTTGCAGTTTCTGCATAGCAAAAATATATATAATTAATATATATATACACCTGTACCTACTATCGACTAATATATATAAATTATATATATTCACACATATATAGATCTATAAAAGCTGTCCGTCAAAGTTGACGAAGACAGGTGAGTTGCCACAGGGTGTCTGAAGAGTAAGGCGAAACCAGAACTGGAGAGAAAGGCACATTTACAGAGCTGACAACGATGAGTGGCATATGTTGGAAGAATAACTTCCTAATTAAAACATGTTCCGATATGCAACTCCACTTCTGACTGATTCCAAACTGCTACTCACTTTACAGATGTAAAGCCTATGTGCATTATGTACACATACTATATACCACTTAGTATGTATCATTTAAAAAAACAATTGACTTATTTGCTACATATTATTATATTTAAGTAAACGTTTGCGGGCATGCACGCACGCACGCACGCACGCACGCACGCACGCACGCACACACACACACACACACACAATTATAGTTTATCTTTTGATTAGCAAAGAAAATTTCTGCTGTTGCCAATTACGGGTACGTCATTGCATGCAGCAGATAATAATTTTAATGTAACTCCACTGTGATGCCACCTGGGTAATGACTGACAAATCAATTTGTCCACTGAAAAAAGTAAATAACTCTAATTAATACCTTTGTATACCAGAGGCCAACAGTCGAAAGAAGCGAATGAAGAGAGAAAGAAACGAGTGGACGCCGCGCTCTAGGAGGCAATGCATTTACAGTAGGCCAAAGTTAGTATGTTAATATATAGATGACAAGGAAATAGCTATAGTAGAACTGATAGTATTGATACTATCAAATACACAGATGACAAGGAAATAGCTACAGTATAACTTATAGTATTGATACTATCAAATACATAGATGACAAGGAAATATCTAGAGTAGAACTGATAGTATTGACACTATAAAATATATAGATGACAAGGAAATAGCTACAGTAGAACTGATAGTACTGATACAATAAAATACATAGATGACAAGGAAATATCTGGAGTAGAACTGATAGTATTGATACTATAAAATATATAGATGACAAGGAAATATCTAGAGTAGAACTGATAGTATTAATACTATAAAATACATAGATGACAAGGAAATAGCTAGAGTAGAACTGATAGTATTGATACAATAAAATACATAGATGACAAGGAAATAGCTAGAGTAGAACCGATAGTATTGATACTATAAAATAGATAGATGACAAGGAAACAGCTAGAGTAGAACTGATAGTATTGATACTATAAAATATATAGATGACAAGGAAATAGCTAGAGCAGAACTGATAGTATTGATACTATAAAATACATAGATGACAAGGAAATAGCTAGAGCAGAACTGATAGTATTGATACTATAAAATACATGGATGACAAGGAAATAGCTAGAGTAGAACCGATAGTATTGATACTATAAAATACATGAATGACAAGGAAATAGCTAGAGTAGAACTGATAGTATTGATACTATAAAATGCATAGATGACAAGGAAATAGCCAGAGTAGAACTGATAGTATTGATACTATCAAATATATAGATGACAGGGAAATAGCTAGAGTAGAACTGATAGTATTGATACTATAAAATAATATCTGTCAGTGCTGCAGCTGTGTGCACTTCTTCCCCGAGCCGTCAGTTTGCTGTAACAATGTCGGACGTCTTGCAAGCGTGAACAGCAGTAAGTGTTTCTGTTGGCACACTCAAGGTATCAGCGTTTGAGGAATACACTGCGTGTGACGTGGACGCTGACAGCTCTAACACCTGGACATTGCACCAAGTGGTACTTGTCTCAAGCCGATTCTTTTTTCCTCGTCATGCCGATTTACACCAGATGTTCCAAGCATTTCAACTCACTTGCCATTTTGATTGGGCGGTCTGCGATCTTCATCACATCGATCATCTGCTTCCTTGGCCACCAGGTGGCAGTGTTGCATGCAGAATTCCATCGTACACTGAAAGAAGTTGGTAATGCCATATCATGGTGTGGCGTTCTCGTCTGTTCTTGATGGCCTCTTTCAATTTCGCTATGAAGTTTTTTATTCACTCTCTTCAGATCTAGTATCACCACATCTCCTCCCTACCTCTCGCCCCTCTTACTCTTCTTTTCCCTATCTCTCTTTCCTCTCCCCTCCCTCCCTCCCTCCCTCCCTGTGGTAGATCTCACCACCACTAAGTTATATCAGGTAGGAGAAAGGCAATCTAGAAAAGCCTAACATATCAAAGACATGTAAGTAAATAACTCTAAATAACTACCATTGTGTTTTCTGAAGTACAAATAACTCAATAACTAGCATTGTGTTTTTTGAGATACATCACCAAAACGTTGGTAGATCAGAGGCTAATTGTCCAAGGCAATGAATCAACCTCGAATGAAGCGAGTGGATCTCAGCTTCTCAGAGAAGATACATTTACAATATTCCAAAGTCTAATATAGACTCTTATCTGTGTTTTATGGTTTTTATTTTTAACTGACATTTTTAACTTGTTTCATTATAATACACATCTGTATGTACATACTGGTAAGTTGGTTCATAACCTAAAAAGTTAACAAAAGTATCGGTATTCATTATACAGTTATTCATATTAGTAAATAACAATTAGCTTATCTTATCAAGGAACATTTTCTTTAAAGGTGACATGAACAGGTTGAAAAATGCTATAGTAAATATAAATTAAGATAATCATGTAGTCCCAAAAAATACAACAAAATTAGTTTTCATAAAGTCATGCAAATAAGAATGCTTCTTCACACACCGCCTCTTAAATTTTCCCTATAGGAATTTCCATGAGTGTGACGTCATATGTGCCAAACGAGCTGGTAGCTGATCGAAGTTGGCCATGTTATTTAACGGTTGTTGCACTGTTGCCTTCAATTAATGACAACCAGTCATTGTATATTGGATGATAGCTATGGAAATGCTTCAATGAAGAATTGTTTGTTTTCGATCGAATGCCAAAGACAAGAAATGAGTAGATTATATAAACAGATAAATCAACTGAATTTGATGACCAACTTATTGCCATCGATATCGCAACTTGAAAGTTGGACTCGCTTCTGCTACCTCTTTGTCAGTGTGATCATGTTGATAGTAGTTGTTTCGTGAAGGATACAGCAGTTTGTGAATTCGAATAATACAAGTACCAGTGACATTAACCATCATCCTGACTATTGTAAGAGAACCACCAAAAAGAGATGAAGTTTGACGTCCACAAAACAACGAAGCAACCTGCAAAGGCAAAGCAACTTGGTTTTGAGTCGAGGTTAGCCGAATCTAAGAACAGTGACAAAACGTATGTGTAGCTGCGATTTATTTGTTACACCTCATTTGTATTTATGAGTTGTACTTGACAGATATGTTGTACGTTGTTAACTGTATTCAAATTACTCAGAATATTTCAATACCAGCAATGAACTCTCAATGTTTGGAGCGCACATCTGCGAATGGAAAGGGACCATTCATTAACTGAAGCTGAGCACATCGCCTTCGCTTCAAAGAATATCGTTCAACTTCTCGGCTCGACTGTTGTTAATTACTGGCTTGGCAGTTTGCGAACATGTCTTTCTAGCGTG
The DNA here is from genome assembly GCA_020002185.1 of Paraescarpia echinospica. NCBI lineage: Eukaryota > Metazoa > Annelida > Polychaeta > Sabellida > Siboglinidae > Paraescarpia > Paraescarpia echinospica. The sequence continues at coordinate 26,248,509 of CM034538.1, read as the reverse complement.
TATACAATATAACATTTGGCCATGCTGCTGGATAGTTATATTTTCTGTAACCTGGACTGTTACTTCTTGTTTTGTTTGATATTTGGAGTGTTGGTATATTATAAATGTGTAGAACTTTGCATGTCATAACATCGCGTCCAATGGCAATACTTAATTCCGTGACACCTTTGCATTGGGTCGTTTTTTTTTCATCTGACTCCTTCTGTAAATGTCTATGTTGAACTGGCAGCTATCATTCTTAATACACCTAGTTGGCATGTCATCATTTAGTGTAAAAGTGTTATGGGAATATATGTTTTGACTATATGCACTACATCATCGTAATTACATAAATAACAAGGTGCAACTGAACTGTATACTGAATAGGTACTTTCTGCGCTGCCATTAAACTATCAAATAATATTAAGAGAAATTTGTTATGTATTTCTTGATTACAACATAGTACAGTAAGAGGATACTTATTTCAATCCAACAACAATTATTATTAATATATAATATACCCAAACAGTGTGTGCTCAGATTTTTGTAATACAAAAACTAGATAAAGTTATCTGTTTTTTATTATACTGATGCATAGTTGGTTTGTATTTCAGTATTGCTGATGCTGACAAATCAAGGGATGAGGAAACACTATCGTCTTCAACTCTTACACGTGAACCCTTTCACATTCTCCATTGTGCATAGAACACTGTGCGTCAGATAGAGCTGAATAGGAATTTGGAGACACTTGCTGTGAGAGAGCAGTCAGGCATACATACCTTAGGATACCTTAGGACTGTTCTGATCGCAGGATCTTCTCGGTTCCTCACTGATCAGATCTTCTTCTTCGGGGTCTAGTATTAAGAGTTTGTGTTTTCCGGTTCCAGTGCTTAATGTTAGTGGGGCTTCATAGTCGTATAATATCTCCTGGGTTGACCAGAATTTATCAAGGCGGTTTTTAAATGAGTTTATTGATTTTGCTTGTATTACTGAATCAGGTAAACTGTTCCATGGTTCAACCACTCTAAGTGGGAATGCATTTTTTCTTATGTTTAGTTTTGCTCTTTGGTTGAACAGTTTAAGGGAGTGTCCTCTGTTACTGGATCATGATGCCACATCCTCCCATTTAGGAAGGTTTGGTGCAGATTTGTTGTCATACATGTTATGCATTATTTTACATGATTATGTATCAACAAGAAAATTAAATGGAAACTGACAACATGCCTAATAATATTGCATGCTTCATTGGACTGAAATAATAAAAAATGTAGTTTTGTTTCTCAATACCGTAGCTTAAGCTCATTCATTAGAAACACATCACATTTACTAAACATTATACAATACTACTGACAAGGATGAATATACATTACCATGATGTATTATCATTATACATTACCATGATGTATTATCATTATACATTACCATGATGTATTATCATTATACATTACCATGATGTATTATCATTATACATTACCATGATGTATTATCATTATACATTATCATGATGTATTATCATTATACATTACCATGATGTATTATCATTATACATTACCATGATGTATAGCTGGTATACAAAATCGTGGTGTGGGTTTTTTGGGAAATGTTCTTAAACAACTGTAACAACACTGACATCATGAATGTTTTGGAATTTTTACGTAAATCATCACATTAAAATGTGACATATAAACAACCTAGGCCTAGCATATTTATGAACCTATTTTGATAGATATAGCCATTGATGAGCAAATTGGTGTGACTAATTACACAGAGATTGGATATTTCACAAGTATACTGCGGATTATGAACATACACAAATAGCAGTCAGACAAAAGCAATGCCTGCTCCCAAAGCTATCAGCGGCGAAATGTCGACTCGAGCGTGTCGGTCCCGCTTGTCAATACCTGTTGCATTGCGGCTATTGCGATGAATACAGGTTCCTGTTACCGAACATGGGATCGTCTTATCATTTCAGGATGACAATATCGCAGCAGCCCAACCAAATTATTTAGTATTTAAAAAAATCGAGCCGCCTTGTCGTGGGAAGTAACTGAAATCTCTGAATCACTCAATGACATTGAGAGCGACAGGGAAGTCACTGAATCAGTGAATGGCTGGCTTGCACAATTCTGTCAGTTGCACATGTCATATTAATACTATTACAATATGACACAGTTATGCGTATAGATGTTATATTTGATGTTGAAAATAATCTGTGATTCTGCATAAAGTATTTTCAATAAAACTTGATATTCGATTCGTGAATCTGAAATTGTCGCAACAACGAGTCAACGACAGTCTCAAAATGTTCCTTTTTACATCGTCATCATCATAATACATATCATAACTTTCCTGAGTGACGTCTATTGCCAATGGTTCATCGCTGTATGCTGCAACAGTCCTACAAGTCCTCACATTTGCGACACAACACTCCAAATCCAAATCACAAAATCTTACGACCCGTGAGGGTCGGTAGCTAAATGTTCTGTCCCTCTCCGTTGGGCAGGGTATATACCTAGCGGAATTGTATATTTGACACGCATGAGTTTCAGTTGTGTCTGGCAGATGTCAGACTCTAATATAGAAGGAGTCACAGCTCCTTCGAGCGTTGAGAATGGTCCGGAATTGGAGCTGGCTAGCTCTGGGAGCACTAGCTAGGTGGAGTATGAATGTGAGGTGTGCAGTCTAACCTTTCCCTCTAAGAGTGGGAAGTCATTACCCCAGAGAAGTAAGCACGCGGAATGGTACCACGGTCGCCAGATTCCAGAGGTAACTCGTGCAGGCTGGGGTTTGGAAGAAATTATACTCGTGGCTCGTGAGGAGAATCGACTGGTAGAGGCCGGTTTGATCAGAAGCAGGGTAGGTCAATACCAAATGAAGGTCAATCAAGACTTATTCAGGGCATTCCCCACAGGACACCCGATGTGATTAAAGGCCTCCGTAAGACAGCTAAATAACAGGAGCTGAGAGATCGGTTGAGAGCAGGGGCCTCTCCAGTCGAGGACCCGATCGACCACGAATATCCATGGTTAAGCCGTCGGGGGATAATAGTAGACGGAGTTCTACAGGCCCCCCCCAACGAATAAGGGGGAAAGGGCTGGGGTATAGAAAACCCCGGAGCCCAAGGACAGACATGGTCTGAAGGTATTGGTGGATGGAGGAGTTGATGAGAAAGGTGGCCGAGGCGGAGGTCCGAGTGGTAGCGGCGGGTACGAGACGAATTAACATTGATCTAGCGAGAGAGTTCTCTGAGAGGACTCTAGAGGGTATAAAAGGATGAGAAGACTACCCAAATATAAAAAGCTACTCACATGTCATGCCAGTTATGAGTCCGCCCGGCTATCTACAGGAAGTAGAAAGTAGAGATGCAATTCCTGAGGTCGCAAATGTTGAAGGTCCGTCCCCTCCTTCACCAGAACAAATGAGTAATGTGGAGTTTATAACGCCACCGGCTAGAGGTGCCCGGTCTCCACAACGTTCGCACAATGATGACATGCAAGATGAAGACACGTACGTGAGTAGGGTTTTATCTACCTGCTGCATCCATCTTGTAACCACTGGCCTGAAGACGCGACTCCGATGGCCAGTGACGATGGTGGAAGAACGGCAACCATCAATCATGCAAATGATAAATTAGAAGAATGGCAGAGTGCCCTGCATGACGAAGTCATACTTGTCCAGGGCTACTATGAGGAGCTGGTCTCCACGGAATTCCTGGACTTTCAACCCGACCAGTTGAGCCAGGAGGAGAAGTTGCTAATTGACCAAGAATATCTGAGATGGATCGAGCAAGAGGTGCGGACCTCTGGCTCGAGGAAGGGGCCGCGCCGAAGGGCCAGACGCCAGGAAGCTGCTGGCTTGAGGGAAGCTGCTGGCCCGGCTGCAGCTATGGGAAGGATGAGGCGGAGGAAGACGGAGTATGCACGTGTGCAGAAATTATACCAATTATCCAATCGGAGCGAATGTGCCTGCAAGGTCCTGAGTGGAGAGTGGCAGAACGAGGTGACCCCAGGCATCCCTCTAGAAGACCAAGTGCTCTTCTGGAGTCTGGTGTTCGGAGAAGAAGAGTCCGTAGATGATGACCGAATGATGGAGCCTCAGGGCACGGTGTTATGGGACCATGTGCGGCCTATCCGGTTGGAGGAGATCTACGCTACCTTGCGTCAGACCAAAGATGGGTCTGCAGGCTTAGACAGGATCTCATGGAGAGACATACGAAAGTTAGACCCACGCGCCCTCCTTGCGCACTTCAACCTATGGTTGTATGCTGGGTACCAGCCGGCCGAACTCCGCCGCAGCCGAACCGTCTTGGTCCCGAAAGTGCCGGTTCCTTCCGGGCTTGGCCAATACAGGCCCATAGCGATCTCCTCATTCGTGATACGAGAATTCCATCAGCTCCTGGCGGGGTGACTGTCCAGTCTCCTGGAGTTTCAGTCCAGACAAAGAGCGTTCATTAAGGTAGACGGCATCGCGGACAATGTGTTCCTGCTAAGATGCCTGTTGAGGGACAGATGCGATGAATTACGACCGCTGTCCCTGGCGTTCCTGGACGAGTGTGTCCCATGCCTCGCTTTTCTTGGCGGCGAAGAGAATGGGGGTGCCTGGGCCCTTCATCAGTTATCTTCGCAGCCTCTATTCAGAGACCTCGACGTCCTTATACGTTGATGGCCAGTTCAGCAGCCCCCTCTGCCAAAGTAGGAGGGTGAAGCAGGGCAACCCGCTTTCACCGCTGCTGTTCAACTGCGTCATTGACTGGGCGTTGGAGTCCCTGGATCCTGAGATGGGCGTCATGATTGGTGAGGGTGGCCCTCGCCTCAGTCACCTGGCTTTCACTGACGATGTAGTAGTGATTGCCCAGAGTACGATTGGCAGTCAACATCTTTGGCGTCAATTTGAGCGAGCACTGGGACGCTGCGGTTTACCACTAAACGCGGGCAAGTCCAGGACACTGAAGATAGCGGTCAATGGGAAGGCAAAGAAGTGGGTATGCGACCCAACACCGTTTCTGTCTCTCGCAGGCGGAATACTGCCCACAGTGCCAATCTCCCACGGGTACAAATATCTCAGAATATCAATAAGCGCCCGAGAAAGAGACTCTACCCCAAAGGAGTTACTGACAAGGGGTTTGAATCAGCTAACAAGGGCTCCGCTGAAGCCCCAGCAAATGATATATATCCTATGTAAACACTTGCTTACCGAACTATACCATAGGCTCGTACTCTCCTGATCGAGTGGAGCAGTACTCAGACGGTTGGACAAATTTGTCCGAAGGGGCCTGAGGGCCTGGCTATGGCTGCCACATGATTGTACGAATTCATACCTTCATGCTGACGTTAAGGATGGGGGGTTGGATATTCCAGCCCTCCGACTTGTGATACCTACGATGAAATACGCCAGATTGACGAGGCTGGCGCGGTCCGGGGACCCGGTTATAACAGCGCTGGTTATCCATTCCCGGACCTTCTCTCATGAAGTTAGTAAATGTTACACCCCCACCATCCGAGAGGGTGGATTGGTCGTACATAACAAGACATTAAGAGGGCCTTTGCTAATGCACTATACAGGTTAGCCGAAAGCTACGGCCTGAAGGCCTCTTCGGGATGTCCCACATATCCATGCGTGGGTCAACGATGGCACAATACTTTTGACTGGGTGTGCCTATATTCATGCCCTCCAGATTAGGGGGGGGGGCCACGGTGGCTACTGAGAAAGAGGGCGGCTAGAGGAAGGCCCCAGGCAGACGACAGATGTGACGCATGTGGGTGTATCGGGCATGTGCTCCTGGTCTGTCATCGAACATGGAGGTCCCGAATCAAGCGACACGATGCCCTCATGGAGAAGTTCCTCCATTATATGGAGAACCGCGGCTGGCAAGCTGTGCGCGCTCCGGTGATTCCTGTATGGGTAACAGCCCACAAATCCCGGATGGAGTGTTGTACAAGCAGGGTCATTGCTGAGTCGTCGATGCGACGGTCATTGCAGACAACGTGGACCTCGACAACGCCCATAATAGCAAATGCATCAAGTACGACACTGCCGCTGTCCATGACTGGTGCCTGTTGAACTGGCCTTCTCATGAGGTGCCGGGGAGGGTTTCGTTTGGGGCCCTCATGTTCAATTGGAGAGGGGCCATGTCATCTCAGACCGCCGGCATGTGTCAGATGCTGGGTATCACAAAAGGTGAAATGAAGGTCATGGTGGTAGGGGTGGTTGAGTGGGGTGGAGGGTCTACCGGGCCTTCCACCAGGGCACAGCCTCGTGGCACTAAGGTGCTCCAGCCATGCCCTAGTACTACAAGAGAAGGCGGTGTGACTAACTAGGGCCGCTTAGTCTAGGACCATATAATGTTGCTCATTAGTGTCATAGTAGTGATAATCAGAATCCTCAGCACTTGTTTTGCTTGATATTACCCACTTGTTTAGTTTTCGTTTTTGTTGTTATGATCATTATTCACGCGCGCAATGTTTAGTTCAGTGCTTTGAGTGACTAAATTCAGTTTTTTGTTTGCTTGGAAAAGTACTATGATGTAATATGTGCTATAGCCCAAATCTGGCTCACCACTTCCATGTTTCCAGTGGTGAGGCAGATTTGGGCTATGGCACATATTACATCATGGTACTTTTCCAAGCGGCAATCAGGCAAACTATTTCATTTGGGATTTCATTCGGAAATCAGTCACATAGGCTGATTTTTACTGATTAAACTGTGTGTATATATTAACTATGGAACCTGTCAGGCAGTACACCTGTCTAAATAGCATCATGTTAGTATGTTATTTATGTGGTTAAACTAGAAAATTTATGTTCATGTCACCTTTAAGAAATTATAATGTTCCTTTCTACAAAATGATTTCAGCCTTTCTTCTTGAACCCTGTATCCCTCCCTACCCCGAGTGTACTCTGTAGTTCATACCCCTCCCTACCCCTATATTATCTTTCCAAGAACTTTACTGCGGTGGCAGCAGCTCAGGTGTTCAGAAACATGCGGAAGGCAAGGCAACTGTCCTTGTGTAAGTGATGAGCAGCTTCAATCAGCAACCAGTTGGACAGTTGCTTTTTGAAGTGTCCCACCAAACTTGAAAGGGATGCTTTGGTGGCTGCAAGGGAAGGCGGGAGACTGGCACCGCTGCTGATTGGTGGGAGGAGAGGGAGTGGGGTGGTGGGAGAGTTCCCACTCAGCCCATAGTCACACGGCTCATGAGCTACTCTCAGTGGAGACTAACGAACTGCACACAACTCTCTCTCAGTTTCTCTCTTCCTCTCTCTGACTCGCACATTTCTAGGATACCCAAAGTGTCTGTCTGTCCCCCAACTGGTGCACACACATACGTACGCACGCACGCGGCCTAGTGGTGCAGTTTGGAATTTACGCCTGCGAGTTTGAGTTTCTCCACACACGAACGAGGTAAGATGAACCCTTTGCTCTTCTGTTATTGTGTTCACGCTCGCAGGTATGTCGGTGGTATAAGTAGATTTCTAGGAAGGCTTCTGCGATGGTGAAAAAAGCGTCACTCAATCATTTTGAAGGCATATGGCGAAAGCTGTGCTTGTACACCAGGAAGCATAAGTAACTGACACAAACGTCTCTATACACACTAGGCATGGCTGACTGGCTTTGTTGATTGCTGTGTTACTGGTGTACAAGACATGGGCAGATCTCCCACTCTAGACACCTTCAATGCAGTGTTGGCCACTCTCCACATTTAGGCCCTGTTTTAACCTGCACAGCACTGAAGCATGTATTTTATCCCAATTTTAGCCTGCATCACATTCGTGTTGTATAAACAACATTATAGTCTCCAACTTCATGTTGTGTCCCATGTATAATCACAACCGTGCGATAATGTCCCAAACTGGGATTAGCACTTATGTTAGAAAAGAAAAACAGTTTTTATAATATCAATGAAAACTGTCAATTGCTGATTAGGAGGTTATGTGTGATAACAACTACAAATAATTGATTATGAGGTTTTGTGGTTTATAGACAGCTGATTACATACAGCTGGACACGTCTCAGATGTGATTAAATCTATGCATGACTGATTACTAGATTTGGCATGATGAAAATCTCCCAACAACTAATTACAAGGTTTTTAGTTACTTACTTTTGCCAAGTTTATACCAGAATTTAAAAAAAAATTTCATGAAAAAATACAAACTATTAAAATGGAAATAAGTAACAAAGAAATGAGTAAAAAAACATTATAATTAGGGATTTTAATGAGACATATACAATGGAAATCTCAAACAAAGAAAGAGAAGCAGACTACCGAGTTTAATATGTACTACGCACATCATTCTTACCGAACCTTTTCGTAGACATCACGTAGATGTCTACAAAACTGTTGTCTATACGCGATGTCTACGAAACTGTTGTTGTACGTTGTCACAGACAACAGTTGCATTCGCCCGCATTATGTTGCACCAAAAATAACAACAAGCACTTGTAATGGGCACACTTAGGTCGTAATACAGTGGGCAGATCACACAGCAACACAGAACAAACATGGCGGTTACACAACTGAAATCAGGAGCCATCTCCTAATTGCCGTATGACAAATATGCAGCATATATATCTAGTCCTTCTAGGCATGGTGGTGTAACAATCAACGAAATGATGGATCCATTACGTCATGGTTCGCCTAAGTCACAATCAAAATTACTTGCCTGACCTCCGTCATGCTTTACCTTTGCCAACAATGTTGGTAACAGTTATGCAAATTACATTACTATTACAGCATGACATCTCCTAGATTAAACATTCCTGCATACAGTTCTTGCTTTAAAAACTTGGCCTTTTATTTATTATATGTTTTGTCATAAAGAAAACCTTTTATGGCCAGAATTTCAACAAGATACATGACTGAATAACCAAATGCTCCACATATTCAGCATCCATTTTTTGATGGTTTGACAGACCGTTTGCTAGGCAACAGGTCACGTGATGGATAGATCAATTATCAGTAGTTGGTGTGATAATACAATACTATCAATATTAAATGTAAATTTTTTTAGTTATGGAATACTAACCAATTGACAGTAATGATAGTTATAAAAACAAATCAGCTGGGCTGCATGTGTCAATATATTTTGTAATTATATTTATTTATTAACCATTTATTAACAGCAGCATCATTGATTGATTCAACATTGTGAATCAACTATCTCCAAGGCCATGCACTGTGCCAATCATTAATTATGATTTGGGACAGCTTTCCAGGCAATCTGCTATTGTTTGAAACCATCTATTTTACACAAAAAACTGAAAGTTACGAAATCTTACTGAAGAAAAACAGATAAATCTAACTGTAAAATAAAAAAGACAATTTTGTTGAGACAACCTATTTGATTAATCCCTTCACAATAACAGCAAATGTTGCAAAAGTAATAAAATTACTTCTTTGCAAGGTGCCAATATCCTTGGACACCTGTGCTTGGGGATCCATCAAAAGTAATATTATTGATATAGCTATCGTGGTACTATCACAACAGAACTCCCCCAGTAGTCAGTGCTACCTACAAGTATACCTGGTACATATACATATGTGGGATGAGATGTTTAGGAGTAGATGCGGCTGGTGGAAGGGGCAGGTGCGATACAGGCAGAGGCTACAGCGATAGGTTATCATGCACACAGGCAATCAGTGGCAGTGCTAGACCAGGCCAGCTACCAGTGCAGTAGTCCCATCAATTTACAAGTGCAAAATACAGGATTAGCACTGGCTGGAATAAGCCCTATATCGCATAACAGGCCACTTAGCGATAATATCGATAACAACAGGTAATGGTTAGGTCTAAGCATCCTGGGAAAGGGGTTTGGTTGTGTAGATAGTCCATCACCCTCATTAAATAGGGCGGTAAAGTAGAATGTAAATATCAATACGAAAACAATAAATTGTGTATTAAGATTTACCTACCTATGAAGCAAAAAGAAAAATCAAGAATTTCCCAACAGAAAATGACTTGTTACAAAGAAGATTTTTTAAATAATTATTATTGTTAAAACTAAATATTTAAATCATGCATCTGTGATTGCGCAAAGTTAATTCTGTGATAAAACTTATGGTGTCTTAGGACTGTTTTATTAGCGACATAAAGATTGAGGTGAAATGCACCTGCTGTGGAGTTATTTGATTGAAACGGTTTATCTTGGTGTACATCATGCATAACATATATATCTTTTAAATCTTAAACTGTTGTGAAGAAACACCAATGATGTAGAACTTTTCTGAACCAGCTGAAAACCTGTGGATTCCCAACCCAGAACTGCCTAGAGGCACCAACTACAACAACCGTTGATTACTTTCTCAATAAACAGATGTGGATGAGCAGCAAAAGACACTTATTTTAACACTGTGCACTGGTGCATTGGTGTATGGCAAAGTACAATACCATCTAAACAAATAAATATTTCCTAGTTTCATGAACCCTACTAATTGCTCCTATTTGGATCCAACAGAATGGCTGGCTTGACAAGGAACTGTGTGAGTTGCCCAACTGTCATCTGACATCTTATCTCACTGTCACTTGATGCACAGGTCTACTGACTTCTATTACCACTTGACCCCAGACAATCACATGTCAATTAGTGACACATGTCTGTCACAGACTGTCCCTTATAAGAATTACTTGCTTCTACACCTGGTGTTTATTATAGCAGGTGTCCAATGTGAAAGGGTGTCACTACATTCAATGGCAGGCACGCATGCATGCACGCACACATGCACGCACAGTAATTGGAAAGAAAGTAACATAAAAAGTAACGGACAAAAGTAAGTTTTGCTAGGAAAAGTAAGAGGAAAGAAAGTAACGGAATTAAAGTAACCTTTTGCATTGAAATAAGTAATAACATTAAGAATACAACACATTTTAATATAATGACTAAATTTTAATATCATATTGATATGCATGCACGCACGTACGCACAGATGTACACGTGTGCGCGCAAATGCACACACACACACAAACACACACACATTTACTGCACAGAAAATGTCCCCAGAAGGCGATTTGTGTGATCAACAGATCACAATTAATCTAGAATAAATCGTTGTAGCTAATGGTCTCTAACACTGATGGGATAACTTGCAAGATTCTCTTAAGTGAGATCAAATAGATTCCATCGGGTTTAGGCAATGCTTCCAGGCACCACAAAATGATCCTGGACGAAAACTCACATGCCACTTGGTGTGTGCGGGCTTCTGAAAGCCACCCTGAAGCAATGAGGAGGGTATGATGGATAGGCATAGAATAATCTGGCTCCACCAGTCCATTTACATGACTGATACCCCTGACATGTGCCAGAAGCCAGCCTACTGAGGGAGGGGCACCATGTTTATGTCTCGTTTCTGTATCCATGGCAACACGTTTTCACTTCAGTAAACAAACGACGTGATCTTTATGACGAATATTATGTATTTTTAGTGTGCTGGTAAAGTTGGTTTACATCAGTAGAGTTTATGTTGGCAGATCAGCGGAGTTTATGTAAGCACATGGCAGCAGCGATTTATGGGCTTGGAGTTGTTGATAAAATAAGTCTGTTTGGTGGATGGTTGAACGAATGGTAGGATGGATGACGAATGATAGGATGGATGACGAATGGTAGGACGGATGACGAATGGTAGGACGGATGACGAATGGTAGGATGGATGACGGGACAGGCAGACAGACATTTAGGCAGATTGACAAATGGACAAACATATGGATGGACGAATTGATATATGAATAAATAGATGGACGGATACATGTATCAATGTACAGATGAACTGTGTATATTTTGGGCAAAAATTATAATTGTAAGTTAACTTTCTATATGACCATATATATATATATATAGTAAACATTTATTTGTGAAGATTGTGCAAAAGAAGAGAAAATGTGGTCATATAAAAAGTATATATATAATATATATATATTTATATAATATTATATATATACACATACAGATTGTGAAATACTAAGCACATGGCTAAGATGCTATTCCAGATACTGGTGGACTCATACAATGAATGCTGGGTCTATTAATCCCATAGGGTTTCCCAGCGAGGTGTCAACGAGAAGGAATGCAGACACAGTGATGACAGAAACTCTTATTATGAACCTTTTTGAAAGCAAGGAAAGCCGCCAAGACAAAGCCAGCTCCAGGGCTGCAGGCTATAAATAAGAAGCTCATCATTAACACTGAAGTTATGAGTGAACACAGACCATCCATTCTAATAAATCTTATCTCCAGGGAGCTGGCTCACCAAAACATCAAAGTCCCACCCCAATCAGGTAGGGTTCCTCACCCTGCTCAGGGCTTAAAATTTGCCAACATATTTGGGTACCAGCTGGCCCTTCAAACTGCTATTTACAGAACCTCATTATTCAGGGTAATATCCAGAACAGGGTGACCACAAGAAGGGTGCCAGACCATACAGATCTCTCCCATATACACTATGAATTTTTTGAATTTTGGTAGCAATACGACTGTATCCCGTTTTCATACGGAGTTGCTTCAAATGTAATAATTGTGATATATATATATATAGAACATATTGTATTCATCATATAAGTATAAATTAAAATGACAAACTAATAGAGGTTGAAAGTAAGTACTTTTGTACTTTTTATATTAGGCAGATTTCCGACGAAACACTGCATTTGGATGTTGTTTGATGTAAACATATTTAGTAGCTTGGTAGACGGCAATGCTCAATCAGAATAGAAATGTCGTAAGCTAGTTAACCAATACAAAAATACAGATTTTTAGTTATACAGATTTATAGACTTTAAAATCGAGAATACGGATCTCAACTTAGAAAGTGTAACAATTCTGCACTAGTGTAGTGTGCAACTGGAGGAAGGTTGGCAGCACCACTGGTACCAACAGAAAGTGGTTGCTTCGTCAGTGGTTTTAGGTTACAGAGATACAAATACCATACAATGCTACCAGACCTGGAGCGAAGTATTTTACAGACTGCAGTGTTTGAGTTTTACCAACTAGGATGCTATCATGGTGGTTTTTAGTTGATTAACCTTTTCCTTCTTCTTTGCCTGCATGTTTCTCCAGAGGAACTATTCTCCTCCATACCACGTCTGTTTTTTGTTCTCAGGATGAATGGTGGTCTGCATTCTGCAACCACATTTGTTCTCTTTCTTCTCTATTTCTCTCCTTACCTCTGTCCCTCCCCTCCTCCTCCTCATAAAAGTATCAATAGTTCAAGCTGTACACAAATACAATAAAAAACAAGTGTACATGGTGTAGCTCAACTGGGTACTACCGTCCCTGATAAACCTCTATTAATGACAAGTTTGAGGGTAATCCACTGACTGGCATTCTACCAGTGGCAATGGATAAACGTAGGAAGGAGGAAAAAGTAGGTGGAAACAATTCCCTGGGAAATCTCTACGAGGTTAATGAGTCAACAGGGAAACGTAGCAAAGGAGGAAATTGGATAGTAGATATCTTATTTAGGACTTTATTTTTGGAGAAACCACACCAAGTTGCACAGTACTCGCAAAACAGCTCTGCCGCAGGCCTCAGATTGGATAACAAAATTCCTTGTGCAAACAAGTATGATTATGAAGATACGGAGGGGAGGAAGCACCAAAGGGACAGGTCATTATTTGTGTTCTCCATAAGCGACTATGTTAACGTTTTTCAGTGCTTTTTGTTGCAAATCACTGAGTTGCAAAATAACAACTCAAAAATTTGTCACAATGGCTTTTCACCCACATACTGTTGAATTTTCACCCAATCAAAAAACAAATAAAAAAATTAATATGTCAAAAGCACCCAATCAGATGTTACCCAAACCAGGGATATTTTGTCTATTCTTGCAGTGGATCATTCCCTCAGTGATGTGCCTATATACTGTTAATCAACCACCAAAAATGTGAGCCACTCATGGGAAAACTGTTGTGGTACTCAAATATGTCCATTTCCCGTGTATAACTATCTCTTTTAGAGTGCAAACATTTATAGAAAAGAAGTATCATCTTGTAAATTTAAGAGCACTGGGATTTTATTCAGGCATCTTCCCTGAACACAGAAATAAATAGTGATCTGTCCCCTCATGTTCCCACCCACTGAGGGTAGTCCCTGGACGAAAGTAGGTTCTGTGCTAGAAGGCAGTTTGCAATAATAATATGTTTAAATAAATGTTGAACACTTTAATTGCTATTATGCATAGCATAAACATTAATTTTATATGTAATAACTTGTGTGCACTTATTTGGCAAAATTTAATAATAAAAATAATAAAACTACTCACAGGCCTACTCCTGGCATGGGATATTTAAAGGCAAGTTCTTATATGGCGCTATATCCAGTCCTTTGGACTGCTCAAAGCGCTTTACACTTCACTCCCTCAATTGAACACCATATTGATTGTTCTGGGAAGGATTCAGCCATGCAATAATTACTGTGCGAAGACTATTTGTACACAAATATCCATCATTGTCTATAGCCAGGTACCCAGTCACATAACTTGGTGATATGGAGCAACGTGACATAAACACACTTGCTTCAAACCTCAGCAAGAGGATTCGAACCTGGATTTTTCGATTGAGAAGCCCATGTTCTAAACACTTTGCCACCTCGGACCCTTGAGCATGGGACTGCCTGGCCTGGGCACAGGGTCTGAGCCTACCCTTGTCCCACCTCCAGACTAAACAACAAGGGTTGATGCCCACTCCTGTGGGAATCCATAAAATCTGGCATTTGCTAATTAATTGACCATTTAATGACTCACTGTGTCACATGGTGAAGTGGAACATTTATCAAGTAGCTACGATTAATCAGATGTGGTGGGGTTATCAGGAAAGCATTACATTATGTCTTTTTGGAATGAGGTGGAAACCAGTGGGGTCCTGGTGTTTTGACCATGTTGGTTCAAGCGTAATTCTGAAGAATTTGGGGCACCTTAACAGGCATGTGTTTATTAGTGCTGCTTAATTAAAGTAAAATGATAATTAATGTTGGTCTGGTCATCTATCCATACCAAACAAATCTGTAGTTACAGATTCCTGTGGAATGTAGAGTTCTACAGAAATCTATATGGCATAATTACAGTTAAATATGGTATAGCAAATTTTAGAATACTACAGATGCTACAGAATATTTTATAGAAGCACACCTGCAAAAATCGTATATAGAATGTACTAGACATTTTTATGGAATTCTAGATGTTTTGCTAAGTAAAGGTAAATTTATAAAAGTTTATTAAAACGCACGTTCCAGTACTTAGGACTTCTTTTCAAGACATAGAAGTTGCTTTTGTGCACCATTGTCCTGGGATATCTTCTGTCCTTCCCATATATATTACCTCTGTGAGACTTTGTAATCACTGTTCCCCAAAAACCAGCACCAAAAACCCTCCAACTCAAAGCAAGTTTCTGGGGTTAATCACACTTAAATGTCCTTCATTTAGCAGCATTACATCCATTTGTCAACATAAGAAATTAATTACCCTCTTGCAATATGGAATGTTGATAGGGTGTCTGGATGGAATGCGTGCCATGGAGGCAGGCGCCTCGCCAAGGGTTCCAAGCGAGGGTGATCTGAGAATGTATCCACAGGGTTAATCTGTCGGGCAGTGTGAGGAAATAAAACAGCCATAAAGCTTCATGTCCTGTACAGCATCCATGCTGCTGGGAGACTGGCAGGACCTGGGTGCCCTAATGAAGACATCAAAGCCCAGCTCTACCAGGATGCCATGGAACACCCTCGTGACCCACTCCACTGCACCCTCCAGCCATTGCAAGGGTAATTATCAGCATAAAACACAAAATAAAAAAAAACGTGCTGCCACTTACAATGAGGCGCGTTTCCCACGGCCTGCAAGTGTTGGTGGGAATAAAGGCTGTAGCTCTGGGTTGTTTCCAGTGTGATCTGAAGGATTGGTTGAGTGGCCCGTTGACAAGGTGCGTTGACAAGGTGTGGCTACAAAATAACAATGGTTTAACAACATTTAAAAAATGGCTAAAACTCGGTTTTAAAATGTTCCATATTTGAATGCAAACATGTTTTAATGGAAGGTTTATGAAATCTTAATTTTTGTAAAAACGTTTCTCTCATTAATTAAAGTTTGAAAATGGAAATGCAGGCAATCCTGATGTTCCTCACTTATAATTTATACCAACCTCAAAAAATGCTCAAGATGTAACAGTTGTTAGGTAAATGCATTAACCGAGACCTAAGCTAAAATCCATCATATGGAATAAGGAATAACGATATATCATAGTGATGAGTCATATCTGCCCAGATATTTGAGTGCCTGTGAATTCAGCGATGTTTGGGAGCATTAATTTTCTGTCAACACAGTTAGGCTATGGCTGCGGCATTGGCAGCAAACTGTGGGAAACCTCACACCCTGGGAACCCATGTGCCAGGCTAAGATTGAAGGCAGTTGCAGGGAATGTTATCAGCATGTCTCAACTAGTTAGCAGCCTGTGGCAGCCATTATGCCAAGTTCCCTTGTAGCATCTGCCCAACAGACTTGCATGGTGGCAACGGGAATAGATTCCTTCATCTATGCAGGGATGGTGGTTCTGGTCCTCTGTGGGGTTTTTGTGTTAAGTGTAAACTTACCTGGAATCAGCCAGGGATGGTCATAATGTTATACTATGTCCCATTTAGAGGTCAGGACTGTGGGAACCAGCCAACTTCAAAGGTACATCTGGGTGCCTCTGCAATAAGTGCCAATAATGGTTATTTGCAATCTGAATGTTGTTTGCAATTTTAAAATTTTGCAGGTGTAACATTCAAATTGCAAATAATTTTATTTGTTTTGGGTTGATTAAACACAACTTGGCAGACCGAAAACCTTCAAAAATTGTATACTAGCTTTAAGAAAATTATATCAAAATGTTAACATAATATCTCAGATTTCCAGCACAGTATAAATCTGGGTATGTCGATAATGAATACCTTGTCAAACATCCTTGGTAAAATGGTCCTTTAAAACTCCCTCCACAACTCATTTGCAAATCAGGTGTGTTGATGTTTGTAACAGTAGGGTATGAATAGTTTAAGCTACATATGTAAAACCTTGGCTTAATAAGAATGTAGTTTTGTTGATATCATCTAAAGAGTTGACTTTCAAGTTTGATTATTAGACCAGGTATACATACACAAAAATGTGAATTGCTTTATATCATAATATATAGAGTTAGACTACCTGAAATTAAATTGCGAAGTAGTTTTAAGTATTTAAGTATTATACCTATTTATATGTACCAATTGTATATGGGTTTTGCCTGAAATAAATGTATTCGTATTCATATTCTGCTCTGTTACAGATCTTTGGTATTCTATGTCATTTTATTTCTCGTACTCTTTTATTTCCTCATGCATTCTTCTTTCATTGGTAGAACTAGAAGTTTCAATTCTTTTGCTTAGCCATGTCTTCTTGCAAGCATTCTTCCTTCTAATCTACATTCATGTTTGACAAGGTGGAGTTTTTGGCCATTGCCTTTACTAGGGCCTAAGGCTGCTGTCCTTCTATTCCCGTGGGAGCCAGCCTCTCTGCATTCTTGACCTCCCTCAATTTGCCATGCCCCACTGCCATATTTGATTAATGTGCCTGTATTAAAGTCATCTAAGCCTATAGGCAGTGGTGCTTACATTTACATTATTGGAACTAACAGATAAGAGTTTACAGTTGCCCTCAGTTTGCTGGCCTTGTAAGGTCTGGGCACATATATATTTTACTTTAATTTATTGTGTGAAACAATCATTAAATGGTAGGAAAAGGACTTGTGTGCTAATCTTAATACTTTAGAGAGGCAATGTTTCTATCAAGACACACTGTTGTGTAACTTTGTTGTAAGGCTTTTGAGTAGGTTTTTGGGTAAGAGTTTTTGCAAGATTATTTGTAAGCTGGTGAAAAAGTTACATTAACACAAGGTTGTGTAACTTTGTTCTATGATAGGGACAGGGATATTTGTATAGTATGTGTATATATATAATATAATTATTACACGTAATAACAGTGTGTGTGTGCGTGCTTGCATGTGTGTATATAAAATATAATAATAATAATAAAGTTTAATTCAAAGGCCATAATAAGTCATACAGATTTACATACATAAAATACATGTTAAAAAATAATATATATACACACTATGAATGTAAAAATATAAATATACACACATACATAATTTAGATGTAGTAAACAAATTATCAAAATATTGTCAGCAGCACAAAAAACTGCCTGAGAATCATTCCCTGGTAATCACCTATGTATGGAACTCTACTTGTGGTATCAACTACTTAGTAGTGGTGGCTTGCTGTTAGGGGAAGACAACTAGATCCATTGCTCCATCCCCCCAACTGTGCACCTGTTTTGCAATACCTCATCCACTCAGGAAACTTAGGTGCAGTTATGTCATGTTACACAAATATGTTGTCTCCTAAAGACAAGCCCTTGCATGATCTTAGGATTCTTAGCTGACATCACCTTTCCTTAGGGGATTACACATGCTCTGGGGAAGGGTGGGGTGGTTCCCCTGCACGTGGGAGGCCCCGTTTGTAAGTCTATTAGAACATGATCATTATTGATGCTCTGTGAAATTCCTTGTGTGCACTTGCTTGTGTACATTGACAAGAACCCCCAGTTTGAGTGCAACCCAATGCCACTGCCTTCCCCTTACTAGTGTGGGTGAGGACAAACTACGGGTGTCATATATCTAAGAGGAGCTATCACAAAAACTAAACAATCAACAGAGAAGTAATCACCAAGTGCCAGGAGACCATTCATTCTGCAGTCTGTTGGACATCTCAGACAGAGATGAATGTCTGCTTCCTTCAATGGAATTATAAGCAATTACCAAGAGTTAAGCAACTGAGAAATGCACCAGATCAACGCCCACACACACACACACACACACACACACACACACACACACACACACACACACACACACACACACACACCTCATAACAAGGAACAATTGTAAAAAAATAATTGATAGTGCTAAAAGCATTCGTTTCAGACCGACTAACTATTTTTTAACAAACATTACCATTATCACCTTAGACAATGGGTTGTTAGGCAAACCATTAATGGAAACAGACAGAGACTGGGAGTGAGACAGACAGAGAGACCGGGAGTGAGACAGACAGAGAGACCGGGAGTGAGACAGATGGAGAGACCGGGAGTGAGACAGACGGAGAGACCGGGAGTGAGACAGACGGAGACCGGGAGTGAGACAGACGGAGAGACCGGGAGTGAGACAGACGGAGAGACCGGGAGTGAGACAGACGGAGAGACCGGGAGTGAGACAGACGGAGAGATCGGGAGTGAGACAGACGGAGAGACCGGGAGTGAGACAGACGGAGAGACTGGGAGTGAGAAACTAAGAGAGAAACTAAGAGATACAAAAATGGAGAGATGGAGAGCCAGAGAGATAGAGAAGGATAGACAGAGAAACGGAAACAAAGAGATGGAGAGGTAGAAAGATAGAGAGACAGGGAGACAGTGAGATGCACTTTGTCTTATAAATATTGAGCAACAATCAAAAAGAGCATGCCTACCTCGGAAGTACTAACTGTGGAGACAAGCACTCTACACCCCAATACAAATACCTGATTTTATATTCATATACACAACATTTTGTAGAACTATTAAGAACTTTAACACATTTATCCATCCTTCTGCTTAGTAAAATAACCATCCACAGCGGGTCACACTCCAATGCACTACACTGTCACAGTCTGTTGAATTCTGTACAGGCAAACTGAATGAACACTAACGTACATGGGCTACCTTCTGCCTCCTTCCCTCCAACTGCCTCAATATTTCATCTCCTAGAAATGCATTCCCTAAGCCAGCAGACCTGTCTTGCACAGGAACCAATAAGACTCCCATTCCCATACGTCTGGCAACATTCCATTGAGTATTTTATTGCACAGTGCCGTGATCAACTTTATAAAACATACAGTCTGCTGGCCTCTCCAGGTGTTTGGTGCAAACCCAGGATTCTTTTTCCAAGTGTGCCTTATGAATCAGTCCATTAGGGCAGCTTGATGGTTTGGAAGAGCGGTCCAATCTGTCGCTTCAGTCACTCGTGAGTTGCTATCATTTCCAGCACGGCTCATCAGATTTATAACGCAATTTTCCAAAGAAACATTGCGCAAATGGCAAGGCAACTGTAGCTGCAAGTGTAAAAGGGTTAGGTGCATGACAGTTAATCTATCTACAGGCAGCTAGCAAATTATGACTTTAAAACTATTTCACATGTCCAAACTACCTTTCGCCTCACAAACTTTGGGATTCGGATGAATTTATACATGTTGATGACAACATCAGTTTGCATCCAATAACTATGGCTAACTTGTAGGCTAGGGCAGACCTGTCTTGTTAAGGTTAAGAGGAATCTCCACGAATCTACCTATCTCTTAAAAATATAACTAGTCTTTAATTGCATGGGAAATGGGTAAAAACAGGTTTTTGGCTCTCTTAAAAGTGTTCTCTCGAAAGTGGGTGGTGCTGGAATATGACAGGTCATGGAATCGGTTTCAGACATCCAACAGACAGCAATATACTTGAGATTAATGAGGTTTGTGTGAGCTGCATGGTCTCGGGCCTATCATATTCACAGAATACTAGTTTCACAGGTCATAGGATGTGTTGAATTCTTGCCAGTCAGCTTCCTTAGACTGGCGTACAGGAAGCAGGGGTTTACGGAATGCAAGATCCTGCGTGCTATATGCATAGAAACAGTACCCGGACGCGTGCAAAATGATCGTTGCGTCCCATTGGACGCAAGCATATCATTGACATATAACCAAAATATATATTGAATATGAATGCCTTTAACTAGGCAGTTTATTACCAAATCAGTTCGTTTGGTATTTCTCATCACGAGTTCTCCAAATAACCATTCTCCTAGGCGTATGCTTCCCGATTCTGAAGGGTGCCTAATCCTTTGTGTGGCGCCGCCCTGTGCATAGTTTTGCGGAGCGCCTCTATGGACTGATTCGCAAACCAGAATACAATTCCAATCCATGCGCATATCTGTTCAGGCAAAGACCGTGTATCAATACAAGACGGTCCAGCGCGCGCTATTCCCATTGTTCAAAAAAGTATGTAACTGGAGCGGTTAGTCCGCCATTCTGGAGGCACGTTAAGCCAGAACATAAGCACAGACGCATGTGCCAGCCTCCCAAATGGCAGACAAAATCTCTCATTGTAGACTGCCATGATCTCGCTCAGTGGCGCCTCCTGTTTAAATATAGGCTCTTTGGTTCAGGCTTCAGCGTTTAAGCACAGTTGCTGTGTGTTTTAAGACTTCTTAATTTATTAGAGCTGCAGCAAAGAAAAACAAAGTGACTTACATTCATTTGTATAACTAACCGCTTGTTATCACCGAACAAATGACGGGCCTTACGGTGGCAATAGAGAGTGCAAGCACTCCAATCCCGACTCCCATCCTGTTGCTTGTCCAACAAACTGAACTGATTTGATACCTCAGACTCAGTGTGTTTATGCCATCATTTCACACTGTTTCACATATACAGTACATTGTTATAAAATATTGATTCGAGGGCACTTTTGAGGCCCTAATACACCTCTGGTTTACATAGATTAAAACCTGAGCAAGCGCTATTTGGGACATTATATTCCAGAAACGATGTGGAATGATGGAATAATCGCATTGAGGTATAACATTTAGGCACAACTGTCATAATGCCAAAATTGGGGTGAACCCGGATTCTACACATTGTCACAATTAAGTGTCCATAAAGTAATGCGCATCTGCTGCCTATTGGCTATTCCAGTGCTACTGTCATAACCATGGTCAGGTTTCCCGCCACCGAAACAAATTCAGGAGCCTTCAAAAGTGAGTCGTGGCTTCCTCGATATCATTAGTTTAGCCTTAGGAGATTTAGGAGACATTTACAGACAAGGCATCTAGCAGATTAGCACATCCTCTCAAAAGTGAGGAAGGTTGCTCTAACTTCCAAAACTACATCAATTATCAAGCGAGAACATCAACAAATAAAACAGTATATTGTAACAAGGCATGTTATTTTGTTAAGTTCTTGATAGTATCAAACTAATAATAATAATACCTGGGTTTACATGAGTTGTATATGTTGTGATATTTAGAAAACAATACTTACAATTCAAAAAGAGCAATAAGTGGGACCCTTGCTACAGGCTTGGGACCCCCTCAAAAGAAGGCTGGGAGTCCCGAGGACCCCTGAACACAAAGAAACATCCAGGTAAACCCTGAGGAAGCTTTCTAATTTGGTTGCTTTTTTCCTAGCATGGTAGTCACCAACATTTCATTTTACTATGGAATACTTTCTATATCTGATTACACACTATAAGTGATCTTCCTTCCTATCAGGGTAGACAGTACACTGAAACATGGAATACCTGCTACTAGACATCACTTTTAATTTTCTACTACAAGTGATTTTCCAGTTCCCAGATCTGTTTCCGAATCGGTGATCAGCAATCCATCAAGGAGACATTTATGAAGGCCGCTCTCCCAGCATGGGAGCTGTGGCATTAGGAGCAGCCTTTCATATCTGACCCTATCAGGTCACCTCATCAGGTCTGTGTGAACCCTGTCTGCAGTAATGATGGCAGACAGCCACACATGTGACTGATCAAAACCAAGTGGTGTGGAGGTCAAGGAAGTCAACCGCTGGTCTTGGTCTAATGAATGGATCAGCAGTGGAGTGGCACAGATTGATAGCGAACTGTCAGCACTTTCAACATGCTCGGACAACACCTCAAGTGTGAACCCTCTCAAGTTGGGCTCAATATATTGTATGGAGTAGTAGGTAGCAACTACTTTATCTTAGCTTTGTTTGTTTTTTGTTCAAGTAGTGGGAATTTATTCAAACTTTTTTCATTTTCAATTTGTTTTGTGGCAAGAGTTGTTCTTAATTGTTGGTGCAAACATTTTGTTTGGCCAGGTGGTCATCTGTAATTTTCTCTCATAATAATTGTCTATTTTTTATAAACACCAATATTCTTTTCAGATGTTTGAAACAAGAATGTGTTTTACTTTAAGTCCCGAAACTTCTATAAACGTAGCTATTGAGTTTAAGTTATTGTTCCATTGGCCATCTAAAGTGAAGTTCACTCAGAAAGTCAGGCAAGAATGACAAAAAAACATTCCTCTGTTATTTTCAATCAAGTGTGGGCCAACCGTATATAACACATGGCGAAACTCTGGTCAACAAGTACTAAGGCATTTATTAGTCAATAACAAACTGCGAGGAATGGGAGAAAGAGAGGTGAGAACAACCAGCCTTAAAATATAGGCCGTTAAGATCAAACCACGACCAGATCTTTGGACGAACTGATGGCAGAAAGGAATGGGGAGACTGTGCACAGAAGGCAGTCTTCCCCATCAGGGAAAGTGCTAAGACAGTGGTCAGCAATAGCGGGTGTGTGACTTGGTGCCATTGTGGTTCGAACATGAGACTCTCGATCGAGAGATCCCGGGTTCGAATCTTCTTGCTGCCGTCTTGAAGCTTGGGCAGTTTCATTCATTTAACATTGTGTTAGTTCATTCAGTTGTTTGAATGAGTACCTGGCTATAGACACTGGTGGATATTTGTACATGAATACTGTTCGAGTAGTATTTCCCAGAGAAGTTGAGGTGGTGTTCAAGTGAACATGTCTGCCAGAGGGTGAAACTTGTAAAGGGCTTTGAGCAGTCCAAAGGACTATATACCAAACAATATAAGAACTTACCTTTTAAAACCAAGTCTAAAAACAGGAACAAATCTGACAATTTTGTTATGATATTAATGCACTATTTGCCAAAATGTGAGCCATGACACTGCCCTGCGAAGGGATATCGTGTAAAGATATCAACCAAGATATCGCGTAAAGGGATATCATCCGGGATGTGCCATGAAGGCATGAACCCACACAGCGACCGGTCAGACACAGGTGCTGCCATGCAGTGGCTGAACTACAAACCAGCACTGCTAGTGTGAAACCCACAGACAGACAAAATTAAGTGTTATTGACCAGACAAAGGATGGTGATAAGGTACTGTAAACACGCCAATGAACTAATCACTGCACCATGCAGGGAGCTCACACATACACTAGAACGCGGACGATTCCGTGTGACAACCGTTATGCGTGCGGCTACAACTGGCTGGAGTTACTGCTGTACAGGAATACGATATTTTAAAAACACCAGTTCAGAGATATCCTGCCTTGCAGTGCATGTGTGGGTTACTGATCTGGTAGATAATGCTTATTTTCGTAGTTATACTGTGTCAGCAATTATTTATTGCAAAACCGAGATCAAAGATAGGGATGGCAACACAATTTGACAGCTGTCAAGCAACCTGTCTGTGTCTACCTGAGTACTATTTTTGTCACTACACAATCCTGGACGCTTGAGAGGTATTCACTAGCAGATGGTGTGGTTTTTGGAACAGTCCCAGAAAAATTTGGCTCAGTTGTGCAACCATTGTTTATTGGGTTATAAAATCTGCTGTGAATAGGATAAATTGCAAAATAACTTGTACCACAGATAGATCATCCCATGCCAGGTAACATGAAGTTTATGACAGACCTTGGAGGTACACCTAATGATTTACAAGGCATGTAATAAAATACACATCTTCTGGCCATTCCATTCTTTCTGGTTCTATTACTTCCACAAGGCTGCCAATTACATATATATATATATATATATATATATATATACAGGGCTGCCAACCCATCAATGCACATATAATTATCAAGTGATTTGTCAGTAGCATTTGCATTTTGACAGTAGCAGTCACATAATATCAACACAAAGAATAAGCTTTTTTTGAATCCAACAGTTTTATTTGTCAAATGAAAAAAACAGACACTTTTAATTTCTGTCATTGAAATAAAAAAAATGGCATTTTCAACTTTCACAGTTTCAGTTCAGTCTCTTTCCTTTTCTCCCAGTCCCAATCATTTATCATTTTTCAGAGAAGAGCATGTCGACCCCTTGCACTTCTTAAGGAGGGCATGAGGGATAGCAATCAGTTTCATTGCTATCTCACCATTTTTATCGATGATCTGGCAACCATCTGAAAGAATTGATCACCCCCCTCCTGACTGCCATCTGAGCCAATGATGAATGGACCACTTCTCATCGAAGAAGCTACAGTGTCTACCTCTTCTCGGGCGCAACACTTAACAATGGCAGTCGTTTTCGTGCGGCAGCATCCGTATCCCCATGCAACATGATTGCCTGGAAAAAGTTTTCTTAAATATTTTCCAACAGCGCTGACAGCAATGTTGTGTTCCACTAGACATTGGCTGAAAAGTGTTTCTGCACGGATCATGTTGAGATCTTGTTATTGCAGTTGTTCGGATCGGAGAAAAATTTCAACATTTTTCTAGTGCCAACCGCATGATGCATGGGTATGAATCCGTGTAATCTCTCCTGAATTTCTGGGTAGGAGTGCAATGTTTTTTCTGTTGTTTTGTCTCCGCTTCGTCTTCTCTCTCTTTGCTTTTCAATGCCATCTTGCTCAGTGTCTGTAGTGTTAAACATCTGAGCCAATCAAAATCTTTGTTCTTGTCTTCGTTTGGAAAGACTTGCCATGTTTGGCTGATCCCTAAAGAGGTCACATCTATTCTTAGGTACTCATCCCGCATTTTCTCTCGCTCTCACAGAACAGACAGGCACAAGACGGAGTCAACAACATTATGCTTGATAGTTGTATTTCATCTGTAGCATTTTTCGTCTGACCATAACAGCGTAGCAATGGGTTCTCGTCAGTAGCATGCTACGGGGAAACCGTAGCAGTTGGCAGCTCTGTATATATAATTGCTCTACATCCTTCTATTTGTCCCGATGCAAAATGAGACAGACCATGTCAGTGTAGTCAGCCTTTTGTACCCAACTCCATCCTATGGAGAAGAATCTGCGGTCAGGTGAACCGAATACAGCAAGGACTGGAATATAAATTGAGCTGGATATAGGAGACCTTGTCTGTCACTCAGGGTTATTAGCCTCATTATTTCACCACACAGGACCTGTGGCTTCTGAAACTGACCCGAAACTCATACCTCTGTATTTACTGAACCCTAGAAGTAATCCTTCAAGCATACAATTACAAAATGGTCACCAAATCTTAATGATGAAATACTGAAGGCCCCTAAATAGTGAGTTTATTCGCGTGGTAGGCTAATTTCCTGGCAGTTACCTGCAGAATTTTCAGTAATATAAAACTGTTATCATTAGAAGCAGATAGGAATGAGTAACCTACTCTCTGCAGCTTGTTTAGCTTGAGAGTTCTTGATCAATAAACAAATGCTTGCAATTTGTTAGCTTACTCATCACTGAAAGATTCTCTCTACATAACTCAAGTTATCCTCAATTAACAAGCTATCAGGTCAGCTATCAGTTGGCACCTCTCAAATTATCCTAGATTAAGAACACAGCCATGCTACTTCGCCTATAAAACAGACTCACAGTATCCAAGAAGTATTCCCACAAGTCAGAACTTCACAGTTGACAAATTTATCTAAGTGCCACCCTGCTAAGAAGCTATGATCATCATCAGATGGCATGACACTTAACATTAGGACTCCCCATAACATGTGGAGATACGCAGGCGCCACCCAGGGAAAGGTAGATATCTTTACATGCCCTCCTGCTGAATACTGCTACAGCAAGGTAACATTGCAGTGCAGTTTTCTGCGCAGTAAATCACCCACCAGCTGGAAACTGAAGGGGATGGGTGCAATGGATGATCCCATATCTCATCCCACTGCGAGCCTGTATTGAAAAACATAACAGCCTTTCACATAGGGATGCCATTCATTGACAGACTGGAAGAAGCTTTTGCCCAAGTCTATCACAGTGACAACAGTTGATACATTGGTTCAATACATTCCGCCATGCAGGGAATTTACTGCAGGAAAGAATGCACAAAGAAACACTTCAAACAGTATGAATATTTTGTGGTATCGTGTGATTTCAGACAGCACTGTTATTATTATTTATTGTTGTTGAACTATTATTTTACTAGCTAACACACATTCATTGAGCCACAAACCAAGGGCAAGCACAGAAGTTATTGCCATTATATACTTTTCATCTTAAACTCGTTTTAACCATTTAATTTCTGAAGTTGCCAATTATGGCATGCTCAATATTTTGTAGCCTTATTCGAGTCTCAAGACAAAAAGGTACCATTTATATAAATATATGTCTGAGTTGCAATTAATGTGTGTTTTTTGACAGAATTAAATAGCAAAGCAAGTTTCAGGGAAGCACAACAAACCTGTTGTTTCAACATGTAAACAACTCCAACACCATACCCATGCATGCTTCAATGCAGCAGCATTATTTTATAATAGCTGGCTGTGTTTACTGACCCCATCATCCCCCCCCCCACCCACCCACAGAGGCATTAAAATGTAATTTAATCCAAAATCAAGCAATGTTTGCATTATTGTATAGCTATTTGAGAATTATCCCCAGGAATTCTATCTAGCAAATATTATACGAATAAAAGTAGTACTACACATTCTCATAGGTAGCGCTGTCTGTGGTGCAAGCAATGGATGGCTTGGTTATTAATCATAATTTTTATATTGGGTATTAGTTACGTTAATCTGTTTGATGAAAATAAATCTTTGCACAGATTTTTATAATAAAGAGGGAGCAAACACACAACATTTTCTTTGATAATACGACTGCACTGGCAGTGGTCTGTTTAATAAATTGATACCCGCATGGCCTAAATCTAAAGATACATTTAATATATAATGTGAAAATAATAACTTTAGAGTCTCACATTTCACACTCTCCCAAACTGATTCCATCCAATACTTTATGGGAGGGGTATCATGCAATCAGGCAATTAGACTTGTGACACAAATCTGTGTTTTTTCCTAACCGCTGCATGCAAGAGGTACATTTCAACAAATGGATGTGCACGTTGTCTCTGCGAGAAATACGGATAAAAACACCTGGTGTGAGCAAAAACATTTCAATTAAGTGCACTTATGGGCAAAGCCAGCCAACCAAACTAGTGCAGGTTGAAACATGATGCACCCAGGGGAAATCAACTGACAGAAGAACTGCAGAGTAAAAACTACGAAGGAAAACTACCTAGTGTATATTTCAACTATCGGTACATGCATATAACAATCACTTCCTTTATTTGTCTCTACTCTGTACCTGTGTGAAGTGTTGCTGTATCATTTACATCAAAGGCGAAGAATGAAAAATGTACTAACAAAAACGAAGCATGCAAAATATAAACTAAACACGCAAAATAAATTGACTGAAAGAGATAAAAAATGTGTAATTGTTGCATACAAGCACTTGTGCAGCAAATGTCAACACATTTTTAAAATGTCATACGTTAATGACATTAAATTTTAAATATTAAACATTTAATTTCTCAGTATTCTGCCACTTATGGATAACTTTCAGTTAAAAAAAGTAAATGTTTTAAGGACAGACACTGCAGCTAAAATGATACGTTTTGATAAAAAATACTCAACATATGATTCTGCTGTATTGTGATAGAATTTTATGTTTACTATTAATAAAGATCTCTTTTATAACTTTAACATACTATCTCTAGAAGTAATGATGGTACATTAATGAAATTTTTACTGATGTGTTCCTTGCTATCTTCTCTATGCAATGTTGAGCATATATTTTTGATTTTCTGTTTAGTTACAGGAACATAGAGGTCATAATAACAAATTAGGATTTTTTACCAACAAAATTTAAATATATTTGTTTAATATTAAATAATGACAATACATAAAATATCTCTTCAACATTGCATAGAACGAGGTGTTACAAATAAGAAATAGAAATAATTACACTGATTACTGCATTATGGGAGAAGCTACAATGCTTCAAAATTATGCTATATTTCCTATCCGGTGGCCATCTTTGATTGTTGCCATGGAAATGGGGGTTTGGCAGAACAAATTTCAATACGTTTTATTTAATTAGACCTACTCTACAACTTGGGCACAAAACATTGTATAAATTATGCATTTAAAAAAAGTCCTATCTAGTTGCCATATCTGTCTTTAAAAGTGAATATCTTCCATGCAGAACATCAACAGCTGTAATTTTATAGACTCCTACTTAAGATAATTAATTACGCAATATTGGTTTGGTAACCTGGTTATTAAATCTAGATGTAATTCTCAATTACTCTGCTACACCTCCAGCTTGCATGAAACCAACCATGCCGACCACTTTGCAAACTTATAATTCTGGGAGGGATTACCTCCCTGGTACGAGCAAATACAAACCCTGCCATCTGGTGATCCGTTCCGACCCGACCCAGACGACCGCCTGCTGGCTGTCGGCCACAACTTCCTGGTACAAACTAATATACTGTGTTTCTCCATTAAATGGGCAACTAACAATCTGGACATCACTAAGCAACTGGCAGTAAACCATAGGCAAGAGGAGCGACACTTATATGAGGCACAGATTGCATTTGTAGTACACGAGGAATGTCTCATAGTTTTGTCTATACAGTAATAGGAAGGCCTCAGTCAAAGAGACCACATCATGTGGATTTGTAACAATGCAGAAGTTAGACATGTTTGCAGGAATAGGGCTGTATCCCATTTATTTTATAAAGAATTTCTTTTCAATGGACAAATTGGGACACAGTATTTATTTTCTTGTATTTGGCACACAGGTACTGTTGAATGTCGCTTTACGGTCACTTCTGTAATACAGCCACCTCACAATTAAGGTCACTGTAGGACAGTCCCAAACTATTCCTTCAACAGTAAAGTATAGCAAATGAGTCTCGTCAATACGGTCACCTCGCTATTTGGGTTATTTCTGCCCTGTCCTCAGGATGACCTTTATAGTGAGGTTCCACTCAATATGAATTTGAAAGACAAATTTATAGTAGTTTAAGATCAAATTTTTGATTTTGACGAAACTCAACAGATTTGATCTGACATAGGTATATTTTATATATTAGTAGACAGTGCACTCGATAGTCATGTTTGTGGTGTAACAGGGGTACCTCATAGCTGAATGTGTAATGTAATTTTGCAAAAGGAATGTCTCACAGATGTGTTTGTAGTACAGCAGGAAAGTTATAGAGACATGACATATTTAAAACAAAACACAGCAATCAATATAAGCAACATAGGCATTAAAATATAGCCACCAAGTTAACCAACGCGTGGCCACAACAAAGAACAAAAAACATTATTTCTGGTAACAACTTGATAGTTGTTGTTCAATGTGGGAACTGAGTGGCTGTCATGGTTTATTGTGCTGGAGCAACCATGAATAAAGGCCGCTCTCGTGTTAATGAAGGACACAAAGTTAATGTCACCAACCAACAACAATTATGTCATTATGGCAATCTGGCTGTCAGAAAAGCCATGTAAGCCTGTTAATCAGACAGTAGGCAGCAGGGTGGGGGACAAATGTCAGATATCTACTACACGAAGCGACTGTGTTGAGCACACCACTACAAAGGTGCATGAATGATTTGAAAAGTTATGAAACTCTTGTTGTTATCAGTGTGTGGTATTTTGGATCTTTCAATATGAAATTCCTTCTCTGTCTACGAATGTACAGACATGTATTCTAAAAGCGTTTGTCATTGTTGACTGTTTACGAGCCATTCTTATCGGTCATTGCAAGACTGTCAGGCTTTTGTAATTTATTCAGACAGGCCACAGTGTAACAATGTTCTCAGACTCACTATTTGTTCAGACGCTATAGTGTATATATCGTAATACTCAAGTCTTTTAACAATTACGACTGGTTGATCACTATGGGCCAGTATGGACTAGTATGAGGCAGCAAAAATTATTGTGTCCAATGAAACAGTCATAAACAACTTATTTAATCATCACATTTTCTATTGTATTTAGGAAATGGTGAAACGCGGGATTAAAGAAATGAAAAATTGCATGAGTAGTTTGTTGATTTAGAGTATTTCTTTATGTCTGTATATATATATATATATTATATACTGTATTCCTAAACCTTGCTGCACAAAACTTCTCAATTTGGAACCAAAAGGGAAGACTACTTGAATGAAACCTCATTACAGGCATCAGACCATAACATTCTAACCACAATTTATACAGACTAATCAGCTAATAGAATGTTGGTGCGTGCTGGAAACAAATAGGACTAGGACTTATGATACAAAATAAAAATAAATGAAGACACCCTCAGCTATACATAATATTCTCAAATTGTAATTCAATCCAGCAGAGACCAGGATTTTTTTCTAAATACCAGTAATAAAAGAACAAACAAAATCAGGGTCAGTGAATATTTTGTTCAGGCCAATCATTTTCTTTTATTCTTGGTTAATTACAGGTGCTAGTCACATGCACACTACATGTGCTTGCATGCTTATGTATAACATTACATGCACACAGTCAGTTGTCTTTGTCTGTGTTATAACATTCAGGGGTTCCAGATGCTAATATATAAAGTTTCCAGGTTTACTGCCACACACATAAAGGTTACAGCACGTAGATGGGTGAAGTAACCACCTATAGCATTATCTGTTATATTTATGTTTTCTTGGCAGATGCACTGTAACGATAGTTCTGTACTTATGTAATATCATGCACACACAGTACACCGAATGACTCTAACAAACGGGGTGATCGATAAAACACAGGTAACTGCCTGATGTATAGAGCAGATTGTTTTTTTGTTTTACGGCTGGCCCATCAGTAACTTGTTTACAGCTTGCTGACTTTCAAATGCCAGTCATGGTGGTGCTATTTTACGCACCGAGAGATAGCAACTAAAAAATAACATGCTGTCATTTTAACTACCAGTTCATACCCGGTTACACATTTACTTCTAGCAAAAAATCCACCAAATGCTTCTTCCTGGTACCTCTGCATGATATACACCATCTTCACCAGAGATTTGTTTAATTTAATTATAACTATCCTGGTAATTCTAGTATCATTTTATACCCCTGCTGTGTCTTTTTTTTGTATTTATGTAATAAATTGGTACAGTTGCTAAGTTTGGGCACTGTTAATTATGGGGATTTATGCAAGTTCAAAGAGTGTGCAAACTGTGATGTTATCAATGTGTCATGCACTAATGCATATACTAATGCATATACATAGAAAACATGTTGCACTTTCGATAACTATAATAAGCCAATGGCTTTACATTGACAGGTAAAACTATGTTACATTGACAGGTAAAACTATGTTACAACACACAGATAAAATAAAGAAATTTTTTATTACGCAACTAGAAAATTCAACTCACATCATCTTAATTATGAAATAAGAAAATTTCATTATTTAAGTATTCTTCCAACTAGAACATTTTCACGAACACATAGTTAATTTATGCATGTGTGTAAAACAAAATACAGCTCCCAGGAAACTGTCCGCTGTATTGCATGCCTTGCAGCTGCCTGGCACAGAGACAGTGCTGTGGGGGCTGATTTTGTGCAATAACTACCTACAGATGGGTGTAAAAAGAGGTGCATCACAGGAGTGTCTGTGATGTCTCCGAGAGCCAGGAAGGTTATGTGAGGAAGCAGACATGGACTGGGCACAAGCAACATATGTCACTGCTATGTCTGATTAAAGGGGAGGATTCTGTGTGTCAGCTGAAGTGACAAAAACTATATTTACTATATTTTATAAAGTAAGGGGCCAACAATTACTTTACTACATTCTATAAAGTAAAGAAACGTACAAGTTATATGTTAACATATATTCTATAAATCAACACCTATTTAGCAGAATGGGGAGCCTGGAGGTTGCATCAGACCTTGCATTTGGCAGCGGCCCTATGGGCATTTGCCACATTATCCTTGCAACTGATTTTTGACCCTCAGAAAATGAACAATGATTCAAGGCCAAATACAACATCTTTCATGCCTCCTGAAATTATCTATAAAAGTTAAGCCCAACTGGCTTTAGCCTCAAGTTTGCCTAATTGGAGACCTGTTGCACTTTATAAAAGGCTACCGGTAAGTATGACTATAAAGTATTTCCAGTGTCCCCAGTCACCCTGGCCAGAGGGGTGGGAAGGGGCAAAAATCCTACCGCAACCCCATTCCCACATACCCAACTTACAGACAATTTCGAGGAACTGTGACTCTGGCTGCAAATGAGTTGGTCTGTTTTCATCAGCAATTTAATGTGGACTGAGGAAAATCCATTTGACAAGCTCTAGGGGCCTGGAGCGACAAATGGCCAGGCCAGTATCGGGGGTATAACATGACATCATTTATGTTTAGCACACCCCACAACACAACATGCAGCTGTCGTAAATATACTACTCATTAGGTCTTTTCATTGTCATTATAGTGTCATTATGATGTGGTACTAGAACTTAATCCACTGTGTATTCATGCGAGGAAATATGCCAGGACTGTTATTGCATTAATCGAATAATCTTTTTGATAGAGTAGCCAAGATTATTAGAAACTACTTTGTTGAATAATCTTTTTTGACATTTGATAGATAGCCTAGATTTTACTATGTTGTATGTACAATTACACTTAGTAATTATGCTTCAATAAATATATTACAATAAAGACTTTTTTATTCCTTTTTAACTGCCACATAAGTTTATTATGACTTATGACACAATTTCCTTTTTTAAATCCTTAGACAGAATTGTGTGGTTTCAAACTTAAATCAGTTCAACTAAACTTACTGTCAGTCCTATGTTTATCATGCTATATTCTTGGTCAGCCTAATCATGGTCTTTGTTTCTCAGTATGTGCTAAAATTTTCTAAACATTTCTTTAACAGTCATTCCTTTGTCTGTCCCATAAAAGTAGCAGCTCAATTCCTAGAATTTTAGGCATACTTCCTTTCTTTGTGAGTTGCGTGTGACTGAGGGCAGCAAGTGAAACGTGTAGAATAACACCTTCTGAGTATGCCCTAAAAAGGAATGTTGCCCTTGTTTCCACATTGCTTGGTAAGGCGTGATCAAACTGTCGCTGCCAGCAAGTTCTGTGGTGGATAAAGTGGGTTGGAAATATCCCCTGAAGACTACATGGGCTCTTGGATGGCAGGGCATTTGTCAGACTGCCTTAATCCTTCGTGTGATTTGTCTTTGAAGTGCCAACCCTGACCTCACCAGTGTTAATCACACCTCCAGACATGGTAGAGGTATTTGGACATCTTACATATTGTGCTAGAGAAGCAGTTTCTCCAGACAGAAACTGATGTGTGTGCATTCTAGTACACTCATTAGAGCAATCAAAAAAAAGAAAGCATGTGTAATTAACAGAATCAAAGAGTATTAATTAAAACACCCTTTGAAACCACTGCATAACCCTTGGCTGAAGGATTGTTATATTTGTTCATGGTCATTTAATATGGTGCAAGTTCCTTTTTACAACAAAATGGGTGTTACTTGTGGAATATTATCTTAAGACTCTTTGTTCACACTTATTTTTATTATTAATTAGCTCAATTGTGAAGCACTTTCAGTAGTAAATTATTACCAATAACTTATTACAAAGGACACAAAGAATCTGTCTAAAATGCACAATTTTGAACATCCCAAATGGATACTTTGCATTGTCCACTACCTGCTCTTAGTGGTAACCTAGCCATAAAGGACATATTGCATGGTCCTGAAGATATCTGTTACGGACAGATTTTACTGTACCATTTTCTGTGCTATTTCTTAGTGTATTCATTTATATTTTTCCATTGTTAAATGCCTGCAGGAAGCACACGGTTCATAGTCATGAGTATGCACTAAACACGCCTTAGTCTTTGACTGTGTGTGTTATAGAACACTCAATGAAACCCAATAACAAACTGGAGTACTAGCTTTGTGCTAGGCAAGCTTTTTTCTAACTGACAGGTTAAGTAGCATTATCTGCAGGGCAACAGCTATCTGGCCTAGAAATATACAGGGTTGGAATTACGAATGAAGCTGCACCCTCAGGGCTACATGAGCAAGACTTTTGAAGGATGAAGACCCTCAAGGATCAGTAGACCAGGAATGGCTCCAGACTTGATTAATGAGAGCTACGCCTAGTCTGCAGGGTAGTCTTTGTTTATTGGTCTGTGCTAAGTGTCTAAATAGACACTTAGCAAAGGAACAATGGCAGATATGGATAAAGATGGATCATTTCCTGTGAAAACAGATTACTCTGTCAAGGTTTCATTTTATAATCTTGCACTGTTCAGATGCTGATTGACAATTCACGTTTTCATGGGTTTTACTACATTCATATATAAAAGTATTCACTGTGATTTTATGACATCCTCTAAAATGTACAGCTGCTAGTCCCTTCTTACGGGTTTCAGTTACCACACAAGATCTTTTCAAATATACGATATGAATTCAAGACTTCCACAGCAAATTCTAGGAATTAACATAAATTGCAAAATCATTATGTTCATACAAACAGTGTTATACTAGACATAGTAGTTTCTTTGAACAAAAATCTATCTTGAAGACATACATCCTTATAAACTATATGAAAAATTAATGAAAACAGCTCTACACTATCTGAGAAATCGTTCTCAGAACATTATTCGTTGTGCACACGCAGAACTAAACACCATACCAAATGCATAATTATTTGTATGGATTTTGATCAGAATATCAAAGGTAACTAATAAATGTTATTGCATTATCAGACAGCAAACAACATAAGAAAATACTTTAAAATATATTAACCATTTTTAAATCAGAAAAACTTTCCGTACCTATGCCACCTAGAAGGAAACGTATGTGCTCTGGTTAAATAATGGTATAATCCATTCTTATCTCCATTTAAAAACTATTATTAGTATTAAGACAACATCATCATCAGAACAAGTTGTGCGACTGGTCTATGCAAGTGTTATAACTAGTCCATGCATTTAGTAATTGTTAAGTTTTTCATTCAATTCTCCCAAATTGAGGCAGGTTAACTACAGGAGGCCCACAATTTATGAAGGTATTGATCTCCAAAGAACATACAATTTCATAGTCGATCTATTTACCTGCTGCTTATGTGCAACTCTGCCTCAGTGCCGCTTGGGTTAATTAGTGCACACCTCTTTGGCCCGAGACACATTCAGCATTTATCAAGCAATCAGTAGAATCTAATGAGTTATGACAGGAGGAAACTGCCTTGTCATACCAACACAGCAAGGCCTTCAGTTCTCCATTTGATCTGGATCTCTATCCATGCAGGGATCTGGCTTTCTAGCCATGCTGGGATCTGGATCTCTATCCATGCTGGGATCTGGATATCTAGCCATGCTGGGATCTGGATCTCTAGCCATGCTGGGATCTGGATCTCTAGCTATGCTGGGATCTGGATATCTAGCCATGCTGGGATCTGGATCTCTACCCATGCTGGGATATGGATATCTAGCCCTGCTGGTATCTGGATCTCTATCCATCCTGGGATCTGGATCTCTAGCCATGCTGGGATCTGGGTCTTTATCCATGATGGGACATTCATCTTGAACATGGAGTGATTATTTCGGACAGCTGGGCAACTAAACAAAATACACTGCCTCACCCCATCCATTGTTTAGATTACACTAACATGTCATCTCATGCAGGGTGACAAATGTGACATGAACATTCACTAGATGGCACCACCAGCACTGCAGGCCCTGCATACTCCCACTGTGCTGATGGCAAAAATGACACATCTGGGATGATCATTGTTGTGGATTCTTGTGAGACTTGATCAAAGAATAGGTCTCTGTCTCAGATGATCAAGTGACATGTCTAAACAGCCTCTTTGTGACCTACCTATGGTCCGTCATGGAGTCTCAAACTGTACAGCAAGAGCCACAGATGTCCCAAATATAACGGGTAGTCTTGCAAAGACTCGTCAATACAAACAAGATTCAAAAATAAAGACAGGGAACTTGGCCTCGTTCCATCCTTCATACACCAGGAATGCATCTGTCTGTCAACATCTGGCCCTGCTAATTACTTCTCTTTGGTGTTTTGCATCAATGATTTCACATGTCCAAAGACGTCCAGAATCGTGAGAGATGAGTGTAGTAACATGTTGGTATGACGCTAGAGACCAGCCCAGCTAACAACTTAGGTGTCAGTAGGTATTGAGTGTGCTCAAAATAGGCTGAACTTATCACGATCAGTGTGACACTTTCGACAAGTTTCTGTTCACGCAGACCCATCTATCTCTTGCTTCCAGGAAATATCAAAGACGCATGCAGCATTATGAGTTTCTAGGAACCACAGTAGATGTCGTGTTAACGGGGTGGTCTCACCCGCTAAAACGAGACGGTTGAATGTGAAAAGGAAGTCGCCAAAATACTTTTACCGTTATAGGCAGGTGATGAAATAACATCCAGTGTCCCAACTGATGAAGAAAATTTGTGGTGAACTAATGTGCGGTTAACAAGTTTATGTTCTAAAACGTACCACTGCATGGCAATCTCTTCGATTTCAATCACGATAGTTTGCATGATTCGTACATGTATGGAATATCCCGCAATCACTCATATTCTATTCTGGGCTGCATTGATTATAAAAAGATCGGAGTGACAAAACACACAACTCCAGTCACCATGCTCAGAAAAACTATCACACAGACATTGCCATTAAGTATCCCTGAAAACTGCACATGTTCCCATTACATTTTGATGAATTAGCTTTCCCATGTTGCAATGAAATACTGCTAGGTGCTATGATGCAATCTAATCCTATCACTATTTATAGCTACAAGAAGTACAAACATAGAAAATGATCTGTCTGGGAGAGACTTGGCTGATTTTTGGCAGGTGTGGGGGATTTGCAATATTTGGTGTGAGTTACCTGCAGAACAGGTTGGAACGGTCAACCATGGATCACAAAGCAAAGCACATCACAAGACGTGTCAAAATGAGGAACAAACCACCTCCCTATAAAAACATTTACCACACATGTGTAACAACAACAACAAAGGCAAAACTTAAGAAAATCAGGTTTGCTTTGCTCTTTCTTGTAGCGCAATTTTTAGCGTTTTATTTTATAGAATGTTCTAACAATTCTTCAGAAATTGTGAAAAATGTCTGCAATATTTCTGTTCTTCTACATCTCATTCTGTCAGAACTGTTACAGCTGAAATTGTTGTATGCAGATGCAAATTATATTCTAGTACCTTATCCAGTTCCTCCAAAGTACACCATCTCTTTGTATCCAAATTTTTGGTTATTTTTTAGAAATCAATGTGGATGTGAACTTCCTAAGCTTGATGTACATATGCACAATAAAATTGTATTTTATTAAAAAGTATTCGTTTATTACTGAAACATCTTAGTTTAACGTTGTATATAAACTCAGCCGACTGGAACATATAGATGAAATCAACATATTTAGATAAATAGCAACAAGTCCTTCAGACAAAGATTTCAAAAAACTACATACACGGCACACATGATTGACATGGCCAGCAACTGCACTGAACCATGGCAAACTGTCAGCCTGGAGCAACAGCATAGTACCATACATTGTCGCAGATCTCACATGGCGGCAGACTACTCCGTCAGAG
Source organism: Paraescarpia echinospica (assembly GCA_020002185.1). Lineage (NCBI taxonomy): Eukaryota > Metazoa > Annelida > Polychaeta > Sabellida > Siboglinidae > Paraescarpia > Paraescarpia echinospica. The sequence continues at coordinate 26,210,077 of CM034538.1, read as the reverse complement.
TCATTTCTAGGAGATAGCCTGCGGTTCTTTTTACACCCATTATCAAGGTCAATTTACATGGCTGTGCCTGGCACAGGGGCGGGATGGTAGGAGATACAGCGGCAACATTCCCAGGTTCCTGACGTCCCCCATGGCATGTTTATTTGGTTCAGTGTAATCTTACTAAGTAACTAACTTGCACTGCACTGGTGCAGGGGTAAACACAGAGAGACATCTTGTGGATATTGGGGATCAAGTGATTACAGAATCCCACCGCCAGCAGCCCACCCAGTCATTTCCTGAAAACACGGCATGGTCTGTCAGCTCAGCTAGTGGCTTATGTGTGAGGGGAAGGTGGAAATATGTGTAATATCCTTCAGAAGAGAGATGACATTGATCTTGATTCCTATTTAATATGTGGATGAGTCATTTAAATGATGAAAGTTAAATTATTTTACTTCACTCTTTCCGAGATTGACAGTTAGACTGATGTAGACAGACAGCTTTAATATATACAGGCAGACACCTAGACAGAATGACAGCTAAACACACAGGCAGGCAGGCAGGCAGGCGGGCAGGCGGGCAGGCTGGCAGGCAGAGAATCCAGAACATCTATTTTGTTGTATGTAGCCTCTGGGTGATCCCACCTTGGGCTACAGCCACAATTACGCCTTCCATTATTCATTCCATATCACCACTTTGTGCCCCATGGGACCAATACCAAAAGAGGAATTACGAGACATGTTGCTACTAATCAGGCAGTAAAACCCGCATTTACTGTATGGGAAAATGAAGTGAAAACTTCAGTCTGTTTGTACTATGTGTGCACAATTTGTCGCACATCAGCATACTTGACAAACATTTTTATTTTATAATTCCACATTCCACACTTAACAAGTGCACATTATGTACAATACTTGAATATATAACACTATTTTGACAACATAAAGTGTTAGCTTCTCTATTAAAATGTTTCAGTAAAACAACCAGGACCATTTATGTCACATCCACTGCAAAATCAATATGGAGATTCAAGCACAATAATAAAAGACTGTTAGACATCAAGAAATTTTTTTTTTATACTCTTGTAACATCATGGGTGGCTATCAAAGAAACTTAGGTGGTATCCATTAACAAGGCCACATATGATTATTTTAATGCATTTTATATGAGCACAGACGTACTCAGACAAAATCAATACCATGCAGGAATGATTAATATGATAGTGGATAATGAGATAAGTGGAAAGATCCAAAAACAATCCATAAGGATCCACAATTTGAATTGTATACTGTTTAATCTCACATATGCCATTCACAAACATGAGGCCAGTTTTTGAATGAAAGAAAATTTATTCAACACACATGCATGTTCAAGTACACTTGTATGATGTGGCAAAATGGCTAAGCTGACATCATGCGATTTATAATAAATAATAATAATAATAATAAAATACATAGTGCTCTATGGCGCTTTACAATACAATAATAATTCCACTAAACATGTACATAATAAAATAGTATGTTAAGTAATTTAAGGACAGTATAACTAAGAATCGAGTATCAAATTAAATAGTTTAAAAGTTACTTAAATATACTGGCATTATACCTAAAATGTGTATATGGAATAAAATAATTTAATAATTAATTACACTAAGAGTCATAACATTATAAGGATCAAGTGGGATTAAAATAGTAAGATGATACATTATGAGCATGAAACTAAATAAAATAGACTAATAATAAATATTAGGTGAGATTGAAAACGTTAGACATATAGTCTCATATTCCTGCCAGAATAGGAAGGTTTTTAGCTGCCGTTGAAAGCAGATGCAGTTTCTGATGGTAGCAGGCAGACAAAGTTGACGCTGCTTTGGTGAATGTGCGATCTCCGTATCTCAAAATTAGCTCAATTCAACAACACTCTTGAAAACTTTTATGATTTTCACTTCACATTAAAAACTTCATAAATATGTAACAAGTAACGACAGCTTTCCACAAGTGACAACTTTTTAATAAAATACCGAAACATATTTCACAAGAAACATACACGGTTCAAGAGAAACCTCTCAATTCATGATAATAAAGTCTTCAATTCACACTTCATGAATGCACCCTCCACTTCCATCCAATCAGCTTTGAGGAGTACACAGAGGTTGTCTATTCGTTCTAGCCACTATCTGCCCCAATAAACACACCATGCTTACTCTGTAGTAGACAGAAAAAACCAACGGAGGCATGCAGGAAAGAACCTGGGCCAGCTGGCGTGGGAATATAGCAGTCAAAGATAGGGCATCTACAAAATAAACTTACTTTTACTAAATCAATTAAGATCAGGGGGAAACGGGAGAAACAGTTTTCTGGGAAAAGAAACGGGAGAAATCTGGGATAATCCCAGGGCAGAGAAGTTAAACTTACTAGATAAGATATACCAGATACCAGATTGATCTGTTAATTGCACATTTCTCATATAAACAGTCCTGTATCATAAATGCGTGTTCTGTGAGGGTAACGGGTCCATAATTCCCCAAAATCTGCAATTATACTGTACTAGATAAAAACCAGCATGCATCTTGCTGTTATCAACTAGAATGACATCAGATATCAGGAAACTTTGGGGTTAAGTAAGTTCCCAATATGTGATTTCATTAGAATGCACCACCCATGGCAATGATCTTGGTACTTTTCAATTTCAGAGATACACCCTTTTTCATCTGACAGAGAACAAAGCAATTCATCACCCGTGTTACATTTACTCTAAGAGCAAAGTAATGCATCACCTGTGGTAAAAACTACCTATGGATTCATCCTGTTCCAGGAATCTCTGCATACAAGAGGTTAGGAGTATCAAAGATAGAGAATGATTTACGAAGTGCTGCATCAAGTACTTTGATGTGCGATAGCTTTATGGCCATTTCACCTGTCAGAAGTTTACAACTAAACACCTAGAAAGACATACTTCTTATGAGTCAGGATAAACAACTACAAATACGCTGGGGCTTTCTGACAAGCATCTGACAGTTCCTAGAAATAAAACACCCGGACTCTGACCAGGAGTTAATGCAAGACAGCCTGTGGGGATTCCACAGACAGAAACCTATATTTCATATTCTTTTTGCTGCGTATTTTCATTAGATGTGTTGCTATACATTACCTCATTCCTTCACAGTTTCTCTGCAATCCTTTATCCGGATTCCTGGTTTGACATTTCCCAAGTTAACAGATACTTTTTACAAGCCCTTTGCCTCTACATCAAATCAGACATTGCTTTACGCACAGGGAGCATTGCATAGTTTCAAAGGTCTCCTTATTACCTGAGCACATAGCTTACAAACATGATTTCTCTAGAAATGGTCAATAAAATATGAAGCGAGCATGTGCAAGGTCACAAAGGAAACTTTATATAATTTAGTATGCAAGGTATGTCTTTGAAACTGCCATATGATCCTGTATGCTTAAAAACAAACATGATTTCTCTAGAAATGGTCAATAAAACATGAAGAGAACATTTGGAAGGTCACAAAGGAAACTCTATATTATCCAAAATATATCTCTAAAAGTGCCATATCATTCTGTGTACAACTTCAAATTTCCCCATAATATCATATGTGCAGAGGGATATAAAAACAAGAGTTTATAAATGCTCTGTAGAATTCTGGCTTTCTAATCATGGCAATAATTTATACAGCATTAGCATCAGTTTGGTATTGAACACCTTCTTTTAAAAAATCTTCCTCTATTGCGCCTAAATCCTTGGAAACCAAGCTCAGAGGCACATCAAAACAAAAGGATTGGTCAATCTCAAAACCATAAGCAGTATTCCAGTTGTTTGTCTTATGGTGAATAAGCAAGGTTGTAAAGGAATGTTTTTAAATGATGACAGAATTTTGTAATATTTTCAACTGATCTAACACTAAGAGGGAGCATATTCCAAAGAGTTCGTGCAGCAACAGAAAAAGCCCTAGTTCCAATGTTAGTGTAAACAAGAGTAAACATTTCGTAACCAAACCAGATATTTTTCAAGATTGAAGAGTGTTCAGTAACTGGTGTCATTTTTTGGCTTTTCAAAATTTAATAGCTTTCAGTAACTGTTTAAATAGTGTCACTGCAATGTGTAGCTTGTAATATTATATAAGAGAACTTTTATAGCTTCTTGCAAATAATAAAATTTGGGAATTAATATGAAACCAAAGAGACCAAATATAGCTGTATAGTTAATCAACTATTTTTAAAGGGTATTGTAAGTATTTATTATATATTTACTTACTGTACAGCACCCAACACTAACAGCCACACCACACCACTACCCTTGAAATAATACTTGATTAACTGCATAACTAATCAAGTATTATTTCAAAGGTATGTGTAGTTGTCAAACCTGAATATAAGCTGTGTGGGTCTTTACAAGAACATGTCCTCTATTGTGTGTGCAACCAGACAGTCTAGACACAACACAAGCCACACCCTCTTTGAACAGCATACAGTGTATGTCATGATATGTCTCATTCAGACCAATCGCAGTGTTCATGTCTTCTAAGAAGCCAGAAAGTTTTTAAGGTATTGAGTGCTTATGAAAATATTGTTAGATGCATTTTGTCTCAGTTTCGAAAGGATTAGAGGACGTGAAGCAACATTAAATAAAGGAACAGTGTAGATTAGATATAAGAAAGTATTCATTCTTGCATAGGACAATAAGTAAATCGCATATTATGTTATATTATTTACTGATTATGTGGGTACAAGCAGTGTGAATTTGTTTAACAACAAAATCTATAAATACCTCAGAATGGTGGGATGAAGGATGAGATTTATCTGGATTGTCACATTTAAATGGTCAGAACACAGTGCCTAGTCTGAACTGAAGTGGTTGGCAGAATATATGATAGAAGCACCCACCCAGGGTCTATCAATGCTTCGGGCTAGCTACTGTATTCTGACTAATAAACTATGATGTCTGTGAGAGCCATCCTTCATTCAGCCAAATAGAAGTGTTCGTGGAATCTCTTCCCCCTACACAGCAATACACAACCTGGGGGCAGTAATGTATGTGTGAAAGTCACAATCCTCTAACTTTAGGATTATTGTGACATATTGATGGCTGGAGTATTTCTCTGTCAAACTGATAGTGGTATCCCCCTTGACCTGGCTTGTTTATGCTGCCAGTCTATTTAACTGTTGCATGTGCAAAAATTACTGCAACAATGTTTAACAAGATTTAACAAGATTGCCATCCAGAGAATTAACTCTAGATGGCAGGTGGACAAGGAAGCCCTTTGGCTTATCGAGAGTCCAACCCTTTTATCTACATATATCCAGCCCTTCTGAGGTATGTGTCAATTTTATTTTTAAACATACTCACACTATTAGCACCCACACAATCATCAGATAATCTGTTCCATTCATTCACAGTCCTTTGTGAAAATGAGAACTTTCTTACGTCTAATCTACACTGCTCCTTTACTAATGTAACTTCATGTCCTCTAGTCTTTCTATCTTTCTTAACTGAAAAAAACATGTTTCTATCAATATTTTCATAACCATTCAATATTTTAAACACTTCTATCTGATCTCCTCTCAATCAAAGGCGTTTTTCATAACTAAGATCCCTCAGTTTTGGTATCATTTTAGTCGCTCTCCTCTGTACTCTTTCTAGTATATCTATATCCTTCTTGCGGTATGGCCTCCACGCTTGTATACAATATTCTAAATGAGGCCTAACTATTGTTTTGTACAGCGGTATTATTAGTTCTTTTTCTTTATATGCTATATTTCGCCTAATCAATCCAAGGATTTGATTTCCTTTTGAAGCTGCAATTCCACACTGCTCTGAAACCTTCATGTCAGCACTAATTGTCAGCCCTAAGTCTTTTTCTTTTACAGTAGTACTTAGTACAGTTCCCCCCATTGTATATTCTACATATTCGTTCCCATGTCCTGTGTGAAGGCATTTACATTTCCCAAAATTTAACAACATTTGCCACTTTTCAGACCATTTGATCAACCTGTCAAGATCATCTTGTAAATGCTGTCTATCCCCATCACTTTTAATCCTTCTAAACACTTTTGTATCATCTGCAAATTTCAACACCTTGCTAGCTATATCATCGTCCAAATCGTTTATATATATTAAGAATAATATAGGTCCCAGTACTGATCCCTGTGTAACCCCACTCAAAACTGATTTCCAGTTTGAAGCCTCCCCATCAACAACTACCCGCTGTCTTCTGTCAATCAGCCATTTTTCTATCCAGTTAATTGTACCACTTCCTATGCCATGGGCCTTTAGTTTAAGCAGTAATCTTTGTTGTTGCACTTTGTCGAAAGATTTTTGAAAATCTAAGTAGATGATATCTACTGGTGATCCATCATCTACCCACTTAGTGATATCTTCCAAAAAACATAACATATTTGTTAAGCATGACCTCGCTTTTAGAAACCCATGTTGAGATGGGTTTATCAAGTTATGTTTAACAAGAAAATTCACCATGTGATCTTTAATTAGACTTTCTAATAATTTACAAATCACCGATGTTAAACTAACTGGTCTATAATTATTTGACTTGTTTCTCGAACCTTTTTTAAATAACGGTATAATGTTTGCTTCTTTCCATTCTAAAGGAACCACTCCCTCTTCTAATGAAAAGTTGAAAACTGTTGCAAGCGGTATGCTAATTTGTTCTACAATTTCCAATAGTAGTTTGGGTGGAATACCATCCACTTCAGGTGATTTATTATCCTTCATAGCCCTAATTTTCTTAGCTACAATTTCTGGGGTTACAATTAACTGTCTTAAATAGTCTGATTCTGCCCCCTTGAACTTAGCCACTGGTACTGGCAGTGAACTAGTGTCTTCTCTGGTAAACACTGAACTAAAATACTCATTCAGGTCTTCTGCCATTAAGAATCCTTCTGATATTATATTTCCAGCACTATCTTCTAGAGGACCGACCTTATCCTGAACTTTCTGTTTGCTTCGAACATACGCATAACAACTCTTGCTGTCATGTTTTATATTACAAGCTAATTTATGTTCATAGCTTCTCTTTGAATTTCTAATTTCAGCTGTAGCTTGGTTTAGTGCTTCTTTATAAATGTTGTAGTCTTCTTCATTTCCAGTATATCTGTATGACTTCCACATAACTTCTTTCGATAAGTGTTTCTTTTTGGACCGTTTCCCGTGTTTTTTAAGGGAACAAATTTGACGATGACGCATTCAATTTCACTCTTTAAGATATTCCAGCATTCTGTTACTGTCTTATTCTTCAGTGTTATTCCAGTCTATCTTTGCTAAATATTTCCTTATGTCCTTATATTTTCCTTTGTGGAAATTTCTCCTGTACTGCTTTTTACTTTTCCTTTCTGATTTTATTTTGATGGTAAAATGTATTTGGTTGTGATCACTATTCCCCAGTGGCTCACATATCCTGACATTGTCAACTAATTCATTCTGTGAGGACAAAACTATGTCTAACACATTCTCTCCCCTGGTTGGTTCTAGCACATGTTGAGAAAGGAAACTATCTGGTACTAAAACTAAAAACTTGTGGTCCTCACTACCCATACTCTGGAGAGATTTCCATTTTATATGCCCATGGTTAAAATCCCCCATAATAACACAGTCCCGTTTGCTCACTTCCCTTATAGCGTTTTGTATTTTTTCATTCTCTTCTATGCTTATGTTTGGACTTCGATAAACTAATCCAACCGTTAACGTTGAGTTTCCTGTAACTATGTTACACCAAACAGCTTCTTCGCAATCTGCTTCTCTGACTAATTTTATTTCATAAGCCTGGATAGATTCTTTAATATATAAAATAACTCCACCTCCCCTTCTTCCTATTCTATCTTTCCTAAACATTACATATCTTGTCAGTCCCAATTCGGCATCTGATATATCGGTGGTTGCCCATGATTCGGTTATACCTATTATGTGAGGGTCAATATCTTCTACCATAATGTTTAGTTCATTTCTTTTGTTTACTATACTCATTGCATTTAAACAAACACATTTATATCCAGCTTCAGAACAGTTTTCTAGACTGCTCTTTGCTGAATTATTTTTGCTGTCCTTATCTATGCCTCCAGTTTCAGGCTTCTCTGCGAGTCCCCCCTGCGAATTTAGTTTAAATAGATGCAACCTGTCCCACTGTCAACAGATCGCAGCAGATTCTCTGAGAATACTGCTGCCCCCTTTCCACTTAGATGGAGGCCATCTCTCATGTGCATATCTTCTCTCCCAACAAAGTACCCCCATAAATCTATGAATCCCACGCCCATGTTTGAATAATATGTACCATCGGATGCATTGTATCATAGTTTTCTATAATAATAATAATGTATTTATTTCAGACAATCTTCATGTCCATATATACAAATACATCAATAAAAGTATGTAAATAAATATAAAAATACATCGATAAGAACAATATGTTTAAAAATTATATAAATCCCGGACCCACTGGTGCCCCGCAGTTTCAAAGTACAATACAAGTCGCTAATTTTAATGCTATAAATAATGGGATTCAAAGACATGTCAATCCTATTCATTAAGCTAAAAATAGCCTTTCTGGTTACACATTTACCCGAGCTCACATTAGCTGTAGCAAACATGTGGCTAGCACTACATCTCATGAGCAAATTGTTCAATATCCTGAAAGAGTTGTTATATGCAACAACGAATTGCTAAAAATTTACTTTTATAAAGTTCACCCATAACGCACACATATAGATGTTACCAAAATATGCTGTAAATAGCTTATTTTTTAACAGCAGTTGAACAAAAGTGGAATTTTTGACGTAACATATTACTCTTGGCATACAAAAGTCTCACTTTGGCTTGCATGTTAGACTCATCAGACAAGTTATTAGAAATTACATGTCCAAGATATTTACAAGAGGTGGCAAAGTTTAACTTCTTTCCTCCTAATGTAATTTCTTTAGAAAGATTTGACTTTCTAGATTCAAAGTACATGACCAGTGATTTACCCACACTGTATTGGACGTCATGCTCACATCCATATGAGTAACACATGTCTAGTAGTGTTTGTAGTCCTTTAGCAGAAGGTGCAAACAGAAGTAGATCATTGGCATATATAAGGTGATTAACAACCATGTTACCAAGACTACAACCGATTTGTTTTTGTGCAGTTGTATACTCAGATTATCCATATAAATGTTAAAAAGTAAAGGGGATAACATATAATAAAACCATCATCATACATATCTTTGTTATAAACGTTAAACGTATCTTGTTATAGATATTTAGCTTACTCAGTTGTCTATTCATAAATGTCTGCGTGTCACCAAGTACCCACCCCTCCAGAAACTCTACAGACCACTACAATCAGCCAATCAGCTTATATTACAAGTCTGAACGACTGACTAAAAGGCTCATGAGGGCTTTAAAAGGTTACAACCCCAACTACACCCTGCAACATGTCATCCCATATTTAGCCCATTTCCCCGGCTACCTCTGTCTCCTGTTTCCCCCAAAGATTCCCCCACAATCTGCAGCTGACACTGGATGTGTATACTGGGCTGTCAGCTTTATCAGGGTCTTTAGCTGAGTATCAATCTATTTATGTGTTCCTTCCATTATTTTTATCCCAGTTACACACAGGCCACAACGCTGGCTGTCTTCATTATGCCTACCAGATAGCATATCTGCTATGCAATGTTAGGTTGAGGTGAATTGTGTTCATAGGTTGCACAAGGCAATACATCACCGTCCTGCTTTCCTGTATGTGTGTAAACATGGTAGAAAACTTCAATTCTCTTGAACAAGTACAAGCAGACACACCACACTAAAGGTGACATACACCTTATAATATTTCAAGAATAGGACAGGTAATTACCAATGTTTATCTTTTACCGAGTAATGACAACGTAATCAGTAAAACTGCTTATAGAAAATACTACCTCGATTACACAATACAAAAAATAGTTGTATCTAGGCAGTAATGAAAGGTGTAATTAGATCAATTTTAAAGTTATGACAGCTAAGCTATAGTTCATTAACAATAATAATTATAGTATAATAATGATAACTTCTGTACCTAAATCCTCAGAAACCAAGCTCAGAGGCGCATCAAGACAAAAGTATTGGTCAATCTCAAAATCGATAAGCATTATAAGTTATTAGGTTGTCAACAGATGTATAGATATGCCAGGGAGCTAATGTCCTTTTCCTGAAAAGTTACCAGTCATTCTGACTTCATGTGTTTTTCTAACGGCAACACAGAATATTGTCCGCTTGCATTACATTCAAAGTTTTCAAACATAACTTGATTAACATCAAAGCTGACTAGAATCACATGATCTCATAACAGCCTAGTTATCAAAAATACTTGCGAAATTACTAGAAACAATGTGTGCAATGGCAGATTTAATTTAATTGTTATTATACAACATGTTTATGGAGGACATTTTCCAATCAACACAGGCCGGCAACCTTCATAAAGATCTATCAACGCTTCCAACAGTAACACAATATCTATCAAAAGGATCGCTTTGTGCATCAATAATGAAAACCTTGAATGCCGCAGACAGCAAGCATTTGGAGTTTGAAGGTACATAAATGGGTCGGAATTCACGTAATAATAGATCTATGAACTGCCGTATCATGTCGGCATCGAAGCTTTGTGAAAATAACAAAGTGAATTAATTACATGAACAGGCGAGAACGCAGACAATGCTTGCATATTGATACCCAATGCCACGAATGACAAATGCAGGTAGTAGTGACCGGGACGCCAGGTGATAACGCATAATATTACTGCACGATATTCATTTTTATGAATTGCTGACGTTTTTTATGTTTTTCAATGTGGCGACGGCTGCAGTTGTCGTGCATAAATGAGGACATGATGTCTTTGACAATTGCCAGCAGACAATGACTGAAGTATCACTGTAACAAGTGTTTCATCCACCTCAGTCGTTGATGGTAGAAGGTGCAGAAGGCCGTGGAGGTGTTTCATCCAGACATTCTCTTTACCTGTCTGAGTTCTTGTAGACACCTCTGTGTCACGCATCATGTGTAGGTAAGGACTTATATGCAGCATCCCATAAAGACCATGGTTGAGAAATGTTTAGTCAAGTGTGACAGTATCAGTTTCAGAAGATGTGGCATGGCTTAATATACATGTTGGTGTTTCATAATTGGACACACATTTGGTTCTAATTGTGGCACAATGGAACTTAGCCAATATGTAGTTCAGCTAGTAAGAAACAATACATCACTTCTTAGACTGATATTTGGTAGGCTGCTGGCTTAGTTACACAGTATTATAAATGCTGTTAATTGCAAAATGCACAATTCTAGAAACCTTACCGAGGATGACTTACTTTTTTTACCTTTGGCGACAGTGTTAAACATTTGTAACGCTACATGCAAATTTGAAATTTGGATTCTGAATTTTATGGATGGATGTGTTTATATGAATCCTGTCATCTACATGGTGGGAAAATTCTGTTATTTTTCTCCCAAAAAATCAGGTGAAAGTGCATCCTATTATGTGATATGCACAACTATTTAAAAATATGATATCTAATAATGTACGCACATTGTCACTAGATCATAATGTCATTGACACATTCATGTGGAGCCAAACAACCACTTGAAATGAAAACCAAAGTACAACAAAAGTGCTATTGGCCTCAATATGAAAATTCTTTGCCTTTCAAAAACAGATATTTCAAGAACTTTTTTTAATCACCTACATTTAATTTAACTACTACAATGACAGTTGTTAAATAGCAACCTATCCCTGGCTACAATGGAGGTTTGAATTACAAGTTGTGTTGATTCAGTTGGTTGATTGAATGAGAGAAACCTGAACTTCAAAAAAAGCCAACAAAACTATCCATAAATCATGAATTTCTAGAGTGATTCTTTTCACGCAGCATAGACAAGAAGGCATGAAATGTGGGCCGCTTGTATCATCATCTGTGCAGGAAATGCTTCATAAAGATGCTATTTTCGTTGATGGATATACTTGAATTCTGACATGCTGTGTCAAACACTGGGATTACTTTACACAGTGACAGCAGATAATATCGGCCAGGTGTGATGTTTTGACAACTGTGTCATTTGGTGACATTGATAGTCTGCTGCTTCTTTTTCTTGTTTAGCCCAGTCAGCTGACCAGGCAAACCTTGACTTAGCTGTCTGGTCCTGGTGGAGCTCATGTAGCAAATTGTTGTTTTAGCAGTATTAATGATATCTGTGCCTGTCTAGACCACTAGTTATGCAATATAAAATGACACCAGTACAATATATCTTACTAAAACACTAACATTCTGTACACCAAGACAGACAGGTAATAGTATAATTTAATCATATTTAGCTTGTCATGTGATAATGGTTGTGGTAGTGATGGTGGAAGTGTTGGTAGTTGTGGTAGTAGTAGTAATGATTGTGGTAGTGATGGTGGAAGTGTTGGTGGTTGTGGTAGGAGTAGTAATGGTTGTGGTAGTGATGGTGGAAGTGTTGGTAGTTGTGGTAGTAGTAGTAATGGTTGTGGTAATGATGGTGGAAGTGTTGGTGGTTGTGGTAGGAGTAGTAATGGTTGTGGTAGTGATGGTGGAAGTGTTGGTAGTTGTGGTAGTAGTAGTAATGGTTGTGGTAGTGATGGTGGAAGTGTTGGTGGTTGTGGTAGTAGTAGTAATGGTTGTGGTAGTGATGGTGGAAGTGTTGGTGGTTGTGGTAGGAGTAGTAATGGTTGTGATAGTGATGGTGGAAGTGTTGGTAGTTGTGGTAGTAGTAGTAATGGTTGTGGTAATGATGGTGGAAGTGTTGGTAGTTGTGGTAGGAGTAGTAATGGTTGTGGTAGTGATGGTGGAAGTGTTGGTAGTTGTGGTAGGAGTAGTAATGGTTGTGGTAGTGATGGTGGAAGTGTTGGTAGTTGTGGTAGGAGTAGTAATGGTTGTGGTAGTGATGGTGGAAGTGTTGGTAGTTGTGGCAGGAGTAGTAATGGTTGTGGTAGTGATGGTGGAAGTGTTGATAGTTGTGGCAGGAGTAGTAATGGTTGTGGTAGTGATGGTGGAAGTGTTGGTAGTTGTGGTAGGAGTAGTAATGGTTGTGGTAGTGATGGTGGAAGTGTTGGTAGTTGTGGTAGGAGTAGTAATGGTTGTGGTAGTGATGGCGGAAGTGTTGGTGGTTGTGGTAGTAGTAGTAATGGTTGTGGTAGTGATGGTGGAAGTGTTGGTGGTTGTGGTAGGAGTAGTAATGGTTGTGGTAATGATGGTGGAAGTGTTGGTGGTTGTGGTAGTAGTAGTAATGGTTGTGGTAATGATGGTGGAAGTGTTGGTGGTTGTGGTAGTAGTAGTAATGGTTGTGGTAGTGATGGTGGAAGTGTTGGTGGTTGTGGTAGGAGTAGTAATGGTTGTGGTAATGATGGTGGAAGTGTTGGTGGTTGTGGTAGTAGTAGTAATGGTTGTGGTAGTGATGGTGGAAGTGTTGGTGGAAGTGTTGGTGGTTGTTGTGGTAGGAGTAGTAATGGTTGTGGTAGGAGTAGTAATGGTTGTGGTAATGATGGTGGAAGTGTTGGTGGTTGTGGTAGTAGTAGTAATGGTTGTGGTAGTGATGGTGGAAGTGTTGGTAGTTGTGGTAGGAGTAGTAATGGTTGTGGTAGTGATGGTGGAAGTGTTGGTGGTTGTGGTAGTAGTAGTAATGGTTGTGGTAGTGATGGTGGAAGTGTTGGTGGTTGTGGTAGGAGTAGTAATGGTTGTGGTAGTGATGGTGGAATGGTGAGTAGAATGGTTGTGGTAATGATTGGTGGTTGTGGTAGTAGTAGTAATGGTTGTGGTAGTGATGGTGGAAGTGTTGGTAGTTGTGGTAGGAGTAGTAATGGTTGTGGTAATGATGGTGGAAGTGTTGGTGGTTGTGGTAGTAGTAGTAATGGTTGTGGTAGTGATGGTGGAAGTGTTGGTAGTTGTGGTATTAGTAGTAGTAATGGTTGTGGTAGTGATGGTGGAAGTGTTGGTAGTTGTGGTAGGAGTAGTAATGGTTGTGGTAGTGATGGTGGAAGTGTTGGTAGTTGTGGTATTAGTAGTAGTAATGGTTGTGGTAGTGATGGTGGAAGTGTTGGTAGTTGTGGTAGGAGTAGTAATGGTTGTGGTAATGATGGTGGAAGTGTTGGTGGTGGTGGTAGTAGTAGTAATGGTTGTCGTAGTGGTGGATGTGGTTGTGATGGTAGTAATGGTAGTGGCGGTAGTGGTGGTTGTAGTATTGGTGACGATGATGATGGTAGGGGTTGTGGTGATAGTAATGTTAGTTGTAGTGCTAGTCGTAGCAGCAGCAACTACATCTAGTTGTGGTGGTGGCTGTCATGAGTCTGCTGCTTATGATTATCAGTTCTAAACCTGCCTAGATTGCATAAATAATGCATCAAAGTCACCACTGATCACAGATCACCTGTGTCACAATATGACATGGCTGGATAGACCTGATCATTGACAACATGAGAAAGAGACCGGAACATCATTAGTCACTACAGGTATCATCATCTTATGTTCCTTGTGAGCTATCTATGACACCACGCACGCCCATAATAGCAAATGCCTTCGAGCTAGTATTTTTTGGCAGAGAACACAGGCAAAGCAATACTTATGACCTGAACAAACCACATCCTCTGGTGATGTCCTCACACTGGACAGGTGAAACATGTAGTCACGTCTGTCTCTGTCATTGCAGAACCACCTAGACACTGTTGGATTACCTTGGCAGCACACAGCAACACATTGATGATTGGATGTCACTTGGCAGGTAAACACACCATTGATCTTTCAACACTTGGGAATTTCATGGTGAAACAATTCCTTCAAGTAATTGATATGCAAGTCCATCCTGCTTTTGAGATCTCATCTCATTCTGCCATTGAAACTGTAACCGTTGTACATTTGGCTTTGCCTTTTATAACTGCACAAAATAGTACATATTATATTATAAAATATATGTATTTATAATTTTAATGAATGCATTTCTATAAATATATTTTAAATTATAGAAAATGTATAATAATTTTTATTTTGCTAGCAATGAACTATTGGGTTCTGCAATTAAATTAATATTATTAGGATTTCCAATTTTTTACATCTCTATTTTATCTGTTGAACATACTAATCACCCAAATTACTTCGTCAATTGAAAACCTGGTAAACAAAGTTGCTGTGGTAAGTAACTAATATTGAAGATGCACAGATGTCATAGCATACCGGTAGACTACCTCGCACGTTTTCCTAGATAAAAGCATTTAGTCTTGTAACTTTGATCTTTGTGAAATGAGGTACACCAAGTTTCACAACATACAAGTCTAATGGGTACACTTTGTCAGGTGTACAGTGTCAGGGGTACATCATGTTTGGGGTACACCATGTCGCGGTACATCTAACAAGTGTTTCATTTGCCACAAAACCATTGTATCTTCAAATGTTTTATTCTGGCAGTTGTTACAGAGCTGAAGATCAATGCTCATTAAAGACAGGAAATAGAAGGTGCTGCCACTAAACATCAAGCTGTTAACAGGAAAGACAATAAACAAACTTGACAAAACAATAACAATTGCAGAGGGACCTAATAAATATTGCGATATTAGATCAATCATGAAAACGCCTTCAAAAATTAATTAAGCATTAAGCATTGCCTATTCTACAAAATATTTGAGCTATGAACCCTTCCAGGCAATTTATTACCAGTGGCAATAATCAAAACAGAAGGGGCTATCTGTGACAGGCTTTCAGCAGCAGCTCATAGGAGATAAGGGCAACAGACTAGATGGCTGTGCCTAGATAGATAAGAGACATGCCAACCAACAGGAGACTGACACTTTTTCTACTACTCTAGTGTAAAACCATTTAAACCTCCCAGTTCCCACACTGATTGCGGTGATAAAGTCCCATGAACAGTAAACGTTTGTTTGCCACTTGCATTTTGAGAATGGCACATTCAGCATGAAGTAATTAATATGCGCTGTCATTGAAACGTGTGACAGTGTCTGGGTCGACAAGTCATCTGTGACTGGAATATAGCCATTACAGCGATTACATAATAACGATATATTTCTATAACACCTGTCTTCGGAAACTTGAGCTCAGAGGTGCAACAAACAAGGATCGTTAGGCATTCTATCATGAACAGGGGCATGCAAAAGTCACCAGTGGAGTAAGCGAAAACAAACTATCTACACTCATTACTTGCGAACATATTAAGCTATTTCGGCTAAAGCTGTTTTTCTTTTATTAGGTGAGTCTATTAATTTAGTTGACAATTGAGTGCTGAAAATATTTGGACATATCAATGCATGTGTGCATGTACGCTTGCAAGTGTATTTTACTACGATAAATATGTCAACTTAATATAATATTGCATAGTTTGCTACACATTTTACATAACAGTACATTTCTCAGGTTCTTTTGTAAGCAATATTTCTCTAAAAACTACTGTATTATAACCTATTACCCAGAAATCTATTTTCTATGCTAAGACTTAATGTCAAGCTTGAACACAATACAACCAGCAGTTTTTTGTTGTACAGTCACAAAAAGATTACAGAAACAAACTGAAGAATACATAAAAGAGTATCCCAGTAGCCAAAGCAATTATGTTTCTCAGCTGACTATTATAGTTCAAATCCTCTTGCAAGACACTGACTTACGACATATCAGCTGCACTATGAAATTGAGCCACCTATATTAAATGTCATCGTAATATGGCAGTGTGGTTACTACCTAGATATGACTGTGAAATTAAATCAAGTTAGCTTGGCACATACATGTAAGAACATGAGCTTGTATTAATATATTGTATTGTACAATTTACTGATCAATGTCTATGAAGCATTGATGAATTTGTAGTTAACTACACTACCGCATATTATATATGCTGTCTTGAAGTTTGACAAAACAAACAGCTAATGAGTAATGACGTTGTTTACTGTAAAAGCCAGTAATTTGCAAGATAGAGTGCATACACCAAGCAAATTACTTGCTGATATGTACTGGTGATAACATTTTCTAAACTCATTATGACCTTTTATCTGGAAATGTCCCAATGCAGTTAATGTTAGTGATTTACATTTTACTCAAACTGACCGTGTGAAAAAATATTGCCATTCCATGACTCACATATAGTTTACAGCAAGACCAGCTTGACCTATGTTAGATATATTTGTTTGTGTAGATTATCATATGTATCTAATCAGAATAATTGTCGGTATCAATATTAAAATACATTGTATTCATCCAGAGAACTACATTAGGACAACTGAATCTATCAACTGCAACATGTGTGTACAAAGACTTTTTTCTACCAAGAAAATTATACCTTTTGACTATGAGATACAACTGTAAATCACCTCGGAAGTCTAGTTAATGTATATTATTCAAGCTGAGCCTATCTTTCACATTGCAACTTATGTAGAGGTTTGCAGAATGATTTCAAAGTACACATTAATACCATGTGAAGTTTTTTTAGATCATGACATTAACTAGCATGCATCAAGAAACATGTGGGTAAATACACTTTGTTTATTTTATCACCAGACACTGCTGCAGTCTGCAAATCAACACTGACCAATCACATGCTTTGACTTGGTCAACTATTTGTGTCAAGTGGTATTTTATTATTACATCAGAATGTCACATGTAACTCCCATAAGTCAATAAACGTAACATTTAGGTTATGGTAGCACACAGGTATAGAAAATAAACTGCACAAAAAATACCCTGTCATTTACGACTGGTTAACACGCTGTTTGCCATTTCACAGCGGAAGTACTCCTAATAAAACAGTCACTACCACCTGCAGTGAAAAAAGTGCTCAGTTCTAGAAAGACAGAGATTTTGCCAGAAAAAGCCATCAGTGGGTTAGTTTATTTACACAGTGTGTTGCCTCCAGGCTTGTCGAGTATCACTGACTAGTCTAACAGGCCATTTTTACATACTGGTTTGCTTAGCACACCCTGGTCAAAAGGTACATTTACTGGTCGCATTCATGGGATGAAAAAGGTTTCACACTCATTTCACAAAATATGAAACCATTTAGAATCCACTACAACATGTTTGCTCATTTATGCAAATGTATTTTTAACAAACAAACTAATTAATTATTTTTGGTCTGACCTAAACAACAATCATCAAAATGTAGCAAAAATTTATCTACCTCTATATTTTCACATTCCTGAGTCACCCAAGCTAATCAGCAAAGTCAATCCTTTCAGTGAGTTTAACAAAAACTTTTTTATGAAAACCAACATGTTTGAATATCCACAAACCTGATTTGTGATGGGATAAATCAGTTTACGAGAAGTTTTAAAGTCAAGTGATCATTAAACTTATTGAAGAATCATCTAATGATGTGTTTTTACATTAACTGGTTTAATTAATCGACATATGTTTGTATTTTCTAAGAAAAAGGATCTTTTTAAATTCATTTTTTATTCTTACCAAAATATATTTTTTTCTTACCAAACAATATTAACATATTTGTTTTGTGTAGACAAATATATACAGTGTATATATATATGTGAATTGCAAATATTTTTATTGCAAAAATAAGACACACATGCACCATCTACATAATTATACTGACAGAAAGAAGAACAAAATGTGTGTAAAAACAAACCCAATAATCATGACAATAAAAAGGCAACGATTACTATTATATATATATATTGTATACATGTAATATATATATATATTTATACAGCAACGGGGATGTCATACAGTATAAAAGGTGGTCATGCCAAGCCAATCAGTAACACCCTACCCCATCCCTACCCCATGGATGGAACTTTGGCCTAATAACAACTTTGACACAATGACCTTATCCATTGTTACAATCAGGTGAGGTGTCAATTTCCCTTGCCCAATCCCCAATATGCAAACCAATCTTTCTTTAGGCTGGACAATAAGCCAAACTGAGGTATTGTGCAAGGAGCAATGCCAGGGACAGCAGCCACACACACACCAGCAGAGTAAGTGATGTATTATATGAGATGTTACTGAGCCACGGATGGGTTCATTGTCATTGATGTTATACAATGCAATCATCTTGTCGAGTTATCTGATCTCTGTCACATCTGATCTTCTGTAACATTATCATCGGTGGACTTATCACTCGCTAAGTGGATCTTGCAGGGACCAGAGAGCGGTATTCAGGTGTCATGTGTAGATAACAGCTGGTTTTAACTGTGGGAAAATGATGCAGGTGATGCAGGTAGATGTGTTTTCCTTAGCCACAAAGACATGTCCCGTCCTTCCCTTATCTATCCACCTTCACAGTGTCAAGTGAGGGTCAGACTGGAATTGAAGACATACCTATCTAAAAATTACCTTACCACCTTAAAAAGTTTGCTTATTAATATTATAGATGATCAGTCATGGATCCAGAACATTACTTGTCATTTTGGTGCATTGTTAGCGTCAACCATGACATTATATGTGCACCTTGCCATACCTTTAACAATCCACAATATTCCCACGTAACTTCAGAGGGATATGCTTCAAGTTCAAAACAACAAGACCTATGAAAAATATGTTTAAGGAATATTGGAAGTGCCACCCCTATATCTGCACCTCATCATTAATCATGTGGATCATGTATACCAAATCGGTGTTTCTTAATGACAGAACACAATTTAAAAAATACATGCTTGGTTGACTTTGTTGGGGTATTCTGGCACTTCATGCTAGGCAGTTGGGGCTCCTATTCATGTAAGTCAGTGGCAGCTGGAACATCCATTACACGCCTGATGTATACTCTGTATGTGCGACACGAATATCATTCAATGAAGACGTGCAGCAGTTGTTGTGCCTGTAGTAAGTATTATAAAAAACAGTGTGGGAAAGTGCTACCTGTGCTGGATCTACTCTGTTCACTCAACTGGAAGAGTTAAATAATAATTGTACATGTTGGAATTTGTATACCGTGTGAATCCACTTAAATGTGTATTAACAAAATAGTGTGAGAGCTGTAAAATAAATATATAAAGACATGTTTACAGTTATAATACACAGATATTATATATAAATATATATATATATATATATATATACACATACAGAATAAAATAATTCAGTTATCAGCTTATTTCTTATGAGCCGAGAGCCTTCAGAATTTTCATGTTTTACCTTTTAAAGGCAGGTAATTCCATAATAAGGCTGTGTGTCGGTTAAAACAGTGTTCACCATATTGTACATGACAGGCTCGAGAGGGAGGCTAACAGGCACTACAAACCAGCGAGAAACGACTCTGGAATCTACCACAACTCATACACTGTTGTGTTTACAGCCGCATAATTTATGGACACATTTTCACAGCTCGCCTGTTTTATTGGCACGTATGACCCCAAGCGGCAGTATGTCTCTCGGCAAACAAAACAAATATGTCAGGCAGTCAACCACAGCTATAAAGGTTGCACTAACAATGATCATTATGCCATCTTCACATAGTTCTCTGCTGTTAAAGGTACGACGGTGAACACCAAGAATTAATGGCGTGTATGCAGACAGGTGCTTGTTATTGGAGATTTATATTCTTGCATAATAATGAAAATGGTGAACTCAACAATGTTTGCAATTAATAAAAATGCCTCTCATGATATACAGTTAAGCAGGTAAAATATGTCATCAGCAGACGACAAAATCAGTGCAAACAAGTAAATTGCTTCTTCAACACAGTGTTGTTATGCAATTGTAGTATAGACAAAGTCCCTTGTTCGACATACCAAATAAGAATATTATTTGACACAACTGACAAAGAATACTTCCTCTACATCTATCTAGTTTTAGTAAAATTTAATCATTTCATAATTTGCATAATTAAAAACACATAATGATGTTACATGTACAACAAATGTATTTCATTGCTGCAGTTATTTATTCATTAATATATCATTTTCATTTTGAGGCAAGATCCTGACTTGGGATTTATTTCACACCATCATACCTTTATAAAGGTATGTCGTGTCCAAATAACCAGAAAGAATGTTTTCCAACCTGTCATTGTGCCATCCTTTAACTAATGACTTTGTTGACAATCACTGATTTGACACTATACATGAATCAATGACCTAACAACCGTTTACCTCGGCCATCACGACCTGCAATAAACAATTATTCACTGATGTTTACTTTTTAAACTAACTCCGTCTCTGACCCTGCATCGCCCCGCAGTGGCATGAACAGACGTCCTCTCTTTGTGACAGGTGTCACAACTGGCCTCTGTGGGGAGCCAGTTAAGAGACTGCATTGTACAAATCAATTTCACAGGCGACTTGCGACAAAAGTGCCACGAGTGACCCGAACCAGAGCGGGCCAAGTGACCCGAATTCGAGCGGGCCGCGGCTTTCATTCACTGCGGCTGTGTCACCTGGGAATGAAGACACATTCCCAGGACCCCGAGCAATCTCTCAACCTCTGTGTCTACAATACATCACCCTGATGAGAACACTGCCCCTCGCTACACCTTTCTCTGCACTACTGCCCAGACGCACCTGTTGGCTGTCGCCCCCATGTCCGTTCCATGATAGTCCACAGATGGTCAAGCATAAACCAAATCGTAGTAAACATTTGTCTCTTGGCGGTGTGTTGCCAACTGCGATGCTTTCAACCGACAATGTGGGGGTTAGCAGGAAATAACCAGGGCATCATGTTTTCGTTTGCTCTTTGAAAACCATACAAGGCTGGGGAGCTACTTAATGGAAACTGTCAAATGACTAAATATTAGTATCTGTTTATTCCAAGATTCAGGGCAATTTATGAATGTGTCGGTCATATACAGCAGGAAAACGGAATGATTTCATCCCAGTTGATTCTACTAAATGGCTATTACTATTATCCTCGATGTATGGGCCTATATGAACATTATAAAACCAGATCACTTGACAATAAAAAACAACCATAAATAACTGCAAAGAATGTCTAATGAGGTGTACATTTGTAACCCCAAAAACTAGAAAACAAAATAGGATTCAAATTAATTTGCTATTACAGGCAGGGGTCGATCTGGAAAAAGACATTCCTGTACTCTTCAGGCACATCAGATATAGAGCTATACGCCTTTTCAAAATTTGACGTGACCCAAATCAATTAAAATTTTCTTAATTAATATGTATGATAGCATAACCTGGTAAATGTGAACATTAATTTTTTTTTAATCATGTTATTCTTTAACTTGTTTTGAATTCTGTTCAGGACTGCATACGCAACATATTTATGGGTACAAAATATATAACCGTCAATACCAAAGTGCTCAGAAATGTTCAGGGTTTTTTCAAAATCTGTAACGATACCTTCTGGATAGGTGTGCCCCATTTTTTGTGGACTTGTCATGCTACTACAGTCTACTGCTCCAAGGATAGTGAGATTTTAACTGAGAAATACAATGAAATATTCAAAGAAACATGTTGATTAAACATTAAAAAACTCATTGATACACCAATGAACAGATGTATGGAATAGACTCACTCAGTCTGTCGTTAAAATTGCATCAGTGCAGTCTTTTAAGAGGAAATTAGATTATAATTGTGAGAAAATCACACGCCTCGTTTTCAATTTGGAGTCATCCATGGGGATTTTTTTTGTTGTTGTAATCATGGGAGTTTTTCCAAATCGTGTTCTGATTTCCGACAGATGATTACAAGTTGAATCAGCGGGAAAAATTTTGCCATGATGAATGTTCGTGGTAATTGTGCACCTTAATCGAATTGTTATTACAATTTGACGAGACATGGTAGCGACTTCGTTGACAATGACAATTATTATGCATATTTTTGCCCAGTACGACATGTTATTGAACTATTGCATACTTTTTGGTGGTTGTGAGCATTTAGGCAACTTTTCATATAAATGGTTACCGAACTGTTTTGAAATAACAACTTAAAACATTTTAACATTCACGGTTTTTATGACAAGCGACAATCCGTTGTATCTCGTTTTAACTCCCATTTCTTACATAACTGTTAATCATGTTATGTAATCCATATGTTATATTTCATATTTTAATATGTACTGGTTTTTGTTACATTAACTAAATATTATTATTCATTTCATTTAGATGAAAAAAACATTTCGGGATCAAAAAGAAATTTCAGTACATTACCGCCGGTTACTGCTGCCTGGCTGTTTCTCTGCATTTTAAATTTCCTTGGTGTATAGTTCATATAAAACTGACGTGACACCGCTATAACACAATTAACAAAGCTACAATAAACCAATAAACTAAATGTCAACAACTGTTTCCAGGCTACCGCAATGCTAACCTCAGTCAGCAATAATTGTGCATGTCGTCGGCTGCACTCGCACTCACGGAATCTCGCCATGTATCGTGACATACTTACAGGCCCTATTACATGTAAGACTAGAACATAGCATTGTCTTTTTTCCAAAGTTTATGACCCAAGGTGACAGGGATATTTGTAATGAATGTACTATTTGTGTGCCTTGGTGGCAGAGGCATGATTTATAATCAAGCTTTTAAAATGCTTATTTTTTGTTTATATTTTACTCCAATTGTAATATTTAGCAAACATACATGAATTTAAACATGTGCATATAGTGTACATGTATGGATGGATATTATTTTGTATAGATATGAATGGATTGCACTTTGTTTGACATGAGTTGAAAGTTGACGATGGGCGATAATATGGTGTTGGCGGCAACAAACACTGTTCACAGTGCTCAACTAAAGCTTACAAACAATGTCAATGACAGGCAAGGGGTAGGCAAGACACATGGGTATTGATTAGACTGTTCTATGTATCCAGTGATCAGTGTAAGATGTGATTTAAATAACTCCATCCAGGCCATTGTTCTGTTTGTTGTCTCCACAGCCATTGTCTGTGTTCGGGTGCAAATTGGAGCAAACCGGAGCGGTATTTGGGCCTCAAAATGCGCTAAGTATAAGACGCAATATTTTATAGCGTAAATATTTTTGGGATGATGTGGAATTATTTAAGTATCGCTTCTACGTTCAAATTTAGGCAGAAGTATAGTTAATAATGGTGAAATCGAGGTGGGTCCGGATTCTACTTAGGTGCCCCTCAATTTTCTCAGATTTCTCAGACACGTTTTTGTATGTCTTTTGGGCACATGCGACAAAAAAGAATGCAGCATTCCAGCAAAAAATGCGTCATTGACACGTTTCTGCGCTCCTAGGGAAATCCTCAATGGGTCAGCTGGTGGTACTCAGGATTGAGAATGACTTAAAAAGAGATGCCATGAATATCTTCAGCTAAAGTACACTACACAGGATGTTTTATAAGCAAATATTTTGTTCTTAAAAAACAACAACAGATAAAACTGCCTGAGCTGTGTATCTAAATGTGGTGGATGGGAGGGGTTTGTGTAAGTACATGTAGTTTACCACATACCATTGATGCAAATTGCAGCAGTCAAACCTTGTTAAATCTGGCAATGGAAAATTTGTAGTAGTTTAAAGGGTAATGTATAGGTCTAGGGTAAAGGTCTTTGATCAAAGCTAGGGTAGGATTAGGTCTACTGTCTAGGGACAAGGTTGCAGATTTTTATATTGGTGTCACTCAACAAAGTTGTAAAAACATCTTACTTTTGCCTTATCTTACTTGACCATACTGAGGCTGCGGTAACTGCTATTAATACTGTCAATATGCAGCCTTGGCCATAACTTTTTTTTGATGTGGAAAATGTATAGTGACAGAAACTGCACGCCCACACAATTGGCACAGAAGTGTCACAAAAGACCAATCCCACCTTCTTCTCATTCCAATAAAATCAACCTTGGGCTACAACATGGAAGTTGGATAATAATTGTAGCTGACTAGTTCAATTCACTAACAAGTTAAACATTTAAACAAGGCTGGCTGGCTGATTAGTTGGCTAGCTCATTGGCTGATACATTGGCTGGCTCATTGGTTGTCTAGCTGGCTGGTTGGTTCATTGGTTGATTGGCTCTTTAGCTGGCTCATTGGTTGGCTCACTGGCTAGCAGGTTTGTTGGCTTGCTTGGTGTCTGTCTGTCTGTCTGTCTGTCTGTCTGTCTGTCTGTCTGTCTGTCGGTCGGTCGGTCGGGCTGGCTTACTCTGTGAATACGATGGCTGCCAAGCAACTGCTGGGAGATACATTACATCTCTGTTGCTGCGATATTTTTGGACCCAAGAAGTAGAGGCCTAGAAGGATTTGTTTGCTGGAGAAAAGGGGGCCAACATATACTGCTGCAGTTGACAAGGGAGTCCACATGAGCACACATCCCCAAACAAATACAACTGGTTTTTCTTGCACTGAAACCAAACTGCTACGTTGATTCCTGCCACACCAACTGTCTAGAAATCAGTCACGCATGTTGATCTATGCTGATCTTTAGCGCCCGCTCGCTGGCCAAAACAGTAGCTGCCGCTGCCGGATCCATATCTCACCTCTGCAGCGCAGTCGTTGCACCAGTGGTGCGCATGTGTGCGTGTGACAGCTGCACACGACTTTCCCACGCCCGCGCGACATACTTGAATACCCCGGTGACTCCATGAAGCACCTTTCATTTCCATAAGAATACCCCATGTACTACCTTGCAATCGGTGGAGTGCGACTTTGTGACACATCCACTATGTCGCCCTGGCATACTCCGTGAGCAAGAGCGTGCCATGTTTCCTGCTGCACGGATTTCTGCATAAATCTGGATTATGAAACCCCCTCTTATCAAGACAGGGGCCTTTGATATGCGTGATCATGTCATACAAGCGCATTGTATGATATCAGATTTCAGTCTGTCTAAAACCCAAAATAATTTGGCTAACACAAACACCTGGAGTCAAATAATCCTCTGAATATAATGAATTCATAACATTAATCCAAAAGCAGCACAAAATACAAAAAAATCACACACACTGAATATTTTGCTCATTGTCCACCTTGGAAAAATAGACAAAATTTCACAAACTCAGTATTCACAGCCAAGTATTTCCTTAGTGTCCACCTTGGGAACATACTAAAATTTCACAAACTCAGTATTTAAAGACACCTATAATCCTCACTGGATTTGGCAGAGCAATTTTTCCTGAATGTTGTGTTGGTCTTATGACCACAGATCTGGTAATGTGCAGGAGATCCTTTATTAAATACAAAAATTACCATTATCCTCTCATGTTTTTTCAGCAAAGATTTTGTAATCATTACATTTTTAGTATTTTTTTATTTATACAACTGTTTTGAATGTTTTAATTTGTCACCTTATTTCCAATTAATTTTATTTCCTTGTTTTGGTTTGTGGCTTTATTTTCATGATGTTTCTTTTATAGTTTTATTTCCTAGATTCCTGCCTTATAAAGCTTGTGCGGGGTGTTTTGCCTTCACTAAAAATACTCTTACAAAGCAGTGCAATTTTCTAGAAATGAAATTATAAAATTCAATCAATTCAATCTTGTTCCTTGGGGAAAACACAAATTATTCAGTAAAAACTGATTTTCTTTAAAAGATGTTGGTGTTTTGACTGTAGATATTGTTTTACCCATTTGGTATATGTCTGTGGGGATTTGTCTGGTGGAGCTTTTGTCCCGTATCTTAGTCAAACTGACAGTTGCTTAGGCACACCTCCACATTAAGATCTTAAGGGTGGGCATCACTCGTACCAAAGACATCTAGATTCTTAATCAGACAGCTTCAAAAAACCACCCATTGTGTTTGCTTCTATCTCCACTAAGATTCATTATGGAGCTTTCATCTGTCCAGCCATATGAAATGTTGTTGTATTAATGCAACACCAGCCTTGGATAGTGTTTGCTATTTGACTAATAACAGGGACATAGGTAATACAGACTCATTTATAAGGTTATCTTCAGCTTTGTCTGCCTGTTGATGTGGACACTTAAGCTGCTGTCAGCAGAACTGTAATTGAGAGGCCAGGCCACACAACAGGATGTCTCAGTCTTCAGATCTCACAAAGATTTCTGACTAATTGTCATCACAGATGATCATAGTCAGGCTCTATACCTTGATGGCATGCTCACTGCTTTGGCTAAATGACATTTGGAACAAAGAGTTGCACCAATTAGCATGTTACACAACATGACAAACACAGGTATATCATTCTGTCCCCTGGTGACTGAACTGTATGGCTCCAGAGCCTCTGCATCTATTGCATTTTAAATGTTATTTGTTTTAAAGCAATTTTCTTTCTTCATATGACCAGTTTTAAACACCTTCTAATTAGTAGCATGTTCTTATTATATTTAGCTGCTATTTTATATTATATAAGTTATTACCTTGATGAAAATGGCAGTTTATTACTTGTATTATTATTTAAACTTCTTGTAAGAAATTTATATAGCTTCTGAACAGATTTAAATTCTGAATACCCAGAAAATGGTGATATGAAAACAGGAACTACAAACTGTTATCATTAGTTTCTAAAGAAGATCTGATCATTGAGGAATGAAGTGTATCCTGTGTTCAGAATCTTTCTAAGATATCCTAAGGTACAGTAAGCTATATGGTCCTATATAAATAACAATTAGTATATAGTATTATTACACAGTAATTGTTAATAAACTGTTGTAATGTCAGTTAGGAATGATCTGAAGATACTGGTTATGATAGTTATTGCCTGTTTCATCCCAACTAATGAAATAACAAAATTGTGTAACCAAACAAATGTTTGAAGACAGCAATAGTCTATTCAGCTAAACCGACTCTAAATATTTGATTTCTGACAAAAAATATGGAATGGGGGTGACATGTGAATACCTTATAAACACAACCAATAAAAATTAAATTTCACATAGAAAATATAAAGATGGCATTACATCAAGGTGACAAACAAGCAGAGAAATGCAAGGCCAAAAAGTACAACGAAAAAAAAAAATCATAATAAACAGTTACAAACATATTTATGCCATAAATTTGATCTTTGTTTTCTTTATAGTATTTGGTGACCTTTCAAGCAGACACTATGCAATTAGTAGTCTCCAGCTATGTATAGTAACATCATAAATATGTTTACATCATACATATGTCCTCAAACTCAAAGCAGCCCAGCAAAAATCAAAACCCCAACACGCAATGCAGGCAGCCACAGTCAAATGTCCTCATGTCTTGTTAGGTTCCAATACGTTCGCCTCGACCTGTCATCTTTTATCTTCGTGTTGGCGTCGTCCAATCATAATGCATCTTAAGTCAACGCGGCTTTATTCTCACCGCAGCAGACGTCAATTACAGCAATTGTCAGCGGCAAGTCATGTACCACCAGTGGGGGATTTATTAGTCGTTTGAACAACAAACAAAAGGTACTCATGCGGAACAAGATCCATATTTTCCCACACTCTCGTATTTGCGAGTTAGCGGCGGCACTCGCTTCCATGGATTACTGGATTAAATGTGCAGAAGCGGTGCAAATTTTGACTGCAAATTAACAGCAGCCATCATATGGTGAGTGTTGTTTTATGTAGGTGTTTCTGTGAGAAAGTGAATGAAAAGTCTACAGAATTATTCATGCAGTGTTCACTTGTTTGGCTCAGCACATATCGTCTAGAAATTAACTATGTGTTTATCTGACACAACTGTACAGCGAGACCTGTTAAGTAAGACTGACCATCTGTGGACCTGGTCAAAAAGTTTGATTTATTTTGAGGTGATTTTAGTTCACAATCTGTGATTTCAATATTTTATGACAGCAAAACATTGCCATATTGCTTAGGCAGTCTTAAAACCAGGGGGCGTTTGCTGCATCGGTTATATATGTACAGTGCTACCAATGGTTTTTAAAGTGTTGGATGGATAAGTTCAATCTTTTCCAATTCTTTTGATTTTTATGTTATGAAGTCTGTAACCTATTTCAAATACTATGTGGTTATGTTGTGTTATTGATGCCTCCAATATTTCCAGCCAACATCTAGAACCTTGTCATATGATTATGCTCAAGAAATTGTCACATATTTAAAAGTTTATAAACATACATTATTTTATTACCAAATAATAAGCATAACTTATAATATTATATGTGCTATCATTCTATGTAAAAAATATCCAAAGATGTTTGGCCAACTTGTGGGAAAGTTTCAGTTGAGAAGTAATTATCTAATTCAAACATTAATTTCACAGGTTCTCATTTTATGTAGTTTAACCTCGGCATAATCAATGCACGTTTTCTGGCACAGTTTTCAACGGATGTGAAACAAGTCGAGACATGTCAACGTCTTTTGTATGTTTCATAGAATGTTCATATCTACTTAATTGGAAGCCAGTCATTCAGCAATCTTGTCTGCGAGGTGTTTTTTCACCAAGCTGAATTGTTACAGGAAAATCAAATAGGTGCACCATAACAATGTAGGTGGACAATACACCTGCATTTCTTTATCGAAAAGTAGTCCACAGCTGATCATTGCTGCAGTGTTTGATAACCACGACGGCTGTTGCATTGTCCATGAAGCATGAAAAGATTCAATAGCACAAAACGGTTAATCATTTGTTGGTCTATGACTTCCCCATTATCCATCAGGTGGCCATCATGTCAGGTAAGGAATACCTGCGACATACAACGGTAGCCACATGCCAGGTTCTTAGCAATGCCATTGCCATGTCGGGAATCATGTACTGAGTTTAACAGTTAACCACCAATTTTCTCAGCGAGTCGATGGTAAATGCAGTTATCATTACTGCAGATAGTTCATGGTGTTGCCACATGGAGGCTGTATATTCTGTTGGTTTTTTTTCTTCAAATTTATCATGACAGCATAAAAAATGCTAAGGGGAAGACCCATTCTAAACATAAAAAGTATGGTCTAAAAAAGTGATTGGTGCTAAGAAGTCATGGACACCTGTAATTATAACCCATTGTTCTCTCTTGTTCAAGTAACAGATCTGAAGTAGACACCCGAGTAAAATCTGATATGGTTAACAAAAATATATGTTTATACCCACCATGTTCTATGCAGCAGTGACACTGGCAGATCTGACATTGTAGACATTCAATTACAAATCCAATTACATGTATTATTATTAATTACTACTTGCAAACCTTCCTCTATGAAATCAATAAAACATGCGATCTTTGCAACGGTCTTATAGAGTACAGACAATACACCTATGGTACACATAGAGGGGAGTGCATTTCTATGCCATGGCCGAATGCACAAACACACTGAAGCAACTGAACTGGTAATTTAAGGTCTCTAGTCAAGTGGATGTGACAATATTTATTTCAATTTGCCTCAGCAATGACACTGATTACAGAGTGCAGATAGCCCTGAGCAAGGAACCCCATCTATATGTATGTAAGAAGTGTGGCCGGAGTCACAGATCACACAACCGGGCGATACCCGAGGACAATACAAAGACAACAATGGTCTCAGCAGCCGCTGTCATCTAGTAGCACAGTGGCACAGTACTGATTACTGTACATGGTCAGTGAAAAGCAACTGGCAATTGAAAAGGAGCATGGAGGAAGATGTCCATCCATGCGAGAAGGACTGCATTGATCAGTGAATGAACCACCTTGTGTGGTGGATCTTTTGAGGGTGAAATCAGCGTAACCGAACCTGGAGACATGGTATGGGCAACAGTGTCTTGTCAAAGCACCACTGAGGCATCCACCATTGTCATGCCAACAGGAAGAGTAGGACTTAAACTGGAAGTACTTTGTCCTGGACAGTTGGAAGATGCTCAGAAGCACAAACTTGATTGTCTCATAGTCTTCAATGTTCCTGGAATATGGTTCCATGCTTTTTATCTAGATGCACATAAAATGGCAAATTACTGTCACATGTTGCAAATTTTCTCATAGGTCAGCTGTCTATATCTACAAGATCATGTTTTTACTACTGTACTTGATTGTCTTCTGCTGATTGGGAACAGTGGAGGGAAAGAACAGCAAGATCAGAACAACAATACAGGAACTACCTCACCCTGTCCAAGAGAACAACGAGGAAAAACAGAACAGATTATCTGTTATTTTAACTATGGTGTTTTAACTTTCATATGAGGAAACACATCTTTAATGAAAATGGAATACTGCAATGGTTTCATATTGGTTTCATAGAATGACTCGCAGACGGAAAGGAATCTATGTTGTCAGACATGCCAGAGAAGTTGAGATGGTGGTGCTATGAACAAGTCTGCCAGACTTTGAAGTATAAAGCAACATGAAAAATGAAACTGAAAACAACACAGATCAGTTTGCTAATAAGTAACCAAGAAAATATATAACTGTCATTGGAAAACTAAAATATGTATTTAAATAGAACATACCTGACCCACTGAATACATGATAATTATAATATGTATGTTACATTGCGAACCATGGATACCATGATACGCTGCTTGCATTTTTGGCCAGCACTTGCACAAGAAGGAGAATAGTGCAAGCCAACCAGTTCAAAGGCTAAGTTCAAAAAGTAATCAGATATAGACTCGGTCATGATTATGATGAAATTGTCAAGCTGGTGGTCCCACAAAATAGTCATCACATTGAGCTGTTTGTGTACAGAGTGACATGTAGGGGCAGATCTTTGGGATCTGCGCCTTTATGCCACCACAATACAGCCAGATCTGATACATTGACGGCATGTAATGCTGAGATACCCCCATCAAGACAAAGGTTTTGATGGATTGCTATCAGAATCACCACCACGGCAACAACAAACAAACCATATGGTGTCACGTGGCCGCCAAGATTTCTGCAGTGTATCGCAGTGGCATACTGCACCCCAGTGGTTCAACCTAACAACAAATCGGCCACCCCTCACTGCCCACACAGCTGGCGCTTTCCCACGGTCCACCCTGCACCCCGATGACACGCTCCAGCGCACACTTGCACACACGCTTCCTACATATTCAGCTGACAAAAGGGATTTAGACACGTGTGAGCGCAGCCTTCTCTTCTAATGATACTGTGTTTATGTGCTTTTTTCACAATCTTTCAAAGTGCTTCGGAGATTGTGAAAAGCCAAACAAAAAACGTGGCATCATTGCCAGGTAAATACCGTATCATTGTGGAGCATGAAACAAGCTGTAAAAAGAGATTTCCGTTTACAATGAGCAAGTGCCTTTAGTTTGTGTTAAGTCGAGCTGATATGCATGTTGTCTTTGCATATGTTCACATTGTTTTCTATTTCACAATTTATGGAGAATCAAAGAAACAATAGACATTTGTAAATTTTAATACAAGGCTATTTCAAGCTTTGTTAACAGGATAATCTTCAGGAAAACAGCACCTGTAATAAAAATCTGATCAGCAATTGTAAAATGGAAACAACAAATATGTACAATCTGATTATAAAAATGATCAGCAATAGCAGAAATGTAGAAGCATGTTAAAAGTACTTCTGATAGAGATTCCTCTGACTTCTAATATACTTTCTACCATCTGTCTGCACCTTAAATACAATATTTGCACCCCTGCAGCGTCCAATGACAATGGTGCAGATGAGGTCATTTACCCTAATTTACAAATGTCATTCAATTACATGACATCGCACAGTGGCGCTTGCATATAATTTAACCACATTTCACCACTAGACTCGTAATGTTATTTACAGATGGTAATGTAAATAGTGATACGCCCTCGACCATCATATACGTGACAAGGAGTGGCATCTGGGGTGAAAAACAGTGACAAACTTGTGAGGTAATCATTGGCATGCGAGGTTCACACACACAATAATACAGAAGGTATAATCATTTACATAGCAATGCAAAATAACAGGACCAAGTTACTGGTGGGAAATCTTCAACTAAGGGGAGGGTCACGACACTCTAGGCAAACTTCACTTTCATGGCATTGCCAAGTAAAGTGACATCAGATTCTACTGTTCTTGATGTTCTGCACCCGAGAGCATGAGTCATCAAGTGGTGTTTGTGTGGGAAAAAGTACACATCTGCCATCCATGTACAATCAAGTGTATGGGTGCATGTTTGCATGTGAACAAGTCTGAGAGTTTGTACATGTTTGTGTTTCAAGAGTGCGTGTGTGTGTGTGTGTGTGCATGTGCTTACATGCGTGTGCATGTATTTGCATGCATGTATGTATGGCAATGTGTGTGCACATGCATGCAAGCATACATGCGTGCATACACACGTGTGCATGTGTGCATGCCTGTATGCATGCTTGTCTAAGAATGTGTTTATTGGAGCCTTAAGTGTGTATATGTGTGTGTGTGTGTGTGCGTGCGTGCGTGCTTGCATGCGTGCGTGCGTGCACACATGCACACTCACACACACAAGCATGCAAAGAACTCTCTAAACTTTCATACAAGCATGAACATAGTTCCTGTCTTAATATTACATTTAGAGTTCATTTAGCATCTAGACTGTGCTGTCTTGTCTTTCAGGAAACAACAGTTACTTCTGTGAGCCCCAGTTACCCAGCTGACACCCTGTACCAGACACCACCCTTGCTATCCTCAGTTCTCTCTGCACTAGGCAAATGTTTGAAGTGGCTTTTTCTTACATTACAAGCATGTTCAAGTAACTATTGTGTCAGTCTACAAACATTCTTCGCAGGCATTAATTAATCAAAGGTTGGAGGTCGGTCAGTAAAAAGCTACTGCCATTCACCAGAAGAAGTGGAGTCAGCTAGGGACCGTGTGAAAATGAAATAAATATATTAAAAGGAAGCAGTTTGGTGGGAATAACATGTGATGAAAATGTAATAATCAAATTCTTTATTTGAAAATGACCCCTTGATAATGACGAAGAGGAAATGTGAAAATAGCATTGCATACCATGTGAAAATAAATAAACTAAAAGGAAACAAGTTTAGATTAATAACAAATCTGAAGAATAAATAGTAGTATATAGAGCTGGATCACTGTTGTTGTCAGTTTACTAAATTCTGACAAAATCCAGTCAATTGTTATTTAATAGAACTTTGTTCTGATTATTTTACCAAAATTTAATAATAAATGTGTACAAACAAGCAAGCATGTTGTCGTGGTTCAGTTGTGGTAGAATGGTTCCACTTTTAGCAAAATTAGTCTAAAATGAGCCAAGCGGAAGAATCAAATCGAGGAAGAACGTCTAATTACGAGTCATAGGTGCTTAGTATATATTTTTTTTTCACACTTAGTTGAACTGTTCAGTTTGTATGACTTTGGAAGACCACAAACATGGCATTTGCATGTGGCATTTGTTATTGAATTAGGGTTCTGGCCCCTTAATCTGCACACAGGTGACTGACTAGTTTAAAATGGGCATTGTCACGGTTAAAAAAAACTGTGACATAAAATTAGTCATGAGGTACACAGAGTTATGGCACCGCTGTGCATGTTCAGTTTTGTCACTGGCTTCAATAACTAATACAACTTGCCACAATGGTGACACTTCATCATCGCGTCACTGTTTGCATGTGGTGTATTTGTGCCTGGTCCAGTCCTTCAAATCAGTATCTTCCCATGGCCTCTATGACATTACGTTATTGTGTGGCCGAGTGGATATTTCAACTGCACACTGCCAGACGGGCTTGAGGATAATCAGACGGATAAACATACGGGAAATGACACACAGCTGAAAATACATGTGTGGGAAAGTAAATGCATCAGGACACATCACAAGTCAGGTATTTGTAATCAGTGGTCGCTACGGCGGCGACACGCTGTATAGAGACGCATTCTGTTTGTTAACCAAATCAACTTCACGCTTGATATCAAATGAACAGATCGGGCAACAATTCCTGCATTTGTAAATCGCCACCCCGATTGTACGGGTGGTTCCGTGTATGTAATTAGATGAACGGTTAAGTTTGTTTCACCTCACCTTTCTGATGCCAATCTGCAATGAGCATTGTTTGACGCCATGAGTATAATTGGTTCTGGTTGAATGGTTTTGTGACCATGATACTATTCTCCTGTGGAAGCAACCCCAGTGTGAGTGTAGTACTGTGGATGCATAAAATAAGCCAATATTGCACAATAAAAATAACAATAACGAACTTCTAAAGCACCTAAATACTTGAGAACTCCAGCCCCACAAGCTGGAATTGTTAAGCATGTGTAACTGGTCGGTCGGTCGGTCGGTCGGTCCGTCCGTCCGTCCGTCCGTCATTGATTGACCCTGACAGCATGGAAGCTGGAGGACAAGGTGACATAAAAACCTTGTAAAGGATCAGAGTAAATATATTAGGAAGTCATCAATTGCAATCTGATGATCCTGGATACAAATAAGACATGATGCTCAAATCTTATTGACAGTTTTCACACACTCTGCTAATATTACATCCACCTGGGCTGGGTGAAATCAGGGACACAGCCCTGTGAGACAATCACCCCACACGCATCAATAAAACTATCAAGTGGGATCTCGTGTATAAAACATACAAGAAATACCTGTAATTACGCTGGTCTACATTGTCTGCTAGTATGTGCGGCCACGCGTGACAAGTGTCTTGGTGAAATACAACCAGATGGTGATCAGTGGATGTGCCCGTGTCACACTGATGAACCGGAATTCACCTGGTGTAAAGTTGCAGCCGGCTGGGGCTGTCTTGTAACTCACCTAGTGTTCCTGCCAGTTTCCCACGCTCAAAAACTATATTCTCTCTCCATCGATGGCATAGGGCAGGACAACTGATACCATAAGGGGATGATGACATTGTTTATGCCATGTGAACGAGGAAACAGAACGTAGCACCAAATAAAAAGTTGGTTCCCATTTTAGACAACTCATATTCTTAATGGCTATGAAAAGAAATGTACACTGTACATAAACAAAATGTGTTTAAATGTACATCCATGCATGCATACATATTATTGTATAATACAGACATATAGACAGACAGACAGACAGACAGAGACAGACAGACAGACAGACAGACAGACAGACAGACAGACAGACACAGACAGACAGACAGACAGACAGACAGACAGGGACAGACTTACCAAACCAATTTATTCATATTCTATACAACATCGGCACCATCACTTCTGGAGTTTCAAATAAAAGTACTGACAATTCTGTTTACTTTTTCTGCAGAATGGACCCACTATACCATGCAGAAGTAGACCCGTGAATCGACAGTCTCAGCTGCCTTTTAATGTGGATTTATTCTGCTAGTGTGGATTATTTTAGCCATTCATCTGCCAGTGTCTCTGACTGTATCCAGCCAAAGGTGAGTAAATTATGAAATACTTTTGAGTTGTTTATCCAAGGTTGTCAGTGAGTCAACATTTCAACTGTACAATATGGCATAATGCAATCAAAACTGCATGGGTGGAGGGTTGAATGAATGGGGTAAAATATAATAATAATATATAATTATATTTTTTAATATTACAATTATTACTTACACAATTTTTTTTTTAAATTCTATAAATTCAATGAGGTTGTTTGTTCCATTGCCTGGAATCAGGCAGGGGTGGTAATTATTAGCAGGACATTCACTGAATCAGTATCCCATCCCAATTTGGGGTCAGGAGTGTGGGAACCATCCAACTTCAAAGATTTTTGTGGATAGTAACGCCTGCCCCGACAATAAGTATCAATCTCTGTTGTTTACAAAGTGTTTTGTTTACAATTTGAACATTTCGCTGGCACAACATTAAAATTGCAATGTTTTACACAATTTGGCGGACAGTATTCTTTCAACAAATTTATTCTAGTATTAAAAACAATATTAAAAATATGGAACAGACTGTGTCAGTTATATATTAACCTTCATAAGTTTTCATTATTATATTAGTGCTATCTGTAATTTCCAGGTAATCAATTACCAAGGTAAATAAAAATTGACCAAAAATTTCACAAATGGAGGCTTCAGTCATTCCTCCTACAGACAGACATGCTTTTCTTTTAAGTGGGACATACCTGGGCCATTGTGATGATAAATATGGACATTAATATGCAATTGACAGACCGCCGCACCCGGTAACTCGCTAGCGTGGGTGCGATCACAAACACATTAGCAACTGCAGACACGTGAACTGCAGACACGGTATATGGTCATTGCACAGATTCAATTGATTCTTGCCTGTGACAAACACACATTGCTTGTTTGTTCTCCTGAGCCGCTGCCAGGGTTGTCTGTTTGAGTGTCGCTGATATGACAAACTCTCGTATTTGCGCACAATTATCGCAGTTCATGAAGACGTGTATAAACATTGCGAGAACAGCCCCGGACAATTGGTCTGGTCAACAGGTCGCACCCTTGCATGACCAACTCATTATGCACACACTCACATAGTTATTTATACATTGGTTTGTTAAAACTGTGGTCAGTCGCCCGCAGGCCATATCCCACAAATGCAAAATACGAAATGCAAGGTTCATAAAGAAGGCAAGGCTGGGAACACTATCCGTTATTTATGAATGCTTGCGGCTTGGGCGGTTAGACAAAGTATGTCTAGACCACCAATCAGTGAGCGTGTGAACAGAACTGATATCACAACCTCCACTGTTGCTATTTTGAAGTTTCACAACAGATTCATCTCTGCGGTAAGTGTGCCTGCCTAAGGTGTTATTGCCATTGCTATCTATCATATGTGAAACAACAACTAGACCTGGGGCCGGTTTCATGAAGTGTACTTAAAGTTACGCAATTACTTAGCGTCAAGTGTTTTGGGTAACTCCTGTTTGCTCATATTAAAAAAATTGCATAATTTACTAAGACAATCATCTTAGCGTTAAGAACATTCTTAGCCGTTTCATGAAACCGGGCCCAGATCTATTTGGTATGTTTTTTTTGTCTGGAGATGCTGATCAGGCAGAGTTATTGGGAAATCCATTTTTTTTTATGCTAGGCACACACCAGCCGATTTTCGGCACACACCAACCGACTACTCGGCGTAAAAACCGTCGGCAGTCGGTTGGTGTGTGCCCGACGGTCGGCCTTATAGCGCCAACTAACGCCGATTCGAATGTTGAATCGGCGGTCGGCGTTAATCGGCAATCGGCGTTAGATAAGGAGGTATCCGGTGACATGTCGGCGCATATCCGATGATGAGTCAGCTGGTGTGTGCAGGTTTTTTGTCATAACACAACGGTCGGCGGTAACTTGGCCAATAAGAAATCATAGCGCGATCATGTGATAGTTCACGATACAAGTCAAGGTTAAGCCCGACGTCTTTTTTGAGTTTTCAAACCATTTCGCCACATTTTCGGGCCACCTGCTTTCATTTTTTAATTTCATATTTTACTGACCTGGCGCGTAACCAACGTTTCAGAAGGTGACAGATTATTTGTTATCCTATTTCCATTGACCATCATAATTTTTTTCACTTGTTCTTAAAACAGGCGCCACAAATAAACCTAATTTCCACCTGACTTTGTAAGTTTGTTTCACGCTTCCGACAGGAATCGCCATTTTGTTTTGTGAAAAACGCTACCTCTGGTGGCGCCTCTACCGGGCGCATATATATTAAGCCTTAACAATCCACAAAGCGGCGCTAGCGGTGGAAAACGTTTTTGAGGAATTTGTTGGGTGCGACTGATTACACTTCAACATAACTGTTAACTGAAACGGCTAAATATAACGTTCTGCGTACTGTTATAAAACATAGCTCGACGCTATGCGTTTCTTTGTTGGAGGATATGCTAAATGCTCAAGCCATATCGTCGTGAAGGCTGACGGCGAAGCTCCGACTTACTATGTAACAAGTTTTGTTTTTCTGATAGCCGTTTTGGCCTAATTTTTACAAATGTTTCATGTGTTTATTGTAGGTGTATCGAAACACATTGTTAACTCCGTAGTAAACAAGCGTATTTATAGTGGATTTTTTCCACAAGGATCAAGCCGAGCACTGACGGTCGGCGCGAGTCAGTTGGTGTGTGCTGGCTGGTGTGTGCGGGCAGAAGTCGGCGCTAGTCGGCGGAACTAATTGGCGTTTAGCACCGACTGCTTTTTGCACCGACTGGCAATGCAAGTTGACATTAGTCGGTTGGTGTGTGCCTAGCATTAGTTCAATAGCAACATATTTAATTATCTCATAAATGTCACATAGTATTGTAAAATCTTATGAATATCATGTGATGAGGAAAAGTTAGTCCAGATTGCTAAATTAAGTCTGGAATAACTTTCTGATTAGTCTGCACTTACAGTCGGTTTTGTCTGTACAAACAGCCATATTAATCTGGAAGAATGTCTATGTTATTCTTTCATCACTCATACTTCAGCCATGTCTGTCCTACAACTGGGCTAGTACCTTGGCTGCCATTCTTCACTTGTTCAAGGTCTTCTCCTTCATCTTTGTTGTCTATCCCTCATGTACTCTGTCTTCCCTCTCTTCTTGTCTCTGTCATGTAGTTAATAGAGAATGTCCTTCTCTCAGTTCCTCTTAATCTGTCCACATCTGGGACATATTGTATAAGTGAAATATCTAGGTATCTAAGACATGTAAAATATCATTAAGTAATTTGTTTAGTATGGTTATTGATAATTAGTACATCATTATTTTCTTTCAAAGTTGTATGTTACTATAAATATATCATGAAAGTGCATGTTGGTAATGATAATAAAATCAAACAATATGTCTTGATCAAATACATCATATCTTCAATCACTTACAATGTCCTTAGCTTACAAACCTTACAAATACGGGAGTGGTGACAATTCAGTTAACTGATTAGTTCGGAATGAGCAATTGCATGTGGCAGAATATCTATGATGTACACGGAGCTTCTAATTAATACAGTCTAGACACCTTTTTCTGTTATCCTGCCCTGTATTTAATAAAATAATCAAAGTGCACAATCTCTTTGAGGTAAACTTATGAGAAGATAATGATGGTATGCAACCCGCAGAAAGAACACAATAATCAACTTCTCAAATGAAATATCACAAGACTTCAAAAGGCCACCGCTCGGCACCGCACATACACTGAGAATTGCTGGTGTATATTTTATATTTCTGACACAATGCAAGTTATTCGTGTGTGACACACGACATGAAACTTGAGCCGGTAACTGGTCAATTCTGAGAAAAAGTTCCAACTCACAAGACTGAAAAGGCACTCGATAACAATGTTGTTAAAATGGATGTATCCATTAACTAAAGGGTCATATCACCAAAAATTGGGCTTCTCTATCTCCACAAGGTGGTAATTGTACATGTCTGGTAGTGTTTTTATATAGTCTAAGAGGAAATTTTAGTAGCTGGCATGCATGCTGACAGTTTGATGTCGCCATCTACTGGGCACAAACATTGATAAGAAACAGGTGAAAAGTACCATAATAAATAAAAAAACACTAATTATTAGTGTGACTATTTAAGTAATCTAAAGTAGAAGAAAAAACCCGAAGGTTCATATTAAATTGCAAATATGACATAATTCATAAGTTGTACTGTGGATGGATGTATTTTTATAGTCCTCATCATCATCATCGTCGTTTAGAGGCGGTGTTTCCAGGCTCTGCTGGGTTCGCCTTTCTTCCAATTGCCCTCTTCCGCTTGACACGGTTCCGTGCATCCCGTGGGTCGATACCCATCAGATTCAAGTCTGCAGATACAGAGTTCTGCCAGGTCTTCCTTGGTCTGCCGACCCCTGTCCCCTCTACCACTAACTTTGTACAGCCCTTCACCCAGTCCACGTCGTCCTTTTGCTCTACATGCCCATACCACCTCAGCTTGCTTCTTCTGGTCACATCCCCAATCGCCTCCACTCCTACTCTTCTTCTAAGCTCTGCACTGGGCTGTCTGTCACTGAGTGATGCGCCACACATCCATCTCACCATCCACCCATTTCCATCTTCGTGTCATGATCTGTCCTCATGGCCCATGTCTCAGTGTATTAAATATTCGTATGAGCCTGTGTATTGTTTGTTATCTATATCATATTATATGGTGGTACTCTATGTGTTGATTGTACCATGTGCTGAACAGCTTATTACATGTACTTAATAGTTTCATGAAACAAGAAAAACACGTATGAATATTCCTTGTTACCGGCTGAAATAAAAAATAACGAAAATGTTCACTATGTGTACATAGTAATAAATCAATAATCCTATAAACTATGAAAACCAGATAACCCACCAAAAAGTCAACTATCGGGTACTTGAATTAACAATTGCTACGAGGTCCATTTTTTGCCATTCCTAGTTTTTCATTTGATCCCCAGGTGGCACTACAGTGCAGTCCAGTTACCACAAGAATGACAGAGACATGACATTACTTGAGCAGTCAATATGGTTCGTGTCATTCTGTTTCATGCATGTCGTCCTGCCATTACACCCTGAATGGAGGCTGTACCGCAGCTGTCAGACTAATGCATCAATTTATTCATCCGTGTCCGTGAACCGGCGATAATTATAGACTTTGCTGTCGTGGCCTGCCCACCTTCCTATATGCATCCTCTGCGTTTCACCGCTAACCAGACTTGTGGTAATTCATCAGTTGACGCTGTACGAACATGTGCAGGAAAAATGTGTGTAAGTCAATGTTTATGGCCACACCTTCCTTTGTTATTCTCGCTGTTTCTCCCTTCGTTCATGTACAACTCTCCTGCCCGCAGGCGTCTCGACATGTCGCTGCATTATATCTGGCGCGCTTGAGGCATCTAAAATATGACGCTGACGAATATTTGTTTGATAAATATAATTTAGTAGGTTGATAGTTTGGGCGGGTATGAGTCAAAGATGTTAATCATGTGTGCGGTAGTCGTGTACCAACATCTTGTTGGTCACCTTTGCCGCTTAGGTGACATTATACATCATAATTTTCTCTACACCGCGACTGTGTCACTAACCTGGAAACATACAAAAACTCACAAGACAAAAATGGGCGAGGCCACAAAATATTTTAAAACACAGAAAGTTATGTATTCTTGCTTCAATATGTAGTAGAAATTTGGGGGCAAAAACATAAGTGCAATGGAAAACAACACTTCTTATGTTTTTGCCCACAAGTTTCTTCTCTAGATGCAATAGAAAACAACACTTAGAATTTGTATTATGGCTGCAATCTGGAGTATCAATTTGGGGATACAAGCATATGTGTGATGGATAGGCTGATGAAATGTCATTCGTGGCTTCCAGACCAATATATCTGTCCCAATGACAGCATCTTTCATGAGACAGAATTCATAAGATTCAGATATAGACCTTACACAATGTTGCATTATTCCTTGAAAGTCTGCGAGTGTCACAAGACATTTGTGTCGCTTTGACATGACACTGCATTACAAGGTTGTATTGTATGCTTTGAGGTGATGAATGACTGCTTGGACTGCATCAGACAGTCATTGAACTCAGCCATTCACCACTCCCCCACTCTCTTAATCCTGCACAACATTCTACTGCATCAGTCGATGAGAACAAGCATCACGAGAACAAGCATCGCAGAGGAAACCTGTCAACGCCATAGGCATCCATCATTATTAGCATTCGTCGAAATATAATACACATCCAATGAAGTTAATTAGCAATGCATGTGAATGCAATTTGTATGTCCATCTCATAAATAAAGGCTGAATGGACCGGTTGCTGAGGCGTGAATGAATTGATGGCTAGTTCGCATGTGGCTTAAGAAAATATGAAAGTATTCATAAGAGAGTTGCACAACGGGCATGGTTACGTAAATGGATTGATTGTACATGAAATAGATTAAGTCATGTTTCATGGCAGATAATTGAAGTAGAACTGCATGATTTTAAACTTGGATGT
This sequence comes from Paraescarpia echinospica, assembly GCA_020002185.1. NCBI lineage: Eukaryota > Metazoa > Annelida > Polychaeta > Sabellida > Siboglinidae > Paraescarpia > Paraescarpia echinospica. The sequence continues at coordinate 26,167,551 of CM034538.1, read as the reverse complement.
CGTGAACATCTGTTTGATCAAACTGGGTGGTCAGTGTTATGTTCCAGCTGAATAATTAACACCTGTTAGTGTTAAGACACAAAATGTGTGAAATCATGATTCCTTAGTCTTACAGCAAGGTTCTAAGAGTTAACATGTATTTTCTAAAAGAAATTAACTTTGTATTCAACACTGCAAGCTGGAGAGGATTTTATATAAATGATTGTATGTACCTTAATTTATTCATTATTTCATTCATTTATTTGTTGAATATAAATAAATGAATAAAAATTATGTAACTGCACACACCTTAATTACCACATCGTGTCAAAGCCCCCCCCCAAAAAGTGACTGCAATACTGGACAACAAATTAAAGTATTTTCAAATACAAAAATTACACTTGATTACCGAGGTTAAGATTTATTTTTACAAACCTGAATATCCTAAATGATGTCAGCTGATGTCAGTTAGCAAGGGCAATTAGTTTATTAGCTGCTTCCAGGTGAATGCACCCAAGATATGACCTTCAACCTCTCACCTCTTATTACTATAGAGTATCCTGATAAAGCTAATTCACCCAAGGACTACAGCTCACACATTTAATTTTTAATAACATAAAAATGACATAATATATTTTTTTATAAAAAAATGTTAATATATTTTTTTATGTATTTAAATGTTTTTTAGAAAAGTAATTACTGAGCCAATAAACAAAGACTGAACAAATGAACCTAAGCAGATAGCTGGATAACTAATTGACAATCTTTACTACTAGTATGGTCACTATCTGTTCTGGGGCATATCTCCAAATAGTGCATAAAATGTAATAAATTCTGGCATTTTAAAATCAACATTCAACCTAAGGTAAGCATTTGTATCAGACTAACCTGCAAAAGACCATTGGATTGGTTCAGCTTGGAAGTTTCCCTTACACAAAATGCCTTACAAATGCACCAGCCTTTCAGCACATGACCATTGCACCTGAAATGTCTATCATTTGCTAGAGATTCAAGAGAAACCAGAGAGCAGGTAGCAGCAGATAACTGCTGTCAGAAAGTTGATGACTCAATTATCAGTGCCAGTAAAAACAGACATCATATTTCAGCACAGTCTATCACGATAACAACCTAGGCAATATGAAGAACAAAGAATATGCTACATCCTCCATGTACAAAGAGTATTTGACAGGAGAAAGGTGGCCTAGGATAATAACTTGGTGGTTTTCTGAGAAACAACATGTTCACTGGGGTCCCAGTGTGTGGATAAAGACATTCAGTGTGACTGACAACGGCAGGAAATGGCTTGGTTTAGATGGAGCCTGACAGCATTAAAAAGAATACTATTCACTCCAAAATGCATGCATATATTTGACAGAAGCCTATAATTTTGCATTCATGAGCATTTATTACTCTACACAACAAACAGAGCTAGATGTTGTCATAATGTGTGTGCATATGTCCCATTGTAAGCGTCTGCACACCAACTGTTCTGTGGGATGGAAATGTATGAAACTATGTCCTTAATTCTTTTGTTGTTTCTCCTTTCCCTATGAAATAGTGGAAGATACAACATGCAAGAGAAGCGAGAAACAACTCACAGTCCCAACTTATAATCTAAAAGTAAAACGAATGATTGAATAATTTACAATTGTTGTCCCTGGTTGAGAATGTAAAGTCACAGTGAAGGTTATTTTTAGATGAGTTATTACCTTCACTCATGTGGTGGGCATGCATGTGACATTTGCTGCCTCTATCAATACTGAAAAAAGCTCCACCTTTACCCGGGAAATATACAAAATATTGAAAACTTAAGTGATTAGACAGTAAAGCAACCTTGCAAATTCCATCATGCAATGATTCCAGCTAGAGGATAATGGAACATGAAAGTTAGTTATACATCACCAACATCACAAGGCCCCTGTCAACCCGAGCCATTCTCAGTCCCCTTCTTCCATCTCTCTGTGATCTATCTACTGTCGTCTGTATCTAAGATACACTACCCAGCCATATACCCTCTCTAAGGAGTTGAATGTCTTATTTCATGGTCTAGACACTCCATGTTCTCAGAATAGCACTTCTTCTATGATCTCCTCTTTGTGATGTCCTGATGCTCTTAGTCTACATTCCCGCAATGTTACAGAGGCTGTTGGAAGGTTGCCATATATTACCTCATTGAGTTTCAAACTTATATTGTGAAGTTCCATGTAGCATCCTTCCAATCTGACATCACTGAGAAAATTAATTGAGACGAGCAGAGTAGAGGGGCAAAAAATGGATGGTCTGTGAATTAAAAACAGGTTCACACCATAATGTTAATGGCCACGAGCATCATGGATCATCTCGATTGATGATTGGATTACATGTACTTGTGTGAGAGTACTCAAGTCTGTGCCCATACATACATTGATTTTTATTTTTTTAGTAGTCCCTACCTGTGCACAGAGCCCTGTGAATTGCCATGAGAAGCCTGAGCCAGACGTATTGCCAGGTATCCAAGGTGATAGACAAACAAATCTGTGCAGTGTATCATTTTTCCGAGGCAGGTGGGAATCGCCAGCCATTATTCATAATTGTGATTTTTGCCATGAATGAATACTTTCACATCCGGCAAGTGTGGGCAAGGTTGCATGTAAGAGAGAGGTAAGTCCTTGACATCCCATCCATATTCTCGATTTGGAAATAATGAAGGAAGTAATATTATTATTACATATGCCATTAAGAGGTTGCCACCATCACAGACCCTTCAATGTAATACTGATGGAGTTGTTTATTGCTGTACATTATCAGCACATGGTCAAGGTTGTATTGTCCTAGATGTAGTACACCACAGAACAGCTCTATTGAGTATTATTTTTAAAAAAAATTGTATTTTGTATCTGATTTACAGGGTGTATGATGAAGGTGAAGTTTTGTCTGCACTGTTGTCTTAGCACTGAGGTCTGTGTGAGAAAGTAACTCTGATGTCTACGTTGTAAAAAGCATCGGACACTTCTAGGTTTACAATGCAGTAATGATGCACCATTCATACTAAAACAATCCAATATAAGTTGCACCGAGTGGCATTAGGTTTCAGCGGATGTTATTTCCACCTGGATAGCATGGCAGCTGCTTCATGATAACATAAATGAATTAGTGGACAGCCAACAGAAAGGTACTCGCATCACGGCTCTCATCAGCTGGTCATTTCAACAAAACAACTAATAACTACACATAAACAAGATGTAAACAGGATGACAGAGGAACTGTAATTCACTGTTCTACTGCAAAGCACACAGTTTTAAATGATAACAGACTTCACAGAGAAACAGAAACCTGTAATAGTTACACTTGAGCAGAAATTATGAGAGTGGTCTTTACTCTTTAGTTTTGTTTTGAATGTATTCCTTTACTAGAGCATATTCAAACACTACTAAACATCCATGCTATCAGGCTGAGGGTCAACAACATTTGAAAATATTTATATACAAATGAAACATTTGGAAAACGTTTAAAAAATGTTTCCTTCCAATACCCGTTCTTAAAATACACAGGTTTAAATGCAAATGAAATGTTTGGAAAACGTTTAAAAAAAATTTCATTCCAATACACATTCTTAAAATACACAGGTCTATGTACAGTATTGATGTGGGATATTCGCCAAGTGTGATGATGTTCAGTAGAGCACCGACCATGCCTCTGGCAACCATCCTGGCTAGGCCAACACAAACACATCAACAAGACCTGTTGTAATTATTCACTGCTTGATGTGGCCAGAGCAAGTACCAGGTACACACTACCTAATGAGAGCTCTTAGCTTTATTGCTTAGTAATGGTGATCAAGCCCTCTCTGCTACCTGCAGTTCTGCCTGCATCTGTTGTACAACGTTTGAGTAAATTGCAAAACTGTCACTTTGTCGCAAATTCTCCTCCTTCTAGCCAAGGAAAATCATATCTATTTTACAGAACTAGGTTTTACCTGCAATTTTATGATGGGATAATCTCCAAAAACTGGTAAAACATGTTTTTACCACAGTAAAAAAGTTACCACCTAGCTTCAAACCTGACTAAGACAAACCTGACATTGCAGAAACAACTCAAGTCCTTTAAAAGTATCGCATTTGCAGCCAGAACAAAAGCAGACCTTTAAATATTCAAGAATGAATAGCTCCTGACCAATCAGCCACAAAGGCTGCCTGCGTAAATCACTGCAGAGGTAACAAAATAATCCAGTAGTGTGTAAAATAACTGTGTATGTTGCTGTCCTCATTGTCTATAAAGTCTGGGGAGTGGCTTGCAGGGATTCAAGGATGGCACTGATCCTCATTTTTTTTTTATTCTCGTTTTGCTTTACACAGCTATTCCATTTCACCTATCTCTCGTTTCTGACTCCTTCCAAACCATACCAACTCTCTCTTCAAATGGTCCTCCCGTCTCAGTTGCAGTCTTCTTCTTGTTCTCCCTCTAAGTACTGCGAATGTACCACTCTTCGTTAACCATTTGCCTTCCACGTGTCCAGCCTGCTTCAAGTGGTGCATTCCTTCAACCAACTCCTCGCCAGCTATTCTCACACAGTATATGTCACTATTAAAATATGTCATATAAACAGACAGTCTACACTCTTGCATAAAATGTCTGCATGGTTGGAGCCAGGCAGCCTGAGTCAGCCACTTCAGCAAACAAACAGAGAGCTATTGAGGGATGGAAAAGGGTAGAAACATAAGCAAAAGTGCAGAGCCCTTCCTTTCCTACATCTACGATGAACATTGTTATGAAATCAGAGATTTATTGGACCTAGTGCCTAATGGCCCATCTATCCAAGCTTGCAGCTAGAGTAACAGCACCTGAGATATCCCACCTGCCTGGCACCCATCTCTTGCCCAATCCCACATGGCCCTTGAGTTTATTCAACATGTCTGGCCCACTCTGAATCCACCATGGGCTCAGCAACACTCCTGTTGCAACATCAAAGGCATCTTAATAGTTCACTGCTGGTGGTGAGACACCATTTAACACCCACTCCTCATCAATTTACTGATAAGAAATAATTACAGACAAGGAGTTTTGATAATGATGCTCTGTGTTGTTGTATAATAATCCTGCCGGTGGTGTATTCCATGTCTGTCTTGTAAGGCAGACTCCATTGACCATTCCTTTGTGTGGCTTACATACCAACTTGATGTGATCTCCTAACATGACTATACAATCACCTCACAAAGTTGTGAATCCCGTATCGTGATTTATGATGTGTCTATATGTAGGAATGCATAATTGCATTTGTTGTGACAACTAAACCCAATACATCAGTTGACATAATTTATGGTTGTCAATGTAATTACATATTGCTAATATTAGCACTGATGCTAATAACAGGTACAGTTACTGTAGCCTGTAAATCAAACTCCATTCTACAAAAACTGCTGCAACTTATGACTGGAGAAAATATACAAAACCCAGAGAAAAATATTGCTGAAACAGCAGTAAAAAGTTGTTTTATTTGGTTGCCCTGCTTACATTGCCAACAGACATTGTATGTAATGCATGTATCAGTATGCCCGAAAGATATATTGACAAAAAATGACTTAAATCATTGCTTCCACAGGATAATCACTGTAATGTATCCACTACAGCATGAAGTAAAACAGCTATTGATACAGGCAGATAGCATGAGTCTTTGTGGGATTCTATCAGTATATTTAATCTCACTGGTAAACAATGACCTCTCCAGATTGACTTTGATCTTTGAATGGCTTAAGCTGGGCAAGTACCTATAAATTAAATGTTGAGACCGCTGCTAGATAATCATTATGCCAACTTCTGCAAACAATGTTAAGCTTGTGGAATCTTTTGTGCAAATACATCAGTTGTTCTGTTCATGGGATAACTGGTCCATTATCATGGCTATCAAATAGTGAGTGGGCCTGTCAACAGACAGTTATGTGATTGAGGAAGGATGATTTCTGTGATGTATGATAATGGCTACAGTACTTCGGATGAACTAAAGCTGTATTTTTACTTGTGACCTCAAAAGTTTGTATAAAATATAAAGAATTATCAATAACAATTTTACAACTTATTTCTGGGGTGAATTGTTTATGCATCAGTGAAGTTCACTCTTAGATTTCCTTCATTTTATCATACTCAAGTTATTTTATGTTGCCACCATACTTGGGACTGTCTTCATGTTACTTACACTACTTTATTCTGCACCCGCAAGAAATGAAACCTCCATGTTACTACCTTCCTTCTATTTGGCCAATAATATAATACATCAACAAGATGACAAAGAACTCTAATTCATAAAATTTAATGCAAAACTATACATTATGTAGCAAACAGGGCAACTTTTTTTTTAGTTGTGTCATGCCACTGAATAATCTAGTGAAAAATTCACAGATAACCATGAAAGGACAATAATTACTCATAAAAAGCCCACACTTGGACATTTCTGTTGGCATATCACATATTACATCACAGGCTGCTGTCAAATTGTTATACATGAACGTAAACAGGCATGTGGTAACCTAGCAAGCTGAAAAGTGAACAATGTTAAAGTGTCTCGACTAAAAAAACTGAATCGCTACAGAACATGCACTAGCAGCAAGTTGTCATAGAAACCATGAAAACAGCATTAATGTTTAACGTGCCAATCGATTTCATAGCCCAGTGTAGAGAGCTCGTGAATGGATAGAGCCTGAGAATAAGATGGTTTTAAGGAGGGATAACGCTGTAATCTGCGCAAACCCTTTATGAAGTTTGCGGTGTGTGCATCTAGACATAGACATCTTCAACAACCGACTCCAGATAACAGTTTACTGTGAGTACAGTATCGTTGCAGTTTACCAGATATCTATCTGCTAGCTGTGTCAAAATGCTTGTATTGCACTTGTCCTTGTGAAATATTGTCTCTAAACTTTAAAGAGTGTCTACTGGACAGTGTTAGGTATTAAAGTACAGTTTGATTGTTTTCATTGTAAAATGACATCATATGTTATAAATTATAAATGAACAGCAAGATCGCTGTTCATAAATTGTGGTTTGCTAAAACAAATTTGGGTGGTCATGATGTTACACTATATATATTATACTATGAGAGTTTAACTATTTATAATGAAAATATGTTTTAACTTAATTATATCTTACCCAGTCAATCACTGAGGACACATGACAGTGATATCAACGAAATAGCCATTTTGGGAAATTCCACATTTCATCATTTACTGCTGTGGAAATATCCATAGGCACTGGGTATAGTGGATAATTAATATTTTGTTATTCATTACAATGGTTTTACATGTAAAACCAATATTCCAAATGATGGTGGAATAAAATATAGATTAAAAACCGACTTAAATAAATCAATTATTACTTAAAACTGTCAATTAACTAAATAATACATGTAAAGGAGCTGGACGATTCACAATTTAGCAAATGAAAATGGAATCATCGCACTTTGAGTTGTGATCTTCTCAGTGATATGTAGCACTCTACGTAGTGCACAGTCTCAAAACAAGAAACATTTCCGGGCATTACATTCTAGCAAAGGTGTGTCCCAGTATTTACGATCGCAGCTGATTTACTGTTCCCGGAGATGGGTTGAACCCGAAAGTGTTCCCTTGCAGCTAGTTCCAAGTAATTTTCCCACGATACTGCGTCCTCAAAGCAGGGCCTTGTAGACATTTCGATAAGACAATTCTAGCCCCAGGCAATACTTCACTGTCAGGTATTTCGCATAGCTTTGAGCAGTAGCACCTATTAAGGGGTCATTTAACCAGACAACCCTAAATTATGTAACACTTGTATCAGATGCTCCTACATTCTGTGATGTACCCATTCTTTTACAGAAGCTATGTTTATGGGGTTCAAAATGTACACATAATAAGTCACAATAAATAAGTGTTCCCCTATATCAAATGCTGTCACTGGATAAACATTATATGTATAATATGTATACAAACTGATTATTTAGGTTTTAAAATAATTATACTTATGTATTAATGTAACCACTAATAATACCACCCACCATAGTAATGCACCGTATTTATAAATGTTATATAATTTTTTGTGACATCCCCTTACCATGAAGTAGTTAGTCAAAGGTTTGATTTATTTGATTTAAGGCAGGGTATAATTGTAGAAAACATAATCATGTAAATGTTGAAAAGGAATTCTTGAAATCAACATCATTAATCAACCAATCAAAAGAAAAGGTTGTTTTAACTGCAACTCAGTGGTTGTTCAGCTGGAGACAGGAGTGGTAACTAAAATAGACTCCATATGTTGACAATGGCACTGGTCGGGTACAGCACTATGGACTTTCAATATAAATGTATGTATTATATTACTTGTGTAATCTGATGCGTTTGATTTATGTCTTCTTTTTTTCCTTTCCCCATGAGATCAGTTCACGAGGTCAATTCACTCTCTGATGTAACTATTGGTGTAATGTTACCTACCAAGTACAACAAACTTTAAAACAGTCATAAATAAACAGACTCCAGATTCTTAACAAACAGAAGTATTGCCACTACAACATTGTTTGTTTCCAACTCTAGAACATTAGCAGGGGCACAGGAATGCACAAGCCTGAGAAGTGGTGATATCTCTAGTGAGAAATGCCTTTCCCACGACCAAAGGCTATAAAAAACGGCTGATAATGAAAATGAGGTGGAGGGTCTTTATAAACATGATTGTTTATGCTTCAGTGCCTTTTGACTCAAGTGGCTGTAATCCGGAAAGAGAAGTTAAGATAGCTATAAACCAATCAATTATACCTACAAGATTAATTCAGAATAGGCAGCTTAAATTACATATATATATCTATAGGCAGTGCTCTTTGTGTGTGACTGTGTGTGTGTGTGCATGTGCTCATGAGTGTGCGTGTGTGTGTGGCGCCGTGTGCGTGTGCGTGTGCATGTGCGTCATTATATCACTCAATAAAATTTATCGCATCAATCACAAAATGCTTACTCTAGTCTGTTTATGAATTGTATATAGTTCACAAGCCTTAAAGGGAATAAAAACATCTATGGCTTGAATTCATGTTATATTACATCCTGCTATCTATTTCCACATCCACCAAGCCAAAAAAATAAAAAAATTCAATGAATTAGAAATTCCACATTTTATGGTGTACATCCGGACATTTTCGAATATGCATATTTTTGGCGCGCTTTTCGGGATGCCGAGATGTGACGTCACTTATGACTCAAACTCGCATCTGGCCGACCCTTTCCATGCATTCAGAGCATGTTTACAAGTATAGCTTTTGGGTCGAAACGAGCGTCAGAATGAGTTATTGTGCAATATTCCGACGTAATACAAACACCAGTCATCATAGAGGAACAAGCAGTTATCTTACGGTTCCACATGAATCAAATTTTATTCAAAACAACGAATGCGAATGGGCCTACAAGTCGACTAGGTTTCGCCGAGCTTGGGCTCGTTTTCAGAATAATTATATCGAATGCAACCAACGGGAGATAATCCACACCAATAAACAGACATAGCAAACATATATTGTATCCAGCTACATAAAGTAACGTGTATAATCTCATAATATCACTAGAATATCGATATATGAAGGAGTTGTACAATTTATCATAACAACTTAAATCAGTCAGGCAGTTTCCGTTGGTCCCGCTAGCTCAGTGGGTAGGCGCGTTGGTTACTTGTCATTTATTTTACAATCGGGCGACGCCGGTTCAATCCTGACAGCATGCAAACCTTTGATTTTCTTTACACTTTTTTGTTTGTTTTCACGAAGTAATATAAACAAAATCATTTTATATTATAACATTATTTTGTTTATATTACTTTGTGAAAACAAACAAAAAAGTGTAAAGAAAATCTATACTATACTATAATGCACTGTTTGTAAATAATTTTTATTTTTGTAGTAACTATTTATTCGCCACAAAAATGAAAATATGGTCATTATATAACAATGTTTCTAAATTTTATTTATCGAAACAAATATAATGTAATGGATATATAATTTATTAATTTAATATTGTACGGTAATAAATTGTAATTATATATATGAAAACAGATTGAGATCTGTCTGGATAAATACAATTTAGAAACATTGTTATATATAATGAGCATATTTTCATTTTTGTGGCGAATAAATAATTAATAAAAAAAATAAAAAAATATTTATAAACAGTGCATTATAGTATAAAATGATTTTGTTTATATTACTTCGTGAAAACAAACAAGTGTAAAGAAAATCAAAGGTTTGCATGCTGTCAGGATTGAACCGGCGTCGCCCGATTGTAAAATAAATGACAAGTAACCAACGCCCCTACCCACTGAGCTAGCGGGACCAACGGAAACTGTCTGACTGATTTAAGTTGTTATGATAAATTGTACAACTCCTTCATATATCGATATTCTAGTGATATTATGAGATTATACACGTTACTTTATGTAGCTGGATACAATATATGTTTGCTATGTATGTTTATTGGTATAGATTATCTCCCGTTGATTGCATTCGATATAATTATTCTGAAAACGAGCCCAAGCTCGGCGAAACCTAGTTGACTTGTAGGCCCATTCGCATTCGTTATTTTGAATAAAATTCGATTCATGTGGAACCGTAAGATAAATGTTCCTCTATGATGACTAGTGTTTGTATTACGTCGGAATATTGCACAATAACTCGTTCTGACACTCGTTTCGACCCAAAAGCTATCCTTGTAAACATGCTCTGAATGCATGGAAAGGGTCGGCCTGATGCGAGTGTGTGTCATATGTGACGTCACGATACCACGTGATCGCCTAGCTCATTAAAATTTTATTTTCCGCAGGAATCGCTTCACAGACGGGCTTAAAACCGAATTTATGCTACAAATGTATTTTTCTGTATTTGTTTAATGTTGTCAAATGTTACATACAATGTTAAACTTTGTGTACACATGGAAAAGGATTTTAGCTAATGCCTTATTTTTATTTCCTTTAAGCCAAATAAAATAATACCTGTGTTTTGTGTAACCCGACCGTGCAAAGTATTTCCGTGCGACCCTATGCATTTTTTCAAGAACAAATGAAAAATATTTGTTATGATGCCGACCCTTGACCAAAAAAACTTTTCTTTTAACATATTATATTCCGATAAAAACGATATTATTACGACGATAATTCAACATAATAAAAAATACAGATAATCATTACAAAAGTCCTGAAAAGTAACAAGAATTGACCTTTTGGAACAGAAATTCCGCGATCATACAAAATGGATGGAATTCCACGTAATCGACATTTTGACACGGGATTTGCATTTTCAAATGGAAACTGTAAACGCTAAAAGTGTAGAATTACCAACACCATAAATGGTACTGACTTTATTGACGATATTTTGAAATAAACATGATTACTATGCAACAGTATTCGTTTATTTTGGTGGATGTATGATGCAGGATTTTAAAAGCGCTCAAGGCAAATCATTGTGAAGTGTCTTGGCGCCCCTTCTACCTCATGTCAACTGACATAAACAGGGACCTGGGCAGAAGGCGCTAACATAAACCGTTTCGTGATCGTTGTCTGATTGTCCGCTATGCACATTGAAGACATGTTGTTAATTAAATTTACTTGTCACATCGTTAGAACATGCATAAGTGTACAGATTCCGGTTTCAAACACAAAACTCAAAGGAATAACAACAGCCTAGGTTACATTGGCTCGAAGTGATATAGTCTGGGTTTCGTAGTTCTAATGGCATCACATATGGTGCTAGCTAAAATGGTTGAACAAAAATAATTAGTGACACTGAGCTTGCATAGTTCATGACCTGTGGGATTGATTTCTTTAATATATTGTCAATTTTGGCTGTGACATTACTTCAATTGCCTATAGTACTAGTAGATAGGCTTGATTTCATTTCAGTGTTTATAAATGATGCACATTAAAGCTTCTAATGTGATTTTATTTTAAAAGGCTTGACCCTTTAAATGTACAATTCCTTATTCTGTAACTCACATTGATGAGAGACCATTTAAATGTGCAATGTGTTACAGCTTGTTTTGCTCCTATTAAAGTACACAGTGGGTTGTATGGTATAATTAGAAGCCATAGTTTCTCTAGATATTTCATGTTCAATTAATAAAACAAATGTATTTTTAGCATGACGACAATGTTTTCTTTATCACATTAAGATACATATATATTTTATTTAGGCCTTATAACTTGCAAATGTACAGACAAATCTGTGAAAATTAGCTACCTATTTATAATTCCAACTTAAAATAACAACCAACAGTTTTATGAACATCTGACACTATTTGACACAAGTGCTGACACAAACTGTGTGTGTTTCTGAATGACACAACCTGTCATTTGGGTAAAAAATTGCCATTCAAATGGTGACAAAGAACTTCCTTTTGCCTCTCCTGAAGGCCTTCTTTTGCACATCGCCCCTGTTCATTTTCACCCCCACAATAGACAGGAAAGCCGCAAAATGTTCACACGGAGATAAAGCATAGAAAACATGCATCGCAACCAAGGTTAGAATGAGTGTCACACGACAGCCCCATAATGTGATTATCTTGGAGATAGAAACATCATCTTCCTGTTGGATATCCTGTACTGAAGGTGTTCCGGTCACTTCACATGAATTGATCTAGGGGGCCCATACCACCCTTTCTTCCTCTTCATTAATTTTGTCTACCAATCCAGGCAGCTGTATCCATTAACTAGAACTAGTCTGGAGCACATCTTCATGATTATTTAGACATTATGGATACACCGCAGAATGCTAGTCATTATAATTCAGTGTTCAGGTTTCACGAACATTATATGATTTCATTGGCTTGATTCACTTTAACTTATTTTTTGCTTAGCCATTTGGCTCAGTTGTAGTTTTTTCTTACCCATCTTATATGTTCCCAGCCAAATTTCTAAGTATAAAATTATTAAGTCTGATTCAAAGGCCATAAAAATTTGAAATAGTAATTTGTTTATAGTTATAATTAATAACTATGAAAGTGGTAATAAGTAATGTTAGCTACTTATATATGAACAGAATGATAACACGCTTTAATAATCAGAAAGTCTTTCATCTGACTGACATGCAACAGATGTTGGTTTTTATCAACATAACAGCAAGAATACCTATTTGTGGGAGCACACCAACCCATGGGAACATGCACAAGCTCTTGTGCTTCATCAATTCTCAAACTTGAAAGGTCCTGAAACTGTCCAGGACCTTCTAAATATGACACCTCTGATAGGCATTTTCACAGCATACATTAAGAGCACTCTCATCAGGTCTAACCACACAAATTAATGTGGTTAGGTCATTCCAGGGGCATGGCAGTCTGGGAAATTTTGTTCAGCTCCCATTGTCCCATTTATATAGTTGTTTGTACAAACAGGTGCCTGACTATGGAAAGTGATTATTCTATATGACTTAATTATCTACAATGAATGCTTGGCTGAATACTTCCCAGAGGAGTCGTAACAAGGTGCAAATGATTATCTGAGAACTTAAGTTTATTAATGTAGTAATTGCAAATAAAAAGTGTTTGGCAACAATTCTTTTCTTGTAAAGTTCTAAAACATGGTGAACCACTTTTATATCAGTGTCAATAGTAGTCAATACAAGATGTTTAGAACATTATCAGTGACACTAAAAATATATTCACCTTGGATTTGACCAAGGAAGAGAACAGCATTTAGCTGGGAATATGGTGGCGCCAGCTAGTGAACTGACAATGTATTAAATCATTTAGTTTAAGATGTATTGAAAGCTTTTTAACGACCAAAGTTTTATTTTTTATAATGCAGATATATGGACTGATATTTGAAATCCAGCAAAACCCAAAAAGACAATCCACTTCGGGTAGTATCATTAGTTCGCACAATCCAGAAAACATAATGCAAGTCGTATTGGTTCAAACCACTACCAATCCCCACCTATACATCATATGGGACTAGCAATTTTAAAATCCAAAATAACTTGAAACCAAAACCACAGCCAGTACCCACCAGATTCAACTGATGGTTGCCTATTCATTACCCACCACACTACCCAGTTCTGACATCTACAGTAGCGTCAATGTGCATTAATGTGCCACTGTATTATCCATTCATTTTCCCCACGATATGTGGTGATGACGAATCTGCCATCCACCCACATGTACTGACTTACATTTTTGTGAATTTTGTGAACTTATCCAACCACCCCTTTCAGTATCAATGGTCTTTCATTCTTGGCGTATTTACCTTAATCTATGCATACCTTCAGTCACCAACAACATATATGTGTGCAGTAATTATTAATTTATGAAACATCAATGAAATATCTTCATCTAATTAGAACATCCCTGCTGTTGTTATTATAATTAAATTCCATTCATACACAACAGTCCACAAATAACTCAGATGAGGACATTCACCTTTATTGATTTATTTCACAATGATAACTGCAACAATTCAATATTCCTATTTCAAATAACCTTTCCATGTCAAAGCTAGACTCTATAATTGCCATATTACAAGCCCAGATGAATAAATCCATTGATAATTGATGATGACATGAAGGATTATCCCTTGATAAACCACTGCTTCAAAGTTTGTTCAGCATATTAATTGTTTAACACTTGAGATAATAGCTTGCAATTAGGAGTTCTGTACAAATGAGGCAGGCACAACTGTATCAAGGCCTCTTTCCTTCTCTGTCAATCATGACATGATCACTGTCACAGTGATGATCTGAGCTGCACTGCACCGGTTATGATTAGAAATATAGACATTGTAGTCATCAGGTCATCAACCCAGTTATTGACCAATCAAGTCCCCATAGAAAACAATGCCTCCCAAAATATCTCCTGCAGCCTGAATTGAGCAAAAGGCCTACTTCTGTGGGAGTGTTCTCTGTGCATGTTACAACTGCTGTGTATGTTGCAATATTGCAGTGTCATATTCTAAATGATTAAAGTACAGACATGTAATGCGAAATAAATGTGATGTCACTTAATACGTAGCAACACCAGATACATTAGTGTTAGTCTACCTTAATCTGGCCAACCGTTCAACCACCGATAAATACTGTAACTGAAATGTTAATTGTCTTGATATTTTATTTAGTCCAAAAGGTAAATAATGAATATATCTTCATATGGAAAATTTGCAATCTAACCACTTAGTTATAGGACACTATTAAAAAAACCTACAAATCTAGATTACACTAAAAGTTGCTAGATGCCATAACAAAACATACTTGTCAAAATGTCTAAGACATTTACATTACCACTTAGACTTGAGAGTTAGTTATGCAACATTAGATGCTAACAAATTATTATCACTGTCTGGGTATGAAATTATGCCCGGCTAAAAGCAATACTTCCTGGAACGGGAAATAAGTTCTTTAGCTGCTGAATTGCATCATATTTGAGTAATAATGTCTTGGCATCGACAAACAGAATTGCTATGCAACAGGAAAAGGATCAATCAAAAATATTACCGGGTAATATTAACGATTTGAGAATATATCATCAATAAAACATTAAACTGTTCACACTGACAATTGTGTACCTGACTAGTCTGAATGTTATTGTGACAGCACAGTAATTAGCCAACCCGTAATACATTAGCCATTTAATTGCAGCCATTGCCTCTTGAGAGAGAGAGACATTTTGTTACAGCAAGATATATTTTTTATAGTACTGAATTATACAATGAATAACTATTGCACTAGATGGAAACTGGGTGGGTTTGAAGCATTGAAGACATAACTGGAGCATTTTGGACTACACGTGTGGATAATGACATATTCCATCCTCGCAAACCAGGGGGCATAGCATAGATCACCTTGTTAAAATGTGGATAAGGATTTATTGCAGGGATGGTCTTACTGCCTTTCTTAATTTTGTTGTTTTGGTATTAACTGCCTATTATTACTTCCCTTTGGCTTTGTTGGTCGGACAGGCAATGATTGGCACTTCTATATAGGAACAAACACAATAAATTGGATAAAGTACAACCGAGTAAAGTACAACTGATTCAGCAACCTTCCGTGTTTTGCATGGAATAAACGCCAGGGTTTGTGTAATCAACTACCACCTCTAGCATGCAAGGATGATATGTTCAGCCATATTGACATTGGCACCTTCACCAACATTGCACTGCACTGCGCTATGGTAGTGGGACTAGTTTTTTTTGCAAACATCGTTGTATTTCAAGTTTTGCAGGAGCAGTATTTACGCAAGTCTGAGAAATGTCAATAAAATGCACATAATAAATGTTATTTACACAAATGTATCTGAATAGTGTGCCAATCTAGCAGCTTTTATAATTATATATCTACATGTCACATAATTTCTTTAACAAATCAATGAGAATCTTGATGCAGGCATTACTCACACAGCACTACATAAATCACTAGATGTTAAAGTACACTGAATTACACTAGAAGGCCTACAGTGTATTCCCTAATATTTTGAGTAGCAGGTTTTAACAACTGAGTAGCCAGCTACTGAATCTGGACGGTGTGGGTGAATGTGGCGGCAAAGCCGCCATAGGCACGACAACACTAGGGAGGTCCGGAATTTTTTATAAAATGATGCTATTTGGTGACTTCTGGTGCATTCTAATCATTTAATTTCATTCAGTAGACAAAAATAATAGATAAAACATACATTAAAATCACATATAATTTTTACATATTCCTCCACCACAAATTTGATCATCTACTCTACCACATTTTATACAACCATCACTAAGGTACAGATATTTGTAAAACACTTACTGTTGTTTATTCCAGTGTTACTGAATTGATGACCTCTATTCTTTGTGAAATTTGAAAGTAAAAATCATGAAAACAATGAACAACAACAAAACCTATTGAGCAACCATTGTTCTCAAGAACGCAAATAATTTTAAAGACAATAGGAAAATTGTCTGAAACATCCATACAATAGGGAAATTGTCTGAAACATCCAGAAATCTTGTCAGCAGTAGAAATATTGAACATCGATCCAGCTCACACTTTGTGTTTTTTTTATATATCGGTGAGAAATTTCTAAGTCCAGCCCTGAAAAAAATATACAGAACTTCCCCAGCATATTGCGTTTTCTTTCTTTAATAAGATCATTCCCCTTCCTTTAATTTTCCAATGAATATGTTTACTTGTAATACCTTTCGGTTGTGTGCATGGCTTTTTGCCCCACATATCTACAAGTGATTTTTGCGTTTTACGTTTCATCCTTACTAGCGGACACACAGGGTGCACGCTCTGGCGGATATTTTATGCCTCGGTAAACACAGGGTGCGCGCTCTGGCGGATAATTGTACATCTAGCGGATTTGTGTGGAATTAGCAGTAGGTAGCACAGTGCACTAAATATCGAATAAATTAAGGAATTCCCTTGTCAATTAATGTGGACTTATTTTTTAGGGTGCGTCAACTGAATTTGTGTGCGCCAGATGTCAAATTGAGCCATTCTTTCACCTCAAAAACGTGAGAAGATAATTATATGGGGTTGTTTCAGTAGCCGGTGGTCTGATTAGCTGTAGTTGGCGATCCCGCCGGCTGCCGGGGCTTCGGGAACACACTGGGCCTATAGGCTATACAAACATCATCATAATCATCCTCTCTATTCAAAATTGTTCTTAAAATACATGGGACTGCTGCCACCTGGTGGATAACTTCATTATCAAATCAGGAGCCAAGGCCAAGCAGTTCTATTTCCTTCCTTAGCTTAGCCTTAGACTTAGCCTTACTTTACACAGGTCTAACTAACCGCCCGGCTACGGCTAAGCCTAAGACTAAGCCTTGATTCAGTGCAACTGAAACAATGCCATGGCCCAGCGCTACCGAAAAAAATTAACATGTATTGGCTGTTATTTAAGTTGGTGCTCTATTTGCTTAGTAAAGACAAATGCCGTTATTGTTAATGACTTAAATCTTAATTAAAAAAAGTCTTCATTAAAATTGTCTTAAAACTTAAATTCTTAATCATAAATGATAATCATAATGTAAACACGCATCGTTACTCGCTTACTTAAAACCGACAGGACCTCAACTGAGGGCAACGCATTTGGAACGTTTAGTTTGGGAACAAGTTACATAAGCAATAATCAAGTGTAACACTAACATCGCACACAAACACGGAGGAGGGTCAAAATGTGCAGTGAACATCGAACACAACGTGTGTCTCAACGAATACAACAGAATACAACGGATTGTAGCTAGACACTGAAAATAGAACGCACCGTCTTCGTATTCGGAGATGCATTTGCAGAAATTCCCATTTTATTTTCGTTTCACTACGATAACTTACCTTGTTAGCACGTTTCTTTGGGAGTTTGTCTTTCTACGACTTGAGTGCGTAAGCTACTGCGTGTAATTTCTTACATTTCTTGAAAAACACAGCAGACGACATTTCGGGTGGCGGCGATGTGTACACTTGTAAATGT
This sequence comes from Paraescarpia echinospica, assembly GCA_020002185.1. NCBI lineage: Eukaryota > Metazoa > Annelida > Polychaeta > Sabellida > Siboglinidae > Paraescarpia > Paraescarpia echinospica. Next base: position 26,149,177 of record CM034538.1, on the reverse strand, counting down.
CTGCCGCTCTAAAATGCACTGCTTTTGAGAATAAAATTGTTGAAGGTAGAATACCAAACTTTGCATTACATATTCGGTAGTGTAATAAGTCCGTAAAATAGGGAAGGTTTCTGTGATTGTGTTTATCGACTTTTTTGTAAACTGCTCACAACATGGTAATTAAACATTCCTGAAGTTAGTTTATATTAAATGTAAATTCAAAGCTCCCGCCTCGAAATTTTTATGAATATTTGAAATTATGAAAATGGCGGATGTAAAGACAACGAAAACGTAATTGTTTAACGATTGTTAAGACATTCGTATTTTAAAGTAATAAGGAGATATGTTGTGCTGTGTCGTTCACCAGTTTAATTCACAACTGTCCGCTTGTCTTGACTTACAAAGTTATATATTATAAATGCATCACAATAGGTCATACCTATAATGAGTACTGAGTGCATCGTCTGTTTTCGTGCCTGCAAGCCTACTTCTATACAAACGTGACGTCTTTGCAGTGAAAACAATATATGCCGTAGATATTCATTTGGAAAAAAAATCACTACCAAGGCACCAGCCCTTTGGCTTTGCTTTCCTTGTATAAACTATTACATTTGGCCTACGACATTTTAGCATGGACGTTTTAAACGGTGACTACTGACTGCCCCCGACCTTCTACCTCCGACACCTTCGGAGATTCTAGATACGTCAGTGGCTTACACTGAAAAAGTGATACCAGGGTTGTACTGAACGTAGATACAAGGTGTACATTGTTTAGTTTATGCGTGGTTTACGCGAATAAGACCCCCAGTCGCGATTCTCATCGCACATGCTCTATCATGTTCCTGATATGTCTGACCATTTTAATTTAAATCCCTAAGTGACGCCATCACTAAGTAGTACGACACAAACACCCACTAATGATACAACACTCCAACCTGATTTAGCTAATCAAACACAACTCAGATATTTCGGGGAAACCCGGCGTCATGTTATTCTGCGGTCACTTCGGTTCATATTGCGTAGACAGCGAGGAGGGGACGCCGAAACCGACCGACCGACCGACCAGTTGGCGGCGTTTCTTCTTTGGATGTCCCGTTTTTTGCATCGTGCGCGCACGCACGAACCCATGCATGCATGTTGACGTGACGTGTGTATTGTGTACACGTTGGAGGCAGCTAATATTGCACAAGGCGTTTGTCTGCATACATACACGTACCGATACGTATCGCCTAAAGTACACAACTATAATAAAGATGGCTGATCTAGATAAGAGCTGCCATACATTTATTTTCCAACAGTGATATTAGATACGCAGTTGTTCAATATATATGTATATATATATATATATATATATATATATATATATAGTCATTTGCAAAAGTTTAAGACCAGGCACGATTTTTTGAAGAAATTTGACAAAACTATGATTTTATAACATTATATCAGTTTATTTCGCCAAATAAACGTAGTACAACATAATATGAAACTTTATGTCGTCCAAAAGTGTCAGTGTCTCTACTTTTCAGTATTTAGTGTTACCTCCTTTGCTGTCAATGACCGCCTGGATGCGATATGGCATGCTAGAAACCAGAGATTCGCAGTACTCCTGGGTGATTTCGGTGACCCAAACGTCCTTGATAGCTTGTTTCAAGTTTTGAGCGCTTGATGGTTGTTTGTCTGCCACCTTATCCTTCATTATAGTCCACAGGTTCTCAATGGGATTTAGATCTGGGCTGTTCCCAGGCCATTCCAGCACGGAGATATTGTTCTTCTTGAGGAAATCAGTGGCTACCTTGGATCGGTGACAAGGAACGCCATCTTGCATAAAAATCGTACATTTGTGGATGTCCTTATGCAGTTTCAGCTTCTCCTTCAGCAACTCCACGTACCTAGGTCCATTCATATTAGGTGGAATAAAATACAGACCAGAAGGGCCAAAACATGACATGGCACCCCAAATCATCTGACTTGGCGGGTGTTTCATTGTGGCTGCTGTATATTTCTCATCAAATCGCTTACTTACTGGCCACCTAACGTGCCTCTTGCGAGGTATAAACTGTTGCTTGGTCGATTCATCTGAGAACAACACTTTCTTCCACTGCGCGAGAGTCCAGTGGCGATGTCGTCTGGCAAAGTCCAGTCTCTTTTTTTTCATCACATGTGTCAGGCGTGGCTTCCGGGCTGGCTTGCGGGACTTGAGCCCAAATTCCTTGCTGAGACGTCTCGAAACAGTACTGAGACTTATTTTCGTACCTTTTAAGCGTAAAGCAGCCCGAATTTTCTTGCATGAGCTCATTGGCGAGCACACCACGATGCGTCTCATTGCGTGGTCATCCCTGAGCGTAATTTTCCGTGGACGACCACTCCTTTTACTGTCACGAAACGTGCCATCAGTATTTAATTTGATGATGGCGTTGTGCACGGCTGTCTTGGAATAATGTAATTTAGCACTAATGTCTCTTTCCGTATATCCTTCTCCATGTAGAGTCACTATTTGTGCCCTTAGAACCTCTGTCAAAGATGATTTTTTGCCCATTTCAGGGATGAAGACAAAACTGAAAAACACCTAATCGATACTGACAGCAGCAAACAAATGACCTGGAAGTACTGGCGAGGCGTATTGCTTCAAGGCCCAAATAGGATGATGCAATCCAGACATTATCTGATGCAATCTGATGCCATACCATAAAATGCTTAAAAATCGTGCCTGATCTTAAACTTTTGCAAATGACTGTATATATATGTGTATATATATATATATTATATTTATATAATGTATATATATATATATATTTAATTATAATATATATATATTGTATATACATATATATATATATATATATATATATATATGTATATATATACATTTATATATATATATATATATATAATGTTGTATATAAAACAATATTTCGGTTGGTGTGTTTTCTTTAGACATGCATTCTAGATAAAGTATAAAATTATATAATGTGACCGACCACGTTATTAGTTGAATTAGATGGTTAGGTCCGTTATGCAAATTTGAGCCCGCATTTCGTTAATGATCAAATAAAGCAGTAGTGTGCCGTGAGTGTGGTGTTTGCCTGGAGTTTATATGTGCCGATAATTTGTGTCCGTCCTAATTCTCCTAGATTTAACACCTATGAATCAGATTAGTAATGTTTCATAACGTTCGATCTTTGATTGTACGCATTATGTTGTCATTGTAACTTAGGCTACTTTCTACATTCCGTACGTGTAATATGTAAGTTACAGTGTCAGCCTCTTGTGAGCTAATTAGCAATCAGACCGACCTTTAATTATCGTGTCTGTCTGGGGTCTGCTCTTGCCACGTGTCCTGTCACTATCCCTAGTCCGTAGTGTATGTGTCTATCTGCGCTGAGTGGCGGCCCTCTCTAAGCGCGTGCCGGGGCCTCCGTCACTCGGCTCCACGCACTCGATGGCGCCGCACGAGCAACTAGTTGTTGTCGCGTTGCCAGGCAGGCGCGTGCCGTTAATTGGAGACGAGAATCGTGCACCTGAACGTATCTTGTCCGTATCACGGAGCAAGAGGTTGCCAGAGTCGATTGGAGCACGAGTGACATTGCAATTTAACCGAGTCTGACGGCTGATATCCGGACAGATCTTATAGAAACAGGAGGCGATCTCAAATGTGTTGTGTTGGTGCGGTATCAACCAGTCAGTTCCGTTTTCCGAGACACTACATTTTTCTTATACGAACGACGGTCTTTGTTCGTTGTAGAAGTGAATCTGGATAGTACGATCGAGGAAGCGTGACAGCCTACGTCATCAGCCTGCTAACGTACAGCGTCTCTCAGGTAAGATCAGTACTTTTTATATTCGTCTTGTATTTTTTCATTACTTAGAGCATGCAAAATTGTTGTGATATGACGCAATGTTGATATTAAAATATATAGATTATTGCCATCGTTGTTTATTAGATTGTTGTTTTATTTTCAGTTGCAATTTGTTTAAATTGTATATATTTAATCATGAGATGTGTTTCTAAGTAGACCCCCTCAACAGTTAAACTTGGCCGAGTGATGGTCAACATAGGACCCCACATGTGTTGACGATTTCAAACTCCCTTGTAAATCGGACATAACGATTGGAATATTTCGGAAACCTGGCTTACAAGTTATTCCACTACCAACGAAGACAGAAACTGCAGAATTCCCAACAAAATATGATGCGAATTATTATTATGTGTGTCCACAGGCCTATCCAACATTGGTTTTTGTAACAAAATTAGGCCTACATTTATATCATTCTTTTGAAATGAAAATTTATAAATCCAATAGTCAAAAAATTCCTGGACAACTGAGTATAGGCTTACTTTCATTTGACGCTCTCAAGGGGCGTTTGCAATTCAGTAGATATGGAGACATGTGCAGCATAGGTAGAAATGTGTCCGTTGACGAATGTTGCACTGCTTGCTGTATGTTCTATTCCGTGAAATGTTTGCGCTTCAACGACGACTAGCGACCTCGCCGAGCGATAGCGGCGCCGTGCGTGCAGCGTATCGTACGTGAACTTGCGTGTAATCAACCATGGTAAAATATTGGATGTGAATAGACTGGAACTAACAGAGTGCGATACAGACTCGAATAATTTATTATTAATATTACAATGTCGGAAGTTATTTAATAATTAAAATTCAATAGATGGATGCTGGCAAGCTTGCTGACCGGCGAAGGTGCTTGCTTGCGTGTGATGTTCCATCAGTGGAAAAGCAGTTTGCTTTGGGGACAGATCATTATTTAGCTTCCGGGTCCAGTAGTCTGAACCCAGGGCCAGGCGGCAGGCATATGTCATATATAGGCATAACAATGTTGAAATGTTGATTTTTCTCTGGAAATGTAGAATTTTACGAAAATTCTGTAGCAGGCCATGCAGTAAGATGGCGTTCAATAACATGTATCGTAGTGATAAAACTAATTGGAATTGTTAGCTTGCACAGAGTTAAAACAATAGAAAACATGGTTTCACATGGCCTATGCCAAGCCCACGGCTATGCTTATGGCTATGCAATGGACTAATGACAATGCATGGAATAACCATCCTCGCAAGCCAGGGATGTGACTATGTACACTACGCGTTGTATGGAAGTTAGCTGAATCAAACTCAAAATTGATTTCGCCGTACCCCCGTGAGAACAGTGCAGACACCCGTCCGACTCGCGCCCTTTTTCCAGGAATCGCAATATAATTACTCATGCAACCATTCTCACGAGCCACTGAGCGGTATTGTGTATTCAAATAATTACGTCTACTACCCAAACAGTCCATGAAGACCACCTAGAAGACCACCGTAATGTTACGGCAAGCGATATTATTGTCTGAGCTTATCTTCCGAGTTTTGGCAAGGTGATCTGCCAGGGGGTACTGAAACTGGTGTAAGCTAATCCGCAGCGCCCCTGGCGCGCGAGGATGGAAATAACACAATTCATAATATCAATGTAACAATGTGACAATGCAGCGTCGGAGCATGTTGACCCGTGAGTCAAAACCTGAGCCAATATTTCACACAGTGACAGTACCGCACATACATAGTGTGGCTAATGTGTAGAACTCGTTACGGCGATAGTATCTCATCGCTTTGTGGACTAATGACCGGCGCAGCTGCGGGCCGGGAAATGGATGGGTGAATCCTTTATTGGACGTGACAGCGGCCGAGAAATAACCGTATAGCGGACGCTCCCCGTGTTAACTAACGGCTGGCCGGAATCGCCGGACCACTTGGGCCGCGATTAACGGGCACGTGGCCGCGAACGTGTGTGGCCCAGTCCTAGTGGTCATTACGGCACGCGCCCGAATCGCTCGTAACGCCGGTAATTGCCCGCTAGTCGGTGATATCCGGCTTTGAAGCGACTCCTCGTGCTGCCGAAAACAGACAGTAGCTGCTCGCAGTTCCTCGGCTTTAGTAGCGTCGGCAGGTGTGAAGATTCGTAAATTCGATGCACACGCCTATACTTAATCATCGGTCCTCGTACTGAGTCACAGGCTCGCTACGATCTTTACCATCTGTCTCAATCTCTTGCTGTTTTTCTACGTCTCGCACCGTAAGAGCATTTGCAGTGGCATGACGGCGTGGAAAAGAATCCCCTCGTGGTTTCTTTCCTCTACCATCTGTCCCGTTTTTCTTGTAGTAGGCTATCTATTTTACAGGGCCTAATAGAGCAAATGTTTGAGAGTTGTCCGAGAAAAAAACAGGTCTTACGTACGGCCTACTACCTTCGTCCATGTTCCATTGTTTTTTAAGTTTTTTTTGCAGCGAGTTCTTTGTCTAATTTCACGCGTGAGATTCTGGGAGACAATGCTGTTTTCTTATTTCACGGATGGAGCTTTGTGAAACGGGCTAAGTTATTTTGTTAGTTAATGGACGATATTATTGAACCCATAAACACATAAGCCGTCAGTCGTTTGACAGTATTCCAATGATGACGATGGTATATCACTACAGCAAAATAAAAAATGTAAGAATACAAATCTAAACGGGCGTGTTGCAAGCAGTTTTTTGATAGAACAATAGCAATGACATATTTTGGAAACATGTTTTATACTACTGATGTCACTTACTGGATGTTCTTGATTTTGTCAATTATTTCAAAAGCGGCATTATTTGCATGTCCAGTCTGTCACACATTACGACCGCCGTGTTCCTTTGCAAACGTTGCATGATAAAACAAAACCAAAGGCCATTTCTGAGAACACCTGACGTGCGCTCGCAGTGACGTCATTCGGAATCCCAGGGTCAAAACGTTCGGTGTTTTTCTTTGCACCTACGCTGCATAATACGAGTTGGCGTCAAATATATCTGTATAGTGCAACTTGTAGTCGTAAATCTGTCGACCGTTTTCACTACCTTGTTCCACTTTTTGCCGGTTCTCAGCGCCGCTGCCAAAGGCCCGAAGCATGCGGGCATTCGACACGAAGAAATTGGTGTAAACGAATCAGCCCTGATTGTCGGCGCCAGTTCGAGAGCTCTGTTCTGTCACTCTCGATAACGTTCAGCGCAGCCATAAAAGAAAATAGCCCAGCAATTCGGCGCCGTTCGACTGCGTGCAGGAGTCGCGATGTCGTCGAAAATACTACACTATAAGCACTGCATATGATTATGCTGTTAGCATGTATATGTATATACTGGTGTGTATATGTATATATATATATATATATATATATATATAGTAACAATAGTAGTAATAGTACTAATACTATCATCTCTACCACCGCCACCACTACTACCACCACAACATTTATTATTCGTTATTTAGCAAATCAGTCTCTGCTTTGTGAATCCAATTATAATTTAGAGACACCCCTTCAGTTTGCTTTGAAAAGAAACGAGCCTCGCGTTGAGTGTTCGACCAGACGCTGCGTCCGCGCCTCAGTCTCCCGTCTCTGCTTCCCTTTTCTTTTCATCTCTCGCCTCCCTAGGGTTTATTTTGCACGATCGGTTCTCTTTCCTTTGGTCGTTTTTCTTGTTCTGTCTTCAGTTACGAGACTGCTATTAATCTTCATTCTAACGCCAAGCACTCGTTCACTCTTTTATTGCTTCTCTCGCTGTTCGACCTACGTATACCATCTGCACGCGTATCAACATTTCAAAGCTCCCCAGGCACTTCAATGACGTATTTAACTCTTAATGGCCGACGTTTACCGATGCATTTCTTGTGAAAGTGTTGATTAATGGTTTTACGTTTCTACCCATTTTTGATCAGCAGGTTTTATGTCGAGAAGTCATCAATTTTTGCAAACGAAAACCGCGAAGGCACATGGATCTAACTCTTATGTAAAGAGAAGAGGCGCCGAGAGATGTTTCCTCAGCCAGGAACTTGCTGTTCGCCGTGTTTCACGGCCAAGCTGTTGCCAGACGAATCAATCGAGTGTGTCCGTTTGTTTGTCAGCTGGACGGCCGTTACGTGGTCCAGCTGTGGACATAGTCGCCAGCTGCTGCACGCGGACTGACCACTTGCATGTCAACAATGACCAACGGCTGTGAGGTACCTTTTCTTGGCGCTAAGTCGGATTTATGGTTGTCGATTTGGTGTACGATTAGGTAGTTAGATAAGCCTCTCGGGTGGTCCAATCCATCGTTGTTCCAAGCAGTGCAACTCGCTAGAGCTGATGTAAAGATACGCTCGCATAAAGTGGCATCCCGGACCTACGTCCGCTTAAAACGTTTGTACATCACGCCGATGGAGATCATTCCAACACCAACCTGATTATATACTTAAGCATGCGTTCCGTCACGCTGGTATAAGGCCTAACTGTGCGAACGTTATCTGTTCGCACACTTCTATCCAGGTTCTACAAGTGTACCCAGGTAATATATATACCCAACTGGCATACAAAATATATAAATTATAAATTGAACTGTCCATTGACTATGTCTGCTCAGGGTCAGTCAGTGCATGTAGATAAAATAACGTATAAATGTCTCCATATAATTCACGATGCAAAATGATAACTTCGTGCTACAATTGGACCAAGTCGCAAGCGAGCTCGTCTAGTGTATAGGAAAGAATGCATTTCATATCCACTGGTTATTGTTCCAGATTGGAGTTGCATTTGATTTACATGTGTACAGTATATAGGGGTACATACATGCAACAATGCGCAAATAGTTAATTTGTCTTACAGCTGCATTATATACAGGTGAATTATAATACGTATCATCAATTAGCGTGTTATTTGCCATTTCGCGGATGACTACATGTTCACGATCGTCGTAAGCCATACGTCATAATATTGGACACCCGGATGTAAACTAGTCACACTGATTGGTATTATATGTAGTCGATGTAAGAAATGTTTCATGAGAGTTGTATTTTATTTATAACGAGTGCACAGATACATATTTTAAGCGGTAAATGTTTCACCTGACACCGGTAATAAATTTTACAAATTAACTGGTCCACCGTTTTGGGTCTATAACTCAGTCTGGTTAGACGCGTACTTGATAAACACTCGTAATCCACCCGACGGTTGTATTTATGCCGCCACATGTCTTGTTGTGACGTCGGCTCAGGTGCGTCAACTACCTCGTTGCTAGTTTAGAACCGCCGCAACCAATCCAATGCCTATTTTTATGCGCATCTGAACTGTGCATGCCTGATCACTGTTACCAATGCCAATGGAGAGTCCTAGTAATTTAGAAACGACTGACACTCGATATGATGTCCAGAGAGGGTAGGTTTTTTTGGGGGGTTCATACAAACCTCCACTCATGGCCGAACCACATTGGTGTCGAAAATGTTCCATTACCGCTGGCTTCTCTTCTCTGTATCGGCGGGTCGATTGGTATCATCGGAAGAGGGGTGCAGTTGAATAATTTTCGTCGACATAACTTACGCTTTTTGTAACCTGAAAACGGGGACACATTTCAAAGGGTGTAAGGAGGCACGGTTGTGTCGGCCCATTATAAAACGTCTGCTGGCACGCCAAATTCCTAAGGTCTCGGGGCACGTGTATCCCAGGTCCCCCTGGGCCTAGACAGGCCTATGGGTCTGAATATAATGGTATTGTAACTAATGTGTTGAGCATAATGATATATAGATATATATATGTGGTCTATATTCACGAAGTTACGGTAGGCCTAATAGGCAATCGTTTCCGCATACCCTGTGGTAGCACCCATAGACCTAAATATTGTCCAAATAACGTTATAAGACGAATTAGTTATTTTAATATGGGTATCGGTTACCACTGCTGTAGACCCTGGACGTATAGATAGGCTCTTTCAGAAACCAGAAACATGTTGCGTTGACCCTATACGAAATGTACTACATTGGCCATAACGGGATTTCCCTGTGCAGAAGAACTATGCCGTTATTTTTAACGCCTATTCTTTCTAAATCCTTCCCCAGCAAAGAACCAACCAGCACGCAGCCAGAGAGTGGCTAGTGGCGATAAGACACACTGGTATACGAGATTGCGTACCGCCCCCGGTGGCTACACAAACAAAGAGACGCCGGGTATAATTGGAGACGAACGCCGCGCCCCAGTCGGCGATAAAGCGGACCGAGTTCAAATAAACAGTCTTTGACAAAGAGGATAAGGATAAACGTGCGGATAATTAGAGCCGACCAGCTGGAACATTGAGAGCCTGCGCACTGACTCTTGTCGGTAATAACGATGGCTATGTAACGTAGACTACAGGTAGGCCTATAGTGAGACCCAGTTAAGATGACGGTGCACCAATGTAGGCAAGACTGGCGTAATGTTATAACACTGAAATGTCCATACACAATTAAAAAGTAGGCTAAATATAAACATAATGGTATTCAGTAAAAATCAGAACGACAGGGGACAACACATAATTATGTATGGCTGTGTAGGCTAATAGAAGCATCCGCGCTGTTTACCCTACGTAGCCTGCATTCCTACCAATTCCCTACAAGTGACATCTAACAGACAATCAGGTAGATCTAAGTTGGAAAAACATTGTTACGACACCATCGTTGAAAACAGGTATAACTAATTATGGACAGTTACAAACAGCTATGAACAGTTACGAACAATTACGAACGTTACGAGCAACTGTGAACAGTTACGAAGAGTTCTGAACAGCAAGTGAGCGCTTGCCTACCGCCAGTGCAAACTACTAAAGACATACAACACCGATATACTGTGCCACAACGCAGAGAAACAAATTAGAAATGACAGTCGTATCGCGTGGAGGCCCGTTAATCCCGCGGGGCCAGACCGCCCTGGTATGCCTCGGGTTTTTGAGCTCGTTTCTCGACAAAAGCGGCGTCAAAGACGCGACTGCTCCTACAAGAATGTCTGGGCACGCTACATATTCACGGAATGGCGAGAGGTTTATGATGAGCAAGTGGACGCAGTCAGGGAAGGTATCCCGTCGATATAAGTTAACTGCAACGTACACTACTACTAAATACGACGAACTAAGAAAAACGTAACAAAGAAGAATCGAGATGTTCGGATTCTGATCAGCGTATTCGATCAACGCATCAAATATATTTATCAACGTGAAACTGCTTCACTTAGTGTCTTGAACAGAACGTCGTTCAATACTGCTTCAATTCAAACAAAAGCAAATATTTTGTGTAATTGTTTTATAAAATGTTATGCTGTTATTGTTTTTGTATAGCAATCGGAGTCGCTTAGTTGTAGATATGGGCGTAACTTGCGTAATCAGAGGCGCCCTCTTGCGGACAGCACATTTTAACTTCCCATTATGCCACACGAAGTGCAATCACAAACAATAATCGTAGATAAATTATCTGTTATGTAACACATTTACCATAATTATTGCATGGTTTTATTTTGAGTCGCAAACTAATATGTAGGTGTTTAAGAGTTTACAATATAGTGGCGCCTCCGGGTGACTAGTGTGGTAACTAATATTGCTGGTCATTTCGGTTGCTATCTGGAAGTCTACGAGAGCTGAAAGTCGTATTGGCGTATGCATTCTAGTAAACATTGCATCTATAATAACCTGATCAAGCTTATAGACTGGGGATGCGATGGGTTTATGCGCACACGCACCCAAGCTGAGACAAGAGTTATGTTCAGTTAGAGGTGTTTGAAGAACTAAAAAGTGCATCAGAAAAATCAGCCATGGTACGGGCCTGCTTATTATACATAATTCAAATATATGTATGTACACCAACAAATATATGTTATATATCAAACAACAATTTATGGTATCTTGCAGAAATAGTCTATATTTTAACCAACAAAAATGGCCGCAAACATTTATTAAAATGGGCGTTAAATAACTCGTTTTATCAATAACACTGCAATGCCTGCAGTCCTGCCTGCCAAGATGTCTGGGTGTGTTTCACGCTTACTTCACTTGAGTCCCCCCGGGCTAGACGTCGGGAAATTTATGCATAATATTGCATAGATGAAAGACAACGCTCCTCCAGTCAAATTGATCTCAGTAGGCTACAATGTCGCGGTGCAATAACAAAAAATACATATATTGCGCAGTTCTGTCGTGAGTTTGTATGCACTATTATAAATAGCTACACACTTTTCACCGCCCTTCATTACCCAGGTGTTGCATAACACATGCAACACAGAACACACACAATGCAGTGTAACATACGCTTCACCCGTGGGAAACGTCCACATTAACCTTTCGACATAAACGACCGAGAAACATCTATCACATTGCTTATCATATTTAGGTTTCACAAATAGTGTTTAAAATATAAAATTGCACATGCCACTTTCCATTTTAAAGTAAGAATAATATATGACTAGCGATTTAGTGGCAGTGTGCTGTACACTGGGAGAAAATGAAGTAATCTTGTTTGTAATTCCCAGAGGTTTGTCAGAAAACAACCATCACATATTTTTCCAGAACAACTCGTAAATATGATATCAATACATATACCAAGAACACTAGTAACTATGAGAACAATAGGAATATTTATTAATGCTCGTATAACTGTACGAAAACCAGACTTTCGGTGATATTTTTAGAGCGCCCACTATGAGAAATGTGCCCGTTTCAGCAATAATATAGACCGCACATGCAAACCACAATTCAGATGCGTGTGCCTATCTTAATCGATCCTACACAGCAACTAAACGTCTGCCATTGTGTGACGGCGTGTCATTTATCAAACAGACGATATTAGTACAGCTAATGGAGCCGCAGGTCCTTCTGTGACCATCAAAGACCTGTCCGTCTGGCCGCAGGTGAATGGACCAAGAACCCAGTCAGTGCGCTCTCACGTGGGACCGCGGTCTCTCTGTACGCCGCGTGCACTCGGTCGGCGACATCGCTGCCGAGACATGGGCGACCGCCGCGGGGATACACTGACGTACGACCAGACCCTTCCGTGTCATACGCGGCGTCTTCGTTTGTGATAATTATTCAATTACGCGACTGCCTTTAATATTTCGCCTCCAGTCACGCAGTCGGCGCTTTCATCTCGGTGCTTTGTTGTTCGCTCACGAGCCGCCAGACGTCGCCAGTTTGGCTGTCGCTGAATACTGTCAATTTATTATCGGTGAGGTGCTTCATTAACTTAATTAGACATGTGTAGATCAAAATCGACGTGCGTAGGTTCTAAATGTTTTCTTTAGGGCCATAACACCAGGAAGGTTAATGCAGTCGACATGAATGTGAACCATAATGATCATTCATGAATCCTAGACTAATTTCATATTAATTCCACTGGTGTTACTGGATATAAAAGCATGACTCTCCACCATTTTTATGGTGATCGTACGCCATTATACACAATTACTAAGATAAAATAAGTCATACATACGGCTCCGGGCTAAAACACCAATTTAACGAGTATGTACAAACATATCAGCCTTTAGCTTATTAATAGGTACTTCAGGATTTTTAAAAGTATGTCCAAATACTAAAATGAAATCATGTTTAAATATTAAGGCTCGCTGCTGTAGTAGGGATTATTTGTTGTTCTTCCTTCTATTTTCTTGATGCTGGTCTGCGTAGGTTAGAGTCTGGTATCGCTCGTTCTGTTCGTTCTCTCCAGTGTTTCCTCCTCTCTCCTCCTCCCCTCTCTCCATCTTTCCTCCTCCTCCGATCTTCTCGTATCCTCACGCAGTCCTCCCGTCTCTGCTGTCGTCTTCCCGTTTTCCTACGTCCTTGATGTTGTTATGCCTCTGCTCTCTTTATAGGTTTTCCTAGTGAATGTTTATTTGACAGTCTACACTAAAGCGGTCTTCATTGTAAGGTCCATGTCGAAAAACTTTAAAATTATAGTAGGGCCTATTTCTATTCATCGCTAAATCGTACTTTAGATAAACCTTCTACCCTAACTTGTTCGTATTTGCGCATCAGAGAAGGGCTCCTCCTGGTGGAAATACGCATAATTTGATCGCGATATGCAGATTCAATAACTGACACGATCATGCGAAAACGAAGCAGTGCAACTCCAGTGCCATGTCTAGTGCGTATTCTAATATTTGTCTAATCTAATCGTGTCAAGTAGAGTGGTTTTCATTCGTTTCGTATCGTACAGCACATCCTGTCGTTGTCATTGCCTAACGGTGATTAATGCCTGCTCCCGTCACGGAGTCTCACGAAATCATCGCCCGCGTAAAGATGAAGCGCGTGGCCCCCTCTCGGATATCAGATACGGACGGGCCAAGCGTGGCATGGCCGAAGCTGGGAATGTCACGTTGCAGATTTATGCTCTTGCAAGTCTAAACTTGTCTCAACGGCTTCGCCATCTCAGGTTTCTGAGGGACGAACTCGAAGCCTAATGTCTCTGAAAGGAAGGAATCATGCCTTGGTTGAAATATACTGCTTCCTCTGATGATATTTCTGACATGAATTGATAGGCGACGATCCAAGTTACACGTAAATGATTACATGCGGACGTATTAAATCGTCTATAAAGGAAATGCGAAGAAGCACGTGTACGCCTATGCCAAATAAGCGGTTCATCGCACACAGTATTAATTAGTTTTACTTCATATGCCAGCGCGGTGAGAAAACTTTAACTTTCTCACAACTCGCTTGCGCTTCGGCATGATGATGCACTGTTTCTGCGACTTAAATAGTCTGGCGGACGTCTTAATGTCGTTTCGGTCTATGCATGGACCACTGGAGCAGGATGCCACAGTACTGTAGCATCATCAAACCGGAATTAAACTTTATACCCTAAAGTCCTTGCAAAGATTCGACTGCAAAACAATACCGCAAACAATGCGGGCTAGAATTGCCAAAATGGCCGCTTACTGCTTGACGGTGCTGGACGTAGCCTACCGCCGTTGCACGCGTCCGATATAGGCCCAGTATATTCTTTGGCCACTCATTTGTCGATGCAGCGACTCGTTTCTATTTGAAGTGTCGCCTACACTTCGGTCTGATGGCAATCGCCTTCGACTTGGCACGACAGCGGAATTTGGATGCAGTAAACATTATTTTTATGGCGGTTTTTTTCACGCGGATCACGGGGTCGGTTTATTATCGCGAGCTGTTTAGGCGATCATTGTCTGTCTATTTACCCTCGAGACGTTGATGAACCATGCGGTGGCGCACTGTAGATCTTCAGATCGAAGTTGATAACAAAAACAGCATCGCATTGCGGGGACAGGAATCGCGAAAGCGATATATAGCTTTAATAACGTTGCACGTCTAACATTGCCACATTTTATCATAATTATTAACTTTGCACATTAGGCGAGTACACGGTAGCTTCCAGTCGTCCGCTGACGTGCTCGCAAACATTATACGTTGTCCGAGAAACGTCGCAAGGCGATACTGCATGTAGGACTTCGACCCGGTTTTGGAGATAGGGTTTTCTCAATGGGAAGATCTCGCTTGTTTTTAGGTCATCCTGTAGGGCAGTGTTTATTACCCCCGTGCTATTCTGATACAAGTTACGCTATTCCGTCCTTTGTTGAAGGTGACAGTTTTTCTGCCAAATTGCAGAGTACATGATATATTTCCCGCCACTATCGTTAAACTAGTTTTGTCCACGAAGTCTCAATATTCTTCTCTGCCGATAATTGTGTTAAGCTATAGATTAAGCTATAGATTAAGCTATAGATTAAGGTTATAATTATTATGCTATCTAGTTACATGGGGTCGTATCTGTACTGATACTATCTCGCTATACGCCCACCGACAACTTCAACATTTATATGGTGTAGTCTTCCTGCCAATTTCCTTATTCGTTTTTGTGTGTGTACATTATCCATAAACGGGTACAATAAAAAATCACATGCATTTTATTCACCAATCACGAATAATAAATTAGTGTCGCCCCACTCTCAAACGTCTGCATCGCACAGGGACACGTCACGTGACGGGAACATCCGACGTCGATTGTCTTCGGAATGGTTTTCCTCCGAGGGACTGGGATAATGTTGAGGCGACCCCCGCCGGGGGTGTCGCCCGCCATTTCCGGTACGCCCCGACTCGCCCGTACGCGCATGTCGCGCGCATACATGATGTCAGAATTATTTTCTGCCGCGTGTGAATCGTCGCCGAATCGCGTTCCCACGAACGTGGCGACAAACATTCCCCTGCGGAGGTACCGTCGCCCGCACAGTCTTGCGTTGCGAGGTTATCGCCGGAATCACGAAGCCGCCTTCCCCTTCGACGTAAAAACGTCGTCAGAACGTTTGAAACGGCGTGCCGTCTGCGTGCTTTTTGCCGCGATCCGTTTGAAAAAGCGGGCCCAGAATTGTCAACACTGCATGTGATGACTTTGGCTGACGTCCAGTGGCCGCGCTGTCGGGGAGCAACTTGGAGGAGAGGAGCCGATAAGACTTGTTGCACGGTGTCGTCACGACGCGTTGTGTTCTCTCGGTTTATCTCGTCGTGATGATGAATGTTCGCCAATCAAATAGGATATGTTGGACGTGGCGAAAGAGTGATTGACGTGCGGATTGTAGGTAAGCAAACGCGACTTTGACGTATTCGTTTGAGGGGCTCGTAGCTTACTTGTAAAAAAAACTGGTGAATTTAGAGAACGGGCCAGCATCCAGCGCCCTGGTTCTTTCTATCACCCGTCGTCGTTGTTACAAAACCTGGGTTCATAAAATGAGCCAATTTTATATCAAGTTAAGTTATAGCTCGGCCTTCTTTCCGTAGACTGTTAGGGTTAGCTATAGAGTAAAGATATGGCAATATCTTAATTAGCTGGTTTAAAGAATAAGCAATGGGTTATGGTTAGGGTTTGCTATAGAGTTAGAGTTTGACAGTCTTTTTTCTTAACTGGCCTAAATAATTAACCTTAATGTTATTGTATGGATAGTGTTAGGATTAGGCTAAGGTTAATGATCTAAGAGAGTCAAATAAAATATTAGGTTTGAAAGTTTATACTATTATCGCGTGGGTGAACATCTTACCTTACTTACCCTATTGTGTCAGATTCTGAGGAGCTTGGAAGGAGGGTTTCATTAAATGTGATTCAAACAAACTCAGTGTGAAATATGGCGGCTATAGCAGTTACATCCACCGTTTTAATGAGTACGTTTAAATAGATGCCCTTTGTACTTCGCTTTAGTAGATAGGCCCACTATTAACAGCCGGCTATAGTTGGCGTAACGATCTTCTCTGCGTCTAGTAGCAAACAACAAAAAGTGGCGCCGCCTATCGTGCAACTGTGAACTATTTTCTAAAAGGCCTCGAAAGATTTGGACACGTTTTGTCATGATGTCTTCGACTAGCGAGATTAATAATTAAGTGCAGTGAACCCAGTTTGCGAAGTTGTGGATTTAGCACAAAGAACACAAACAGCGTCACGTGACATTAACGTAGTCATTAAAGTAGCCAGTAGGCCAACTGGCACTTTGCCGTCGCCCACAGGTCTTGTGATGTCGGTAGGACGCACGCCATAGTTAGTCATTTCACCCTGCAAGGAGTCGTCATCAAACACGGGACCATTACTCTATGAGGACAGCGGAACCAAAATCCGCAGATGTCTAATACGGGACGAATTAGGTCCGCTTTTGGTGGACTTCACATCGAATTTCCCGTGCGTACGTGAATCACGCGTCGGCGGCGAGATGCAACAGTGTAGCGTGGCGGGTCATCACCGGTGTGAAATTGACTTCACGCAGGCGCGCGTCGCCGCTTCCGGGGCCGGCCACGCTCTAGCGGCGCGTGAAATCAGCGACGGCGGTGGCGCGTGTTGCCGTGGCGACGCGCTCGCGCTGCCATGGCAACAGTGCCTAAATTGACGACGCGGGCACGTGCGCGTGCGCTTGCGTCTGTCGCCGCTCGGTACACAGCGGCAGTGGGCGACAGGCGAAAGCGAACATCAAAGTCGGCTTACAGCTCAAGGTTGATCGCTAGGAATTGTGGCGTGACTGTGATGGTTTATGACAAGCCCTGCTACGATATTCGGTCTTGATTTGTAGATGTCTGGTTTAGTGTAGCAGTGTATGGTAGCCAGGTGACATTATATCCAGGGCGTAATCTAAGTTAATGTTTTGATTATTTAGTCAACCCAAATAGAATATTTATTATCCCAATGTGTGTAGGCCTATAATGACTAGATTGACAACTGTCTTCTTTCTGTTTGTCTGCATGTCTGACTCTCGCCACCACTAATCCTCCTCATTCTCTTCAGCCTCCCGCCTTTCTTCCTTCTTTCTTTGAAGTCTCCTCCACAGACGCTGGCCGCAGGAGAAGTAGCAACCCGTAACAATCACACCGGGAAACACGTGCAGGTAGGCATTCATCAGACATTTTTCGAAGTCCTGCACGATACGTTGGGACTGGTGGTGAAGCCGAGTGATGCAGACGTTTCCTTCACGAGGCTGAGGAAACGAATGTAGGTGTCCCCTTCGGAGAAGACCAAACACAAGTGGTAGCATCACTCCAAGGACGAACGCCTGCAGGGTGACAATTTGGTTAGACAGCCTTGGTGCTGTTGCAAACGTGTCATCCATGTGACGTGTATCAGCATTCGCTAGCGCATGCTGAGCGGAGTCAGATGCGAACACTATTATTTTGTTGACTCCATCACCATCCTCGCCGTCCATATCAATGTCGTCACCCCTTGTAGATGGCATTGGGGGGAAATGTTTCCTCCGTTCACGGCACATGGATGACTTGACACGCTGGTCCTGAGGCAGAGCAGATGCTGTCTCAGCTGGTGATGCTATCGCAGTAGAACTTTGTTGAAGCAGTTTCACCTTTTCCTAGTTGAAAATCGCCTGCATTGAAGTCGTTTCATCCCTGGCTCGTTTTCTCATGTTTCCCCTCAACTGTCTTGCTTGTACGTCACCAGGGTTGGGTTGGTGATTGTGGCTATCTTCAGCTTTCACCACAGTTCCATCATCGCTGAGTCAGACGCTGACCACCAGAAATGCCTTACACTTCACACTCTTCCTCTTACTTCATGTGAACTCTTCATGCCAGTTGTCAACGCTTTCGATTTGTGATAGGTATAACTGTTCAAAACAGCAACAGGGTGTCCCCTAGCACCTTCGATGAACTCAAAGCTGGCAGCTATGTTTCATGTGTCATTCCGAACTCAACTGTGTAAAACTCAACATGAAACTCGGGCCAGCTAAAACAGAGCAGCTCAACATATTCTTTCTCTATTGGCTAGAAATGAGTGAACTGGCAGACATAGAACACCACAAATCCACAATCAATACTTTGTTAAGTTAATTGACTTTCTATTGGAATAGCTTATACCTGCATCAGGACAATTAGTTTTCATGTGTGAGTTAAACTGGGTTTTGCTCATATCAAGCAAGCGTTATGTAGAGGATTTACGTTAATTCTTAGGACAGTGAGCTTTCAACACCACAAAATTGATGTGTGTAAGTTGTATGTGACTTCAAATGACTAACTCCCCCTACAATTATAAATATCTAGAAAGAGGGGGTGTTAAACCAACAGCATACTGACTGGGGGGCTACTGGCACTCATTTCTCACACCTCGGGGGGGGGCTACTGGGACGGGGCCTAGAGACACGGGGGCTAGTGGCCTCGTTCTCTCCCGCATTTCCCTTCGCTCTCTCCATTCCTACCTCCTTTCCTCCCCCCCCCTCTCTCTCTCTCTCTCTCTCTCCCTCTCTCACTCCCTCCCTCTCTCCCTCCCTCCCTCCGGACGGCGGCACTGCGTCCAGCGCCTCCGGGCCGTAGCCCCATCCGCCCGCGTGTCGAGTACTGGCAATACGGGGGCGGGGCCGTGTTTACTTATTTATCACGAGTCGAGTAGGTGCATCCCCGTATCGTCCGTCCTGTCCGTATTGTGGGCCGTGGTCAGACCAATCACATCATTGATTAGAAATTAACCCATCTTTGCGTGTATTCACTTGAATGATCTCGACAGCGGGAAATGTTCCCGTTTCCGGACCTCGCATGCCAGGAAACCATGTTTAGTCAGGAAGCGAGATTCATCGAGTGCGTTTACATCCCATCAGCAGCACTCTCGTAGTCGCTACAACGAAAGTATAGCAGAGTTCTATATGTATGTGTATATCAGCAAGTGATTATATTAATACAGTTTTCTTTATAAACAAAACACCTATCTAAATTTATTAAAAAATAAATACTAATTGCGATATTTGCAAACAGTATAACGTAAACTTATACAAACATAAGTACGAATGTGTATGCTCTACAATTATTATTGTTCAGTCAACTGCGTTGTTTATATTATTTCATGTTTCGACCGCTTTTGGTGTTTCCGTTTTTCTACCAGAGTGTATTTAACATCCTACACTGTTTATACTCTTAGACTATGCTCTGCAAAGGTGAATCCTACGCAGTGTGAACGATTGCAAAATATGATAGCTGATTAAATATGCGGGTCCATGGCCAAAGGGCACTCCGTGTTGTCAACAAGTGCGATGGTGAAACATCCGTCCTCAGGCAAGTCAACAGGCTAGTCTCTCCAGAAAAGGTGGAAATCTGCCAATAGCCCTTGCTGCAATCCGACAGACTCGCGGACACTTTCAACCGATCCCGAAGGCGATATTGCCGCATCAACATACGGAATTGAATCTGGAGAAAAGCTGTAACATTGACTGCTGATTTCGTCGTCGGCGATGAATATTTAACACCCGCTTTGAACCGCCGACGCGCGCGACTTAATTGCCCATTGATGAGCTCCCTTGAACCGCGAGGAACGGCGAATCTGATCACGCGTTCGTCGATTCATAAACCTACTTCGTGCCGGCCATATTATCAATGGTATACTACACGCATAACACATTAATGATTTAGCATTTGACTTCTGCACCAAAGTGCATTCCAGTACGGTCGTGATAGTTTTACATAACGTTATGGTGTACAGCGTGAAGTCTCAAAATTGCTTGATATTATGCTGTTTGCTGATGATATGAATAATGTTATTCCGTTAGTAACACGGATGATGTAAGCACTGTTGTTAACAACGAGCTAAAAAAAACCAGACCTATGGTTCTGAGCAAACACATTATCGCTCAACGTGAACAAAACGCATTTTATAATGTTTAACAATAAAAACAACCTAGAACAGATGTAAATATAGTTTTGATTGGAACAAACATTGAGCAGGTATCATATACAAAATTCTTTGGAGTAACCATTGATGAAAACTTAACATGGCGAGAACACATAAAAATAGTTTAATCAAAAGTATCAAAAAGCATAGCAGTTTTGTATAAAACTATGCATGTTCTTGATTGTTAAAGCATCACACAGATTATATAATTCACTTGTTGAACCACATATGTCATATTGCTGTGAGATCTGGGGAAATACTTATTAATCTAGACTGAGAAAACTATCTGTGTTAAAGAACAAGCTATACGGATTATTTATAACCTTAATTACCATGATCATACATCTGTATTTTTCCATCTCTCAAACATGCTTCAATTTCATGATTTAGTTAATACAAGACTATGATTATAAAGCAAACAACCATTCTTTAAATTGTCGTGTCTAGCAATATTTGAACCAACCGCAGCTGTACACATGCATGATACCAAACACAGCAAACTGTTCTATGTTAGAAAGACAAACACCACCCTCCGACTGCTGTCAATCACCATCAAGGGTATAAAAACGTGGAACAATTTACCAAATAAATTGACTCAGCTTCCAAGTTTAACACAATTAAAAAAAACCTGAAGTTGTCATTACTTTCTACATATTAGTGAATTGTTAATTGGAAATGATGTTTAGTTAAACCCATGTATTAGTAACACAAACAGTATAGCAACAAGTTTATATATTAGTTGTGAATATTGTTTTGTAATTTATTTATAATTCGTTTTGCCTTAATTCGGGTCTTTTTATTTAGAGAAGGGCATAGCAATACATAAGTCTAGCAGCAGTATCACACCATACTGTGCATGGATTATGTTGGTGTTGTTGTTGAATAAACTTTCATTCATTCATGATTCCTACTCTCATAGGCAACTGTGTGCCTGAATCTCATTCGTAGCTGCGAGGCGTTGAGCTTCGACCCACACGAAGCGGGCACATTAAACTGTTATAAAACCCGGCATCAATTGGGTCTCGGTCGGATGAAAGTACCGCCTGATTACCGACGCTTTGCTAATTGGTCGTGACCGAAAGCGACGCTCGCCGTGTGATTAATGTCCGTACGGTCGCGCGGTCGTTTCCGTCATCGGACCCAGCACCACGACAGCCTCATATGTTCGGCACATGACACATCGTGGCCCAAACCCGGGTGTCGAAACCCGCTTTCGCATTAAACGTGTTACATATGTTGCCTTGCTTGTATCCAAATTCGCCTATCTTTGTTTTGACTACATACGCGGTTCTGTTTCTCAATGGGTTGATCCGGCCAGTCGCCGAGTTCTGCAACTCGTCGCAACGTGTTGACGAGGTCGCGGTCTAAGTTCATGTCACGTTGGACAAATGTCGCGCACTCGGCGCTTGAGGTCGACTGGTTCACATGGCCATCTCGTCGATAACGCACGAGTTGTCGCAACGTAGTCCGTGTCCATCTATAGCGATGTTCAGGTCACAGTGCCACACTCTGTGTGAGTGTTTTATAATAAATGTACATAGGAAGAACGTGTAAATGTAACTTTACAAGACTACACGGAACAAAACACCAGGATACACCATCAGTTACACAATGTTGCACGACACCATACACCGATCCAGCGTTCGTTAACATTAACTCAAACCAATGTTGATGAGAAGTCGGTCAACGGGCTGGAGACGTGCAACGAATAGAGGGGAACAGTTAACAAAGAGAACGGATGCCTTGGATCTACCCTCAATTCTGAAGCCTTCAGAATTGAGGGTAGAAGAAGGGAAAGACGACAACTGAGATGGAAGACTGTGAAGACAGGTTATTAGTACGATCGGGAGGGTGTACAATGGAACCTCGTTATTAAGGTCACCCTCGGCACTGGCAAAAAATGACCCGAATAGAGAGGTGACCGTATTAGCGGGAATAATTTCGTATACTTTACTGTTACAAAATACCTTAATTGCAAGGTGGCTGTATTACTGGGGTGACCGTAAAGCTAATTTATACTGTATATGTGAATCACGAGAATGGATTAGAGACTAATGAAACTGGAGCAGTGACAGTTTAGGAGAAGGAAACTAAAACCCAGGAGGACGTCCCTTGTGTTGTTTCACTCCACCCGCCTCAACTAACCCTGATCTCGCCTACTACAGCGACTTACGTAAATCCACGTTTAGGTAGTCATGCTTCTCAAAAATATTGATAAACGTCGACATTTATTCCGATCAGGTCGGCCTTACGCGAATGCTGGAATTGATTTAATCCCTCCGGCGGTCCCGACGTCATCGCCTCGGACGTGATGTGTTTATGGGTGTATAGTTGACGGAAATTTCATTAGCGTCGATTTATTCGTTCGGGCCGCTCGGAAGTAGTTCGGGACAAATTACTGCGCTATTGCGGTCATACGGTTTCCGTCAGCGGGGCGTGGAGCTAATGAATCGTGAACTAATTTACTTGATTAACGGTGTTGATGCGGCTACTGGCGGTCGCCGAGTGAGACGTTGCTCTGATGTTTCTCGGGGTGCCGGAAAAGACGGATATTGACGGAGGTAGAGGCGTTGAAGGAGGTTGTTAGTTGGAAGCACAAGAGGGAAATACGACGTGGAGAAGGTAAGAGGGTTGAGCCCGGGAGAGGGCGGGTAGAGGGAAGGGAACGAAATACGGGATGCGGTGAAACGGGGTGGGAGGAGATGAAACAGTGTACCCGTTGTAAATAGGCTAAGAGGGTTCGTTGTTGGGGTGAGAAGCGGGATGCGTATTCGTGGATTGTAATCGGAATCGCACGAGCAGAGGCTGATTTAGTGACGTGTACGCCTCAGATTAGCCGCAGTGTTTGTTTACGTTTGTTACACGTTCATGATATGTATATAAAACGTGCTTTGCTTGTATTAAAATAATGCGAGATCAATTAAAGTATCACAGTAGACTACGACAACAACGTTACCCCCCTCAAAATGTCAAAACCATATGCACCCCTGATAAGAATCCACATATTACTTTGATGCACTGTATCGATAACGTCGATTTCTTGTTATATATATATATATATATATATATATATTGGTGGGAGCCAGTCAGTTTCACCACCCGGAATTAGCGAGTGTCGTAATTTGCAACAGGAAGTCTGCTATATTGAACGTTGGAAAATGAGACATCGTTGAACATTAAATGGTGTTGCAGTTAACTCAGCCCGACTCGGTCGTATTGCCAGTATAGCTTGTTTTGAAACTGGGTGTTTTGTTTACTATTTGAACATGCACCGGGGTCGTACCATCCAACTTGCGAACGTTGTTACAGGCTTAATAAAAACAATTTGGCGGGCAGTATACCGTCAGCATAGTTAGTAAAGGTCCCTGCCTAACGAGGGACGAAGTCCTCCATGCGCACGGTGGCCAAGACAGTTCGTGCGTTCGTCTTCTGCTCGACTAGCGCGGCGACAGATGTGCCGATGAAAGGCCACGCGTCGCATGAATGAAAGACGGCCCGCGCGACGCATCTGTCGCTGCGTCGGCGACGTTTACTCGCCTTGACAAGTGAGCAGATGGATGAGCGACCTCGATTCTCGTCTTGTGTACACGGCGCTGCGCCCAAGACAGTGGCGCGTGCCTCGCTAAGACGGTGTCGCCGCCGTTATCGTGTCGATCTGACGGCACGCGTCGCGAGAACGCCTTGTCTCTTTGTTGGCGCAGATGGCGTTCGGTTACAGCGCAGATGTTTGAGGCCCCAAACTGCCAGTGCCGCCTAAACTGTTTCAGCTACAGTTAGCAATTACTTACGGCTGTTGTGGTGACACGAATTCCCACTATTCACGCTTTGTAAGGCTGGTGAATGCGGGAATGGATTTGTCGTTTACGGACTTGTGGGTTGCGTGATCCCTTTTTCTTCTTGTTCTTTTTTTTCCCGTTTTACACGTCGTGTGCCAAGTGCTTGACTCGTTTTTATCTTTCTATAGCGATCTGATCTGTCTTTCTGTTCACCGCATGGTTTTCTTCTTCCCCTCAAGTAATATAGTCAACCGCATGGTCTTTCTTCTTCCCCTCAAGTAATACAATCAACCGCATGGTCTTTCTTCTTCCCCTCAAGTAATACAGTCAACCGCATGGTCTTTCTTCTTCCCCTCAAGTAATATAATCAACCGCATGGTCTTTCTTCTTCCCCTCAAGTAATACAATCATCTACAAAGCTTGTTCCGTGCAGTTAGCATTTCTTATCACCCACCAACCTGTCAAGTTAGATGCATTATCTACATTCGACTTAGTATTTCTGTCACCTTTGGCATTGGCAGATTAAAAACTCTTCCGTCTCTGACGTAGTACTATCCAATTTTCGTTCTTGTTGATAATTTCGCCATTAACACTTGCAATTTTGAGGTTAACGCGAGGCCATGCAGACAGACAGTGTTTACCTGTAGAGGTAACGATTGGTAACTCTGAACGACTAGACGCACGCACTCCCACATGTAGATCTACGTGTCCAGAGAGGAGCAAAACGACACTCGATCGCACGCAATCGCGCACGTCCACAAGCACGTAGCATGGAGAAAGCGACGACAAAATCGGCCTACCATTGGCATCTCAAAGTATGCCCGGTGTACTGGTCTGGAAGGAGGTTCCGGTCTGAGAGTAAGTTCCGGTTCCGTTTTGCGTAGTGCGCATGCGATTGTAAATGTCAAAGGTTAGCGCCTACTTTCGGCCCGCAGCTGTATGGTCTGGAAGGAGGTTCCGGTCTGAGAGTGAGTTCCGGTTCCGTTTTGCGTACACACAGTACATGTCAAAGGTTAGCGCCTATTTTTGGCCAGCTTATCACGGTGTTTGCCGAAAGAATGTGTGATCCAATTATATTATAGTTTACGTTAATGATACGGTTACTTTTGTAATGGTTAGTATACATAACAAAACCTCATGATTAGCATAACTTGGAGTTATTTGCCAAAAAATTGTGTTTTATTTTGATGTAATTGTCTCAGAGCGTTGACGTTGTGTATCTTACGACTTCGTCACACAGAGCTGCAGTTTTCAGCGCTGCTTATACGCACAGCGGGTTTTGTGTTAAACACAAATATCCGCATTTTAAATGACATGACACATCCTTATCTCTGTCAGTTTGGCATGTATGAAGCTGAAATTTTTTGTATAATCTAGCAGGCCCATTGGGGGTGGTTCGTAGATTTAGATTTTTAAAAATTCGTCGGGGGTAGGAATCTTGGGGGTAACAATTTATAAATGACACGTCTCTGTTAATTTGACATATATGAAGCTGTTTGCCGACATATAGGTTTTTTTTGTGTGACAATTTTCAATTGTCATTATAGTGTTTGATTTACGTTAAAATGAAAACGTTTTTACACTTTGTGTAATACCTTTTTGTATCGTTAGCGGTGCATGGGATTTATCATAATGGTGCAGTTATGTTAATCATTAAAATCTTTTTAAACGTTAATATCAAAATGCTAACAATACAACTAACTTCGTCACAAGAAAAAGTTTTAAATATAAGGGCATTATACCTAAAACGCCATATAAAAGGCAAATTTATGTAGTAAATAAACACAAGTATCAAGACACATCATTATCTTGCCATTCTGCAGCAAAGTATATAGCATGACTGAGATTATAATAAAATAACCTAAAATAAGTAATCATTTAACAGCGCATCATCATCATCATGCAATTACTTATACATACAATACAATTCCCAAACTTGTACACAATAGTTCATTTTACTAAATCATTAGTCATATTAATTAAATATCAATACAACTAAGACTCGTTTTTGAATAGTAAAAAACGCTCTTATATACAATCCTCGGCTGGCATATAGAATGTTAACATTGGAATTTAATGTAGAGAGATATCACATTATATCAGGATGAAAATGGATAAAGAGATACAAATGAAGATTAATACTGTGGTATAAAAGCACCTACTTGGTCGACTTGGTAGTATGATAATCCCTTGCACCTCAGGTTCTGTTACTGTAAGCGACCTCTGTGTTAGGTTTCACTGCTTTCAATTTCTTAAACCATCGACATTTTATTTTTCCTTCTCCTTGATATCTTATGTGTCTCTTTGTAATATCTCCCAACATTTCTCTACGTGTCTTATTCAACACGGTCTCTTTAAATATTTTAATTTCACGTGTTTCTTTTTAAATTCCTTTTAATAATATATCATTTCTTCCGTTTCCTTTACATAATCTGGAACCCATTGTTCATGTCATACATGTACTTTCCAACTATTGTGAAGTACCTTCACATTGTTAAACATGCTTCAATTTGGCATGCTCTGCTTAATACCTAAACGTATCCTATAGTGCAGGAAACATACCAAAGATCCATATTGAGAGCAGTGCATGGTAAACTAACTTTGAAAATTATTTAAAATAACATCAATCTCATATATTTTCCAGTTAAATTAATTAATATCATACATTTATCAGGTCAATTAAATTAAATTAACCTCCCAAAGTTTTTCAATAAAATAAAATTAACAAATAACTTTCATTTAATTAACATTCCATTTAAACTAACTTCAATTAAATTAGAAATCAACTTGAACTCACCTAACGATTCATTTTAAGACAAAAAGAACACATTATCCGCTAAAGAGGCTAACTGGAACTAATGTCTGTAATAGGCCAAGCAAGCTAATAAAGCACAATGACATTGTACAAACTTATCTAAAACTTGAAAGTACAATATGAGAATTTAAGTTAAATAGTGTATAGCTGGATTGTGTTCACTTTCACATTTTAACCCAGCCCTGAAGTGCCTTATCACCCACTGGACATTCACAGTTCACCCAGCTCAGTCACTGACTGTACAAATACCCCGATTTGAACGTTGCAAACAATACCTGAACAGGTAATGCCAGTTAATGCCCGGCAGTCACTGGTGTGCACTAGTTGCACGCCCGCCGACACTGTCTGTGCCGCCTTTGGCGGCAAACATTTTTTAGGGCTGGAGGGCACATTGTTGCAAACGCAGCAGCGTGCTGTTTTTAGTTAGAGTTCACCTGAGCGACGCCGCACGGCCGATCCCCGCCGGGGTCGACCGGGTCGTCTGCGCGGCTACATATGGACGACATGGGAGACATACCAGTACATAGATTTTCGAAAGGGGGTCATCCTTTCCACATCTCGCTCAGCAAGCTACCTTTTTCGGCGCAGTGAAAGGGTAATCGGGGGGGGAAAACGAAGCTTCACTTGTCGTCCGACTCGTAGTATGGATATGCAATCCGTCAGAGGCATAGACGCGCGAACAATGCGGCACGGGACACGCCGGAAAGCGCGGGAAGTCCTCGATTTATCGACAATAATACATCTTCTGCCGATAGAAACAGTCTACAGTCGTCTCCAGGGCCGATACACGGGAGCCTTATCGTTTGCCCGTGGGGGTGGCACAAAAAGCTGCGCAATTTTCGTGCAGTTCCGTACCGGAATCTGTGTTCCATACTGACAAAATGCCGTCGTTAAAAGGTTGACGGATGTCGCGATATCAAACAAACAACAGTCAATGTGATGGTTGTTTTATAGGCTCTAATTTCAAGTAGAAAGAATTACGTTGCAGCTGTCATTGTTGAAGTATTGCGCGAGCAAGTTTTGTTTCATAAAATACAGGAGTATAATGATTTTTTTAAATTATTGCTAATTATAACGTGAAACACAAAAGGTGGATAAAAAGTGTAAAAAAAGTTAATCCCTTTATTTTTCAATTATAGTGTATTTTGTTGTGGAGGCCATATCGCAAAGGACATAGATATGCTAGAGAGACAGAGGAGAGAGATTAATTTATACCAAAACTTATGGATTAGTAGTTATGTATATTGTAAACACACTACACACACCAGACCAGGAGATGAGAGAGGAGATAGAAGTGTTTAAATATTGAATATTGATGTTTGATATTAATTTTTTTTTCAGTTTCTTTCTAGGAAGGTAGAGTATATTAGTAAATGTGTTGGAGAAGGTAAGGAGGTAGGAAATGGAAGGGTTCTACGTATAAATAGTTATCACATTTCTGTTGTGTTGTGTTTGCCTGGGGTGAAACGCAATTTACAATCGGCGCATCACCTCAGAACCGATTCAGATCTGTGGATGGAGGGTTGGGTTCTCAATAAAGGCTTCCTTTGTCCACCTGCCATCTAGAGTTAATGTGTGGCAATCTTGTTAGGTGGACAATGAAGGTATGGGGTAAATCAGTTGTTTTTTCAATTGACTATATCTGATGCTTCAACTGTTGCACCATTGAAAGTCATTTTAATTAAATATCGACATAATCATACTCGCAGATGCAATGTATCGGTCAATAAGCCCATGCCAGGGGTAATTGTGCACAAAGGTTTGTGCATTTACCTGGCGGATTTGAACCACCAACAGATACTGAGACATTAGCATCTACAGGTGTACTCTTAATTTAAAATAAACAATGTTAAAAAGGAAACCACTGTTTCAAGTTTCAATTAAAAACAGACAACTTAATAAAGGCCATTTACAAAATTTGCAGATGCTGCCAAATAGTATTGTTCACTTGTTACAATTATAAGTAAAGCTTACTACATAAATGATGGATGAAATTACCAACACAAGTTACCTATGCTGCACTGCCATAGCCTAGGACAGTAGGGGTCTAAATTCTAGTGATAAGGGCCTGAGCAAACTATGCAGAGAATGTCATAATTCACTTGATACAATTTAACACTACAAAGAGTACCATGTCAGTATGATACAATTAATTAGTAAATTCCTTACTGTCATGTAACAGTATTCCCACACACTGTCAATAAGCTTATGTGTCACTGTGTCTACTTCCGAGAAAGGAAATATAACTATTCATACACAAATACAGTACAGTGCAGTGTGACAATAACAATGTAAGTACCTGTGCTAACTGCAATATTGATAGCGAGTGATTGTCCATTATTTATTAATCTATTTCATTCATTAATTGCACTATATATGGTCAAATACATTGGTATTTAGGTTGGTGTACATTTTAGTGGTAGGCCCCTAGGCTAAGCCTATACATTTTTAGGTAAAACGATTGTTTAATAGCGTTAATAATTTCAGCTGAAAGAATATTCACAAAATAGAATTCACAATTAACTAATTTCAAGTAGTGACATACTAGCAGTACATTTGGTCATATAAGACTGAAGCCATTTTACATCTTAGGTTGAGTGCAATTTTTATTAATATTTGCCAAAAAATAACCACCAACCTGTAATGACTGCCATGGGTGTCTGTTTTGTCAAAGGAATATTTATTTATGCTTCAGGAAATCAAGAGGTACAACCCACAGAAAGATAAGAATAATAACCATTCTAGGTAATAAACAGTGGGCCTGCAGAGCAGCTGTATTAATAGCCACGTCATTGGCATTGCGTCCAGCCATCGTTTCGTAATTATACTTTTGTCAAAAACACAGGCCCCTATTCTGACACCTATATCATTTAAGAAACCCATATTAATATACTGGGTTATGGCATAGTATACTAAACGCTAGGCTACAGACTATTAGCCTGGCCCTGGACTGTCTACTCACCGTCTACTTGATATTTGCCATGCTGCGTAGCTTTCAAAATAGCATTGCGCATTCGCTTTTCACACACCAAGTGCTTTTTGTGACTAGGTAATGCCTTATGCAAGTCATGTACCGTCGGTACTCATCTCCTATTTTCTCCCGCTGCATCACAGGTATTTTCTCAACAAAAGATATGTGAACTAGTTGATACTAAGTTACTAACTAATGTGCCAGTAGACAGTGGTCACGCGCAGATGTACGATCCTGTTCAGCAACGTAGGGGGCAAATAGGTCGGTGGAGTAACGGTCGCTACAGCAAACGAAAAATGATTAATTGTATATCTCAGTCACCGAGTGCATCGAGCAAGGGTCAAAGTTGATCGGTCACCTGAGGTCACGTTGCTCACAGCGATGTAACTCAGTCGCCGCATACTTCTGGCACGGGGTCAAAGTTGATCGGTCACCTGAGGTCACGTTGCTCACAGTTGGTCGATTTTGATATACTGCGCTTGCGCGAGCATGCGCAATACGCAAAACGGAACCGGAACTTACTCTCAGACCGGAACCTCCATCGAGACCAGTACACCGGCACGTGTCTTTGAACAGCAGACACTCGCGCCGATTCTAATCCGAGCGTGAAGAGACGACGGGGTAACATATGGGCCATGTGTGGCCGAGGGGTAAATCAGGCAGAGTCGCAGTGCGGAGATTGGGAAAACGTGCGCAGCCGGACCCCGACTTATAGGGCGAGGGACTGGGTGGGGGGCGAGGGAAGAGGTTGGGGACATGAGCTTCCCGCTTGCCTCAGCGGAAGGAAATGGACAGCTGAGTGAGGGAACAGACGGGGGAAGTTCGCCCCGGTACAGGTCTTCACCCCGGGTTTGACCTTCGACATAGGGGCACCCAGTCGGAAGTTCACTTACCGGCGATGGCCACACTCCGGACGTACCGGACACTACGGACACTAGCGATTAAGTAGTAGGCCGTGTATCTTTATTTAGCCTCTCCATATACTTCCTCGGTAAGAACGGACATAGACAGACAGTGATGTCGTACGGTGCGTGTTGTGTACGGCCACCGTAGACGGGTTGTTGTAGCCAAGTAGGAGCGTGCGTCTGGTGGTAGTGCACTCAGGTCGCCTTGTATCTAGCTCAGTTGCGTATTTAGGATATCGTGGGGGGACAAGCCGTTAGTGTTCTTTGAATGCTACAATGTAATGACGCAACAGGTTGTATGGGAACGAATTAAGAAAAGTAATAAAAGAGATCATCCACTTCTAAATACGCCAGATATAGCCACATATGGTATTTATATACCCGCCACGAGCAACTAAAACAAACCTGAACCAGTTGAGTCACATTCATGAGCCACTTTTTTAGTAATTGTCCTTCAAACGACATAACTGTCCGTCTTTTCCTCCGTGTAAACAGATTTTCGGGTTCATCTTACGATTAGCCGAACTAGCTCGATTGTTTGTTGATTCAACGTCTAAACGACGCAGTTACGACCATCCACGCAGTTACGAGATGCAACGACGTCCACGCTATCACAGCACGCCGTTGCCAGCGACCAAACATCAACTTAGTCGGATATCTTTATAATGTCGAACAATAATTACCTCCAGATTCGTCACGGATGCGGATACGGGGCGCTGGTGTAAGAGGCGTCGTTAAGAAACCTTTATACGACTATCGCTTCTTTGAGCGGCTCCAATTAGCTGCAGTGACCATCCATATTCCTGCTAGGCTGGTATCGCTTCGTTGTCGCAGCTGCTCGACTGTCGCGAGGGATATTGTGGGTGCGCGTTTATGTGACGTCACACTGACGTCGGCGACTGCGCGATGGTTTCAAAACTGCACTACCCGCATCTACCGATTATCGCTTGCGTTTTACGCGTTAAGACTGTTACCTTGGTGACGTCACGACAACCAGAACGAGGCCACTGTGGAATTGGCAACCACATAAATTGTAAGCGCGGGGCATGCGGGTTGTACTGATCCTGACGTCTGTTTCTGTAATTTTGCCATTAGGGGACATTGCCGATTTCAAAATTTACGTAACAGCGGAATGTTCGCGGCGGTGGATCGTGCCAAATGACGTCAGAAGTGATTTATGTCATGATAAAACATATGAATAAATATGCCTATATAAATAGTGCAAATTTATAGATAAATAAGTAAATAAACACAAGTAGGCAAGACACATCTTCCCTTGCCATAACAATACGGTTTACATTTGAAGCAATACGACTACTACTACTACTACTACTTATAATAATAATAATACTAATAATAATATTAATAATAATAATATAAACTCAACTTATATCGCATTTCCATAGAGGCTTGTATTGCGACAAGCTTATAGCCCTATCCGTCCGTTCTGTGTGGTGGTAAAATATAGGCCTATTAGAAATAACCTACTGCCTAAACTACAGGCTAGTGCAAACGCGTGGGCTCGAGTTGTTGGTATTCTAACGTGTTTGTGGAAATTGTGTGACGTAATTCTCACCTCATTCTGAAGTATGATGGAAGCGCACGGTTGCCGTTGACACTGCTTCGCTCGAAAAACGGCCTAATTTACTCGCGTTGCTTGTGAACTTGATAAGGTCGCGGACTTATACATCACATATAGGCGCAGCCCAAAGTGCCTGCGCGCGTAAGAAAATTCGCAAGCGCACGTTAAGGATGTTTAATAGCAACAGCTATGACTTGTACAGAAATAGTTCAAACATTTTGACACTATAATCTGAATGTGGGAAAGTTCAACTCACTGAAGATTGACCTCAACGAGCGTTGGTTTTATGCTCTGAAACTAAACCGTTATTTCTGGAAGTTGAATACAACTAAGACTCGTTTTAGGGATAGTATAGTGACGCTCTTCTATACAATCTGCTCGGCGGGCATGTAGAATGTTAATCCAGTTGTGTACGCAGGATTTAATGTAGGCGCTAGATATCGCCGATTATATCAGCGTGACGAATGACGATCAAAGGATTGATGGGGGGCAAATGCCACCCCGTCACGCCTACTTCAAATACCCCTTGTGGTCAGTGCTTGTAGACACCGCATCGAGGCCAGCACCCTTGGTTTGCCTCCAGATAACAAGTTGGCAACCCGTTGTGTCTCGTATAACTGAACTTCCAATCGACTTCCAGCCAGGATTTGACAATTACCGAATTGTTGTTGTTGTTGTTGTTATTTTTCTCGCTGATCCCTTAGATCGATCCCTTGCGGTGTGAGTGCCTGCACACGATGTTCTGCATCACTATGTTTGTTCTGCCTTCTCTTTGAATCGTCTTCATCTACCGCGAGCCTCTGTCTTTCCCCCCACTCTCGGCTGTTCATCCCTGCCCTTTCGAAATCTCTCTTAACACCCACTGTGTCGCCATTTTAATTCGTCTTCCTGTTCTCCTTCGACCCCGTCTTCTGTTTCCACGGTCTCTTTATTAATATCTCCTCAACCATTCTCTCTACGTGTCTTATTCAACACGGTCTCTTTCCAACTATTTTAATTGTCACGTGTTTCTTCATTTAAATCTCCTGTGTTACCCACCCTCCCATCATCATTCTCTTCCGTTTCACTTTACATAATCTGCGAACCCATTTGTTCCATGTGATACATGTAGCGTTTCCTCTTTATTTTTCTGTCAAGTTACCCAATTGTCTTGGTTTGAAATTGCGATAGACATGAGTTGATTTTAGATTGTTATCGAACATGCTTCATGTGATTCCTGGCTATTTCACAGTGAACGTTTTTTTTAGAGAGTAGCTACATAATATAGTGGTCTGCTTAATTTGCTTATTGGTTGGCTCTTGCGAGTTTTGTTGTAGGTCTATAGCTATTTCGAGTCTGTCAAGGCGAGTGTTTCTTTTGTTTTGCCTTCGTTTCCTATACAATTTGTTACTCTTGATTTACATATTTTGTGTATGGATATTGTTACACCGCTATAAATTCCCCAGCGATAATACCGTTGGTAAAAAACAATCCGGCCCGATTATCCATAAATTCGAGATATAATCGATCAGTTGTGACATCGCGAGATACATGGTTCGGTGGCATTCCTGGCAAGTTAGGGACAGTTTTGGCACAAGTCTGCCTCCCAGTGCTATCTCGTAATTAATCGTGAAATATAATCCATGTTCTCCGACTGGATCGTATCGCAATCGCGCGCTAATTTCGTGCTAAATTAATTAACGACGTGAGCGCGAGTTGGCGTCTTTGGCAATTAGGGGGGCATGGACCCCCATGCGGCGCGCGTGCCCGGCCCAGCGTTATCAGGCGGTTGTCGATTTGTCCCGACCACTAACATAGCCTTGAGTAGTTCCCGGCGGGCAATAGGCTCTCAGATAGGGTGGCAGGAGAGGGGAATATCACTTCTAGGAACTGAGCAGATTATGTACGCCAGGTCAAATAGTTTTAAAGGTTAAAAACAATAGCAGAATTCTACACCAGTGGTTGACACGGTGATTATGTGGACCGATTTGGAAGTTGGCATTTTGGTGAACATGCGTTTAACGTTTCTGTGTTGATGTGACTGTACATATCGACATGATGTCGCTGCGAATTACCGACTCTTGTTGGATGCTACCAATACAAATACCCCGTCAAACAACGTCTTAATTCAATACGGACGACAGGTGCGCGCCAATAATAGCCCGACCAGTCACCGAAACGCCAGCCTTCAAAGCGCCCGCCGTCACTTGTCTCGTGCCGCACTTTGGCGGCAAAGTTTTTTTTATGGGCTGGAGGGTGGATTGTCTGCAAACGCAGCAGCGTGCTGAGATTTAGTTCAGAGTTCTTACATGACCCGACGCCTGCACGGCCGATCGCCCGCCGGCACGCGACCGGTGTCGTCTGCGCGGCTACGATTGGACGAGAACGGAGAAGCAGACGACACTTCCACCCGGCACGCGTCGGGGGTCATCCTTTCTTCGCGCTCGCTCGAGCAAGCTAGCCTTTCTTCGGCGCAGTGAAAGCGGTGAATCGGGCGGGGGAAAGTCGAAGCATTCACTTGTCGTCCGACTCGTATTTATGGAGATGCAATCCGTCAGATAGCATAGACGCGCGAACAATGCGGCACGCGACACGCCGGAAAGCGCGGGAAGTCCTCGATACGATCGACAATAAGACATCTTCTGCCGATAGAAACAGTCGTCGTCTACAGTCGTCTCCAGGGCCGATACACGGGAGCCTTATCGTTTGCCCGTGGGGGTGGCACAAAAAGCTGCGCAATATTTCGTGCAGTTCCGTACCGGAATCTGTGTTCCATACTGACAAAATGCCGTCGATAAAAGGTTGACGGATGTCGCGATATCAAACAAACAACAGTCAATGTGACAGGTTGTTTTATAGGCTCTAATTTCAAGTAGAAACGAATTACGCTTGCAGCTGTCAATTGTTGAAGTATTGCGCGCGGCATTGTTATTGTTTCATAAAATACAGGAGTATAATGATTTATTTATATTATTGCTAATTATAACGCCCCACACAAAAGGTGGATATAAAAAGTGTAAACAAAAGTTAATCCCATTACATTTTTAAACGGATCTGTGTATTTTGTTGATTGTCATATGGCCTACAATGTTTTGTCATTGTAAGCAGACGACATTTCCCTTAGCCATTAAGTTGTAGTGTTTGACTTATGTTATTCAGTAGTTTTTGTATAAGTTGTCACACACACACACACACACACACACACACACACACACACATACATATGTGTGTGTATATTATGTTTTTTATGACACCATTCTTTTCTTATCATCGTGCCATAATGCATAAAAATTGTGTTTCGGGGAACGGAAAACCGGGTAGGGAAACGGGAATGGGTGCCGTACCGATACTCCCTTTGTCGCTCACACTTTCTCTGCCCGTTGCAAAAACCCTCCAGGAGGAAACGCAATTTACCCTCGGCGCGTCACCTGTCGAACCGATTCCGATCTGTCGATCCGATCCAATCTCGTTCTCCCCCACTTCCCCTGTTCCCGTCTGGGACGCCGACGATATTCCGTTTATTTGTCCGGTTTGTCGCAGCCATTTACGTCTGACTCTTATCGCTGCGTGTTACGTCGGGTAAACATGTTTATCGCCCTCTCGGCGCGTGCCACGTTGGAATTTCGGCGTCGCTGCAGCTGACGGCGGTAGAACTATCGGCACGTGTCACCCGCCTCCTTATATGGGCATAGGTGGGCGACTGGCACGCGCACGGCAGGTGTGCCAGGTAGCAGACAAAGGCTGGCGCGAGCCGTGGAGAGGGTAACAAAGGCGGGTCTAAATGGCAGCCCTACTATGGGTTGTTAGTGCCACGAATGTGTGAGATTACCCGTTGAATGTGGCCAACTCTCTTTCGCTGAGACATCTGTAATTAAAATCTAAGTACACTGCCGATGGAGGGTCGTCATAACGACCTCCGTAAAGTGTACCCCCGGGCAAGGGGCGGTCAACTGACCAGTCCAACGGCAGGTGGACATTAGGTGATTTTGTCACAGTTCCCGTTAGTGTCTTTCGGTTTCTAGACAGTCAGCTACTCTTTACCTCGACAGTTTTTTGCGCACGAGAAAGTTAGACCTTGGTTAAGCATGGTATTTTGACATAATTCTCCAATCCGTGATTACCGCTGTGATAACTGTGAAATTAAACACGTCAGTATAACCAGGTGGACATTATCAGTGTGTACATAGAATAACGGCGAAATAATACGGCGCGTATCAGGCCTACAATTGAATAGTTTACACAAGACATCGTGGATCGCTGTTAGCTGTACGCGTGTGAGCATAGATCGCCCTCAATAGTCCGTTAATGATATAGTGAAGGTGTTGTTTGTTCAACTAAACCACGCCGGTTTGTCGCCTATACCTGTTGCTGTTCGGCACGTTGCTCTCCCGGCATCATAAACAGACGCGCCCAATTAAGGGGCACGCGCTGCGATCACATCTTGCGCGATATCCGCCAGGTGTTCGCCAAGTGTCCAGTCTGCGTCCAGCCCTCGGGGTTGTCGCACGTTGACAGTGACATCCGTGTCACACGCCGATCGTTATGGTCACTGACAGCCCGCAGATGGCATCGGTGATTGGCGCTTGTAAAACTGCCACAGTCGCGAGAAATCCTGTCTTGTGGGTGTCGTCAGTTGGCGTGAGGATGGATATCTATAGCATTGGTGACGTCACATCCCCCAGAAATGGGTCGAGAGATTCGGTCAGGCGACAACAGCAGCAAATAACAATACGTTATGTCGATGTAGTTGGCGGACATGTTATGGTTGAAGTGTATATACAATAGTACTATATAATTGAAAATGGTCTACGAGAAAACACATAACATAAATAATATTACACAAGAACAATTAAGAAGACATATCCCAGAATTTCAAAATAACGGCCGTATGATGTTCAATGTGTTACTGTAGAACGTCTTAGATTCTTTGAATTGGTCAACTGAGTATGAAATAGTGGCGAGCGATTTGGTTGTGTATACTGAGGAAGGTTTTCAAAATTGAGTTGTCTAGTGTCGGTCGGAAGTCGGCACAGATTTTATCACGAATCGCAAGGATCAACTTCCGCTACGATAAAAAGATGATAGCTTGTTTGAAGACGATAAGATCGGGTTGTAATATAGACTGAAGTTTGCTTTATTTCGCAATCTCGCCGAACTGTTCGCGAGATCACGACCGATGGTGCGCTAGGAGGTCGTGGGCGTGACGTCAGGCGGGAACTGTGATTCCCACTGTAGCTGTAGTAGTTGAGCACACGTCATCAATAGAGCGGCTTTGTTGGCGTCGAGGTCCGTTGCTTTGCGCGAGCGTACGCTGCCGCTGTTGACCAGTGATCATCCTTCCTCCTCCCGTTCCCCGTCCTTCTTCCCGGCCGGCAGTTACAAGCGCACCGAGTCCCCAGCGCTGCGAAACACAGCACCGCCGATTCGCCGGTTATTAGTGCTAATGTCAGGCGTAACCCAGCGATATTGTGGCGCTTTTTTACGAGTGGCGTGTGTGCGTTAGGTACGCGCGTGCGCGCGCCTGCCCGCGTGTGTACGCAGTCAGCAGGCAAGCCGTCAAGCGTAACGACGCGCAGCCAATCAACGCAGCTAATGTGCTCGTGTCTATTGTAGGGCGCTGTCCGTCAAACTGGAGGGCGTGGCCTAGGGCGGTTGAGAACGAGGCTCGTCTCAGGCAAGGCACTCACAATAAACAACTGCTGAGAGCGAGCGAGACGCGTGTGCGTTCCAGGGACGATCGCCAGCAGCTCTCACGATGCGGCGGCCTTACAGCGCTGTCGTCTTCGTCACGGCTTTATTCTGGACTATACTTTGTCTCGTCACACAGGTAAGTTCAATGTCTCCACTGTCGTTGTGTCCGATTTTGTCATTACGCCGTTGTGTTTGGTGTCGTCTTCTGCTCTGTTGACCGTGTCTCCATCTACCTCTCTATCTATGCATCTCTCTTGCAGGTAAGCTCTTCAGGCAAGTTCCAAATACAGCTGAAGTCGTTCGTCAACGACAGAGGACTCAACGCCGACGGGGACTGTTGCCAGGGAGTACGCACGGGCGAGGTATGCACGTCCGCGTGCAGCACGTTCTTTCGGATATGTTTAAAGCAATACCAAACGCGCATCACACTCGATTCGCCATGCACGTTCGGCAGTGTCACGACGCCGGTTGTTGGCAATAATTCATTCACGTTGCCGGATAATTTGGATACGTTCGAGAACCCGATTGATCTGCTGTTCGACTTCTCGTGGCCTGTAAGTGTTGTTCTTCTTCTTCTCGGTGTGTTAGGCTAATCAGAGGTATCTTTCGTTATGTCTGTGTGTCTGTCTGTCTCTATGTCTGTCTGTCTCTATGTCTGTCATGACTCCAACCATCTGGTTGGGGACACACACACACACACACACACACACACACACACACACACACACACACACACACACACACACACACACACACACACACACACACACACACACACACACACCACTCCCTAACACCGCCCACCGACATGCGATCATAAAGATAGTATGACAACGCTGTATCTCATACATAACGCGACTGTCTCACTCGGCGATTATGTTACGTTGTACCGACTTCACCACTTCTTAACATACGTCACAACGCACACACGTACGCACGAATTGTCCCTATATAGCTACATCAACACACCCGCACTCTCCCTAGCTCATCCAACGGACGCAACTGCCTGGGTTCAAAGACACGTGACATCATCATTAGCCATATTGTCATTTTTATTTTATATTCCATAAGTCCGCGAAAACCACAAATTGGTCGATACTTAACCGCCACCATGTTGCGCCTGCGTTCTCCGTTGACCCCATGCGCCACCTGGTCGCGCATGACTTGTTCGTAATTTATTATTAATACCGCGTCGATGCGACACAGACGCACGCCCAACTATACAACACGCGCGGTACCTTGTACGAACTAATTCGCGGTGTCGCGCAACCGCTAGACAAGGCGATATCAGATACGATTGGGGGGGGGGCTATCGCACGAGAAGTCCATTTAGACGCCGAAAGAATCGCTCAAAGACTTGGCAGCGAGTGGACGCGTGCAGCATTCAGGCTCGGCTGCGCGCCGGACAAGCGTCCGCCGGCTGCGACAGGTGTGCGTGTGCCAGCTGATACCATCGCGCGGCGTGCGCTCTTCAATTTATGTTGTCTTTGTGTCGTCGGGTCTTTTTGCCAAGACGGATAAGTAGCGGCGGTGGTGGCGGCGGACGGGGGGGGGTGTGCGGGCGAGACAGTTGCACATGTACAAGTTAGCCGCAATCATCGTGTGCATTTTCGTGTGTTTCTTTGTATTGTGCAGCAATATCAATATTGCTACGGTTTCTGCTCGATTTGTCCGCCGTTACCAGACTTGCTTCCGGTTGTGTGTTTATTTATTTATATTTTTTTGTATCAGTAAACATGTTTTCAAGTTATGCTTGTCGCCGTCATCTAAATATAGATGCATTATGCATTTACGCGTCCTGGTTTAAACCATTACACAACTAGGCCTATAGTGCAAGCATACTATTCGAATCTTTGTATCTGGAGTAGATGCAATAACTTAAGTGACTCACTGACTGATAACAATTATCTCGGAGCCATGTCCAATGTGTATGTTGACATCGGTTGATATCTAACGCGACAGGGTACGACGTTTTAATATCCCATAGTAAATATCATAAGCAAAAGTTGTCCGTATGTAACGTGACTAACCACAATCATTATCATTAAACAGTAACTTTCGTCGGTTTATGTATAAATGATACACCGACACCTCGGCGAACCATGGCCCACTCGTATGTCTCACACATCGAGTGGACTCGTTAATCGATATCCTTTGGCGATACATGTGTTTCACTCACCGTTCATTGTTATGCGCGACGGATCTAATGCGTGTCGTTTGTTTCTCTAGGGTACGTTTTCATTGATAATCGAAGCGCTCCACGACAGAACGTCAAATGGACCATCGTCTGGTATGTACCGCTTTCACTTGTTTCGTAATACTCAGATTTATTTTTCAGTTTTATCAGGGGGGGACGGGTTAGGTGCACATGTCTGCTTTGTTTGTACGCCCGCTCCTCGAATGATCTCACGCCCTGGCCTCGCAAACCTGCCTCTGATTGGGTAACCGGGCACACGACCCTTGCCCGTGCGTCACTACCTTCTGTTGCGACGCGGCCATGAATGACAAGGCAAGACAGGTGAAGCGTAATGGATTCCTACGCAAGAAACAAGACGCGTTTTTCCGCTGTTGCTTTGTGCAGTTAAATCGAGCCATCGTGCTTTGAACTGTGTCTTTCAGCGGTCGCATTCGAGCGCCGTGTGCGTGTGTGTTCGCTCGGCCGGGCACTGAGGGCTTACGCGGCCACTACTACGGTA
The DNA here is from genome assembly GCA_020002185.1 of Paraescarpia echinospica. Lineage (NCBI taxonomy): Eukaryota > Metazoa > Annelida > Polychaeta > Sabellida > Siboglinidae > Paraescarpia > Paraescarpia echinospica. Next base: position 26,107,863 of record CM034538.1, on the reverse strand, counting down.
CGAGCAGTAGTACGCTCGACGTGCCCCACTGCCACACGCCATCTGTTCCGATCCGCCGGCTGCCGCCGAAACTGTCAGTTGAATTAGGCGCCCGGACCGGCGTTGACGCATAAACATGCACGCTTCGGCTTCAATTATCCCGATCTTTTCATCCCTAGAAACCGAGGCGGTGACGCCCGGATAAATATATCCGGAGCTGCAACTAGCACCTGATGAGCCACGTTGCGCGTGGCGTTATGGCAGGAAAACACAAAATTGACGTCGTATCTCGAATCCAGGTCATCCATTGAACTGATCGACGGACATTGTTATTCGGGGCGGGTTGGACATTGTTATTCGCGCGGGTTGGACATTGTTATTCGTGCGGGTTGCAGCTGTGTTTCCCCGGGGACTGGCAGTTAATGAGTACCAGCGTTGATTTAACGAAGGGAATTGCAAATTTCTTCTTGATGTATGTTTGGGGATTCCAATCGTTTTAAATGAAGCCGAAGTAAAAACGAAGCGGTTTCTGAGGAGAAATATGCCGATTGAAAAAAATTTATTTTCTTGACGGAGGAAGTTGTCGTGCGTCGATAAAGTACACCCCGGGGAAGGAAGGATGTTGTGGTTTGATGACAATCGGCACCGAGACGAGCGCCGGTTGACAGGAGTCAGCCTGAGGCATTGTCATTCACCGTCTTACTGCGTCGCTCAGGTTGATAGGAATCTCGCCATAAACTGTCGCAAGTTGTCGCACCAAAGTGTCGCTTGCTACGAGGTCGGGGTATTACCTGACACCCCAGTTGTATATGCGCGGACAGGACGCGTAAGATATTTACCTATCAGCAAACGTGTGCATGCGAACGCTCACCTGTAACCGATACAGAGGGAGTGTGACGCCAAAGAAACGGGCAAGCGAGAGGACACGCCGCGCCAGTCCTGCGACTGATAGCTCCTTCTGTAAACATCTCTTTGTGCAGCAACGCCGCCATCTGTTTTTAGTCGGGCACCTTCCCCGTGAAATGCGCCCTAGCGATGGCACCGGGGGTTATGTATGCAATTTGGACGGGGGTGGGATGCGCGTGTTTTTGCCGGCGTTTCTTTGGTCGCTGGCGGCCACGCGCTCTCGGCGATGCGGGAAATTGATTACGCTGACCCAGATGCGCATCTGTCGTTGGCCGACGCAATCACAACAAAGACTCGAAGCCAAATACCGACGGTCTTCGCTAGTGGGCGTGTGGAGTTCCGATTGTCACCCATCCGTGATCCCTCGGGGAGGGGGTGGGGGCGAATTGGCGCGCACATTTGGTGTATCTAACCGGATGCTTACAGTCAATCGAGCGCGGCTTCGAATCACCATAAATATGCAAAATCGCGACTTATGTCGGAATTTTAATTAAAAACCGCCGTTGCATCCGCGCATCCGACACGTAACTCGCACAGCATTCTTGAGCTTCCGGAAAACGTAAAACTGTCCATTGGCGGTCGCGTCGACCACGTGTCTGTCCCGGGCGGTGCTCGGGGCAAGGTGTGGGTTCGTCTGACGCCCCGCTTGAAACAGTAGACGATCATCGAGGTGTGTCGGGTGTGCTTAATGATGGAAGCGTCAACTCGACGGCGTGGGAACGAGCGGCGGAAGGACGGGACACGGACGTCGGCGTGGGAAACACGACTTCCGTCACGCTTGGTGGTCGGGTAATGCCCGTAAACTTACATCGCTGTCCATGTATCATTTTGCGTCACGTCAAGGTATTATATTATAATATGTGAAATCCGGCTAAGTTTGGGTCGTTCACTTTTACACCGGTGCGAATATGACATGAGAATGTGAGACCGGCTAACAATGACATTATGGTAAATGATCTGTGTATGACATTCGACGCGACCTGCTGCGTGTGCTAACCTGTATAGTTCGGCGTAACGTGACTCGGAAGACAAACCTGAGATAATCGTCATGGTTGATTTCATGGGTATTGTTACCTCACACCAACAGTTAATGCCATTACAAGCCCAGCTCTGGTTGCTGCTCGATTCGTCATGCAGGTCCCTATAAATCTGTCAAATAGTAGACGTTGAACGATTGTAATGTTTTCATAATTTACGTATAAGGCCTTTGCAAAAGTGTTGATATGGAGTTTGATTTGGAACAAACAACATTAGCAGTTAACAGTGCATTAGTTTGAATGGTTGAAATATTCTTATAAATTCAGTAGGGGTAAAGCATCGGAAAATATATCAATTTGGAGGAAAATTAATGTATTGCACCACATGCCCATTGTGCAGGATTTGTGTGTACAAATCATTTGAATGCAATAATACTACACCTTACTACACTAATTAATCAGAAACCATGAGTATAAGGCAGCGTGTCAACACACGTGACACGACGGCCATCGACACGATGGTGGACCAACACGTATCTGGTGTAGCAGCAAACGGTGGATTAACATGGTTCGCTGCAGACGGCATTGTCGGTTGTCGGGCACTCACTCCGCAATCGGCCTCAACACCTTCGCCGAATCACATCAAACCGCCGAATCTAATTATCCCCGACGAGCCGGTGTCTACGCGGCACGGCCATTGCCACACTCCTGGTCGGCGCGTTTCATCCGAACGAGGGGGCGCCTGTACGGCGGGGTGACGCGCTTTGATGACGCAACTGGTCGCCGGGAACAACATTCGGACACTCGACGCACAGTCTGGGGTGTCGAGCATTTATCGGACGACCCAGATGGCCGGAATCAATACGCTATCGGACGCATCTGTTTACATTTGTCGGAATGTTGAACGCTGCGATAACTAGCGATACCGACACAGAGCGAGATATTTCACCGCGGGGGTAGTGTCTCGGTGAAACCCTAAGGGTGTCTCGTTTTTGTTGTCAGATTCTATTTTTACATTCCCTTGCATTCTTATAAATATATAACAATATTAAGGCTGCCGATGTTTTTTCGGTCATGTAGTGATGGCGCCTATATATCTACATCTTGTGTGTGTGGTAGGGGAATCGGTTTTTCATTAAAAAAAACTGTTCCGAGTGACAAGAAAATGATTATTTCACAATATCTGCTAAGAAGTGCGGTTACTATAGAGTGTGCCGCGAAACTTTGACAGAATACACCACATTGCCAATATGCCACCTACGCCGATAATATCGAAGCTGACAGGCCGATTGGGCGTTATTCCAGTCTGCTGTATCGCTATGCCACGTACGTGTTAAGTTGTACCCGCAAACATGTTGACCTGCTAAGAGATGCATTACCCGAGCTGGCTCATCACCTGTTCGGAACGTGTCACTTTTTTGCCTTTAGCCATCACCTGGGTGGGGGGAGACGCACACCGCGCAGCGTTTGACAAATGTACAAATGCGTGTGCATCTAATCATTGGGGAAACGTGGGGTCGTAATCACATGGTAAAGCAGCATCCTTCCTATTATCGCCATGACTTACAATGTTCCCTTTTATTGCCCGCAGGGAGCCCGCGCGATCTGGTGCTGCGGCTGATGACGCAGCGGTCAGTGGCCGTGCAAAACGAGTGGACGGATGACTCTATCGAGACGGCCACGTCCAAGCTGGAGTATAGGTACCGCGTCGTCTGCGAACCGGATTACTTCGGACACGGCTGCTCGGAGACGTGTCGTGCGCGCGACGACAAGTTCGGGCACTACACGTGCAGCGCGAACGGCACGCGCGTCTGTCTGGACGGCTGGACAGGCTCCTACTGCGACAAAGGTGGGTCTCGCTGTTTCTCGTTGTTCTCGCCGTAACCACGGAAGGTTACTAGTGGTGGAACATTCAAAATGCTTTGTTGCCGTTTCAAAGCTTGTTCGTAAACATGTCCCATTTTAAGATCCATCACTGGCAACGTTCGCATATTTTAATGTTCGCACTATGTAGCGTTTGAAATGTGAAGCTAGTATCCTTTCGTCCAGCCGACTTATATTAACTATGTAATAGTTTGTGTTACTGACCATGAGCGTTACAAGTATACACAGTATTATATTCTGGATATTCCAGCAATTAACAATGCACCTGTATACTGAGCTATTCAAATTAGTGTACCTTTGCTTGGGACGTATTATTACGTATGTAAGAATATCTTCGTGGCAACCACACAATCTCTCCGTGATGGCGCAAGAGACGTGTAACCGACAGCAACGCACGATCGGATTCTGGACGACGTTTTTTTCTCGCAAATTTTTTTTCATGTTGTCTGCAAACGGTCCAACAATAGGACGACGGATCTATTAGCTTTTGAGATTTCTCAGGAAGTCGGAAAACATCGCTACAACCTCGTCGAAGCCGTCGAACATTAACGACGTGTTGACGACGAAACCCACGAGGCGACACGCGCGGGGCCTTCCTCTGTAACCGCACGCCGGCGGGCTCGGCAGCGCTGGCTCGGCGCCGACGCGACTATCGAGGCCGGGTTTCGTGGCACGACCTTCGCGGGAGGAAGACAGGGCGAGATTGATGGGCGCACGTGGATGACTTGGTTGGACAAAAAATGTGACGGGTGTGGCAGGGGCGGGCTCGGGAAGCCGTGCTCGTGAATCGGGAGTGTGGGGAGGGAGACAAAGAGAAATAGAGAGCGAGAGAGAGAGAGAGAGAGAGAGAGACGGGGGGGAGGAGGAGAATGAGGCGGGGAGAAAGAGAGAAGGAGATGTGGTGAGAGTGGAAGACGTGGATAGAAGGAGAGGGAGGGGTGGAAAGAGGAAGAAGGAGAAGGAGCAGAGGAGAACGAGAGGAGGGAGAGGTAGGGGCAGGGAGAAGGAGGGAGAAGGAGAGGGATGGGTAGGGAGAGGGATGGGAGACAGGTGAGAAAGGAGAGGGTTAAATCACATAGAGAGAAATATGCGGGTATGTTGAATCAGACTACGGACACCTAAAGAGCACTTCTAGCTCCGAGAGAGATGTCCTGCATTGTGCTGACTGGCGTCATAGTTTTACACATTGGAGTCCCACTACGTTCTTTTCGTGCGCCCACCCTGCCTCCCGTTGACCGGATTGTCTCCCGGGCTCCATCAATAATGTGCTTGCCGACACACGGATGTTTGACCACCGCACCGATTCTGAACCACGTCTCCGATACGACACGCCGATCCCTGGCGTCGTAAAAAGGATCGAACCACGGAGCAAGTCTTGTCGATCAGACGCCGCCTCTATAAACATGGCATGAAAAATAGCGCGCGTTACCGCCAAAATCCAGATGCGCGAACGTCGTAGGTATGCACCATGGACACGTCATACGCATCTTCCCCGAGTTATCGCGTTCACTCCGCGGCGGGCGGCGGTTATAAATTGGCCCGCCGTTCGATGCCTGGACGGCGACCTTTTTTACGCGGCCGGGCCTAACCGGTGAATGACTGGCGCAGATCGGTCATAATTGGAGACGGTGCTGCCGGGTGGCGCCTACGGCCCGGCACAGATGCTGCACGCCCGCCGGCACGCGCACGCATTCCCCGAGCGTGTTTTGTTCGCTCGCGTAACCCCTCTTGATGTCTCCGGATCCCGGCACCTGTGCCAGACGTGTCTTTCCAAGAAAAGCGCGTCGTCGGCAAAGGGAGCGGGAAGACGGATGGGGCGTGTATGGTGCCAGGGTGCCTACCCTCTTCCCGGCGGTTGTCCGTGTTTGGGTGATCGTCCATGCGTTCCTAGGGCTGGATCTGTCTGATGCGGTGGTTTTGACGGACTGGAACAGGAATCGGGAAAGCGAGTGTAGGAGATCAAACCTTAAAATACCCCAATGATATGTGCGTAGGGTAGGGTAAGATAAAGAGCCCCGTGGTGTATGAAGCCCTCGCGTTTCAAGTGGGCCTTAGAACTGTATGCTGCTTGTATCTATACTGGACGAATGCAACTGAGAAGGAAAATAAAGTTCATCCAATTACTGATAAGTATGGAAATGGTTGGGTGTAAGAAGCATATTACTTTACGACTGAAAAGACAACGTACAGCACTGCAAAACGACCAGCGTGTGGACACACTATCGGCTCGATACACGATTTACAACGTGACTAGCGCGCCACTTATCAACGATGCTCTAAATAAACAAGCGGTTATTAAATTGTAACGCGATCTTGACGAATCGCGCCGCTCGAGGGTCGCTTGAAAGAGCGGCGTTGGCGACGGTGTTTAACACACAACCTGGCGTGCAATCGGTCCGACTGCGTGCGGGTTTATTTTGTACGTGCAAACGTGTTCGGGTGCGCGGCGGTTACGATCGACAAACATTGCACCCCGAGGCGCCGTTATCTGCGCGTGTCCGTCGATTTATGCGCTATCTTAAGCAAACTTGTCCGCGCGCTAATTTGTCGGGCGACCTCGGCGGTTTGTGACGCATCTGCCGCACTATAAACGACGCGTTAATAGCGAAGCGTTAGCCGTACACATTGCCGTATTACGCGATCAATCCGGAATCATTGGCGCTACCCGAATGCGACTCTACGAGGGGTGATTAGGAAAGGCGCTAAAGCTGTATTAGTTATTTTGCTACGGTGACCCCAAGTTCGTCTCTGATTTGAATAACGGCGCGTGGCGCTGTCCCTGCGCCATTCAGCGTCACCCCCCGCGGCTGGGCTCGTGAAAGACGCGGCACTGGTACGGGCTCACTCAAGCGGCGCGTGCCGTACTATGCGCCCTGGCAGCTGCAACTGTCGACACGCGCACAATGACAGCAGCTGGCGGAAACCCGTCCACGATGCAGCTGGGTGAGGGGCTGGAGGGAGGGTCACCGCTAGGGCGGGTGGGAGGGTAACAACCCGGCGTTTCTGTTTTGCGTTGGCGTGCAGTGCAGCACGCGTTTACGATATAATAATTCGCGTAGTCTATTCGTTAAAAATCACTGCGCCTGCACGAACAGCGTGCTTAATTATACCTGTCCGCTCTCACAATGGCCGGGCATACCCGTCGCCTCCGTTTTTACATCTTCCAACCACGCTAACTACGCGGGAATCATTCGTCGAATCGGCGATCGGGTTTCGTCGAGCGTCATTCACCTTCCATTAAGGTGTCGCCGGTAGTTATTTTTTACTACGGAGCGCGCTTACTTGCAATCGAATTCAACGAATCGGCGTCCCCAGAGCGAGCTGGCGTGATTTGTGTTTTCAAAAAAGCGGTTGTCTAGGAGCGCGCGTGCTGCGGTTCGTGTTGATTGGTCACGAAAATAACCGTCTTCTTTGTTTCTGTCGACAGCTGCCTGCCTGGACGGATGTGACGACCGTCACGGTTCCTGCGAGAAACCTAACGAGTGCAAGTAAGTTGTTGTTTACCACCCATCTGTTCCCCGTGCACCGCCCGCATCCGTCGCTTCCAGGGGCCACCGAAAGAGGCCGCTAGTGCATGTGCCTGCGTGTCTATTTCGCTAACACCACAATCAAAACACCGCCATCATCATTAGACCTGTAATCGTAATTGCGTCGAATCGATACGAAAGACACGGAGTTTTCCGTGGCGTCATTTCAATAATGCATGCCGACTGACGACATGCGCGCATCTGTCGGCGCATGCGCGCTAATCGACGCGAACATCTGGCGAAGCGGGTAGTAGGGGTAAAAAATGCGCCGGCTGCGCGCGGAAGGTAGTGAGCGGTTTTACACGCGCTGGCTTGATTTACGGCGATGGGACGCAGCCGCTACGGCCTCCACGCTAGAGTGTTGATGGGTGAGTGATGAGCTGTACTGATAGTTCGGATGCGTTTTTTTGACATCACCGACGATTTGTGAATTGTGGCGCACACGCCGCGCTGGATTACGCGCAGAAACGTAGAATTATGAACTCGTGGCGCATCGACGCGTTTATTGATAGGACGCGCGCGGTCCTACACATCAAATGTCGGCGTAGGAGGCGGAGAGGGCCGATTCGATTTGTAAGCGAGCCGCGTGCATGAGACGCCGCACGCGAAGCGTAAATAATGCACGCGTGTGCGGCGGTCAGTGTCGCTCGCCGGCCGGGGCGTCGCGCGCCGGACAATGGCGCAAAAACCGACCCCCGTCAGCTAATTTTACGATAACACATTAATGATTAATAGCGATAGTCTAGGTGGTCGTAATACGTAACTATAGCCTTCGGTAACTATAGCCTTCTGCAGCGTGCATTCGTGCGTGCGTGCGTGTGTGTGAGTGTGCGCGTGAGTGTATCGCTACCCAAAGTCGTGCTTGAATCGGCCTCGTTAGAAACAATGGTTAGGTGTACGCTTGACGAATCATTCAGCTATGTAACGCGATATTGTTTTTGCGTCGTGTTTGAGTTTTACGACCTGTCGCCCGAGCGCTGTGTGTGTGTGTGTGTGTGTGTGTGTGTGTGTGTGTGTGTGTGTGTGTGTGTGTGTGTGTGTGTGTGTGTGTGGAGGTGTGTGAACGAAGGTTGATACGTGTATGTATATCGCAGCAGGGTTCGTCCGTGCGATATACATACATACATACGTACGTAACAGGACACCCGCATAATAGAACGATATTAAATATTGCCCGGTTGGGTATATATCTGTAATATAACATAAACGCCATATTAGCAATGAGACAACTTGAAATACAGCGTCGTGACAAACTACGGTTACTACGCTGGAGACTACACTGGTAAAATATTATTCAGTCATCGGTCGTTATAGGTTAATTAATATTTGATTTGCAGATGAACGATATGTTTAATATTGACCTACGCAATTATCGTCATGCTCGACGGAAGCGGCCGGTACTTAAAACATGTGTCAGTATATGGCAGGCGTCAACAGTGACTGCGCAGAACTAGTATTGCGTGTAGTGTTTGTTCGGCGTTCGGACAATGCATGCAGTTAGCGTAATTGTTAAGCAAAGAAATCCGGTCAATAATTAATGTACTGTGTCCATTGGATAATTAGAATCCCGCGGTCGTATATGTGAATGCGAACGAGGTGCGGTTCGCTTCACGTAGGATCGATTGCCGTTTGAGGTTTTCGTTTTGCATCGGCGGTAAACACGACGTGTAATTTGAGTTACTGTTATTCGACCGAGACGTTTGCCGTGCGAGGGAGCGACTTGCCCGTAGTCGAGTGCGCGTTTCTGGCGCGCGTCCGTCCGCCGTGGCGTCGCCGCCGGCCGACAATGGTCGCCGGAAATGACGCTCGTCGGAAATAGAACCGTCGCTGGAAGCGTATTAGCCGAGATTTCGGTTTTCGCACACGTAACTGACACGCGCCGGCGCGAAATCTGACTTTTAAATCGCCGAAGCTCGACTTTGTGTGCGATTCGACTTCCGTACGACGCGAATAATTACTGTATTATCGCCATACTGTATTGTAAAAGAATACGACACAGCCGTGTTGGCGCATACATAGGCGGATAGCTTGTGACGGCGACATTACGCACATACTTACGGCGTGACACCGTCAGGTCACGTATATCATACGACTCAATGGCCGTATCGTATTGCATGCACGACTGAACGATGTGTCATAGAATAACCGGTTAACCTAATTAAACAAACCCAACTGAATGTTATATTGAATTCCGTTAGTATCTGTGTCGTGGCGAGACCAACATATTCGCATACTACTTATACGGGGGAGGGGCCATATTTGTTGCTCACACGCACGCACGCACGCACGCACGCACACACACACACACAATGCCTAATAAAGGCGCACCGGAACCATACCATCGACTTATCCTTGTCCTTGGCTCCTTGCAGGTGTCGCATGGGCTGGCAGGGCAAGTTCTGCGACAGGTGTATCCCGTATCCCGGCTGTCAACACGGGACCTGTCAACAACCGTGGCAGTGCAACTGTGAGGAAGGATGGGGCGGTCTCTTCTGCAACCAAGGTATATATATATATGGTTCTTTTATGTTTGTCTTTGAAGGTCATTGAAAACTTTGAATTGAATATTTGGTTGTGTATGTGCGAAATATTACTTTGCCAATGCAAGTGAGACTTTTTAGTAACATACTATATTCATGAATATTACAGTCTGGAACTCCTTTGAAGTTGGTCTTAATTCCATGCTTCCTGTACAACTTGTCATACGACGCTGAGTAGCCCTAACTATTGGCCCGGGGACACGATTCATGTCGGATAATTAAATCCATAATAGATTAGATTACTCGCCGCATTGTTGGCTTTGTCAGTCAGGTATGGCTGCCGGTTGGTCGTAATCCCGTCCACACAGGGCCTATATCCGCCGGCAAAGCTCGCGTCTGGATAACGCCTTTATAATAAAACGTAACGGAGCTGCCGTAGTAAGGCCACTGGTACTAGCGCGTAATGTAATCTTTTCGCATCGCCTCGATCTCTCCCCTGGCGTCTATGAATAACATTGACGACCATGATTGATCGGTGGCCGCGCGGGTGATAACGAATCGAAAACGTCCCGCGATGACGAACCGCGGATACGGGACACTCCGTGTAGCAGTGTCACGCCTCGCGATGTCCGCTAACATGTATTAATATTGCACCGGTGTCGCGCGTGATGGTATCCGCTAAAAAGTCGCACCGTTGCGCCTACGCGTGTCCAATTGCGGTGGCTTGTTTCGCCATGGGAGTGGAACGAACTGAAAATATACAGGCAAGGATAAAGGAAATGTACGAAACAGATATTCGTCGATTATCTAACGAATTTCCTCTTTCCCCCGCAGACCTGAATTATTGCACGCACCACGAACCGTGCAAGAACGACGCGACATGCACAAACACGGGCCAGGGTAGCTACACGTGCAAGTGCGCGGCCGGCTTCACGGGAACGAACTGCGAGATCGAAGTCGACGACTGTCAGCAGCAGCCGTGCTTCAACGGGGGCACGTGCACGGTGAGTTCACGCTTTCTTCTCGGCCGGTTGCTAAGGCGACACGCGCGCGATACGTCGGGCATGGTTTCTTGTTTGCTTTGGATCCTGAGGTGGCAACGAGCGCTGCTTGTAATGTTTCACTGTGACAAACTTGTGCCCGGTAGTTCCTACTCTACCCTACCATACCCTACCCAAACCTACCCTACCTTACTTTATCTGTCCTCACCGGGCTTCGTGGCCAACAAAGCTGCAGTGTTCCTTCTTTGGCTTATGTCCATATTTTCGAACCTAATTCTGCGGAGGCAACGTATGCAATAAAAACAGGAACATTATAGGAAAACCTTTCCCGATTAAGCATAGCTTCAAGTTGAGTAAACTCGAAGGAAACATGGGCTCGTATTTGAGGATTCTATCTTACAGAAAGTATACATCCGTCCAGCGGAGTGTATATGAATATTGCAAAGCCGGTATTAGACATGCATGCCATTCACCGTGGTGGTCTTTAATCGTAGTCACACTACGCTGAGCCGCGGCTCAACGGACGGCCGCCGTACAAGTCGTAGTAGTGGCGTAGATTTATTGGCGTCGTTACACGGCGATATGTAGGCATGGGTCGATGGCGCAGGCGCACGTAATCAGCCTTATTACAAACGCCAAGCGTGCGTCGGCCGCTAACAGGCGCCGAGGCTTCGTCGGGTTTGACGCGGTCTCGATTCGGCGGCGTTTATTCCGCGACGTCAATTAATTCGTGTGCGCATCGCGTGCGTCGTGCCGTCACCGATAGTCGCCATGGCAACTGCGGCGATAAACGGCGCCGTTCGTATATCCGTCGTCAACGCCTAACGCAGATTATACATGCGGATTATGAGTTGATCGCACGCCGCCGACACGGTGTTGATGCAGATGCACGGTGCGTCGCCGATTTTTAAAACATGCGCCCCTATTATCGCCCACGCCGATCGCGGCGGTTGACCGGCTTACCACTGATCGGTTGGGTTTGCAGCCACGTGACCTGTGCAGATGCGCGCGCAGCTACCGGACATTAGAGCGTGTGTCATTGATCGGGGAAGTATCGAACGCTGAGTTCTCGTTTGGGGGCCTGCGATCCCTAATCGAGCCTCCCTTCGTGCCACTTATCCTCAATCAAGGGACCACTTTGGAAGTGATTCCCCTAATTAAGGATGCAAGATGTCCATCATTCTATTATACAAAGGCTACGTCCAACGCTGTCGACTCGGCGGCATTTCGGAGCAGTGACAAGATGGCACGATATCCGTTGATTAATCGGGGTATTGTTGTCCGCGTTCTATTCCAAAAGCGGCACTTGTGGTCTGTGTCAGATTAAGCAAGCACATTTGCCCAGTTTCTTGTCCGACTTGGTTACACTTTTTCTATCCACTGAAAACGAATCCAGCGAGGTTTTTTTTATTAGTTTTTATTTGTATTAATTGTGCATGTATTTCCGGCGAAGTAAAACTTACCCTCCCCCGTTAGTCACCGGAAACGCGAGTACCCCATAGCTTAAGCTGTTTTACCCTGTTTTACCCAGTGGTTTGTCTTTCGCAGGACATGGGAAGCACCTATCAGTGCCGTTGTCCCGTTGGCTTCCGCGGGCGACAGTGCGAGTCGAGCGCGACGAGCTGCGACGAGAGTCCGTGTCTCAACGACGGCACGTGCACGATGACAGGCGGCACGTACCACTGTCGCTGTCCGTCCGGCTTCACGGGCGACAATTGCGGCGTCGAGGTGGACGAGTGCGCGTCTAATCCGTGTCTCAACGGTAAGTGTCTATTTGAATGTTTACGATATACGTATGAATGTTTCGATGGTATGTTCCACATAATTATTGTTCGGTTTGTTCCACCCTGTTGATAATGCTTCTCTATCATTGTCTACTGCAGTTGTCTCAACTGTTCACCACTGCATTTCGAGAGAACTCTTGACCGAGTCTTGTGAAGGGAGATCGCCGGCCATATAATAATGTAGTCAGTACTTATGCTAGGCACCGTACATGTGACAAGGAAGAACACGAAAGATATATGGATACATACATCAACGTAATATCCGCGCGGAAGTTGCGTGTTATGATGATTAGAGGTTTATTGAACGGGCATTATCGCGCGATTCTCCCTACCAGGCGATTTGGCGAATACCTTCATAATTGTATCGTGGCATTGTTTGAATGTCGCCGAGCACGCTACAATACCTGACGTTGACCGATGAGGACAGATGACAATGGGTCGACCACAGCGCCACGCGCGTGCTGCGATGTCGGGACGAACGATCTGCACGCGATAGGAAGATTCGCGGTCTGTAGCGGACGTGTGCTTACTTTACTGCCCGCGCACCGAGGTCGTCTCCAGGTGGGCCCAGATGGGCTGCTCGTGCACGTCCCAGATGGTGCTCTCTGCTTACCAACCGCACTCTTTTGGACACGGTGATACTAGGCGGGATGAAATATGTTCATTTCCAAATGAACTGCACCATTGGTTAATGGCGACTGGTCAGCGGCTAGGACACAGCTGTTGGTTCTGATGTGGCAAACGTGTGTTCGTGTTTCTTTGTCGTTGGCGTAGATCGCGGACAGGATTAGGGACCGTTCGTTAATTGTTCCATTGAGTTGTATGATTACTGTGCATCGGAATCGTGTTTAAAACAGATACGTTGACAATACAATGGCATCATATTAATAATCCAATCCCACTAATGTAATCATCGTATAATGTTGTCGTTAAACCTATACAATGTAAGAAATACTATATTGGTGGTCAAGCTTGCAGTGTCGAAACGGACTTCTTGGAAATGTTGGCTTCACGGGAAAAATAATGGAACAATCTTAGCGTCGACGAATCGGTTTAGTTTAGAAATACCCTGTATGGCCGTGTTGATGCACAACATAGACACACAATTCTTCCGATTTTCTAGCAACCTTGCTTGCACAGTCCCAGCAAGTTGCTTATAAATCCCTATCAACAAACCGCGTCGCTGGTGTCAGCACGGATTATTCTCCCCTATTATGCGGAGGACGTCACTGGTCGGCTTGCTGCATTGACGGCGCTGGCAAGTTGAGCCTCCGTACACAGTTAGGTGTCAGACCGTTTGAGCCGCGGGCACACTCAGCCGCGCCCGCATGCCTTGTCACTCTCACTCCCTACCCGGTCCTTTGTCCGCGCCGGTCAGTCTGTCCGCGAGGTCACATTGTCCGTTGCGACCACCTGTGATTGCCATTGTTCGACGCGTCGTATCGAATCACGACGGCGGCCATTTTGACGACCGACGTTTTCAAATGTTATCGTTGTATTGGTGATGCAAGACCGCGGACTACACGATCGTGGCATTCGGTGGGTGATGGTCGCCTATACGGAAAGTGGCGGTGTTCTTGATGATGTCTATGTCCACATGGGAAGACCAGAACTGAGCTGACTGTTATATATATATATACACCCTCCCTCATCCCTACCGCCCCGGCCCTGTCGTCCACCCCACCCCACACCCCGATATTTGACTGCAATGATACATTTACGATGGATTACAAGCAGGACAGCTCACTCGTTGTGTACTAGCACACACAGGGCGTATACTGCATGCGCGCGTGTACATCTACGTTCTCGCGTCACTGGTTCGTTACGCCAACAACCTATTAAAAACGAATAAATCCGTGTGTTTCTCGTTGGAGCGACGAGATAAGACGGCTGTATCGTAGCCATGATACAAGCCTGATTTCGTTAACTTTACGACTGTGGCCTCGATTCTAGGTACGGTAATTAGAAGGCATGCGCGTGACCGCGAACGATTTCGCGGACTAGTCTTCAAAAATCGTTTGCGCGTGTCCTGCATATCGAAGCTCGTAAATGCGTTGTAGCTATTTTGTTATCGAGAGAACGTTTATATCGTGACAGTACTTTCATATTTATTTATTAAGGCCCACTTATTTATTTATTTATTTATATATTTATATATTTACTTGTTTCTTTCAGGCGGTCGCTGCATCGACGAGTTTGACGGCTTCCGCTGCATTTGCCGACCGGGCTACTCGGGCGCCATCTGTCATGATAACCCGAACGACTGCTCGCTGCAGCCGTGCCTCAACGGCGCGACGTGCCACGACGGCGTCAACGACTTCGAGTGCCGCTGCGTGCCCGGCTTCGTCGGCGCGCTGTGCCAGACGAACGTCGACGACTGCGCGACTCGGCCGTGTGCCAACGGGGCGACATGCCACGATCTCGTCAACGACTTCGCCTGTGACTGCGCGCCCGGCTTCTCGGGCAAGGACTGTCGAGTCGACGCCGACGAGTGCGCCGGCGCGCCGTGTCTTAATGGCGCCACGTGCACTGATCGCGTCAACGGATACGAGTGCGCATGCGCGAACGGATTCTACGGGAAGAACTGCGACCGCTCGATGACGCACCCCGTCAAGATGACCGGCGGCGTGCACCGGAGTCAGACGATAACGGCATCGGCGACGACGATGAAGGCGACGACGACGGTCGGTGAGCACGAGACGACCGACGACGCGGCCGGCGTCGCCGGAAGTAACCAGGCGCACGCCGGCGCGGCGATGGCCGACGTCACCATGGAGCAACTGCTGCTTATCATCTGCCTCGGCATCGGAATACCGATCGTCATCATCATCGGCATCATTATCTCGTTGCTGTTGAACCAGCGCCGAAACCGGCGCCGGAACCGCCAGGCCGCCGACGCCCATGCGCGTCGCGAGGACTTCGACAACGAACACAACGAGATACGGACGGCGAACAACAAGACGAAGGCAATCGACGCCGACCCGACCCCTAACGTCAGGGGGCACCTCACGATTAACAACGAGTGCGACAAACACCACCACAGCGTCAACGAGGACACGTCAGCGAAGCCGAAAAATTACAACAAGGACATTAACAAGACGAAAAATAACACCAGCAACAACAGCCGCCGCGGTTTTGCCAGCTTAGAAACACGGCCGGCAGATGGCGGTGGCGGCGGCGGCGGCGGCGGCGGCGGCGGCGACAATATGTCGGACAATGCCGCGCTTGCAGCGCCGCGTAGTGGCGTAAGCCGGACACTAGACGCTAGCGCAATCGCGGTGTGCTTAGACCAGCCGGACTTGGCGGCCTCGCTACGGGCTTCCGTCGGCGACACTGGGTAAGGATCTCCTTCTATACGGCCAGCTATCTCTGTGATGACGTGTTCCATTGTACTGCGGAAGATAGTGTTGTGGTGCTAAAATGTGATGCTAAATACGTTACATAATAGCCTGTTTCGTAAGCAGCACTGTGCAGTAGTATAGCCCAGTCTATGTTGCTATGGTTTATCCCACCCCCTATCTTACCCAGTGCAGACCTGCCCTACACTATCACACCCTATCATACCCTTTGAAACCTCGTCCCGTCCTATACTCATCTACCCTATCCTGGGCTGCTAAGCCCGATTGAACTATATTGTATTGTACGAGAGTCCAATAGCAAATATTACTAACTTCAATATTGTAATTGTAACCTAAAATAAGTAATGTCGTTAATAACCCATTGCACGATTGGTGCCAGTTACGTTGGTTAACTATAATTAACCAGCAGATGCACGCTGCGGTGCCCCAGTAGTTCGCCGTCTATATGGGTCACAATTCAAGATAAAACGTACATCGACTCGATTTTCATACGGGCCTTTCGTTTATGTTACAGTGAGCATGCGCCGCGATCTCTGACCTTCTCGAAGTCGCTGAACGCGCCTCGTGATGACAACACGTCGATATTCTATCTGGATCGACACCCACACTATCCGCCGTACGCCGAGGGCATGCTAGCCACGGAAGTATAGGGCGCCCTCTGGCGGCGTCCACCTGCAGCCAGTCGCATGGCGCATGCGCGGGCAGACATTTGCACACACTGTTACGTTGTTTAATAATTTATTTATGGTACGGAGATGTCGGCGCCGACGAAAACGAGGCTGGTTGAATGGCGGCGGAGTTGACGAGAATGAACGCTGTAAAATATACGTTGTGTACATATTTTCATATATATAATTTAAGTGCCTTCCTGTGTAAATAGATCTAGAAGATAGCAGATTTTATACAGACATGTCTACCGTGTTACTGCCACATCTGCCGCTACAACAATGACTACTACTACTGATGTCACGACGGATAATGATGATAATAACATTACTAGTCGTAGTGGTGGTGGTGGTGGTGGTAGCTGGTGCAGTAGCAGCGTTAGGACCAGTCAAATAAACCGCTGGGCGATTGTCTTTTAATATGAAATACTATTTACGTGACTCGGTGAAACTCTGATGTATCGCCGGGCGACGAAGCGATAGTGTATCAGGCTTCGCCTGGGACGTTATGCAAAGTTAGCCGTCGCCGCAGTGTGGTGGTGTTTGGCGGACGCGCTACGTGTACGTGTGTGCGCATGCGCGCGTCGCAGTGTCCGTTCACGAGTGTGGTAGTTTTATTTCGACTCGGCTCCATTTCGACTGGGCGAGACATTCTGTATCTATTTCCCTCCACGAGCAAACTGCACCTGCGCGTATATGCACTTGCGAAATAGCGTGGCCGGCGCAACTTGTTTTACCCGACATACAAAATGTCGGTTTGTTCTATGTGCGCCTGGCTCGTCGTCGGCCAAATTGGACGTTTTTAATCTGTCAAATGGGAGATGCTTTGACCTCGGTGGAAACTTGGCAACCGGGAAATGGCAATGAATTGGGTAGCTGGCCATGGGAATGACTATTTTGGGGACATTTCCCGTCGTCCGTCTTCGGAACTGTTTACATGGGCGGAAGCGTGCGCATGTTCGTTGGCGCCGGTTGAATTATCGCCGGCTGAAACGAACGCGCGACGCGATTGTGTCAGTAGAAATGTCGTCTGCTGTCAACGCCCGGTCATAAATTTGGACGGGAATGTTTCCGCACGTAATATGCTGTTTCCATCTGCTGTTTATTTTTATGCGAACATCACCAAACGTACTGCGTCTCTTTTCTGGCATGTCCGATACCATTTGTATTTATTGAACGAACCACTTTCGGGGGTAACGCTTGTTCGAACCACGTGCAATTAATTTGGCTACACCTTCGATTTCTGTACGTTCACCTGGCGCTTCGAACAAACGATCTCTGCGCACGTTGTCTAGTCGGAAATGATAATCGCACTGATAGTTTAACCACACGGAAGGAACGTCACGCCTTCGTTCCTTCTGTGACGTCACGATGTTTCGATTTAACCGTACGGATGCAATACGCCGCCAGGTGGCCAATGCAAAGCACAGTGTTCGTGTAACAGCATACCCGCGCGCCCTCTCGCGGCTCTGCTGAGGTTTTGTGTGCGCATGCGTCGAGAGTATCCGATTGTTGATTGGTCGTTTGTTACTGCACGCTGACAGACGACAACGAGGCACGCCGTGGTCAGTTCTGTTTATTCCGTCTGTGATGCTCATTTGTATATATTCATGTCTAATGTGTATTTATAGTCAATTGTATATATTACTACTGCTATTATTGTTCTGTCCAATATCAAAATAAAAGGTCACAATTCGGCTATTTTTCAAGTGCATACGTCTTAAGCTCGATTCATGTATGTAGCGGGTGGTAGGAGTTGGGTGTATCGTAAGTAAGGGGTATCAGATGTAGGGGGAATCACATGTATAAATGGCGGGTACCTTAGGCTTAGCCAATGCAGTTAGTGGGCACGGGTTTGCACGAGAGATCCAACAGCTTCCCCTCCACGCCCTAACACTGGGAGCTCAAGGGTAGTAACCCCATGTTTTGTTTTAAGTATACCTCTGGACCATAGCCATGTGTCAGACATTAAGTGTGGCTAATGTGTTTAGACACGATGATTCCTCTCTTTGATCTGACATGTTTTCAAACATCACCTGGCACCATTAATCACCGCTAGCTCTTTTCATGTAAAACATTAAACCTAACAAAAATCATCTTTACTCGGTCAACAATCTTCCTACGTCGGCTGTATAGGTGGCTCGAAACGTTCCAATCCATCCACTGTGTACGCCATTTAGTAGACCCAAGTCTGTAGCCATTTCCCACATGGCACCCATATAGGATCAGCTATTTATGTCCTGACAGCGAACTCGGTTCACGCTCAAATATACAACATTCACTCCTGGATCTGAGTTAGTTATAAACAGATGACCACCACAAACAGACCATACACAGTGCATAAAGGCGAAGCAACATTTTAGTCGAAGATTGTTCACAATTTGCAGATTGTTCGCCCGTCAATAAAACATAAGAATACGCACGCACACACATGTATGCACGTATAGATGTACACACGCGCGCGCACACACACACACACACACACACAATCTTTGAAATAATTAAAGGCAGCGACTTGTATAGTGCCGGATTTGGGAAACTACGTGAAGCTCGTTAGAACGAAGCGAAGAAGATCGAAAGCAATAATATGGGAACAGAACAAATAGGAGATGAGCTGGCAAAGAAAATTACAGTTCGTGTTCGAACATGCATTAGCATAAATTATGTGATAGAAAAAAGTAATAAGACAAGAATGCTGCCAACAATATTAAGTATTAAGTGGAAAGACCATCTGATACACAGATGTACACTTACATAATAATTATAAGGCTACGAATAAAAATACCCAGACAATTCAAGAAACAAGGCTAACAAACCTGCCGGACACTGCTGCAGACACAAATATGAAATGGCATCTATAATAATCATGCGGAGGTCAGCCATACGTCGTGCCTGACTTGAGAATGATATGAGATACAATTAAAATATCGAGGTAAAATAACGCACGTTATAGGAACAGAAGTACCACTTTGGCTGAAGCGGCGTATTGAAAGAGGTATTTATTCAGCAGCAAAACAAACACGGCGAAAGAAGACAATTTTGAAACCGGAAGAAAATTGCGGCGATATATATACATATACAGGCTATATATATATATATATATATATAATCTTAAAGGACACAGGAAAAGGGGAAGGCCACAGCTGAGATGGGAGGACGATGTGAGGGGAGAGACATGAGAAGATCGGGAGATGATAAAAGATCGAGAGATGAAGCGATGGATAGAAAACTTTGGAAAGAAAAAACACGACAAATGGTTAAGCAATAGTATACCAGACCCCTACCCTGTACCGTAACTAACAAGGAGGAGAACAATAATATGTCGACAACTGGTCAACATGCCATTGCACATGTGTGCATTCGCCGCGTTGTCGGTCGTACTTGCGTGCGTTCAAGCGTCGGCGTTGCTGTTGTATCTGCCTCGTACGTACAATAAAACTCGTCGTATCCGTCGTCGACTAACGCGGTCGTTTAACGACATACGCTCTCGAACGATTAAACTTTATTGCGACCTCTGATCTACGCCATGCCTCAACTCCATGTAGCGACACTGGCAACCACTCTGGTCGACTGACTCGCGGAGCCGATGAGGCAAGGACGTAATCGTGTTCTACTACGTGGTTTCTGACCATAGATGACCGAACGACGATTAAAATACGCGACCCGCCACAGCGAACGTGCAATTAAGTCGCTCAGGCCTATTTTGCACACGAGCCAAAAATAGCTGTCCGTCAATTTTGTGATTTTGGCAGAAATGCGTACGTTATAATTTCACTTTCAATGTCCAGCGTCATATCCTCGACACATAATCCAAAACTAGTCAAATGCGTGCATTTGCAAACCGACGTATTAAAACACAATAGAAATATGACTCAAAATAATCTCGTTTCTCAAAACGTCGATTTTTAAAGATTGCTTAAATTTTAGCAACATATCTAAAGCTACTGAAGACATTTTAGCAAATGAGGTAGGCTTTTACAGCTCATGGTCTGTGGAATCCAAAAAGGTACAACACTCAATTTCAAAATGTTGCGACTTAATACCGAGTTCGCTGTGGCAAGTCGTATATTACGCCTAATGTTTCATTCTACAATAAAAATAGTTTTTGAGACTGGCAATGCATATACTTATGTTGTATGAAAACTATTTTTATTGTAGAATGAAACATTAGGCGTAATATACGTAATATACATAATATTTTCATGTATATGGCATACATGAAAAATTATAATTATGCCAAAAATTGTACATTAGAACATAAAACACTCATTTTGCGTGCGCTATTTTATAAAGAATAATAATTATTTACAATAAATATGCATAACAGCAGGCACTGCATGTTTGGAATTTAGCAAAGAATGACAACAAAGATCATAATCTAAAATTGCAGTATGTTTTCAAAAATATAAAAAAGAGGTGGGTGCCTCGGTGTCACAGATAATCACACCGCACTGATACACATAATGCTGCATTGTCTATTAACAACGCCAACATCCGTATGCCGACGCCAGAGTCAGAGATACGATGATTACGCACCGATTGCTGATGCATTATCTCTGCTGCGTGTTAAGATGCGAGCAATTAATCGTTGTGGGTGGCTTTTGAATTAAACAACAATAACAAAACCAAGTATCCATATGTCATATCACACAGATGAAATCGCCCACCGCACGACACTGAAATATGAACGGCGGCAACCGGGGCAAGACTCAAGTCCGCTGTTGAGGATGAGGAAACGCCAATCGATCAAACCATCAATCAAGTCAATATCATCAGATCAAGATCCAGGGAATCAGTCAGATCACAGGCTCAGGACCGAGGCCCAGATCAGTCCGGAAGCCGGACCAAATTTGGGTCAGGGAAGTGCTGCCTGGGGCGATGACATATTAAACAATTTAAAGGAAAACGGAGTGGTTGATGGGTATTGTTGGCGATTTTCACGGAACAATTACGACATTTTATTATGCAACTATGCAAAGTCAACTCCGATTTTGCTACTCGAATGGCGCTCACAAAAACATATATTCAAAACCCACAGAATATAGCATTCTACTCTCAACATTGGGTCTCAGATTCCAGAAAGCCGCCCTCCCCACGATTCCGACGCCTATGGTATATGAACATATTTTAGGCACCCCCAAACAACAGCGAAGTCAATCAAACGCGACATGCTGTGTTCAGTCAACCGTGAAGGAGGCACTGATAGTGTCCGTCTGTGGTAACCAGAACTAGTTCGTTGCGTCTCTGTGTTTGAATCGAACCTGGCGACGAGCCGTCCCCTCGGTCCTGTCGCGCTCACCTGACACGATCGACTGTTTGTGGTGGTTTGTTCGAGCGAAGATTAACAAAAACCGGGCGCGCGTCAGTAAACATGGCCGTCGCAGTTTTGGTATCGGCGGCCATGCGAGACACTATCGATTCGCAGACGCACGGTGTCGCTCGACGTTTCGAGTACGGTCTTTGACCAAGCGAATATACTGCAATTCGTCCTGTGATGTCTCTTCGCCTGACGATGATAAGTCTATTTGTCGCAGCTGGCGATTATTGCGCGATTCGTCGTGTTCTAGGGCCTATGTACGCTCTTTTCGCGGGACGATGTTAGGTATATTTGTCATAGCTGTCGTCGTGGCGAATAGTACAGAAGCCGAACTGTCGCTGCTGTCACTGGGATATGTGTGCCCCGGCGGCAGCTGAATGGACTGGTCAGGTTAAGTCGAGAAGTCATCCTTTGCTTTTGACAGAATAAACATTACAAATAAAGCGTCAGATTCAGATCGTTTTTATTGTAAAACCATGTTATAAAGTATAACATATATATATATATATATATATATATATTGGCATTGTTGTTACAGCCTAAATGAGTTTTAGTGAATCATATTAAAACAAAATCTGATTGTTAGGGCCCTGGCTAGTTAATTTAAATTTTAAATGTTCGTTCCGAGTATCCTGTCTGCATTGCAAGCTGAACTGCACATTAGATCCAAACATCGTGTTAAACATATCTGGACGGTCAGGTGGATATATGACGTTATGATAAACCATCATGATTATTGTATCATTAGTGACAATATAACATTTTAACTAATCAATATTCTAATTAACCAATGTTATTATTACCATTCCATTACGAAGTGAAATGTTTGAACAAGTCAGTGGAAAGAATGATGATGATGATGATGATGAAGATGATTATGATGGTGGTGATGGTGATGACAATGATGTTGGCGATGATGATTATGATTATCATAATGATGATGACGATGATGATGGTGGTGATGGCGATGACGATGATGTTGACGATGACAATGACAATGGCGATGGCGATGGTGATGGTGATGGTGATGGCGACGATGGCGACGACAACAGCGAGAATGATGATGATGATGGCGGTAGTGGTGACGGCGACGATGTTGGTGACGAACTACTCCAAAAGAAACCGAATAGAATGTGGAAAACAAAGCCTAAGGTGCGTCAAGACCAGCGTGAATAAATAAGTTAATCGAGTTGATGATTTGGCAAAGACTGACGATGAATGATCGACAATTGGGGTCAACCACCGAAGGAGACTAGAGACCAGGACGTCGATACATTAGGTGAGAAGAAGTCATAAACATGATGAACAACAAGGTGGGGACGTGAAACGTAAGACCGGACGAAGGGATTCATCCTGGGAGAACAAACGAGGGACAAAACAATATTTTACTGCCGGGTTCATGACGTACGAGTAAAGTTATTCTGAGACGTTCTCACTTCGATTACTTGTTTGTGCGCGGAAATATAATTTATGAACAGGGAAAGGGTATATTTGAAGACTGCGACAGTTCTGTAGCGCACAGGCGTAAATGTGTTGTGGCCACTTGTTAGAATGTAAATATCTCATGTAGATTTATGTTCGTGAAAACGGAATTGTAGGATTTGTCGGAAACGCTTCTCTAGATTGGTGACAGGATAAACATAAAAATGTACAATTTTTAATAGCAAAATGGAATTGTAACTTTGTGCACAACGTGGAATTTTCTGACTGAATTTTAGCAATGCTTTCGAGGGGACTATTACTGAACTGTAGTCACAGCACTGAAGAAGAAAACATGGCAAAAACTCTATACTGGTACCTAGATTGCAACCACGAGTTTGAGATACACTGGACACGGAAGCCCCTTGGGAATCGATTGTTCTAATTATAAACATCTTCATCATTGTCAGATGTATTCTAATCTATTTTAAACACACTGTCGCTTGTCTATTATCATTGCAAAGTCATGTGGCAAAAGTCAAATTTAGTTATTTCCCCTACGATGATTTCTATGAATACCTAGTACACGGTTCGATGAAACAACATCGTTTCACTCTTATATGATAGATAGTCCGTCGTATACCTGTCTATTTTGGACCTATAGTAGTATGTATATGCACACTCGAATGCATGACTGCGTCGAAACGAAATCAAAAGCATAAAAAGCTTGGGCCTGCGTCTGTTTTCACCAGTCGCCACGCCAGATGTCGCTTGTCGAAGATCACAATCAGGCGTAATCGCAGCCGCATCGCCTGACCTCTCACGTCATGTTGCCATGGAGACCAGGCATTGGATCTAGCAGCCGCGTTTTTTAAAAACTCCGCAGGCATAATTTCATATTTTCATATGCGATTCCATTTTCCGCATCTTGCGTAATGATGCTCGTTTAAAACTCCGAATAAAGCAAGGCTAAACGACTGATTTGTGCTATTGTAGTCTACTGGCGTTTCTTGGGCGAAATTTCGTCCATCTATTTGAGATTGCTTTGCAGAAGTGTCATCGTGTAGTGGGATGAACGCTAACTAGGTCAACACGAAATACCTTTTAGCACAAAACGGATAACTGCGCATCTGAATAAAATGTAGAAATAGTAATGTCATCAATTATATATGTATATATATATGTGTATATATATATATATATATATATATATATGTATATATATAATATATATATATATATATATACTGGAAAACGTTCCTAACAATATTTAAATATGTTTCGTTTTGGTTAGATTAGCAAACAAATGGGACAGGCAATCACGTGGATGATTAGGCAAAATCATAAATTTGTTGTTTTTATTGAGAGGAAAATGACAGCGCACTGACAATATAGAAACACTTATATATAGGCACTTGTTCTGCTGCCATAGTCGTGAATGTTACCTGTTTTCAACCAAATAACAACGAGAATAATAATAAAAATTAGATACTAATTTGCCTAGCAATAATACCAAAAATATTAATACTTTTGTAGCGCCTAAAATCCTTATGCACACAAGCTCAGGGGCGCAACTGCAATCGTATGCATGCTATCGTGAGCAAGGAATGTATGAAACAGATAACCATAAATCTGCATTCTTGCTTGTGTGTTTTAAGCCTGTTTCTTCCCCGTTCTGTTCCTCTGAACATGTGCAGGCGCAGACGACGAAATTCCTTGGCATATGTCTCTGTTTTTATATTTTCGCAAAAATAAACTGTATGATTTACCAGTTAAAAACCCATCCTTGTGATGAAGTGATTACTCCTGATAGCTGTCATATGAAATGTTGCTGTAAAGTTAACTGTTATTACAATATAACATTATTATTCCTGGTGTAAATTACATCAATAACTTTAGTTTAACGCAGTTTAGAAAATGTCAAGTCTGTGCAGTACAAACTGGAATATTTATCTACTTGGTAAATAATGTTTAATTTATAATTTAATCAAAACCAATGTTTAGATGCTAATTTCCATTTCAAGTTAAAACAACAAAGACACTTCAGATAAATGTGCATACTATAACAGACACAATAAATATGAGTGTCTAGGCTGTATAGAGTAGAAGGTGTTTGTTTGCCGATGCTTGAAGAAGGAAGCGTAAACGGTTTATCTGATTGCCACATAATTTAATAAAGTTGGTCTTAGCGTGTTAGACACAATCAGGCCTCCGCCCGCTCAATTAAAGGTCCTCAACCAATACGTTTGCCCATCGCCAATCCGGTTCTTTTAGGTCCAGATGTGTAATGTGTGAATAGTTTAACTAGTGTGCACAGTCGGTTTAATAAAAAAATGCGTACTTGTTTTTTAATCGTAAAAAAACAAGATTTGTCGTTACACCGGGTATAGCTGGCGAAAGCCAATTGCGCTGTCGACCTCCTGCGCTATTTCGGTCACGTGCTTTACGCGAGATCGGCATCCCACGCATTCGAAAACAATAACAACATACACGTGCTTTGGTGTATCAAGATGAAGATTCCAAAGTGGTTGTACGCGTATTAATTCAACGAGAATTGCAACTTGCGAACGTCAACACTCGACTCGAGGCAGTCTAACTCTAAGTCTAAGACTGTCTGAGCCAGTCACCATGTCCATGACCATATTATCAGCCAGAGATTCAGTCAGAGGCTGTGTCAACGAGCATAATATTTGATATGCATTGTAATTTGTATTTGGTTACGTAGGATCTTGGTAATAAACTATGTTATTGCGACAATACATGTAGAGAATAGATGACGTGAGGCTGCAAAATGACAAATAACATTGGTTTGGCAATAGGCCCCTGTTGATCGTGCAAGTAACTTAGTCAGGGAGCATCCGTAATTTCGTGCAACAGAACGTCAAACGCGGGAGTATTGTATTGGTGATCATAATTATTAAAACAGTGTTTTGTGACGCATATTTTGATACTATTACTGCAGAATGTTGTTGATTTGCATTGTAGTTTATGCAAAATAATTGAGATTTGTTATATTGACGACCATGATGTTGATGATGATTTTATTAAATATAAAAATGTAAAAGTGTAAATACATAAAATATAAATACAGTTAAAGTACACCATATATAAGGATTAAACAAGATAATGCTCGCACTTGTTTCCGTTGTGGTCCTTGGTGCATGGCTATAGTTTATGTAATTTATATCCTGTGATACCTTTCAACTGACATATGCCAGCTATTCTTGTGTATTTACCAATATGTGTATATATTCTCACCACAGCAATATATGAATGCATAATACGTAACTTGAATTATGATGTCGCTAGAGGCCACACTGCAACCCAAGAATGGGAATGAGAGGAGGCAGAAGAGGAGCTAAGGCGGTCACCTGGGTCAGGCAGACACAGGGAGGATACATAGTCTGCGGGAGGCCCACATATGATCAATCCAGGTAATTTCAAATTTATAACAATCAACCACATATAAGTTATCAAAAAATTGTAATGTGCACATTTACATATATATTTGTTTTCATACACATTTTAATAATAACATCTTGGACGTGGAAAACTAAGTTGATTTCTGCACTTATATTATACCCACAGACATATTAATACACCTTTAAAAGTATTTAGCATACGGCGATGACTCAGAAATAAGTTTATAAGAAGAAGGTAAACATACATGTTATGACCCTTTGAATACTTGGCGAGTACTGTTAGCATCACAATAACACCTCATTTTGTAATTTCCAACATTCACCTTGACCACTCAACTTCAGGCAGAACCTTAAAATGTCAAACATGAATATGTGTAGTAGTTACACATGGCAGACACTGACATGAATTTGTATACTGAAAACAAAACAAAAATATAAATCCTCTTTACTGATGCTTTATTGATTAGCAGAATTCAAATCAGTGTATAATATTGACTACGATCAGGCATCACTGTAATGAAATTGAACAATTTTTAATTCATGTAAAGACAATGAACACCTTATAAAGAAAAAATAGTTAAAATTCTACTAATGTCTGCATGCTGTATCAACCCACCTTCTCCCTCCTCCGGAATAACTCCGGTAAACACTGACTGTTCCTAAGATATCAACATGTATAGATGCAGCTGTAGTAGCACATTTCTTGCTGCCGTTTTTCTTGTGAAATGCTGCAGGTCACACATGAAACATTATTTTACATTTACTGATTATGAGAATGAACATTCCATAATTATTTACTACCAACACTACAATAATACCTGTTTTTGTTTACTGAATATATGCTTTTCTTTACAGGAGATTGGACTAGTGTGCTTAGTATCACTAGTTCTCCGAGTTAATATGGCAGCTGTATTTGTCCAGGATCTCGGACAAGATTCTACAGCCATGCAGCATGCTGCATATTAATGGTTTGTCATGTGAATGTCCACTGACTGATCCCAATTGTATCGTGTGTTGCATCCGTGACAGATTCCTCAGTGCCGATGGGGTGTACACTGGCTTCCAGGTCAGTCAGTTAGCTTAACTGACTAAAAACTAATGTAGAATGCAGGTTGCTCGACATACGAATATGGTGACGCCTGACTAGCTCGTGAGACAGGTTCAGTGTCGAGCATTCTTCGGTGAACTACATCGGTTTGGATATCGATGACATCACTGTATGTGTTCGCTGTCTTCGATGGTACTGCATACCAGCCTCCTGACATTTTGCTGTATATCCGCATCTACCTATACCGGAGACAAAGTGACAATTAGCATGACTATGACATGTATTATATTTTATATGTGATGACACATTTATCAAAAGTCAATAATACACGGTATTTGTATTCAATTCAACTTTAACTTTTAGCAGTGTCTATGACAAAATACGTCAATTATCCAGCATTGTTACAGTGGTAGGGTTTATTTTGTCTTTGTGTTGCTGATAGTCAGTGGCAGCCAGCTGAGTTCTTGCAACGTACACCAGGTACTTGTTATATACAACAACCCAAGTTTGTGATGAAGTAATGGTACTGAAAGCCTTTTCAAATTTTGCAACAACAATCTGTTGATACACTGACAGCAGCATTTTACTTGTTTAAGTTCTCTATGTATCATGAGGACTGTTATTATACTTTTCATGCCACGTTTCATATTTCTAAATTATTCTTTTTTATCACTGGTTTATATTTTCACAAATAATTTACATTACATTTTCACTTCGCATGATGATTATACACCTGTACTGATATGGTGTAGTATCCAGTCCTCGGGATTGCTCAAAGCGCTTTAAACTTTAATCCCTGGCAGACCTGTTAATTCGAACACCATCTCGATTTATGTGGGAAGCGTTCAGCCACACTGAAATTAATATGCGAAGACTATTCATACAAAAATATTGCGGTCTGTAGCCGGTACTCTTCATACAACAGAGTAAAATTGAGCAATGTAGCATGTAGTGATTGTATATGTAATTCTCAGTCACATGGCGATGACCCTGACTAGTCTAGTCACTATTATTTGCGAGTTGTAAACATACATACCAAGCATTGCATAAACTACAAAATTTTCGAATTTTCTAATCATTGATGTTTGTTTAACAAAGAACCATAAATTATGATTCTTTGTTAAAAAACAATTATGATTCATAATAGTTCATTTGTTCAACTAAACATCTTCCTAAGTAATTTGTTCTCATTGGTTTACATTTTATGGGCATGTGATATTAAAAATTGTTGTTAATACACATAATTGTTTAGTCATTAATTTTGTGAGTTATAAACTTACAAGGCATGTATAAACTACAACTTGCATTTGACATCACGTGTACTAGTGTTTTTTTTTTAACAAAGAATCTTGATAAAAGTATCTGTTTGTTTTTTATATATACCTGACATTTTTTCAACCTCTTCCTAATTTTTGTTTCTGTTGTTGTTTTGCATTTGATGTGCATGTGATATTAAAAAGTATTACATTATACACATCAAGTGCAGTGATTGTATCTGTAGTTGTATTGTATTGTACTTTTCATTATTTTGTAGTCAATCTCATCAAATAGTTTCAATAAAATGTTTTTACTTTACATTGTCTTTAATTCACATGCATTTCTAACAACAATATGCAATTTAACGAGGACACCACATTACTGCAAAATCCTCATGCAGACAAACAAAACTATCACATACAGGGGTGGATCGAGAAATCGAGTATGGGAGGCACAAAAACCTCCCCTGGCGGCCAAACCAAATGGTGTAGTCTAAATTGTGTCGCTACCACGCTGCCATAACATCACCCGCTCCACTGGAGTGGTGATATTGGAAGACGCCATAACTTCAGCTTATTATTATCACCTAAACTGGGGCACATTTCAAACGCTCTGGGAGGACACAGTCGCGTGGGCCCATTATAAAAGTTCTTAAGGTCTAGGGGGGCACCTGTCCCCAGGCCCGCCTGGATCCGCCTATGACATACTTGTTTATTGCTTATATTTATAATTTTGATAACAGGTTTGGTGACAGAGTAACCACATTTGATAACACTCGTTTACCTGAAGGTGAAGAGCTTTGAAGCATACATCTGCATGTGGTGTCGACACACCTCAAGTTCTGAAAATATAGTACATGTATTAATAGTCAGCACTGATTGTTTCTAACAATAATCATTTTAATGTACTTGCAAAAGTTGCAATGCAGTGAATGACCACCTGCCAAATGCAACCAATGCCAACAGTCAAGAGTTATCTATATAATATATACATGTTATGGGCATTAATGTCCATGGTATTGAGGGGCGCTGGTTTTCTGAACATAACAAAAACTCACAGAAGGGACAATAAAAAAACCTGGTGAAACTACTGGAATATTCTTTTACTTGTAAATAATTAAATACCAAGACTACATACAATTGAAATCAAAATTAAATTTTTTAATGTCCCATATAGTATTTTTTAATATAAAAGTAATAATTTTTTTTTTAAATTACTATTACATTACTGTTGTTAGTAAATTATGTACATATTGGTTCAATAATTATAATCGTTACGGATCATTTATAATGCATTTAAACTATTACTATTTTCCCAAGCCTATTTAGGCTACTAGCCTACTACCATATACGACATAGACATAATATAGTCACTATCATTGACATAAGTATATGCCATAGGCATAGCGTCCTACTGTTAGCTGATATTAGTCTATAGTAAACATGCAGGGCCCAGCCAGGCCGCCCATACCGCCATTGCCAATGACTAAAAGGAAAACAATCAAATAAATTTAATACAAGCAACATTAATATATATATTCATACGTGATTGTAGCTGAATAAATCGAAATTACTAACCTGTCTGGAAGAACCTTTGCGAACGGTGCATCTCGTGTGTTGATATTGTGACTGACACCACGGCACGGGCAACGGCCCACGGCCACAGTCCACTGGCACTGTCGCCAACTCCTTTTGTTTGCTTTGTTTCTAGTTCTAGTTCTAGTTGTTTCCAGCACTCGGCAACGTTCTATTAACTGACTAGTCTGTATTACTGTGGTTACGATGTTATGATCTTATGAGGTCTCATTCAACTAGTCAGCCTTTTTCAGAACATTATCGCCAAGCCGACCTTTCTATGCTGGCACTGAGGGTGGTCACTGCCAGGGTGCTTGTCGTCCTCAGTGGTTCTTTTACGTCCCAAATTGAGACGGGACCGACATTAACGTTATCTCCAAGTCACGAGGGATACACAGTCCCCAATGTTGAGAGCCAGGTTTTTACACCAAATATACCATACCTGCCCGGTCCGGGTATTGAACTCGGGTCGCCAGCATGTCAGGCGGATGTGCTAACCACTACACTATCGCGCGCCCCCCGTTTCTTCCATAGTCGTTCTCTAATAGATATACACCTTTATGCGTGGGTACTGTTTTTGTCTGTCTAATTTAGCCCATTTTGCCGTGTCGGTGGCATGTATGTTCGTGGACGTCCACTCGTTGCCTAAACTCGGAATTCCATAACATCAACAGCGCCAAAGGGTGGGGATCAAAGGTCAATATTGCCCATAATTCGCGATCACGAGAAGACAAGAACGCGATTCCACGCCGAGTTCAATGTCCATACTCAGCTAAAATCGAAGCAAAAAACCGGATCCGGTTTTTACTAAAAACGAAAGAGTTCGCAGTTTTTGTATTACTTTTATAAAAACGAACTAATACGTATGCATAAACGAACTAGGATATCATTGGGGAGTACTTGATTCCTCTGTTTTTGTTAAATTACTAAGAAACGCGTGGAGCAAGACAATCGAATTGGTTGAGTACCTTTAATATTTATGGAAACGTACATGGTGCCAATGATATGCCTTCTTGAGAATGGTTAATGGGCCGAACGAAATCCAGACGTAACAAAGTCTAATACATTTATTGCATGATGAAAAAATCATTTTTTTTTTAGAGAGAGATTATTAATTAATTAGGCGTATAGGTTATGGTTAACATTTGTTTTTCAACTAAGTCTTGCCACATGCCTTGAGCCCACACGAGAGTGTATTGTTACACGCATAGTAACTGGATGACTCATCCTTTTTATAATGACTTGCAGTGCATACTATTATTGCCTTTATTAGTCAGGAAATACGTCATAGGTGACTTACGAACATTAATTTTGGACAATCGGGTTTCAGTTGATATGTGACTATACGCTTTTAGTAGTATACAATTTATGATTTCGGACGTAAATTACGATTTATTAATATTTTAGCAATAACTAATTATTGGGAGTGTTTCTTTTGCAATTTACACACACGCACGTACGTTCGCACGCACGCACACGCACGAACGAACGTATATATTTATACAAAAACTAACGTCTGGATCAAAACTAAGGTACGGAAGAAGTTCTGCCACGTTCAAACAAGAGAAGAAAACTGGCCAAGTTTCACCGTTGAAAAAGAAGACATGAGCGTTGGCACATCGCAGTACAGCATGAAAATTACCAAGAAAAAACGGCGACGTAGAAGAAAAATGAGATGGATGATAACATCAAGCGTCGGACAGATGGTTATTTGAAGTTGGCTAGATACTTTGCAAAGATACGCCAACTGCCTAAATGGGGATATATATATATATATATATGTATATATATATGTATATATATATATATGTATATATATAGCCACACATGCCACAATCCCATTGCATATTATGAATGGATTATTTTGATTCAACCCAAAATAAGTTATTGCCAATTTTGTATTGAATTAAAGATGCGTTTACACGAGGCGATGAATAGCCACGATCACGTGATTATTCTATATAATTTATAAACAATCGTGCCACGTGGGTTTTAATTAACCTAGCTAACACGTGACCGGTTGCCTGGGAATATGCCCGTCAAGCTATCAAAATGGATGCCGAACACGTGGAGCGTTCGGAAATTCCTCCGTAATTTTGTTGAAATTGTTGGCCCAAAATGTTTCGTTATGACAGAACATAACGTAACGTATTTAAAGCGTCAATTGTATACGAGAATGTTTGATCTAGCAGATGTAATTCCGTCAAGAAAAATGTTTGGGCCAGAATTTCATTACCTGGAATCATCATCTCAGGCGTGATGATAGGTAATTATTACTGAGCAACTAATGTGTGCGTGCTTGCGTACGTGTGTGCGTGTATTATATATGCCTACTTTTTCGTGTTGATATACGGCTTTGAGACATGCGAAATAATATGTGAATTGACGTTACCAGTAGTGGGAGATATTAGATGTATGCAACTATCCCGTCTCCATCCAGGGCCGACATGCCAGCGTTCTTTTCATGTTCACTGGCAGAGGCGGAATGCCGCAATAGCCCACGCGCCAGATCACAGTAGAATACTAAAATAATTGCGGAACTAAGAGCTCTCTCTCACGCACACACAGTGACCTACACACATACACACACACACGCACACACACATGCACGCACACACACGCACGCACACACACACACGCGCGAGCACACACACACACACACGCACACACACACGCACACACACACACACACACACACACACACACACATGGTCCCACAATATTTTTGTGGGGGCTGGATATATATGCTTAGCCCCTAATATTTCAACGCAATGGGTGCAGTTGGAGGTTTTGATGAGTCTCAAGGGGTGCTACTAAAGGGTTACCAGGATGCTTCATCAACTTGGGATTTGTTTATATAGTAGAATTCTAAACGATATGCTAAATATAAAAAGTGACTTATAGGTAAGCCAATTTGGGTTCATTGTCCGCTTAATTGACCGCTCATTGTCCATCGGTTTGTTTTTGTTTTGGGTGACAATCACAGTAAATCTTGTTAAATGGCTGGTTCATATGACCACAATAATGACAGCTAGTTGCTGCTATAAGCATAACTGATTGGAGTTTACGATCGTCTTTTTTTACCAGAACCGGCATCTGAAAATGAAAATGCTATGAAACACGTAGAAGCCTTAGATAGAGATCCGTTTTGGCTGTGCAAAATCGAGTGTGGTAAAAGTAGCAGTATTATTTTTTTGATAGCCTAAGTTTTATAAATAGTCCGGAATCTCAAATGTCAATAATACGCCCAATGCGCTTCAGTCATCACGCTAAATGGACACCGTTCGGTTTATATCCCCTCCGTTTGCCG
This sequence comes from Paraescarpia echinospica, assembly GCA_020002185.1. NCBI lineage: Eukaryota > Metazoa > Annelida > Polychaeta > Sabellida > Siboglinidae > Paraescarpia > Paraescarpia echinospica. The sequence continues at coordinate 26,073,954 of CM034538.1, read as the reverse complement.
ACTTCCAAATTAACAGGTCCGGCTCGAGGACTACGTTAAGCAATGCGCTGCCCTGGATTGGCGTAGGCCTGTTAACGCGCAAATCCCAGCGCCGCGTTTAGGCCGATTCGTAGTACAACTTCTACTCGATAAAAACACATTAGCGGAGCCTGGAAAAAAATCGATACCGCGCAGATGCCGATTTACGAGGCAGCGTGTCGAGCGATGCCAGATGCCTGCATTTATACGGCGGATATCATTTCGCAAAACATCGCGGCTGAGCGACAACGCGGCCGGGAGGTTTCGTTTCCTAATGTGTAGTTTTACAGCTGGCGATTGTAGGGCGTAATTAAATGCAAAAGTGACGTAACTTGCACATTTATGCACACACGAATGCCGACGATAGATGTGGTTATACGTACGTCTACGTCCTTTCTTTTTGCAATAGTGCTCGTTTTTAGGAAAACAGTCGCATTACTCATTGTCGACATTGCCAGGGTTTCCGATTAGACGTAATGGTCCATAATTTTCGAATTATACACGATTATCCACTCTGCGGAGAAAAACACGTGACGTTATAACCGTAAGCATTCTTATAAATACGGAAAATTCGAAATCGAGAATTCTCGTCACAGACTACAAAAATCCCCAAATATTAAGCAGATCTCCTCTCATAACCGGAGTCAGTAACATCTCTTGTGTCTCGTAGGGAAGGGATTAGGGGGTCATACTTTAGGATTTCATAAAAAAATTAATGGCGCAACAGGTTAAGTGTGTGAAAAATGTAAGAAACAATTTCTAAAGGCGGGTGGGTTAATAGCCCCCAAACAGCTTCTTATTGAACCGATCTTGTCTGTCTAATCATAATGTTGTTAATGTAATATTTTTAATACAAGACTCGACTGTGATATCGGAAGAAGACAGGGAGAAGGAGGGGGGGGGTACTGTTAAAAAAATGTCGCCGCTGTAACTTCAGCTTCTCCGCTGTCTCGGCTGTGAACTCATCAATCACATCCGAACAAACACGGGACAGTGCTGTTGCCGCGCCGCTTCTGTCAATTTACCTTCTCCAGCTTCTCTCCACTATCTCCGCTGAAATGATTACTTACACGCCGCCTATTACTAGGAGGGGGGCAGAAAACAATATGTCTGTCTGCCCTCCAATTGCACACACCTTTCACAGTCTACAAAAATACACATTAATCGTCTCAGAAAATTTACATTTCCACCCGCCATTGACGCTCGCCACAAAAACAAACATTCACGCTCACATTTAATGGGGGGCCGAACCATATGTTTGCCACCCCCGGATAAATTCCAGGGGACAGCTGCCCCCCCCCTGTTCCCGCGTCTATGCGTTGAGGCTCGCAAAATATTCAAACTACCCTCCTGCACTCGCTTTCACGCTTAGTGCAAGCCCCGTGTTTATGACAACGCAAGCATTGTTTTGACCTTATTGTTGGAAAAACAAAACCACGTTTTTTATATTATGGTCCCCAACACAAGATCAAGGTATCCAAAAAAAATCCCGTTATCCAAAGATCAAAAGACCCGTTATTTGAAAAAGAAAAACCCGTTGCGACTTTCTAAAAAACCGTTACGACAATACGACAACTGGTCTCTGGTTAAGGGTTTGTTTCTGGGTAGATCTGAACGCGTTTCTCGTGCCGAACTTCGCACGCTTTCACGCCGGTTTGTGTGCCGGCACGCACACGGAGTAGTCGATGCTGCTTCGATTTTCTTGATCGTTTCTCATCCGACATCAACAAAGCGCTGCACCGAACCGGGCGTTTCCAATCAGAACGAATTAATTAAACGAATCCGTCAATGAAAATGTTGCGTGAAATCTTAATACGTTCTGTGGTCTCGTCATGTAGTGGGCACACACGCTATTTTATTTCCCGACGAATTCCTGGGATGCAATGTGTCATTTCATGCGACAGGTGCATAGATTTCTAGCATTTTACAAGTACTTTGTTCTTTTACTGCGAACTCTCGGTGTTAAAAGGATACAATCTGTTCCTAGTTTTTATATTTATTAATTAATATAATGTTCTTAAGATTATAATAATTATATATGTTGAAGGTATACTGACAGCCAAATTGTGTTTAGTAAACTCGTAACAATGTTCGCAATGTTAAAGTCACGACCCGCAGCAAAAATACATCAAGTTCCAAAACATGCTTCATTGTCATTGCGGCCAAGTCGGGCAGATTTAACCACAATATCCTTTGATGTTCAACGATTTCCCATTTCCCTACGTTCAACACAGCTGACTTCCTGTCACAAGTTACTAGGCTGACCAATCCCGGGTAGAGCAACGGACTGCGCCCCTTTAATATAATAAATTATTATAAGTAATACAAATTTTATCGAAATGTCACAGATTGATCACACCATTGAGCATTTGGTCATAACGGTGAAATAATAATAATAATAATAATAACAATAACAATAATAAAAAATATATATAAAACATTAATAATAATAATACTAATAATAATAATAACAATAACAACAACAATGTAAATAAGCGTTTATTTTTCTACGAATTCGGCAATTAATAAAAAAATTATCCGTGACTACTTCAACAATTTCAACTGACAACCAACATTACCAAACGAGTTCCATGAAAGAAATCGACGGGTGTCGCGCGACATGTACAACTGCTTTTGGCAGTGGTTCCACGGCTGGCCATCGGTGGCGCACGTGTCGGTAATTAAAGTGATGTATCACACATAATTTTAAGTTACTTTCGTTTCTAATATATACGTGCAGCAAATATTCTTCACCAACAGGAGATGTCAAGGACTATGCCGCATGCGCAGAAACATCCAAAATGCATATTTTCACCGTGATCTACTTATACAACACACGTATTATTTCAGGAATATTTATTTAAATAATTAAAAGTTTGCATGTATGTCGCACACGTGATAAATATACAGCCTACCAACAATACAATGGGTGTAGTGATTTATAGTTACATAATAAAAAATAACGACATTTTTGTAGTAATACCGTTACATTAAAACTATTACGTTATTAAAAGCGAATAGAAATATACTTCTGGGTCTCTATGGAAGCAGTAACCATGTACACCCGTGCAGGCAGGCACGCACGCACGCACGCACAAAAGTGAAAGCACTTTAATACCTAGTAGATGATTAATTGTATCTGCAGTCTGTGTCTGTGCATACATGCAACTGTTTTACCTTTTCCGACTAACACACCGATGACGGATTGCAATCTAGTGATTACGTAACATTTTTGATGTCCGCACGAAACGCGGTCGCCTAAGTTCCTTTCATTCCCCTCGATTGTCTTCCCCAACGTCCGACCTTTACCTTCCGGGAACCTTCTCGGCAGAGTGGGCGGATGCTGGTGCTTCTGTCGGGCGGGAACAGAACGGTCACAGAACACGTCGTTCGTTCATGCGATGAATAATTAGCGAGTCGAACGCAACCCTGCGATACGAGTATAGCCGGATGTAACGCACTGGATTTCGATACACGTGCGTGTCTGATCAATAATGCATGTCAATCAGCATACGAAATGTGCCAGACGGACATTCGAACCACGAAGTCGAGTAATTAAAGTTGCCGAGACGCCCACAACTATCTGCGTGGCGAATTTCGGACAAAAAGAAAATCAGATGTCTAATGAATTGATCAACAAACCAGGTAATTTCAGTTGGATGAAGACGATTCATTTGATGTCATCTTACAGATATGCCGTGCACGCACGAGGCATGAACGACACGCATTGTCTGCAAGGCTCAGAACAAGTGATTCTGTCAGATTGCATGTTCCATTCATATCAATTATACACAACATTTAAATCACGCTATATAGTGCTTCAGGACTTCCTGATCTGCAATTTCAGTGTCACATGCTGCATTTTTTTGAAGTCGTTTCGTTTGAGACAATACGTATTTAAACAGGTATAAGGAACTACACGCGACACGCGGTAGACTTGACATTTTTTACACGTAACAAATTGGAAAGATACTTTTTATTCACAAAAATATAAGTATGCACTTCACATTGAAATATAACGAAAATGCTCATGCAAATTTCTAGTTTATTTGATCTTCCCATTTGAGTGTTAACTCTTCTAAGTATCCGCTTTAGGTGAAAGAATGAAGTACAAGTGATTTTGAAGCGGTTTTGAGCACCCTTCTTGGCCTACTACAGGCTTACGTTTCTGGTTGCTATAGGTTTGCTGCGTATGCTCGAGAAACAACTGCAGGATTTGACGAAACGTCTACTGTAGGTCGCTGATAAGATATATATAAATATGTACAGGCTTTTATTAAAACCGACATGTAACTGTACGCACAGGGTGGAATGGCCTGTCTGGTGTCTGGTTACAGACTAGGTCCAGCATTGGTTTCAATGGAACGAAAAATACTGATAAGTATTTTATTTCTAAAACCACACTAATTTGATGTTGTTGCCGTGCTGTTTGTAATTGCTTAGTCGTGGGCATTATACAGTAGGTCTACACATTCACATAAATAGCTGAACGGTGTTTCGTTTCCAATTGTTGCATCATATTGCGTTATTATTTCAAGGACACGTGTAAGTAAGTTGAGTGTTCTAACAATAACTTGTCGCCGCCACCAAGGCCGCTTTCTTCAAAGCGGCCAACCTATTGCTTTGTATTATTCTTAGTTTACACACCTGAATTGTTTAGCACCTTATCCGTGTATATTATCAGCTGAGTGTAAGGTATGTTTACGTGTAGTAACATTAGCAGGTGGACGTGTGTACTTATAGTAACCAATCAACTTAAAAACAACTTCGAAATGTGCGAATTAAAAATACTATTGTCAAAACTAGACACGTTATAACATGCTTCAGTTTAGATGTGACGTTGCCAAAACACAATACCATCCCTCCCCTGTTACAACTCCAGTCAATGCCGTTCATGTTAGGACAACTCCCGTTATAGCAACACCCGTTAGGGCAACTCCCGTTACGGCCACTCGTACTATGACCATTCCCGTTGTGGCAATTAGATTTGGTGTTACGGCAAACCACCGACCCCCGAATTTTTAACATTTTGTTTTTAACTGTTGTATATTTTACAATAATAGGACAGTTCGTTTTGTAGGTTCCTGTCATTATTATAAGTGACTAGCCTCAGCGAACTCGGTATTAAGTCGCAACAATTTTGAAATGGAGTTTTGTACCTTTTGGATTCCACAGATCATAAGCTGTAAAATCCGACTACATTTGCAGAAATGTCTTCAGTAGCTTTAGATGTCTTACTAAAACTGAAGCAATCTTTAACAATCGACGTGTTGAGAAACGAGATTATTTTGAGTAATTTCTATTGTGTTTTAATACGTCGGTTTGCAAATGCACGCATTTGACTAGTTTTGGATTATGTGTCGAGGATATGACGCTGGACATTGAAAGTGAGATTATAACGTACGCACTTCTGCCAAAATCACAAAATTGACGGACAGCTATTTTTGGCTCGTGTGCAAAATAGGCCTGGGCGACTTAATTCCCCGTTCGCTGCGGCGGGTCGCGTATTTTAATTAATGTTTGATGTTGTGATTATTCATCATGACCTATTTTACGTTGCACAATGAACTATGTTTGATATTAAAGGTATGGTAGAACAATTGTATAATATATGAAGGACGTTATTCAATTTAATTTCAGTCATACTAGTTGAAACCATTTAACGCGTCGTTGGTAACGATATGTCCTATTACGTCACTCATCGCAGTGCTTTTCGGGAAAACATAATATTTATATCAGAAAAACATCGGTAAATTACGCTACTAATATCATACTTATTATTTGTGTAGACCTTATGACTACGTGACAATAGGTGTGTCTACAGTGTGTGCCTAATGGAGACGCGAGAACGAACAACCACAGGAAGAAACTTACGTCGTAGAAGGAACCCAAAGAGACTTTCAATCGCGTGACCAATCCTCACCAGAGGTGTGGCGGCGGAGCTACTCGCTTCCTCGGGTGAAGAAAGGGGTCATATACAGTTGACCCCGGAAGAAGGCCAGACCTTTATCTAGGGAGGAAACGTGAAATTTTGATTAAAGAAATCTGGACCGAATGAGACCCTTCACGGCGGCGAAGTGGCCCAGAGAGACAGTTGGTCAGGGAAATCAACCTATAATTCGATTCTAACGAGAGGTGTTTTCCGGGCCAGTGCCCAGGGCACGGGTCATGTCCCACCACTCCCCCAGTCGCGTCTGGTGCCCTTCGCGTGAGTCAGGAATGACCGTCTTAGCTTAAGGCATTGACGAATTGATGGTGTAGGGTCATGGCCCGACCTTCGGCAATTAAAACAAATTATACATAATCTGTTATAGGTAATTTTAGCAGGACTCATAGGCCATGCAACAAGAAAGCAACATTTAGAACACTTAGTAAGACTAGGAAAGATCGAGGGGAAACGACGCAGAGGACGTCAGCGAATAACACACTGGATAACATAGCAACATGGTTTAGAAGGAGCGTCACGGGCATACACATACCCAACCGAGGGGTATACAGGGCCATGATCGCCAACGCTGGCAACAGACACGGCACCTAGTAGAAGAAGATAACCTGTTGCGCGGCACTACAACATTATTTTTGTTTCGCAAACTAATGGGTCAGTGATGAAGATTGGCGGCTGGCTCACCTTTGTCCTCCCACTCTGAAGTATTATGGGCGCCACTGGCTGGAGGGGGCTGTGCTGGTTGAAGACAATAATATTGTTCGCTTGGTTTTTTTAATACAGTATTACAAGACCGTAGCAGGTTTAACACAACTGGGGAGGGCAGTAAAAATGAGAGTAAAGCACAAAAATTCATGCCGGGGTTCTTTAACAGAAAATGTTGAAATGTGCAATCTACCCTATTTTCTGGAGAATTTCGCTCACGGCTCAAATATTGTTTCAGTGTCGGTCACATGCTGCGTGGGAATGAAAACAATCATGAAAAGAAATAAGTATTATCAAATGACAATACATTTATCAAAATCGACATATACACATCATATACGGAATATCGGTCCGACAGTTACACCCGTCTGAAACTGTTTTACAAAATCACGTTCTCTCGCCTCGCAGTGATTCGCCAATTGGCTTTAAACAAATAAACTTCTCCCGGGGTGGGAAGATAGTTTGATTCTCTATGGACATATAACATTCCAAGGCCATTGAGCCGTCTTTCTGTCATTGTTGACCGACTTCACCATTTGAGGCGTCGCAGGGCAGAAAAGGACCGTTCGCAAGCAACGCTTCTAAATATGGTATAGTGAGGAAGATGTTTACAACATTGCTGATGACGCCAACCGTTTGACCACACGCTGAAATCAGTTCTCGTGAAGACGACAGTCGTGGAACTTGAGGGTCATTGTACGTCTTTCGCCATTTTGCGATGTCCACAGGAAGCTCGGTTCGTTCAGCCGAACTGAGATACTTACTGTAGTACTCAGTTAGTCCTGTGTCATCTAGTTTCTGTAGGTTGGACGGCAGGAGGTCTTTAAATTCCTTGGCCTCTGCGCATCTACGGTCTTGATCAGGGGCGGATCTAACAGGACGAAATTGCCTTTTTAAGAAAGGATGCCAATATATATATATATATATATATATATATATATATAGGAAAAAGAGCATTTAAAATACGGGGTATCACTCAATGGCAGTATTGCTGCGCTTGGAGGTACTTCCCCCCGCACCCTTCAGTCTGTCCCTTATCCACGCCTCAAGCCTGGGCACGATCGTTTTCAAGCACGGATCCAGGATTTAGGGAGATATGGTGCGAGCCTTTTAAACTAAAAAAACACTTTATGTATTTTTTTCTGGGGGCCAACTACCCCCTCCTCTCCCCGCTAGCTACGGCCCTATATTAAAAACAAAAACAGTATACTGGCTGCACATAAACAAAACTGTTACAACAATGTAAATTTACGGTAAAATAGAATGTGATCAATGAAAACGTAGTGTTAGGTTACTCTATAGATGTTTCAAACATAAATCTTCTAATGAATCAGGAAAGCCAAATTAAATTCGTTTTCTTACTTACTAATGATAAATTACTGCAAAGTCAACGATTTGATTTGAAATAAATCATCGCTTGGACAGCATGAATACATTAAATCATTACAGTGTGAAACGTTTGTGATAAACATGTTTTCTATGTATTTACATTAAACGCATTTTATAAGCGCACACGTGTAACTGGTGTCCCAACAACCATCGCGTGGATCTTGTCAGATACAGACAGATCTGTGCAGGTATCGTACATATTGGTTAACTTTGCTTGGACGAAGAAGCATCATGTTGTTGTTTCCGAGTAAAGTCACCGAGCGTCTCCATGGCCAGGCAATCAATAACAATCGCACCGGCTGGACAGTAATATGTCATCAAACATGTATACTCTCATGAATAAACGTAATAATATAAGTCACGGCAGGTGGTCCGACTGTACAGACAGGTATCGGGTGACAAAAGATTGTTTACAGTAAATAAACATCATTAGTGTAAAAGGCGTGTGCCGTGATTTAAAAGAACGCGAGGTGCAACTCCGATCTATACCGACTTGTGTTTTGTGCACAGTTGATATGTGGTTATAAGCCCACGTTTGTCAGCAGTAGTCATAGTTGGCGGACTATCCTACTAGGTATGATTTATATAAGATGTATAGTTATACCAAGTCAGTTTATTTGAGATATGTACGTACGTATAGCAACGCAAACAATATACAGGAACTACATAATAACATGAATAATGCACAGTGTTACAGTTAGTAGGATAAGTTAGTAAATATGTCATTAAACTCGAATTCCAGGGACGCATGCATTAACAGTAATACAACATACATACGTGCGTGCGTACGTGCGTGCGTGCGTGCGTGCGTGCATGCGTGTATCACATAATATTACTCCAAATTATGAAGGTTAGCAATGACTCATGAACGAGTGAGGTAATGCATTTCATGAAGTTTGTTGTCGATTTTTATCACGTTATTTGATCATCGGTACAACTTGAATCCACCTACAATCCCGTAATAGAATATAGACGACCCCACGTGCTCATTTTGTCAGTTGATCCAATTTCTGTGCGACAACGGTCGTTGACTTCAACCCTGCGTGGGTGACCGTATATAATGATATCGTATAGAGAGATGGTTGTCTCTACAGTCGGCAGACTGCGACGGGAGCTCACTATGCAATGCCACTCCGCGTGTTGCGGCACGCTTCTCTGCGACAAAAACACCTGATTCCGCTGACGATGATTCCACGACGGCCGACCCGGCTTTGACGGGACCCAGCCGGGGACAATACGCGGCCGTCGCCGGCTATTCACGGCCCGTGTCGACCGTGACACGAGCTCCGTTCTCACGCCCCGGGCTTTGTGTCGAGAGATGAGCTGTCGGCTAATACGGCGTCGCTTGGTGAAACACAGTCAATAATGTGTCGTATCGTGGACTGCGCGGAATATATTACCTACGTCGACACACGGCGAGTAGCCGAGGTTTAGTGAATGGCTCAATGAACGTGTGTTCGTGTAGCGAGACATGGCAGTATTGTGTTATACGACGGTGGATGGCATGCACTTGTTGACAAAACTTTGGATATTCTAAGCATGACTGATACCATTATTATTGATATACATGCATCGACGCCCCTTGTTTCCCACATTATTACAATAGTCTAATGCAAATATGACATGTTTCGTTTATCGTTTATACTTTATATTATATATGTATACTATTTTTAAGCTGATAAAACTTCGCATATCTTAATATGAACGCATTTATTTTGAGTTACGATTCCCATTGGACCCGAAGGCACGCCTTGGAACCAACGTGTTGCGCAGCCAAGAAAACACGATCTCCTCCCGAGACCACAACTTTCAACAACAACAACAACAACAACAACAACAACAACAACAACAACAACAGCAGTTGCAGCAGCAGCAGCAGCAGCAGCAGCAGCAGCAGCAGCAGCAGCAGCAGCAGCAGCAGCAGCAGCAGCAGCAGCAGCAGCAGCAGCAGCAACAGGAACAGGAACAACAACAACAGCAGCAGCGACGACGATGGTGAAGACGGAGGCGCCGACGACGACAACAACAACAACGAAATAATGGTTAATTAAAACACCTTTGAGCGGTCGATGTGTTATAATAGATATAGTCAATGTGTTATAATAGATATAGTCAATGTGTTATAATATATATAGTCAATGTGTTATAATATACATAGTCAAGGTGTTATAATATATATATATATATATAATCAATGTGTTATAATATATATAATCAATGTGTTATAATATACACATGTATATATAGTTAATGTGCTATAACAGATATAGTCAATGTGTTATAAAATATATAGTTTTTGTGCTATAATAGATATGGTCAAAGTGTTATAATATATATAGCCAATGTGTTATAATATATATAGTCAATGTGTTATAATATATATAGTCAACGTGTTAAAATAAATATAGCCAATGTATTATAATATATATAGTCAATGTGTTATAACAGATATGGTCAATGTGTTATAATATATATATATGGTCAATGTGTTATAATATATATATATGGTCAATGTGTTATAATATATATAGCCAATGTGTTATAATAAATATAGTCAATGTGTTATAATATATATAGTCAATGTGTTATAATAGATATAGTCAATGTGTTATAATATATATATATAATCAATGTGTTATAATATATATAATCAATGTGTTATAATATATACATGTATATATAGTTAATGTGCTATAACAGATATAGTCAATGTGTTATAAAATATATTTTTTGTGTGCTATAATAGATATAGTCAAGGTGTTATAATATATATAGACAATGTGTTATAATAAATATAGTCAATGTGTTATAATATATATAGTCAATGTGTTATAATATATATAGTCAATGTGTTATAATATATATATATATAATCAATGTGTTATAATATATATAATCAATGTGTTATAATATATACATGTATATATAGTTAATGTGCTATAACAGATATAGTCAATGTGTTATAAAATATATAGTTTTTGTGCTATAATAGATATAGTCAAGGTGTTATAATATATATAGACAATGTGTTATAATATATATAGTCAATGTGTTATAATATATATAGTCAACGTGTTAAAATAAATATAGCCAATGTATTATAATAGATATAGTCAATGTGTTATAACAAAAATGGTCAATGTGTTATAATATATATATATGGTTAATGTGTTATAATATATATAGCCAATGTGTTATAATAGATATAGTCAAGGTGTTATAATATATATAGCCAATGTGTTATAATATATATAGTCAATGTGTTATAACAGATATGGTCAATGTGTTATAATATATATAATCAATGTGTTATAATTTATATAATCAATGTGTTATAATATATATAATCAATGTGTTATAATATATATATATATATTATAACACATTGATTATATATATATATATATATATATATATAGTTTGCACTGTTTATAACATGATTTAAATACAGCAACGACTAGATTCCCCCACCTTTAACACCAAAAAGATGGTCAAGGGTAACCGAGAATACGGTCGTCCAAGACACAAGACACGCGGTCACCCAAAGCATGGGTCGCCCAAAACAGATTCTATTATAATACAGATTGCATACGTCTGCATATGATGGAGGCATTCGCCCTTGATTACATGCATTCGTGCATGTATAGACATGTTTTCCTCCGAATATATACTCCTATATGTTACCCATCGTCTGCCCGTTACGTAACTTCCCGGATCGATATAGCATAGCACGGCGTAAAAACCGTCCGGCATCGTCCAGAAACTAAGGCGATACATTACTCAAACACAGATGCACGCCACTGACGTCACAACGCGGATTTATTTATATGAGATAATCGTCAATGCTCACCTGTCGATCATTTATTTTGCATATGCCGACGTAAAATTGCGTTAGAACTTCCAAAGTTGCGTTTACTCAATTATAATATACCCGACGTTACATAATAACAGATATATGCTTATTTCTGCTCTTAAACGGAGAGAGAAGGTCAGCACAAGAGATACAGCATTCGTTACTGAGCTCTCAGTTGACAGTACGGCACTTGCTGTAAACCGAAACAATTGCAGAAGAAACACTCCCAATAATTAGTTATTGTTAACATATAATACAATAATAATTTAATTTACGTCCGTACTAAATACATTTTAAACAATTAAAACATATAGTAAAGGCGTGTAACTGTTTTATCAATCGAAACCTGTTTTGTCCAAATGTCCTTAGCCATTGTGGTATACAGATAGTGCACAGACCTACTTCTTTTGCATCAAAGTTACGTTTTACAGCACCATTATATTTTGGATTTATTATGTAAAGAAATTAGGTTTATACCTATATTTCCAATATTTATTAAATGTTATCAAAAGTATTCTCCTTGAAGTGCAAAGTAAATATTCCCGTCGAAGTTCGTCGCCCGTTGGGTTCGATTTGTCGGTCACAGGGAGGTTGTATGTTCCTTCACTCGGAGTCAGTCAGGGCGGTTGTCATTAACAGGAACTTCGCTGAATTGGTTGCCTTGAACGCGGGAACAAGCGACCGCGCTGAACATCAGAAAGCGTTGCAACTATACACTCGGCGTCCGTTATATTTCCTATGGAGTTGTTCACAATCTAACGTCTTGTTTACATTTGACGGAGAAAAATTCAAATTGCAACAATTGTATACCTTCAACATGTTATTCTACTCTTAAGACAATTATAGTAGCTAAAAGCGAGGAACAGATAACATCCCTTTAACTAAACAACTTTTTTTTAAAGCTAACGTGATGAACAGGCGCCCAGGTGGATCCAGGGACGGGCGTGTTTTTTGTCGAGCGGAAGCCCCGTCGGGCGGCCTTCCGGGGGCTTCACGCTCACATAATGGCCAGTTAAGGTTAGCGGGCCCCGGGAAGTGTTAAGTCATTGTCAGGGACGTCAACCGCCTATTGCGGGCAAACCAAGCTGTCCGCCTCGAACACCCGCTCTCCGCCACTGGCAAAGCTCAGACTGACAGGTCGAGACGGGCGCTTTTCTTCTCGGTGGAAACCACACATTGAGCACACGACTGCAGGGACGCGCGACTCTCATGCGGGGTGTGTGGCTCAAGTGGCCTGACAGTCGCAACAAGAAACTAGAGTTTTATTGGGCCCAGATGCGTCCGTTGAAGAGTCATGTGGCTTCGATCATTGAGGGTCGTGGGGATGAACCGGAAGAATTGTATGGCTAAGTACATTGAAGAGTCATGTGTCTTCGATCATTCAAGGGTCGTGTGAGTTCGATCATTGAAATTTCGTGTGTCTTCGGTCATTGAAGGATCGTGTGGTTTTGTTCATTGCATGGTACACTGGTTGAACGAGAGGAGTTATGTGGCTTCGATCGTTGATTATTCATTTGGCTTCGGTCTTTGGGGGGTTTTAAGGCTTCAGTTATTGAAAAGTCGTGTGGCATCGTGTGGCTTCGGTCATTATCGGCAGGCAAGCAGTGTCGGTATTTGGGGTAGAGACAGGATGCCGCGATGGTAAAGAAAGGGAAGGCCAGGACGGGACATGGAACGGGAAAGGACGTTGGGTTGAAATGAAACAAAACGGAGGATGGGGAAACTGTCGAGAAGAAAGGAAAGGAAATGGACGTGGTAAGGGAACGAAACGGAGGTGTGACGAGAGAAGGTAGAGAGAAGGAGGCTGAACAAGAAAAGAAAAAAAGGATGAAGGAAACAACGAAAAGGGTAGTAAGGGTGAATACGGAGAATGTTGGACGAGAGTAGTAAGATATAACGGAGGGGACGTAGAGGTGGGAAATAAGGTTGGAGGGTGGATGGAGGGAGTAGGAGGGTGGATCGAGTGAGTGGGAGGGTGGATCGAGGGAGTGGGAGGGTGGATCGAGGGGGTGGGAGGGTGGATGGAGGGGTGACAGGGTGGATCGAGGGAGTGGGAGGGTGGATCGAGGGAGTGGAGTGCAGGGGTGAAGTGCAGGAATCGAAAGAAAGAGGTGTTTGGTGAGTGAACAAAGGCAGAGTGGAAAAGGAAACCAAACAAAAGGAGAAGTGAAGGAGGTCACTTAGTTTCTTGACCGACTTGGTCATCGGGTGGGACATAAGTGAAGCTGCAGCTGTAATCTTTCTTATGTGAAGGAGGATGGGACGGCGATAATGCCAGAAAGAACAGCGACGAAGAAATAGAGGAAGTGGGTGAAGAACTGTCGGGAAAAGGGAAAAAGGCTGTGGGAAACCAGGAGAGAACCCAATATGCCACGGACGAACTGAACCTTGGAGCGGCTGGAATACCAACATCCAGGAAGTTAAGTTTGTATGCAGGAAGTCGGAGGCTGAAAGTGATTACGTAAGGTGCAAGAGCGCAGGCGGCGGACTGGGATCGAGGTCGTCCAGTTTTGAGGAGTTGTCTCCCTAGATTACGTCACTCGCCCCCTCGCTCGGGCCTCACTGTGGCTGTTTCTTTCCAGGAAGGCATAACTTCCGTGCGCGTAAACAACGAATTCTTCACGCCTCTCACGTCTAGACAGACAGCCTGGCCGTGACGAGATCCTACCAGAAAGAAAACACAGCACAGGGCAGATTAATGTCGCCGGTTTATGGTGCTATTCCCCATGTTAACTACCAAATTTTAAATACATTTACACAGTCCAGGGCATCGTGCGGTGTCGCACGTGTTGTGCGTGTAAAACATTCTCCCGCTGTCAGATTTGAGGAGTTGGCACCCGACAGCTACAGCTGATGTGGCATTTTTGGCAACCCTAAATACTAATGCCTTCGAAGTTACGATCTTCTCTCGCAACCACAGGGGCAGCTATAAACCAACTCTTTATTGGTCCAGCCGTTTTGGTTGTTACGATGAATAACGATAGGTGAAACACTATAAGTAGTAAAATGGCTAGTAAATTGACCGGTGACAATATATACAATGACATGATATACTATGTAAATCCAGTATAACTGATGTAGATCAGTTAAAATAAAGACTGAATAAATTATAATACAGTGGCTATGAGGTGAACTAAAAACTGTTCATGTGAATATGGCTTAGTAAAATATCGGCGAATAAAAGGTGACTATTCGACTGACTCTGTTCGCACAAAGACAGACCAGACTGGTGAGACTGACAATAGACGCGGCACTTCTGTTATACCGTCCCGGTCAAGAGATGAGTGAGTGAATGAGTGAGTGAGTGAGTGAGTGAGTGAGTGTGTGTGTGTGTGTGTGTGTGTGTGTGTGTGTGTGTGTGTGTGTGTGTGTGTGTGTGTGTGTGTGTGTGTGTGTGTGTGTGTGTGTGTGTGTGAGTGAGTGAGTGAGTGTGAGTGTGAGTGAGTGAGTGAGTGAGTGAGTGAGTGAGTGAGTGAGTGAGTGAGTGAGTGAGTGAGTGAGTGAGTGAGTGACTGAGTGACTGAGTGAGTGTCAACAGTAACTGTTTTACTCCATTTATCTAGTAGTGCACATTCACGAGGAAATTCATACATTCATACTGTACGCCAACTGCACAATAAACCTCCTGGAGTATCGTGTGCGTAATATACGCGACGGTAACTACCATAAACATGCGACGCCTTCTGGCGAACCATTACATCAGAGAGACGGGCCTTTGGGCATTGCCGCGTGCACGGGCCGCACCTGCCCGGAGAGGATGGACGGACAACTGGGCGCTAGTCGATCACTTAGCCAAATTGTCGACACTTTACAGTTGGGTCAACGGTGTTTTTTCGCGTCCGAGAACTGCTTACTGGGCACCTTACTGTACATGTGGGCAATATATTGTATCCAATAAGGGGGCCATCAATTAAATATATCACATTATTTGTGTACACTCACAACTGTGAATTTGTTAAGACCAATACAAGTGTGAAACAATTGTAAAATGGCCTGCATGCATACCGCTATAATCTGACTCATCCGACTATTTGTACTACTCCGCCACCGTTTCATTCGACTGCGGTGGGCTGAAATTCGCAAAGGCACCTTTTGATATAAATATAGTCGTGCCAATATTGTATGACCACACGACGCACACGTTCGGGGACGGAACATTGTTCGTTTAACCAGTTATGTTAATGTTGGCATATTTAGCCTACGTAGTGTGCACAGACTTGTATGTTGATTGGTTTGAAAACGAGTTATGTCAAAATAAGTAGTCTACATGCTGTGAATCCGCTGGAATGAATGGGTAATTAAGGTAAATGAACTAGATGCTCCCATCGTATGCTGCAAACAGCAACTAGACCTTGTATTCATACGCATGTGATCATATACAGTCACTGACACGCGCACAGACTCTGTGCACAGACTGCCAATTATCACATCGTAGATTTCAGGACACACGCGTCAAAGTCCTCGAATATGTTCATGCCCACGCCAAAAGCGTTTTGAAACTGAATTATTTTAATAAATTATATACATTGTTTATTTTACACTACTAACACCTTTTATGGCGACATTCTTTTTTGGAGGGAAACAGGCCCACATCGCGATGCATACAGCGTAATCGACAACGCCATTATGCGAAATTTAGTTACGCTAATTAATCTCCCACAATGCAAGCGAACTTTAGAGTTTGCTCCGTAGGAACAGATTCGACGCTTGGTGAGAATGAACTAAATGAAGGGGCAGACGTGTTACTGCGTAGTAAGACATTTCACTACATATTGAGACATCTTACAGCATATTAAGTGCGTTATCAACAATAACACTTGCACAACTCTGCATACGTAAGGCCTAGTTGTGGTTGAATACATCACTCAGGCTTGAAAACAGAGCACCTCTCCGAATACGTATAAAACTTGAAAAGAAACTATCATCAACACCTAGAGACGATGGCGACGATTATCGCCAAACTAGAGAACCGGAAGCTGCCACCGTCCGACATCTGGTGAGCACATATTTCTTTCTGGCGACAAACAGCAACGAAGGCGTGACCATGACAATGACAGACCCCCGCAAGTCTGGCTCCTTCCTTACAGACGTTCTAAGCCCGACTTTTTTGAAAGTCAAACATGTTTACGCATCGCACGAACAAACTATTGGTAATTCTATTATAAACTTCGTACTTTTTCTTTTAGAATATGGGGTCTCCCGACGGTGTCTGTTTTCAAAAACTGCAGAACGATAGGCCTAATATATTTGATGTTGTATTAACTGTGTAAGTAGTATGGTGGTGTGATATGAAATCACGTTAGATCTCTATCCGTTGGTCTTGCGTTCTTGCTACCTACTTTATAAACATTTCCTACACCCGGGTGAGAGAAAAAACAAATTCCACGTCATCCAGGTGTTCACAATTTGTCACTTTTTACTGGCTCAGAAAATGTTTTACATCTGCCGACTTGTGTGACAGATTTGTTGCGTATGACCGTCACATACTTTCGTCTACTTCGTCAGCTTGGACTTCATTACGCATTCCGCTTAACCGGTTTTATTGATTTTTAAGTGACCCTCTTGTGCTGTTTCAAAACCACAAGTGCTTTTATCGCTCTCGTCCCACGGCTCTTCAATTGTTGCTTAATGACGTGCGCAATGGCTACAGACCACTATTGAGTTCCCTTTAAGGACCATATACGTTTTTGTGGAACACTCGAACAAAAATGTAACTAGATGTTATGTTTTTGACATAATATAGTCTAGCAGGCGTGAATGTTTTGCGTTGGGAAAGTTTTTAAAACGTGACGTGCATGAGCAAGCGGGATAACAAATGCGGGAAAAATAACTACGAACGGGGGAATAAATGGGAAGAAAGGAGGAGTAAGGAAAGTGTTCTTTCCTTGCCCCACATGGCGTGTCAGCATTAACTAAAATATGATCATCGTGTAAGTCTTACTATCGTACTTCGCTTTAATTTGAAACGAGATGTTTTTGAAAATAAAAGGATTTACATTTTGACGTAGTTTCGTAATGCCTTTGCTTATTTTGACCCAGGTGCTTACGCCACCTGGCGGAACAACAATAACTAAAATGTGAACATCATTAAACCATACTTAGGTACTGCACTTCGATATCCTCTGTGTCAATAACCTATCTCAGTAAATAAAACAGTCTATAGTTTTACTTCAACAAACATTTCACCACTTTACTTTGTGGGATTCGTCTATCTTAGCTACGTAGATTTCGGCTTGATAACCTTTTTTGATCGTTCGAAATACCCCACGGTCCTCCTTCCTATTTACGTTATTCCCGTGGGAACTGTACCTGTTGCCAAATTGGTTGCTAATAGAGTTATGAACGAGGATGTTGGTGATATTCGGGATCTTGTTGTTTTATGGTAAGTTAACATCCAAGATACGAACATCTTTCTCAAGACAACGATATATTGCCACCAGTACTGCCACCTAGCGACATCGGTCCAACGTAGCGTGATAACACAACTCGCTAGCAACGTGACACTATTGACGCTAGTTAGTAGATGTTATCTGCAAGCTCTTTGCGTGTGGAAATACTTAATGCTGTTACGTTTCCGTTTAGAGGAAAAGCCAACGTGCGCTCTGGGGTAATTTACAAGTACTTAGCAGGGCCGAGAGGACATCTGGCCCCGGACCCAGCTGTCGCAATAAACACGGATGGCAAACATTTATTGGCGCATTATAAGGAGGGTGAATGTAGGCAACGACACAAGGTCCAGATGGAGCGGAAGATGACGGACGGGAACGGGGTGGTGTGTGTGGGGGTGTAAAGGGGAACACAGTAAAAATATGTTTCTTAGAACATTTGTCAAATTCTGTAATTTTCTCCTCCACAAAATCAATATACAAAACGCTCCCCGTCAAATGGTTTCCAATAGGCCTACGACATCATGTTGCTTAATGCGCAAATGATCCTATTGTTCCTGCCATGTGCGTAATGCAGCCAGCCATCCACGATATATTGATCTGGACAAAGCACGAGCGTCGTACACTAAAGATATGACCATGCATGTCCAGGTTTAAAAAAAATATTTCTAGGCGGAAAAATGCCAAAAAATACGACTCAAGATCATGGAATATCATTCGTACGTCAGAAACCCGTAAGTAGACACACATTGGTGGACCGGGCTTCTGGTAAAACAAGTCAGAACGAGTGCGAAAACATAGAACGATCTAGTAAACATCGGAATAATGATATATCATACACGGTGACCAATAACCATCATATGGGTCAACTCATCCGACTGCACTTCAGCTTTTGATGACGGTGATGGTGATTTTGAAAATGATGATGGCGGACGACGATGATCATTACAGTGTGTCGCCTGGACAACCATCTACGTGTTAAAATAAAATTCAGGAACTATTTCTATTGTCAGTCTGACTTGTGTTCCTAGCACCAACATCCATGTCTTATCGTCGGTCAGTAGCCCGTGTACACCAACTGATATCGGTGATACTTGCCCGCGACAAATAAACTGTATTGCCTTAACACCCCGGTCAAGACGCCAGACTGGAGCAACTGAGTGGAGATGGCGTCGTCCGTCTACTGTGGCGTGTCTAGTTCGTTGTGTGCCTTTGTTTTGCGATAACTAAGATTGTACATATGCACGGTCTTTGTCATAAGTCCCAGTGGGTTTCTATTCTAGAAGTTCTCGTGGTTTAAACTTCTATCTAGTTGATGTTATTGTAAACGTGTTCAGCTGTCATCAAGTGGTCATTGTGGTGCCGTCTCCTCTCTGGAGGGCGGCTACACCTGTCTGCATTGTGACGTCCTCAGTTCTCACTATATCTTCATATTCCAAGTTCACCATTTACACCTTGCAGTAGTCTGTCCGTGCACGTGACACTTAGTCTTTCTCTGCCTCTTTACCATCACCTACTGCATCCCCTACCTCAATTACGTGTGCTGTATATGTAACCAAAATATACGCTTCTTGCTTCTTCTATCTACGCAGAGTGACGTCACAAGACAAAACGACGTGACGTCAAGCAACAAATATATACCTCCAACGGAAACACTCAACATTTACCACTCTGTGGACGTTGTGAATTAGCGGGCGTTTGCTATCGTTAAGGTCGGTGTTCAATAACGGCCGGACAAACGATCAAAGCGGAACGTTGTCTTCTGTCTGAACGGAAACGTGCCTTCTAATCACGGCCAATCGATCGAAGCAACCCTCCACGCGTCGCGCTAATACAGCCCCGCCTTCTCTTCACTTTCTAGACACGTGATACAGATCTGATGAGTCTCGAGACTAAACGATCTCCCTGGACCGGAAGTACAATTCAGACCTCCCGTGTTGTCGTTGATGTTTCAGCCACGTGACCACACTTCCGGTGACGACAACGATGCGTCGAGAACGATAAAGAGCAGTTGCTGATAACGATCTTATCAGGATAATATGACACGCGGTAGTCACTTTGGTTGGGTGTCTGTATGAAAGTATATTTACGTTAACAGCGTGAAAGCGCTGCTGGTCGAAAACCCGGTTAAAGTAGCGTCTTATTCGAGATCTCGCGATATGATTGCCTGTTACAAAATGGCCACCGGAAGTCAACGATAGCTTCGCAAAACCGGCAGGTGTCATCAAAGGTATCAGGTTTTAGTAAACTGACGGTATTAACGGAAGTAATGAATGAGTCGGTATAGCAAATGTGATGGTCAACATTTTGATAACGTTATTTTGTGTGAATTAATAAGATCTGCTATCATGGACAGGTACTTAATTGCAGCGTGCAAACCGTAAAGCTTCGGATACATTTGGTAATGCGTCAGAGACAAAGTCGACCCAAGTAATTAAATAATTGCAGCAAGGGTATCCAAATTTCAATTAGCTGTAAAATTAATAATTATATTGTAGCATACTAATATTCACTTGCTCATACCCACACATGGAACAACAAACCATATACATCAGTTATCGCATTATAATGTTTTTATTTCAAACTCGTTCACAGCAGCTTTCGACGTAATTGCGGGCCTGTGTGCCCGGGGCTCGTGAATCTTCTGTCGAGCTAGCTGCCACAAGCTGCCACAAGTCAGAGGTCCGGTTGACCCGCGCGGTTTTTGGATATATCTGCCGATCTTGTCATCATTTTATTAGTGAAGAATAAACACGAGAGAAACGCTACGCCGATATTTTCCAGAAACATGGGCTGACAGACAGACAGACAGACAGACAGACAGACAGACAGACAGACAGACAGACAGACAGACAGACAGACAGACAGACAGACAGACAGACAGACAGACAGACAGACAGACAGAGAGACAGACAGACAGAAAGACAGACAGACAGACAGACAGACAGACAGAGAGACAGTATTTATTTTGACCATCATGAGCATAAACAAATACAGTCTACTAGTGACAGTAAGGTCAGGGAGACTCCCATTAAGAATATTATGTGTGTGGATAAAAGTCGCGCGGTTGGTCAGCAGAAAAAAGAGGGGTCGACCACCATGTTGGGGTGAAGGATATCAAGCATGCGGGTGCCTTTTCCATACTTTGTGCGTGTATAGGTAGAAATGCGGTGAAGGATGTAGACAAGATGGTGATGCAAGAATGCAGCAGGGATGGCAGAGGTGTCACGGCACACAGGAATAACTTTGTATCAGACAAGTTAAAATGGAACGTCTTAAAAAGTCGGGTCGGTTCAAGTCGTGTCGGAATCAGGCTTCATAGCCAATGATGTTATTATTAGACTCTGTCTCTGATGTATTGTCAACACAAATGTACGGGTGTTTGTTGAATCAATGGTACTTAGTCCAACTTACTGTCTTTGCCGGTCTTGACTGACGGAACCAGGCAACAAAAAGCAACTCCAAGAACATGCGGTTAGGCAGTTAGCCCCCATCCAACTTCGCTATTACCTACTGTCCTGTGTTTCTGTGTGTATGTGTGTGTGTGTGTGTGTGTGTGTGTGTGTGTGTGCGTGTGTGTGTGTGTGCGTGTGTGTGTGTGTGCGTGTGTGTGTGTGTGTGTGTGTGTGTGTGTGTGTGTGTGTGTGTGTGTGTGTGTGTGTGTGTGTGTGTGTGTGTGTGTGTGTGTGTGTGTGTGTGTGTGTGTGTGTGTGTGTGTGTGTGTGGATGGGTGGGTGTGTTCTACCACAGCGACATATACTTCAATTGTCCATATGTATGTTCCATGTTTGCTCGATTTATGTTCGATGGTATATCTTAGCAATAACAACCTACACGTCGACCTCGTGTTTCTTACTAGAAAATATAAATACGTGTCGGGCGAACTGTCTTAAATACTAAACCTTCATGGGAACTACTCAGGTTACTCGTAGTAGTCTCCTCGCTTACCGAGGCTACGGCCACAGTTTTTAGTGGCAGTGGCGTATCTAGGAGATGAGAAGGGAATGGGACATTGACTGTCTGACAGACTAATGGTATACATATACAAGTATCTACGGTAGAAATATAATCGTTGTAACTCTGAGACATTGTTCCGTGTTCTTCACCCATGGATCATGTCACCGACAGACTATGCACCGGATGCTCTCTTGCGCAAGCTCTGTCTCCAAACGCTCAACAGTCGATACTATAATCAAACATTCAGCGACATACACATGCAATTTAGAACACTCTTATGTTAGTCACTATATCAATGACTTCCCCGTATAATATTTGAGTCGTCACCTTAAATCCGAGAAAACACAACACAAGTTTACCTACTGGGCACATTATCTGAAGTTATTATTCGGTAAGTAGGAGACTGTCTGTCACTCGCGTTATAGCAGAACGATTAACGGCTGTAGTGCGAATACCGTTCACAAGCGCCAACGATCAATGGTTTAGTGGCGCTGTATTGCCAGCTCTTGTGGATGCGTACATTGTGTCAGAGGCAACCACGCGGAACTGAACTGCCCTGGCCTGGCAGCTACGGCGTCTAGGTCGAGTAGGCACTTGAATAGACACAAACATACTCCCCGCAGAACAACGACATCAGTCGCTGTACAACGAACACAAAAAGCAAAATAATTGAACCTATATATCTTCCAGGTGACCATATACTGCAGGTGTGGCATTATAATGCTCAAATCACATGTCCCCGCATCTACGCCCGCTGTAAGTACACTCGAAATTGCCAAAAAGAAATGTACTTAGAATCAATAATGTCCGCGTCTATAGAGGGACATGATCGAGGCATTCAAAGCAGTCCATCCTAACACTGCAGACTCTTTCGTTGACCAGCTATAACCTAGATTTTGCGGCGGTAATTTGTCGGTCGTCATCTGAATTTGTTCAATTTATCAGTAGTTTTCCTTCCCGACATTTTCCCTTTGAGTTCGCTGTATGCAAAATAGCAAAACAATGTTGTTATTGAAGTACCACCATTGTTGTGCCGACTATATTCAGTCAGCATGGCGTCGTTGTGGTCGACAGCGAGGCGTGTGAATGGGTGTATGTATCACACAGACTCAATGAATTAAGCATTCCGTATTATTCATTGGTGTTGGAATGTGGTGAATGTCCGAGGAGCTGATGCTCAACAAAAACCGTCAGTTACATCACACCTTGAAGTTCTCCAAAACCCTCACATTGAGGCTCTGCAAAAAAACTAAAATTGCACCCCACCCCCGAGGCACTCCAAAGAATTCCACCTTCGTTGAGGATCTCCAAAACCCGCCATTTGCACCCCTTCAAGCTCACAAAAACCTCTAATTGCACCCCAAAATGCACATCCTTCCCTAAATGTTGGGGACTAATCCTATATTCAACCCCCCAAAATGACCGGGGATCAGCCCCCAGGGCCGCTCCCCTGTTCGGAGACCGTTGTGCAGTGGCTAGAGCTTCGGACTCTCAACCGAGAGAACCCGGGTTCGAATCCTGTGCGGCGGTGTCGAACCTTGGGCAAGTTCGTTCACTATACGTTGCTCCAGTTCACTCACCTGTATGAATGAGTACCTGGCTTAGACAGTGGTGGATATTTGTGTACAATTAATCATCGCGCATTAATTGCATCGTGACTGGATGTTTCACAGAGAAGTCGAGATGATGTTCGATTGGACAGGTCTGCCAGGGAGTAACGTATAAAGCGCTTTGAGCAGTCCTAAGGACTGGATACTGCGCTAGATAAGAACTTCCCTTTTTATTATTAGGCCTCTGTTTCCATCGGACCAATTCTTATCAGCGCGATAATCACCAGGTTCATCGCATTCATCGAACATATGCGCAGCACGGGGCGGGCTTTGGTTGTCATGGGAGGAGGCATGTCGTTTCTACCGGGGTTTTCTTCACCCTTCCGCTGATAGTCTGATAGGATCGTCGGTACATCGCACATGCAGCTGGAAATCGCACCAAGTCACCCGACTCTGGTGTCCAAGTCACACTTTGGCTAGTAATCAAGGTGGTCGCTGGCGATAATATCGCGGCAGAATGATAGGAGTTTTATGATATAAATTGATTGTTCTGCCGTTGGTGCATGCGTAGGATCCTGCCGTAAATAAACCTGAAACATTTACTGACGATATTGAATTTGAAAAGGACATAATCTTACGGCACTATAACACAGCGCAGATATTTGCTTGGCGTTTATTAGGATATATGTTCTACGGATCCAGGGTGTATGTGTGCGTGTTGGGGAGGGGTGTACGCCCCCGTTTTGGCCTTAATTGGGTGTGCAGTAGTTGGATGGTTTTGTGAGCCTCAAGAGGAGAGCAATTCGAGGTTTCTGCACGGTGAGCCTGAATGGGGTGCAGGTTTTTTGGTGAGCCTCAAGCGGTGATGTGTGGCTGCGGCCAATTGGTTAAATCCTATACCCGCCTCTAAGCTTAATGTATTTATATGTTTGAATTTTTTTTTCATTCTGTAGCAATATTAATCAAAAGGCAAGTAAAACCTTAGTCTGTTTTATCTATAATTAACAATATTATTATGAAATTTTGCTGCATTTAGTGGGTGTGACGTTACCGTCAAACGCAATAGCACATCACAGGTTATACTTTTGTTATCATGTGATCTTATCGGCTTTGAACGTTAACTAGAGCCATTGTAGGACACATTTGATACTACAGGTTTGCAACATCACATTTTATTAGGACCTTGTCCGTTTTCGCGTATTGTCATATTTACTTATTGTTGTTAAATGACAAATAGTAAAAGTATACACGCAGTAGTTAGAGTACAAGTTTACTTATTGTTGTTAAATGACAAATAGTAAAAGTATACACGCAGTAGTTAGAGTACAAGTTTACTAAATAAAAAGCAGCAGTGAATTTGCGATTTGTTGAAACATGAACGTAGTTGTATTAACAAAGATGAACGTAGTCCGCGTTATTTAAACAAAACTGAAGACAACAGTGGACACACAAACATTTTTTATTCATTTCCTTAGAATGGATTAGTAATTAGCCTTTAGAATGAATATTTTCGGAAGAAACAAGATTGTTTGAAGCGTACCAATCGCATAAAATGACATTCTACTGTCTCCTTGGCGACTGTGGAAAGCAACTACTCATCGACTTGATCGTGGACGCAAGGACGATAGTGGTTTAAAACCGCTGTTTCTGCCCACGCGACCACTCGCTAAGTATAGATGCTGAACCACGGGACTATAAATTGCAGGCGTATGATGTGACACTCGACTTCCGGAGAGCAGCTGCAAGTGAATGCGTTACTATTCAGCTATATTTCCGTTGCGAAGGACGCTACTTGTCAACAAATGCAAACGTACTCATCTTTAGAAATGTATAGCGGATGTAAAGTTTGACGTCGTGACAGCTTTTCAAGTAACAAAAAGTATACTGTATGGTAGAGGAATCGTCACGTGGGGTTGATTTTACCTGATGATTTTGCGCCATTTCACAGCACCATGTGTACAGCGGTAACATGTTCACACGATGTCCCGCCAGTTGATTTACAAGAACGCCATTGTGTTGATAAGTTTCAGACAACACTGTTATTAATAAACAATGTTATTATTATTTTGGTGAAATGTATTGCATGCGGTATAGACGATAATACTATTGTGTTGAATGTACGTAGTATGGTTGATGTTGATGGCTGAATGTACAAAATCAAAACACATTCCGAATTCACATATATATTTTATTAATATTGATAATAGCAATGAATTATCAGTATCTGTATGTGAATTTGTTATCACTGTTGATAATGGCAATAAAGTATTTGTATATGTGTGTGAATTCACCAATATATTAAGTGCACAGTGCGTAGGCCCTGTGCGTTTCCATTCTATTGTTTTATGACGAATGGTAACGATTGTTAAAAGACACCTTGCAATTAGTTTCCACAATGACTTACCTTACAATTACTACTGTGATTGTAGAAAAACTAAACAAGAAAAATCACGACAGTACTTGACTTCTCAGCCTGCTCGCCACGCTATGTGACGAAGAGAGGAAAGACAGTTCCTGATGAAGATTGCCGATAGCGGTCGAAACGTTGAAGTGAGTTCGAGAATCATAATTGTGCATTAAGAAAAACCAACACGGGGCCAACCCGCAACGCCGTCTACCGGACACGTGTGTGTTACTTTGAGGTGAGCGAGTGCAGATCTATTAGCTCGACGACAAGGTGCGGACTAATCGCTTCATTCGAGGGTAGTCGTTAAAGTGGTCGTCTGCGGACATACAACCTGCCAACAACGCGATCAAACAGCATCAAGCATTAATGCAATAACAGTCGAAAGTAGCGATACGTCCACATTGAAGACAGTGATCATAGTATTTATTATTTTAATGTTCTACTAATAGTAAATTGGCGACGCGATCGGTGCGATTGGAATTAGGGAGAAACAGCGATTCATAAACAGAGGCAGTGGCTATAACCTTCCCGCGATTTTCTTACAACTACTGTCACGTGACAACCACCAACATCGTGACGTGACAACAGAAAGCGCCGATGAACGAAACGACCGTGAAAGTCCCGAACGCTCCGCAGAACAAAGTCAATGATTCTGAGACGTAAAATGTAAAAGTAAAGGTAATATCTTATATAGTGCAGTATCCAGTCTTTAGGACTGCTGAAAGCACTTTAGTCTTTAGGACTGCTGAAAGCACTTCCTGGTAGACCTATTCAATGGAACATCATCTCGACTTCTCTGGGAAGCATTCAACCACGCTGCAATTAATAAGCGAAGACAATTCGTATACAAATATCCACCACTGTCTAGCGGGATACTCATTCATACAGCTGAATAAACTGGAGCGACGTAGAGCGAACGAGCTTGCCCAATGTTCGAAACGATAGCACAGGGTTCAAACCCGGGTTCTCTCGATTGAGAGTCTGATGCTCTAGTCACTGCGCCATACCACTCTATTTTACAATGTTCTCAATATGTTTTTATACATTTTGTACATTTTCTTTATCCGGTTTTACATCATTTCATATTTAAATGTAACTATGTACACTTGTTATGTTCTATATCATAACTAACAATTATTTACTGGGACTCTTCTACAGGTCAACAGTAGACACCATCCTGATGTTATGCGCCGCGATGTGGTGCCCATGCACGAAGCCGGTGACAGAAAGATCTTTGGAAGAATTGTGAAAAGAGCACAGAAAATCGTAGGCAACATCCTAACATCAGTGGACGATATCTGAGCTTGAATTGTCCTGGCTAAAGCAAAATCAGTTATGAAAGACAAAGATCGCACATTGTCCAAGTGTTTCGGGAAGGCGATTGCGTGCTTACAAGGCAAGAACGAGCCGAAAGAGGTGGTACTTTGTGCCAACGGCCATAGCAGCCATTAACTCTTGAGTTAGTCTGACTGGGACACTATTAAATAAATTATGATTTGTATATGATGTTTTGTATCGAACTGCCCATGAAGTGTACAACAAATTCCGTGTAAAGGCATACTAAACTATCTTACCTATCTTATCTGATCTTATATATGTATTTGTTGGCGTTGGTGGTGAACCACTCCCCAGAAGGGGCCATTGTGGCTTTACGTTCGCTTTATCTTTATTATTTAACAGTAACCGGAGACTCGGCGACGTTACGTACGGCAAAGGACGTCAGAGCTATGTAGTTTACTGTCTGTGCCTGTGAGAGATGACGATGATGCATTGACAGACTCAGCCAACCGTGACGACCAGCAACAGCGTACAGCGTTTCCCGAGGCACGTGCTCAGTACGTTAATGAAGGTCACAGCTTGAGTGCGTTGTTGTCAGCCCGCGTTCAACGAGTAGTTCACGATGCAAGCGGATTAACCCAGAATCGTCACTGACCGCCACCGATGTGGCCTTGTCGAGGCAATAGTGCAGAATAAAGACGCAATTAATAACGCATTGCAGGACCCACTTGACCCCATGCAGTGCACTGTTGTAGCGGTGGATTCGTTGTTTGATGAATGGGGGTCATACATAGGTTTCAACCAACTGTAAATGATAAACTATTCCCCTCTTCTCGTTTTCTACAAAGTTTACTACGCATAGTCTACATGGATTTGCAAACTACGTTAAACAACATTTTCTACACAATTAAGATTCTGCACAATTCCAAACTGTTACATATACATACTAAATAGTAACTGACAGTTAGTTACAACACATGTACGCAAGCACGCACGCATGCACGCACACACACACACACGCACGCACGCACGCACGCACACACATTAATTTTATTTCGCATTGATTGGTGGCTCGTGGACAGCTATTGTGAACGCAATCTTAGAGAAGTATCCGGACCCTGATCTCGTATACCTATAAGTGTACGCTATACTAATTTTCTACATGTAAAATTGTTACGTATTTTATATATTGTTATATATTATTTGATTGATCAAACACACCATTCTTCGTCTTCTTCTCATTCTCCTATACCTTCTTGTTGTTTTTGTTGTTCTTGTTGCTCTTGTTGTTCTTGTTGTTCTTGTTGCTCTTGTTGTTCTTGTTGCTCTTGTTGTTCTTGTTGTTCTTGTTGTTCTTGTTGTTCTTGTTGCTCTTGTTGTTCTTGTTGTTCTTGTTGCTCTTGTTGTTCTTGTTGTTCTTGTTGTTCTTGTTGTTCTTGTTGTTCTTGTTGTTCTTGTTGCTCTTGTTGTTCTTGTTGTTCTTACTCTTCTTCTTCTTCTTCTCCTTCTCCTATTCATTTTCATTCTGTATTGGGATATGTTTCTTCTCTTGTATTAACTTACCAGGTACTTACGTATTCCTCTTTGGTCCTACACCTAACAGCAAGAAACACAATTCTCCAGTTATATTATATTGGTCTGCAGCCTTGTAGTCCATCGGCTAACGGACATGATTGTGCACTTTTTGACAAAAGCATGACAATTGGCACATATGTAGATTATGATATCTAGAATAATTTCAAGCTAGGCACCCATCGGATGAAATCCATCATCCATACATTTAAGCTTCTAAGCAACATAAAAACATGTTCCTGATGTCTAACCCAACATTTCCAGGGTCAAGGAATAAATTTATGTCAAATACAGTATCCACGGATGACGGCCTCTTGAGGTTGAGGAATCCGTATGTGGTTCATATATGAAAACGTAGATATTCATGAGTATGTCAGTTCTTGTTGGCAGTTGTTTCTGAGCTACATTCTGAAAAATAAGATAAATAGCAGTGCATATACTGGTGAAGACAAATATGTCATTGGTTAAGAATGGACAACACAAATAGTTAAATTTCGAGTTCACGTCAGCGATATGGAAAGCATACTCAACATCGTGTTGACAACTGTTACACGTCTTGAGGTTTACTGGCAACTTACGAATGGACATTTTGTTGTACAGAAACCACAACATGTGTTCTCAGCAATAACACTAGGCCGATGTCAAGATGATGTCAATCACCCACAAAGAATGACTGTTGTGCGGTAGGCTAAGTTTAATAGAAATCCACAATGCTGGGAGAGATGGATGGTGACAGGGCCAGATATATCACAGGTATCTAGAATGAGTTGGAAGATAGTGTTCAAACTGTCAATTAAAAACTCAACAAAGCATAAATATACTACACTCTGACATACAAAACAACTCTGCTAAATTAATATCATCTTTAGTGTCAACATTTAAACATTTGTGTGATCCAACAATCGCTGAAATATGCGCATATATGCAGACTCTGTGTACAAACTTAGTCATGGACAAAACTATGTAATGCAGACGGTATACACTGTTATGAAAAACACATGGAAATTTAGTAGGCAGATATGCGGACGAAACGACTGAAAAACGCCAATTATGACAAGGATCACAATCAGACTGACTAGCGTACCAAATACAGTACTTCAAATCATTGCAGATTGCTCCATATCTCGACACAAAGGTGTTGGATGCTGATGCTATCCAGGCGTAGATGGACAATTGACGATGATGCCCAGCAATAATGTATCATATAAATTACATCCCAGTTGGCTACTGTCAGAAGAATATATACTGTATGTAGTAGATATTTTGCTGACATCATCAAGCAACCAACAAAGGAACGCAGAATACATAGCCGAACCACTCAGAGGTTGTTTCATTATTTGCTACACTGCATAAGGTCATTCGTTTCCGGTGCATACAATATCAGATAGTTGTGACCACAGTCCATAAAGCCACCAACGACCTGCAATATTTTCAGCCATGAACACTAGAGGGAGGAGGCGGACATTTGGCACCATATTACTCTACGTAACATAATGTGTTCACCAAGGATTTCCCATAGTGGACATCCGGAAGTGCATACAGATGTGGTCATTCTGGCCGTTGGGAAATTCCTTGCTGTTGAAATAAATGAACGTTTTGCCGTTGAAACCACCTTTTGTCCCATTGCAACCCATGCCATTGCAACCCATGCCATTGCCAACAAGCTGTGAAATCTGAAACATTGATGATATGTTGTATCCTGAGTTGGCTCGACGTAGTCTCCAGTTTCCTTGGTGGAGGGAAGAAGTCAGCATGATTAGCATGGGCCACATTCCCCTTTGTTACAAATGTCTTCCTCGCCCTATCATCACAATCATAAGAAGTCGATTCATGTACACTAAATGAGATACAAAGGTTCATCACCGAAATTTACATGAGGACTTTTTCATTTAACAGGTTGCATGAAGCAAGGAAACAGCTGTTTGCCCAGGGATCTGGTACACTTTGGAATACCACACCAACAAAACTGCATCGCACCAACACGTGAGAATGGCTGTTTATCAAATTGGTTGTGTAATGTCACAAGCTCGTGTGCCAAATTTTCATCTGCCTGGTTTTGGACATTGTGGTTGGAGTACAACTGATTAAGTATGGAGACCATGCTGGACTTGAACTCCCAGACGCATTGCCATAACCTAGTGCATTGTGGTTGCAAATTATGTTGTGAGGTATATTATGGTTAAGAATATAACTGAGTCAAATTTTGCAACAGCCTGAAAGGTTATAATCGTGAAGACACGTACCATAAACCAGGTATGGATTCCTAAACTCAACACACGTTCAGATCATGTTCCTAGAACGTATATATGCATAGCAGCCATCTTGATATTATGTGTGAGCATCATTTGGTGGTTGTAGTCTATTTATATTCATTTACACGTGTATTACCGGATTAAACACAAAGAATATGTGTTGCACGTAAGCTGAATTAACCCAACATATATGATTACATGGATGTCGGCCATCTTGAATTTCAATATGTTTGTTTTCTGGAGATACAACATGTGGAAGAAATTGATTAATTAACCCTGAATGTGTTGGTATAGACACCAATATCATTGTTCTATGTTGTGTAGCAGATATATATTCGGACAGAAGAGTTCCATGGCAGTCATTTTGTTTTTCAATATGGCCGTCATATGGGAATAATGCAAGTGGCACGACTTGACTTCTTGACTTTGAAACATATCAACCACCTATCCAATCGTCATATGGAGTCCTCAATATCATGGCATGGCAGCCATCTTGAATTTCAATACGGCCGTCTGAGGATATAGCATATGGCAGAAATGGATTCTTTGACCTTAACAATATTGGCATAGATACAAAGAACATGTTTTATGTTCCTTAGAAGCTGGGGTAGCTGGTTAATGGATTTCCATGGCGGCCATCTTAAAATTCAATATGACCGTCATCCTTGGATGGCACATGACACATGACAGAAATGGATTCCTTGACCCTGGAAATGTTAGTTTGGACACCAAGATAATATTTATATGATGTTTAGAAACTGATATACTTGCCTAATGGATTTCCGTGGCGGCCATTTTAAAAATCAAGATAGCGGCTAGATACCATGTCGGTAGCGATGTGTACCTAGCTTTAGATGATTCTACATAATTATCATAAACTACATATGTGCCAATTTTTATTCTTTTGTCAAAAAGTGCACAATTCGTCAAATGTCTGGTAAACAATGTATATCGAGTAAGCTAGTTTGCTGTACCAATGAACATAGGACATATATACGTAAAACCTGACTGATCAATCCGCCTCCTTGTAACGACATAATTAACTATGATGCCTACCTTAATGACATCAAGGTCATTGAACATCTCAGATAGCTCATGACACGATTGGTTACTCTGGCAGTGACGTCATAAAGGGAACGAGATATTTCGAATTGGAGCCTGCTTGTCGATGCCGAAAGCGCGAAATTCGAAATGCAGGAACAACTACTAAACAATAATAACAACAAGATTGGAATTCGGTCATCGCGCAAAGGATTATGGATCATCATGAAAGCCATTAAAATCCAACCGAGAAGCATGCTCACATATAACAGTTTGATACCACAAGTGTTGCGCCGGTGATCGATGCCTCCTCGAATCCGTATGTAAGTAGGTCACCCGGAACGGTTGTCTTGCATCAGCCGTGGAGTTCACGTTGCATCATCCAGATAACGCCGACATTCCTCCTACGCTTAGCCACGTCTCGGCGTTCGCTACGGGGCTATGACTGACGTCAATCGAAGCGGCCATTTGAGGTCAAGACCTCTGCTGGCGATATAAATGCACGCCGAAACGCATGGCCATATCAACGGTGTTAGACGTCAGTACGAGAGCTGCGCTGCGAGCGGTAAAACAGACTCGGTCGCAATGGAACCATTAAACGAACATAGCCTGGCAAACGTCTCGAGTCTTTGGGTTTTCGGCTACGGATCAGTGCTGTGGAAGACCGGATTTGAGTACACAACTAAACAAACGGGTTACATCCGTGGATTCGTGAGGCGGTTCTGGCAAGGGAGCTGCACACACCGGGGAACACCCGAGGAGGTGAGTAGAACCGATGCTGTGGCAGTGCGCGCTAAATCCAAATGTATCACAACATATGTTTTCATTTCCAACCTTGTCTGCTGTAAAAACAGAAATGTATACCTAACAAACGTGAATTTGTGTTTCAGCCCGGAAGAGTGGCTACGCTTGTACCTCAACCAAAGGTGAACATATGCATTTGTTTACTCAATAATATGTCCAGGACACTGGGTGGGGAGAGAGCGGTAGCTATCCTATAATTCGCTGGGGTTAGCTAGGTACAAGATGTATCATATATGCGGCCCAGCTTAGGTCCATGCTATAACGCACACGGGATCAATGAGGTGTTAGCAGATTTATGCAGGTTACGTCAATATGATTCTACAAGTTGATATACACTCGTTTACGTAACATATGTCAGGACCATGCGTGTTTGTTAGGTAACAATCGTACTCGCAATGAGTCACAATACATCATGTGCATAGATCTTCCGGATCATAACATCTAATGACAGAACGTTAGCATTGTAGAGCAAGGACGCGCATTGATCGTAGGCCTACATACATGTACGCCTACATACGCGCACAGTTCGTAGAAACGCACTGATACTGCATCGGGCGATTATGCGCAGTGGACATGTTGATGAAAACATCAACGGCCTTGGCTCGGTCGTTGCGTGGGCGAACAGCCCGCCTTATTGTCAGACGGAGTAATCCACGTTTTATCAATGGACCGCTCGCTTGTCGTAGTGTTGAAGCGCGGAGCCTGAGCGTTCTCAATAGCCGTTGCGCGCGTGTCAACAATGTTACGTGCGTGTGACGTCATTGTCACCGACTGATTACACGCGACTCCCACGAAATGCGGACTTGACGACATAGTAGGCCTACTGTATTCAGTCACTCATATAGATTATTTCTGTTTACTACACCGCCATTGTGTTTTGGAGTATTATAATAATTTCTTCTGAGAAAAAGAAGAACCAACATTATACTTTATCTCGTCGTCTATCGACTTCAAACATAATTATTTGTGGGATCGTCCAACAAATTCAGATCCGTTTCCTTCATTCAATATATTGGGGTCAATACAGTTACACGTCCAGTAATGTTTCAAAACAGGTAACATAGCACAAGTGGGTGTCACGAAGTGTGATACATTTTGGTGGTCACATGTTTATAGGCCTACTTGCAATCATGTATTTTTAATGAAGGTTTGGGTGTGTTTGGCAGTATAATGAACCACTTCTAAAGAGCAGCACTCGTTCCATGCTGATGACTTTTATTTCTATTGTACAATAGATTGTTAATTCCCCTTGTCCTAATTATTCCACTAATTTTTTAGTGGGTGTTACGTTCTCCACAAACATTCTAAAGGGTGTTTTGGCTAACATATATCTGACATTGTTGTCTGTTGTGCAGTGTACGAGTTTTTTCTTAGATTTTCATTGGTTAAATGTCAGTGGAGCCATTAGCTAAACATTCCGGATAAATGCCCCAACGACGATGGCTGGCTGAGAGCATGCGGGCATGATTTCGATGGAAAGTATTCCAGTTTATAAAAAAACCGACGGGGGTATCTCCCGTATTGATTTTATAGAACACATTTAGGATTTGACGGTAACACTAAAACGTGCCAGTGACGTCACGCGACATGCAACAACTGTTTGCTATTTTTACGTACTTACGTTAACATATAAAACAAATAACAATATGTCTCCGATGTTTCAGGGCCAGGTTTGGGGCATCGCCTACAAGTTGGTTGGCGCCGAGATGGTTCGCGACGCTCTCGCTCACCTCGGTCTACGGGAATGTTCGCTAGGTGGCTACACGTTCAACATGCAGGTGTTTCACGACCGCAGTGGCGCCACTGTGCCCGTGCTTGTCTTTCTCGCTACGCCAGACAACGCCCTCTACCTGGGAGATTGCGAACTAGAGGAGCTCGCCTCACAGGTGCGCACGGAAATTAATTAGGATTATTCGAATAGAGCACTTCCGGGGACCCATAACGCCTCGCGCTTCGATGCCTCTCCGCCAGTGCGCATGCAATATATGTGGGATTACCTAAATACGGGCGAACACACGCTGTTATACATCCCGACTTTGTTTTGGCACACGTTCGCCTTAGGGACTACTTTGTTAAACAATTAAATCTTAACATCACCTTACTTACGTATGCAACACATAACCGATTTTACTGCAACAAATTAGGCAGAGATGCGAACGTTATCCTCAATTATAAACGATTAAAGCCATTTTTAATAACAAAGCTTCATATTTAACATATCATGTTTTGTTCCTTATAATGCTAAATTTATTAAAGTAATGGCGAGCGGATCGTGTGTTGCCAGGTGATCGCGTGCAACGGCTACTGCGGACATAACATCGAATACGTCATGAGGCTGGCAGACTTCATGTGCACGCACATACCGGAAGAGACCGACCCGCACTTGTTTGGGCTGGTGGACGCCATTAAGGTATGCACGACATGCACCCCATCCTCGCTAGGTGGCGCGTTAGGCTTTAATGTTAAATATTATATAATAATTGGTCACTTTTGGGGACATTAAATCTTCTTATCTTCGGTTTGGACATACAATGTTGGCTCAGAGCGATAATAACTATTAAATAGGACTTAATAATCACATTTTGGGACTACATCATCGTGCAAGGCACGTGCACTACAATGATATCGAAGACCATTATTGAAACGTTGTTAATGAA
This sequence comes from Paraescarpia echinospica, assembly GCA_020002185.1. Lineage (NCBI taxonomy): Eukaryota > Metazoa > Annelida > Polychaeta > Sabellida > Siboglinidae > Paraescarpia > Paraescarpia echinospica. Next base: position 26,038,141 of record CM034538.1, on the reverse strand, counting down.
AATAATAAGAACGTAGTCATAAGTTCAACATTCCTTTGTTTCATGCAGGCGTGCGCTCATGTTAGTATGGGTGAATGTGCACGCGCGCGCGCATGTGAGTGTGCATACGGAAAAAAACTACACTTATAGATGATGTACAAACATGTCAACCATCTATGTTGAGTTTAAAATTTGTGCGGAACACCAATATAGATTCATTTCAATCCACCACCGTCAGACACAAACACAAACACAATTAATTCACACCGTGTTTCTCGCGTTGTCCGCCAGGCGGTGCTGCAACACCGGAACGTGTGCATGGAGCGCCTCATCAGTGACGCGCGGTCGACGATGCCCGAGCACGTGGCGGCGTGCACGTCTTGCGCCGAGAGCGACTTCAAGTCGTACGTCGGCACGGGAAGCACGCCCCACGATTGCGTATGTGTAGGCCGGGATATGTGCGCCACCAGCAGCAGACTGCCGCGACGACCATCGCCCGTTGACAAGGAGAACTGCCCCGGCGCCCGTATTGTGGCGGCGGACGCCCCCGTACCAGAAGTAGAGGCGGCACGATCGTAGGAAACGACGATACGGGCTTTCATCGCCTGGATTTCTGTGATATTGCTACCGGAGGCGTCATCGTACGTGGTGAAAAATGCCATACTTGCCAGAACTGCTGAACAGAGTTCAAGAAATGCAAAATAGTTTTGTTTGAGCTGCGCATAATGGAAATGTGCTTCCAATGTAAAATGATGGTCGTCATATAAGAAACGGTCTGGTCGTAATGGTATTGTAAGAAAACGGGTTTCGCCGGGGAAGGTGGCTTTGTTTTCACACCTTCCAAAAATACGGCGAAACAGCCAGGCCAAGGTTATGTTGACAGACTGCAGTTGTTAAGCATCAAAGCTCTGCGTTCATTAATTTTAAATCAAAAGGGGACAAGCGCCGATGTATTAGCCTGATATGTGTGCTAAGTTGTCAGGATTAATTAGTTTGCCCCAGGACGCAGTCCAGTGGTATCAATTAATCTGTGACCCGATAGGAGTCGTCGACTGAATGAACAAATGTGTTAATTCTCTACAAATAGCGTTTTATCGTGTTGATGTTAAGGTCAAACCGATCTGGCGCGGAACGTCTTATGCGGTACGAAAAGCAACCAATTCATACATGTGCAATATATCAATGTCGCTGATACAGTATTTAATACAGTAACACGTGAGAATTAAACGTCTCCCTAAACAATTGTGTAGCTACGAAAGTGGGCGATAATAGGTTATATTGGCAAACAATCTGACAAAATGATATGCATTTGAATGCATCCATTATTAACGTAATGCGTGCGTGTGCATACACTTTAACTTTCAGTAACTACACATAAAACATAAAGAACTATGCAAAGAATGGCTGTTGTGTGTCAAAATACTGCTCTGTCACAATATAGAAACATTAATTGCTGATCCAATCATTATTTGATACGCGCTATTGTGTTCATGCAACCAAAATTCATTAAGCTAATTTTTGTTTTGTTGCGAAAACAGAAAACGTCGTGACAAGATTCGATTTCTCATTGTCCTGTAACTATAATAATTGGCCTGTACAAGTCAGATTTACATTGCTTTTTATTCGATTGCTTCCTGCGAATATTGTAGATGTCAATATGCCGATGTCTGTTGTGCGCTTCCCTCTACAACATGCACGCACAGCCATAGGCGGATTGGGAACGTTTCTATGTTACAGTAAAACTCCTTGTATTAGCACCATCGTCTGCCTGACAACATACATCGTGTTGAGGTAGATTTATGATTTTTGAACATCTGTTCAACGAAACTGCCGACGCTAACCAAGATTTTGTGAATCTGTACGTGCCGGTTGTAATGTCCGACCGCATGTATAGTCACAGCTTAATCAACGTACCATGCGTTAGTTTTTACTTCCTCTAAGCGAGGCGAATACTCACAACTTGTTACATTACCACTTGTTACGTTATCACTTGTACATGCCACGAACACGTTTTGTAGCGTTTGTTACGTGTTCCCCTTTACGTCGTGAATATGACGTTTAACGTCATCTGTTCATTTCCCCCTATTCCGCGTAAAATGGCGTTTTGTTCCATGTCTCCATATAATATGTGTTGTGTTACTGCTCGGGGTGAGTATCTACATTGCTAGTGTTAATTTGACAACATCGTCAGCTGAACGAGTGGTGTGCGCCACCGTGTGTATATGCGGGTGCTTAAATTATGTAGTGCGTTCGATTGTGTAGCGCCCTATGGACAATTGTTGTATATATTCATTCAGGTGTTATAAGGAGGTAACTATCATGTGTTATATTTGCTCACCATCTCTCCGTTGGTCGGAGAAAGGCGCTCAATTTGGATGGAATACAAACTATGCATATATGTGTTTTATTAGGAAATAAATACTCTGATTTTACATCACAACTGATCCTTTGTTGTAATTTTATTAAATGGTGCTAAAACAGAAATGCATGCACGCACTCATTTCGAATCGTTCGTGCGTGCACACGTGTACTGCGTATGCATACAACTTCGTTGTGTATCAGCTACGTACGCACGCTCTCACACAAGTAGGCCAATAGCTGCACACAGTTGCGCAGTCGCTGTGAGGTCGGAGTGGGACATAACTTCCCCTTCCGGTCGGTGTCATGGCGCACGGGCGCGCGCCAGTCATAACGGCCGTTTTCACCGGGAAGTTCCGACTTAAATATCTCTCCTAGGGCAACTTTCTCAAGCGCATGTCATTGTGACAACGCACAGACGCTCCCGTTGTCACCAAATCCCCACTTATGTCGCTGCATAAGCCATTGAAGGCAACTTCCGGAGACGCGCCGCCAGTCGCGCAGTGTTACGGTCCAGTCGTCTTACCGGAAGTACGTGCCACTTAACGACCGCTTCAGTTATTTGCGATTGCGCAACCCCTGCGAGGAACGTGTGTCATACGCGCTCAAATCGGCTGTCGCTGTTAAGCGGACAACTCAACGTATGTGACAACGGGAACTTGTTTGACCATGTCGCAGACGTGACAGATGGTCGGATACGCCGGTCACACATAGAGCAACACCACGCCGGTCCGGACCTGGGGTGACTCAAGTCTTCTTCTTATTCTTTCCATAAATCCCCTGTGGAGCGGGATGTCACATCACATGGTCCGTCCTGCCCTCTCGACGATACTTCGCCAACTCTCCGTTATTTCTGCAATGCCGGTGGTCTCCCAACCTCGGTTGTTATCACTTGACAGTTCATCTCCATCTTAACGTTGGTTTTCCTATTCTTCAATTTTCACCCTTATATGTTGTCATGCCCTTTTTATCAATCTCTATAATATTATACATCTCTCTCTCTCCTCTCTCTCTCTCTCTTTCTGTTTTCTCTCTCTCTCTCTCTCTCTCTCTCTCTCTCTCTCTCTCTCTCTCTCTCTCTCTCTCTCTCTCTCTCTCTCTCTCTCTCTCTCTCTTCTCTCTCTCTCTCTCTCTCTCTCTCTCTCTCTCTCTCTCTCTCTCTCTCTCTCTCTCTCTCTCTATATATATATATATATATATAGATCCATTTCCCCTTCTCCCTTGGCATAACTGATATCATAGTGGCGCCTCTAACGGCATGTACATGACTACTTCCTCCGCCGCGTCAGGTCACCCCTCTTGTGGGAAGTGTATCACACCTGAATTAACCGGCGACGCGCACTCGCGACTCTTTTGTGCCCGGTGTCGTCCGGCGAGCAGTTCACGGTCCGTGTCTTTTGTCCGGCGTCCACGGCCAATCTCCGGCTGACCGCTGAGAGAAGAATGAGGACGCGTGCCGGTTACGTAACGGCCACTTAAACCACTGTAAATGACGTATAACGGGCGCCTATCGTCTGTCGAGTGATGTCCATACAGGAATGCTGTCAGAATGTGACAAGTCTGTAAACTACTTTTCCTTCCCCGTCATATCATGCGGTGTGTGGGAGAAATCATTAAATTATGCTAACTATGTGATCATGTTCAGTTATGTATTCCTCTTCTCTCTCTTCAAACTAGTCGCACCTACGTCTCTTTTCAATGCTCATTTTGTCAATTTTGCATCACTCGTTATGTATTAAGTTTGTAGGTTACAATTTATACCTAACAAACAGTTAACTCGCATTTTCAGAGAAAATATTGTCCACGTAGATGCGGTGTGTGTGTGTGTGTGTGTGTGTGTGTGTGTGTGTGCGCGTGCGTGTGTGTGTGTCCGTGCGTACGTGCGTGTGAATTTATCGAAATATAGAAAGAAGATTAATATTTATTATAAAACAAATGTCTTAATTTTTGCGTTACAGTCGATAGATTGCATTTGCGCATACGGACGACTATGTCGAACTGTGATTCATTCCACCAGGTTGAAATTCCTTCCAGACAACGTTATTATGCTGATTTCATGATGAATCTTAATGTCAAATGTCAGAAAAGTTTGAGACGCCAGATCCGGAAGTGCGTCAACGTGCTCTACGACCGAGACGTTAACGAAAAAACAACTAACTCGCGCACGTTGGGCCAAAGAGCCCATACACACGCTACGGTAAATAGCACAAAGTTCACTGTAAATCGTTCTGCTGCGCGTTCTTAAAATATCCGAAGTCAATACTGGTGATGTTACTAAATTATTGTTGCCTGTTCAATTAAGCGCCTTTAAATACGGCATGGTTGATTGGCATTTGTCTCGTTCTACTGAAACAACCTACTTGCGTGGTAGCTTGCCGCGAATAACCAAGGTTAAGCACTGTGTAGTTCTTTCTGGGCGACATGCTGCTTTGGGTCAAGGTGATTCGATGCGCGGTAAATTCGTCGGCGGAATTTCATTTTGTGTTATATTAAGCTGAACCAGAGGCTAAGTTTAAGGGGGCGGAATCAGACTATTTAGGACAGTTAATTGTAACCACGGAAATGGTAGCTAAGAAAATAAGACCTATGAGGCTGGAGCTACTATTGGAAAGTGTAGACCAAATTAGCATACCGCTTGCAACAGACATTATACAGTTATTTAAAAAAAAAGGTTTGAGAAACAAGTCAGATAACTACAGACCAGTGAGTTTAACATAGGTTATTTCCAAATTATTAGAAAGATTAATTAAAGATCACACAGTGTTCTTGTTAAACAACTTGATAAACCCATCTCAACATGGGTTTCTTAAAGCGAGGTCATGCTTAACAAGTATGTTATGGTTTTTGGAAGATATCACTAAGTGGGTAGACGAGGGATCACCAGTAGACCCCATCTACTTGGATTTTCAGAATGCTTCCGACAAAGTGCCACATCAAAGATTACTTTTTAAACTAAAGGCCCGTGACAAAGGAAATGGTATAATCAACTGGATAAAAAAATATCTGATTGACAGAAGACAACGGGTAGTAATTGATACGGAGGCTTCAAACTGGAAATCCGTTTTGAGTCGCGTACCACAGGGATCAATACTGGGACCTATATTATTCTTAATATATATAAACGATTTGGACGACGATATAACAAGCAAGGCGTTGAAATTTGCGGATGATACAAAAGTGTTTAGAAAGATTAAACATGGTGGAGATAGACAGCATTGACAAGATGACTTTGACAGGTTGATCAAATGGTGTGAAAAGTGGCAAATGTTGTTCAATTTTGGGAAATATAAATGTCCCCACACAGGATATGGGAACGAAGATGTACAATATACAATGGGGGTACTGTACAGTTCTAAGTACTACTGTAAAATAAAAGGACTTAGGATTAACCTTTCAGAGCAGTGCGGAATTGCAGCTTCAAAGGGAAATAAAATCCTTGGATTAAATAGGTGAACTATAGCGTATAAGGAAAAAGAACCAATGATACCGCTATACAAAACATGAAGGACATAGATATGCTAGAAAAAGTACAGAGGAGAGCGACTAGAATGATACAAAAACTGAGGGATCTTAGTTACGAAATACGCCTAAAAATGTGGTTTAACAACACTAGAGCCCAGGCGATTGAGAGAAGATCAGATAGAAATGTTTAGATTATTGAATGGTTATGAAAATATTGATATAAATATTATTTTCTCAGTTAAGAAAGATAGGAATAGAGGACATGAAGTTACATTAGCAAAGGATCAGTGTATATTATATATAAGAAAGTTTTCATTTTCACAAAGGACTGTAAATGAATGGAACAGATTATCTACCGATTGTGTGGGTGCTAGTGGCGTGAATGTGTTTAAAATAAAATCGACACATACCTCAGAAGGGCGGGATACACGTAAATAAAAAGGGTTGGATTCTCGATAAGCCAAAAGGCTTCCTTCCCTGCCATCTAGAGTTAATTATCTGGGTGGCAATCTTGTTTTTTACAAATCTCAATGTCTAATATTGGAGACGGTGATTACAACCGTGACATGACATGAATGAAAGAAATGGTGACTTGTATTAATTTTAGCATATTGATATCTTGGTAAAAAACTGGTTCGCAAAGTAATAATAATAATATATTTTATTTAATATAGCGCCAGATCCAATTATAAATTGGATCTGGCGCTATATTAAGTAAGCAAAACAACAGATGCCGAAATAGTATGTCTATAACAAAACGCCTCAGTTGATGTGTGTGTGTGTGTGTGTGTGTGTGTGTTTGTGTGTGTTTGTGTGTGTATGCGCGCGTACGTGTGCGCGTGTGTGCGTGTGCGTTTGTGTGGCTAAAAGCACCTCAGTGGTGAAACGCCCCCCATCTTATCTAGCAATATTATGTATAAGGCTCGAACATAATAATTTCTAGATAGGCAGATGGAACCGCTTATCATCTTGTATGTCTGGTTCTGATATGGGTGCAACAGAAACAATGTAACATCACCTGTATTTTTATAATTCTACATATTCTACAAAATTCTATAGAATTCTAGAGTTTTTCTGTCAAGGGTAGGCATATCTGAAAGTTGGTGTTTACACACACAAACGTGGCGATCAACAAACAATGTCTGTTTCCGCGTCTGTCCGCCTGTCAGACCGCCACTGTTTGATCTTCGACATGGTTGCTCGTTTCCCGCCACGCCCGCTGTTATACATGTATGTCGTCTGCTCCGTGCACAGACGCCGCCACTCCCCGCCGCGCCGTGTCAAACACCGGCGAGCCTGTCCGATGGTCGTGCCAAACAGTGACTGTCACTCGACCAAATGTCGCGGACTTGTCTAATTGAGCGTTAATTAAATATGTCGCAAAAATAACGGGACAGGCTTATGGCGACGACAGACTGCGTCGTCTGCTCTATAGATGGCGTCCCTGTCAGCGTATGTTTTTATGCCCTGGTATTTGTCTTTGTTCTTGTTCACAAATTACGATTAGGGGCCGTACATAGAGTATGTCATGCTGTTTGTGGAAAATGTTAATAGACGCCCCAATTCCCTTGTCACGTTTCGTAACGCTGCCATGTACACCCCCCATAAAAATAGGCCCCTATGTTCGTTTAGAATAAGACCCCCGGTGATGCGTAAATCCATAATAATTATTATATATATATTCTTAGCATAACTGTATAGATTCGTTATTTTCACGTAAAATATAAGTCTGTAAAAGTAACAAAAAGAAATAGTAACTTTATAAGTGGCTGGGTTTTTTATGGCAATTAAACACATGGCGGATGTGTTTCGCCTTTTGCGACGTTTGATCTTAACACTGCATACTATGTAAACAAAAGTTTATATGGTGTAGAGGAAAGCTTTATAGTGTATGGTTCATGATGATTCACTTGACATTTATTAAAAAAGTAAACGATCACAGAATGCAACTTTAATACTATATCTGTCTGATATCGACACCTCGACAAGTCAACATTTCAAAAATCGTTACATAACGCTTACACAAAGATCCCCACGTAACGCTTCATCACATTTTCCCATAAACCCCACCGCCTAAGCGTGACGTACTTCATGGACGACCCCTTGCGAACGATAACACTTGGTTGCAATGCCCTTTACAGACAGTGACGATTAAATATGATAATATTCCCTATATTAGTACAATGAATTCTTGGAAAATGAAAACAGATAACGTTGATTCCTGGGCGCCGCTCCCAAAATAACATGCCATTTCTTCGCGACGAAACATTAATAACTAAAAATAAGTCTCTGCCCGACTGTTACAGCGGATAGTGTGTCAATTAAGCAATCATACAAACCTTCTTTAGCGTATACGATCTGTTCTGAATTTCAGAGTGTCAAACGACACGGTGTAAAGCAAAAAGCTTAATTTTTAGAAAATATCCGAAAACGTGTAACACACCAAGACGACCACGGAGCATCATTGATCGTGTTTTTTGCCTATAATCAATTCTAGGTAACCGTAACCAGCGCCAAATTTAGTGGGGCCCCTGGGCAGCGATTGGCCGGGTATCATATCATAATTGCTCCTTCCTACCTTCTACACTAGAGACGTCGTAGCAAACTACGACTTTTGATCATCTAAACACCAATTTGCATCATACCGAAGCACTCGAGTTACGTCTAAAAACGTTTCGACCTCAAAGAATTTACCAAAAATGTGTTTTGTGGAGGCCTCAAAGGCTCCATAAATTTATAGTATGGGGCCGCTGGGCAACTACCTCGCCTAAATCCGGTACTGACTGTAACCTATCTATTTCTTTTGTTTTTGTCGACAGAAACAATTTTGCCAGAAATCACGACATACAGTCGTAACTTTGGAAATGACAGGCGAGTTTTTTGTTATATTCTGGCAGATGCGCAACGAATAATGTGGAACAGAAAGGCATATCAAAGGAAGGTATATGTTTGCACATAATCGGGTAAGAGCCTTAAAGGCGCCGATGATCACCAAGATTGGAGCGCATCTGTTGCGTGCGTACTGAGGACTCGAAAGAACTCATTGCATCATCAGTTGGCACAAAACCGCGGACTGGAATTAGTTAGCTCCTGTATCTATACCTTGTCTATAATCTTGCGTGTGTTGCAAACGTTTCATTAATACCGACAATATGAAAAACACGATCAAAGGGAACGATCATTCTGTGAGTGAATCCCGGAACGGAATCAGTATGCTCGCGTGCGTGTTCATCGCAAACACCTGCGGTTGAAACGGTGAAAAAACCGCCGAAGCATCGCTTACAATCGGTCTCATCCCCGTGTTATCATTGGCCGATCGCCAGGCCAACGGGTCATTACGGGATTTGCCCACCTGCGCTCTGTCGTCGTAGCGCACACACCACTGTGTCAAGCTCCGAATTGTCGTGTGCCTGTCTGAAATAATTAGCGACACAAAGAACCCTTTGTAGGTAACTTAATCGCCGTAATTGTGAGCATCACGTGCACTTGAAGCGCCGTCTTGAATCCAGCACGGTTTGGATGTCCTGTTAATGTAGCGTTCTATGGAAATCTAAGATGTCTGCGAAATGTTGTATAAATCCAGGTAATGAACGCTGCGACGTTGATTATCAAGATATTCTCAAGTCATTTTAATCAAGGTGCTATCACATAGTAATTGGAACGTTCGTGGCCCCCTGACCACGTTCAACATTAATTTTGGCGCAATAACGAAATGATGACTTGTTCGAGCAGTCGTCGTGACCCATGTGGCACCACTTGAAGAGTCGCAGAATCCAGTGATTGCGACCTTCAACCCTGCTAATTACTGACAGGGAAATCATAGTTAAAAACTACAAAGAACCTGCGCTTCGCATACGGAAAGACGATATCTTAATTAACAAATATTACGAAGTAAATAACGTCTACTGAACAGAGTATAGAAGCTGGTAATGGCACTTACATCAAATCAACAAAGGTCGAGATCTCGTTTGATTTTCGATTAATGTTGCGCGTCATTGCGAGACGCGCCATTGTAGCGTATTGATTGCAAAGTCGTTGCATAACCAGCCTAGTCAAGTGCAGCCACATTAGCGCGGTGAAATAAGGTGCGCAAGAAGTGGCTTTCGTCATTCAACGACGGACGTCATTACCAACAAATCACGACATAATTTCGACCAACGAAGTAGCGACGCAAACTTTGAAGTCGGGTCGCGTCGCCAACTGGACACGCGTCGTGACGTAAGCACGTAACAAATGAGGAAGATTAGTGACCGAATGCAACTGTCAGAAATGAGAAATATAGTTCTGCGAATACATTGCAGTGCCGCTGGTCCGAACACCGAAGAACCGACCAATACAAGGCTTCATCAATAATAAAGCTTGGAACACTATCGTGTCAACCATTTCAGACGAAACTGGACGGAACACATGCATCATTCTTACGGATCACATAAGTTTATTTCAAGAATAAGTCGTAGTTATATGGTGCACGGCGAAATTGTCCAAAGACAACAGAAGACGAAGTTGTCCAAAGGCAAAATGAAGAACACTGTAGTCATTAAACATTTAAGAGAAGACTGGACGGGACAAATCGATAATATACTGGAATAATAATAAGTTTATTTCAAGAGGAATAAATAGTAGTTATGATGCACGACGAAATTGTCCAGACAACAGAAGACGAGGTTGTCCAAAAATGATGAATACTACGCCCACAGACAATGGGGAGAAAATATATTCAAAACATAATTGGGGTAAAGGATGAACTGCCAAGACAACGTAGAGTGAGAAATGTGTTCCAATACAAATTGGAGAATACTTGATTATATTAACTTGGACAACGATGGGAGAGCAGATTGCTTAGACACTGATGCGTTGACGAAACAGGAACCGTATTGGTCCGTTAAACGTTACAGGGCAAGCAGAGGGAACGTGTGTGTGTGTGTGCGTGCGTGCGTTCGTCCGCGAGTAAGCTAAAGTTTTATTAAAAAAACACGATTTTTATGTCAACTTGATAAACAAGCATCCAGCAGAAGCAACAACACAAAACAAAAATTAATAATTTCGACGGTTTATTCTAGATCATGGCACCCTGTATGTGCGCCACTCATCCTGTACGTGTACACTACAATCAGATCATCACGTACACGCCGCGTAAAGGAAACAATAATTTACATCTCATTACGCATAACAATTCTTTTGCCATGAACTCGCAACAACTCCGGCAGGTGTTGAGACGGTTCTGAAAGACTTTGGTATCGCGTGTCATGCTCACTCGCACGAACACTTGCTAATTGTATGATGCGTCAACTACTGTGTGGATACATGTACTATACTTCACTCTCATGTTTCGATTTGTGTCTTCCATTTAGCCTTTGGCACGTATAGGGTGACCAGTTGTTGGACTCGCGTCTGTGCTCGGATACTCAATATTTCACATAGAATCACTTCACTGAGCTGAAGAACAAAGGTATCATACCACATTCGTATGCACTAAACCTGTGTTAGAAAGACCTGACATATTGCTGACTTTGTTGTATCAAATTCTGCTATTTCCTGGTCTGTCTATTGCAGTTTTTGTGTGGTTTCGCTTGTCGGAATGACCTATTTCTGTCCACCAAACAAAACATTTCTAACACACATCAGCGAGGTGACAGTAACTATCAACAACATTTCATTCTTCAAATTGACGACTGGTTCTGCTATATGCGACATGTTTAAGCACTTGGTAATGTTCGAAATGTGTTCCGTCAGTAAAACCATGACAGTACACCTTCTCAGCTGTACAAGATTATTGCTATGTACAGATCACCAGGAGTGCAGATTATATTTTAAACGATGCAGTAGATCTTTTCCAACCAACCGTCCACTTTATATCAACGGACTTAGTGTGACAACGTATGATCTTCTCGAGCCTTGGACAATGATGAATTATTAGCACAGCCTGTCAAACTATATCAAAGCAAACATCTGGGATCAAATGGTAGGGGTAATAACTCATCAAACAAACGAGAACCAGTAATCCAACAGCAGTCCTCGTTGTGCAAGATACCATTTGTGGAACATATGGAACGCACCATTCATGAACCACATTAAAATTCTTCGTTACGTTATATTTGCATCTATGTTTCAGTCCATCTCACATTATCACCTCTTGTATTTAACCAAAATTAAAACAAACTCGATTGCACTGAAAGGACCGTGTCCACAAATTCAGTAAGTTCTGGTGACTGCAAAATCATGATGGACATAACCATGTTTTATGAAAACTAACTTAATTCACACAGAATAATGCGTTTAATCATGAACTTCACGTGGATTTTGATCCCAGATGTCCGCACTGAACCTGAAATATAACTGAACAATATTCATCCATTGGTAGCTATGTACAATATACCTATAATAGCACTACTCAGACTGCTACTGTGCATGCAGTGCCTATGCAAGACCCCGATGCTGGATAGTAATGTACAGGTGCGTTGGAAGGTACGATACCTTGTCGTAAAAGAAATAATACAGTTCATTGAGCAGAAACAATGTTGTATATCTACAGAAAATGCAGGAGGCTGTTTTGTCATCATCACCCTACGTGCAGTAACTTTACACTGAAAACCTATGGTTTGTGCCTTTACTGCGATATTCAATATTTTCATCCAATCCTAGAGATGATGTAACATCAACACTGAATTTCAACCCATTGATACTCATCAGGCATTCACTGATCTACGGATGCTACGGTCTTGCTACAAAGCAATCCCGCAGCTCATGGTAAAACCCGTTTCCATTGGTCAGATAACATTTGCGAGGTAATGTCTCGGTTACAGACACAGCATGAACCTCCACTGGCGGGAGGAACTTTCTCGAATTTCTTTTTCTGGAATGGGGTAAAACCCCCGTTTGCCAGCAATGTCAGACATCCCGTTTAGATGACACAGTCAGATGGTGACTTGTGGGGGCAAAATCAGCTGTTTGGAGTCGTCCGGGGCGAATAGAAACTGCGGGGACTGGCACGGGGCGTGGTGGTGGGGGTGGATGAGTTGATGGGGGTCACTGGGGCTGAGTTTCCTGCCCCCAGTCCTCTCTCTGTCCCGCTTGCTGTCACACTCCCGGCTGATGACATCGACGAGTTGGAAGACTTTCCTGCAGCAAAGTATACCTCTATGCATCAGTTTTGTAAGTTCAACAATCATGTTTCTTGGCTTAGTTGTACTTGCAGCAATGTTTCATTATATTATATATAATTTATGTTGTTCCGTTATTGTTTTTATCGCTTTTTGTAAAAATGCCTTTGTTTCATTGTATTTGTTGTAGTGTTACAAAACATTTCATTTTTTATGAAAATGTTGCCTTTAAGAGTTTTAATAGCTGAACAGTACGCAAGACCTCTTACAACTCCAGAACCGTGGGTACGAGTGTTTAGATAAACCGATTTCTGACAAATTACTGAAAAAACCTGTCGCCATCAAAGTTGGAGTTAGGCAAACTAATCACAAAACAGAGATGACCAGTGGCCAACTGTAGACACATGAATCTATTAAACACATTACTGAGGTGACCCAAAACTATTTGCATTTCTTTTCCATAAATCTGTCCCATACGAATGAACCCCTATCACGCCTACTGCTACAGCCCATTTCGTCCTACCCCCTCCCCTATCTTACTGATGGCGACACCAATTGTTAAATGTACCCTGCAGGAACTTCTGTCAAATCACCACTGGTGCAAAGCAATTACGCACAGACGTCCAATCCTTTTTATGTGGTGGTAATGGAGCAGCAGACAAAAGACGTGACATCACAAACAGACTGGGTGATGGTTAATCTGGCTCTTTTACGGTGCTATAATATATGTGGCACGAACCCAATCTTTTTTAATTTCAAATTAAACATACTGCACGGAAACTTGCAACAAACATTCAGAAACAGACAGCAAATTAGTGAGTGTTTTAATTTTGAAATGTTGCAGGTTATTGCTTAATAAACAGTGAATACCTGAAGAACAGAGAATCATAGTCTAAAATACAGTAGGCATATAAAATACAGCTGCTATTGGAAATGTTTATTTTATGAAAAACGATAATCAAAATTATTTAAAAATCTTTCATAGAACAATACTAACTATAAATCCATATATCTTATAAATATGACACTAATAAATTGTAATTGAAAAAACATAAAACCTTAGTTTTTATACATTATTCAGCAGCTAGCAGCTCAAATGTTTTTTTTAACTGGCCATGGAGTGCGATATAAAGACCAAATTTGATCAATATCATAACAATTACTCTAATGGTGCATATAAAACTAAGTAACTTAACTCCTTTGAACACTATTTGTACACATCTTGGTGATACACACTTATTTGTACACATCTTTGTGATATGCACTTATTTGCACACATCTTGATGATACACACTTATTTATACACATCTTGGTGACACACACTTATTTGTAGACATCTTGGTGATACAAACTTAGTTGTAGACATCTTGGTGATACACACTTATTTGTACACATCTTGGTGATATACACTTATTTGCACACATCTTGATGATACACACTTATTTATATACATCTTGGTGACACACACTTATTTGTAGACATCTTGGTGATACAAACTTAGTTGTAGACATCTTGGTGATACACACTTATTTGTACACATCTTGGTGATATACACTTATTTGCACACATCTTGATGATACACACTTATTTGTACACATCTTGGTGACACACACTTATTTGTATACATCTTGGTGATACACACTTATTTATACACATCTTGGTGATACACATTTATTTGTACATATCTTGGTGAGACACACGCATTTAACAATAGCTACTGCAGAACCTGAATCAACATGCAGGAGTGGCCAAAACAAGTACAAGAAGAAAGAATGTGTATTAAATGGCTCATCTAACATTTTCTAAATCTAGATTTTTGCACTAACAAAGAATGGGACGAAAAAATGGAGACATCCAAAATAACTGCATTGTGAACAGGTTGACTCAGACAGCCCTGGCTAACCTCTTGTGCCGGAAAGCTACTCAGCACAAAGGAAGCTCATTCCATAGCCGCAGTGCGATTACCGACTGACGGGCACAAAGAAATGAAAACTGGAAGAAGTGAAGAGCCATGGAAGGGGGTGTACAGACCGGCAGTTAACAATACCTATGAAAAGGTGACACAAAACTGTATTGTACATGTTTTGACAAGTTCAGACTCACAGGATGTTGAGACATGGGTGTGCGTGTATGCACGTGTGTGCTTGTGTGCTTGCATGTGTGTTTGTATGTGTGCCTATGTGCTTAGGTGCTTGCATGTGTGCACTGTTTAGATGAACATTTGCATAAATGCCCACCTAAACTTTAAACGAATAATAAAATAAAATATTTTCAGCAATAGTAAAAATTAAGTGCTGGATACTGCCAAAATGTCTTTCAAATACATGCAAAAAGGACAATAAATTTTTTTCTGTATGGTATAAATAACACAATTTTATTATATAATTTGTTAGGAATATAAAATTTAATTCTATCATTAAACGGCACAAGCAATAAAATTAAATGAAAACATCAATTTATTTCATAGAACTTTTTAACATTTACATTTTACAATCTGCTACATTATTATTAATTTCTCCAGCGGAATACACACCAGTGAAGTTGTAGCCGTACGCGGCGTAGGCTGCAGCCTTCCCTGCATTCTGTGCTGCCACCTCTGCGGCGATGAGTGCCTTCTGAACGCTGCCTCGACCCCGAGGTCGCCGGCCAGTCCCCACCCCCCGGGGACGACCTCGAGGTCGACCTCGCTTGTGTGACACAGCGGGGGGCGTACTGGACAAAACTGAAACAACCGGGCGTTTCATCAGTTTCTGACAACCTGTGTTGTACCATGTTATATCCTACCATACTGTGTATTTATATATATAGTGGCACCATATGGTGGATGTATACCTGCCAATTCTCTCACAAATTCTGGGAGTCTACTGAATTCTGGGAGGAGGGACATGAGAAGATCAGGGGAGGATGAAAGATGGAGAGTGGGATTGATGGACAGAAAGCTTTGGAAGGAAAAGACACAGTGAATGGTTCAGCTATACTGTACCTGACCCTCACCCCCATACAGTAGGGAACAAGGAGGAGAGCAACAACTCTCGGCCTCCCAGAATACACGCAAATCTCCAACAGCACCCCCTATCTTTGAGACAGCATGACACCACAGGAGACATGATGAGATCCGCTTAACTGTGACACACCAATGAAAGTGTCCCGGTAGCGCGTCGTGGTGTTGACAGTTTTCCATATAAAAGATCACTATTAAGGAACAAAAATCAATTTTAAAGAACACAATCAAGCTTACGAGCTCATAAAAATTTCAGTGAAACAGTGCCGTGGACATTAACTGACTAATATGGTTTGGTCTTGCGGATATGTGCTGCGTAAGGAAGTACCTAATGTCTAGTATTTTTGTTCAAATTTGGTGATGTTTATGTGCTTTGGAAGTTTCAATCACTGTCAAAGAACATACCATTTGGAATACTACTTCAACTGAATAAAAATATCGGTTTCAAAACCAAATAAAAATTCTGACGTCATGGTACACCGATAAGTACCACAAGCAAAATAGCATTTAAAATATTACAATGATAACACTACCATGTCTATTGCTTACATGAAATATACAGACCATTACAGTCATCACCGCCTTTATGAACATCGGGCAATTTCTTTCACCCCACAATGCCTTAGTTCAATAGTCCTTATAAGTAGTTGCCAATAGGTGCTGATGGTATTCATGTGTTGGAATTATAAGAACGAACAGAATTTGCACAGTAACTGCACATGGCTGAAAGCTTCAAAAGAAGTTTAAATGGTGTTTGCAGTACAAATTGTTCTTTTCGGACATTTTGTTCTGTTTTCTGTAAGGAAGAATGGAACATGAAAAATAGGGAAGGAAGAAGAGGATTAGGGTCGAAGGGAAGGTAGAAATCAACAATGTTTTCTGATTTACCAGCACAAATATACAATCACTGGCCAGTGAAATTTAATGCTTACATGTATGTATCACTGAAAAGTTGCCTTGAGCAGTGGATATATTGAACTGTATATATAGAAAATGAGACAAACATACATATGCACACACAAACCCACGTACGCATGCATTGACACATGCATGCGAGCAAACAGGCAATACACAAACACCTGCATGCTCATACACATGCATGCATGCATACACACAGTTAACTTGCCTGCCAACAACTAACATGCTGTGAGCAACGGATATTGGATGGGCGTGGTATAAATTAAAGACCCTTTAGAAGTATCGTAGTTCTCTGCCAATGTAGACTAGAATGAGTATTTATGATACAAAAACGTAGCCAGTGCTGGGAAGAAAGATCTCGTGAGAAGACTTACTTGGTGGAAAGTTGCTGTGTGCGTCGTCTACGATCACCAGCCCGTCGTTGCTACTATCTTCGGCCATCGTTAACGACTGCGATGTTGCCTCACTGCCAAATGAGATCTGCCAAAGAAATTAGATTCTCTACAAATAACACAGCAAACAGTTTTACACAAATAAGTATTCTAAGATTTGTGAAGACTGTTGCATTCTGAGTATACGACTAATGTATAATTATATATATAGAAATTGCTATGTGGCTGAATGCTTGCTTCACAGAGAAGTCGAGATAATATCCGATCAAACAGGTCTGCCAGGGAGTAAAGCACTTTGAGCAGTCCTAAGGATACTACGATATAAGAACTTACTTTTTTATTTACAGATCTAAGATAATAAACACTCTTAATAAGCTGCAGGAACAGAAATGGCAACATACATTGCTCTGTGGACTGGCAGGAATTGACGTTGAGTCCATACTGATGTTTGAGTCCAGGTCTGGCGCTGCGATTATTGTCTGATTCTGCTCATCTTCCATGTCCAATTTCTTCTTTTTTGGTCTACCGGGACCTCGGCCAGTTTTCTACAAACGAGGCTACATTTAACACGGATATCGACATGAATGAAACTAACTGAAGATTGATATCACGGTGAGATCAGGGTTTGTAGAATAGTTTTAAAACACTGAATGGCTAGAGATTTATTTAGGAGTTTTTTTAAGTAGCCTTAGTTTTAAGCAATAGATACAATCATGCATACACACATGCACAAACACACACAGGCATACGTCCGCACGACTGCCCGCCCACCCGCCTGCATGCACGCACACACACACGCAGACAATAAGCCACACATGAACATACACCAACACTGTATATTAAAAGACAATATTTTTTAAATACAACAGTTGCTCACAATTCCAATGTATATAACACATTTACAAACACATCTGTAAGTCAAACTATGCCTTAGGACTAGCGATGACAGTTTCCGTGTTCTGCCTTCCAGATACTTGTTGATGCCTGCTCCACACAGTGCACCAACCACGAGGATGACAATGGATTACAACAGCTCCATCAACCGACCCCTTTAGGGAACTGGAGCACTCAATTATACTGAGCCACTATAGAACAAGTCGACCACAAACCAGCGCACACAAGGACACCACAAGGACAAAAGGAGTGGGATCAATGGAGACACTGAATCCATGCACTGGCCATGCACTGATCTTGTTATGGACTCCCACACCAGGGACTGATTGAATTAAGGAATGGACACAGGCATTAAAAACACGCAGTGTTGTGGTTGACTATAGGGGACACACAACAGCCGCAACTTCAACAGGTGTTGGCCATTTCTGTGGATTATATATTCTGATTTTTTATACGTGTCCACATGCCACAACATTTCATAGGTTGTGTGGAATTAGATACGTCAGGGATGTCATGTTTGGGTATGGTACTTGTAAAATAAAACAATATGTAACTTCTTCTTTTTATATTTGATGACAATCTTTATTTTGTTGAAGTTTTTTATTGTTTCTAGGAAGCCTTTGCAGCAGGAAAGATAAAAGAATGATAGTGGTGCGATTTTAGCGGGGTGGGGAAATGTAGAAAGAGGGGTTTGGGAAGGGGATGGGAGGTGTTTTAGGGACACCGTGTGACCCACCTTGTACTGGTACTGTTTGCGTTTGCGCTCTCGGTCCTTCTCTTTGTACGTCTCCTCCTTATGGTGTCTCTCCTTCTGCTTGTGTTGCACTACAACACCAAGTGTTGACTCCCAACACTCCCAGTATGCTACACAGACAATATTGAAACACCCGGTGTTCACTTTCAGAGCTCAAAGTATACACCACAGACAGCACAGAAGAACCTATTGCTAACTCTTGAAGTATACTCCACAGGCGACACCCAGTGTTAACCCATGTTTAGTTTCAACTTTCGACAACATAAAAAGACCTGCTGTTAACTCTCAACACTCAAAGTACAGTTCAAACAAAGCAGAGTGTTGCTGTGTCGAGGCACACATTCCATTTGGTCACAATCACTCTTGAAAGAGACACCAACGTCTTATTTCACACTCCAAAAATGAGATTCTTTATCACCTGAATTCACTGTCACGACTGAGATTCATTTCACACGCAAATGTTACCTATTTCTAATTATGCTAGCTCGTTCATAACATTTTTATTTAGTTTTTGTGAAATCATAGGACAAACTATATAATGATTTTTAACCATATTTGGTAACAATTTTGTAGATTCTTTGGCTGTAACCAAACACGAGCAATCGGTTCCACCCTGATACAACATAAACTACGACACAGAAATGCCAATGGGTTCTGCTGTAACCAAGACCTGTTCACCTGCTTGCAAGGTGGTCGTACACAAGCCCTAGTCTGTCCCTAACCTGTCCACAGGATGTTCCTAACATCATTAGTAGCTGTCCTTCCTGCAACCAAACATCTGTACACAGCTGAAGTCTCCAGAGCTAATGCCATGTCAGCTAGTGCAATAAGTCTTAGCTAATATAGTGGATCAAGTGCTCCCAGGCTGTGAAGGCACATCCCAATGTTGTCCAATCCACCAGAGACAGTTCATCAAGTATAATGTTTCTACTATGATCTTCATTCAGGTATTCCTGTTGTTTCCACTGAAGCCTTCTTCTATCTGCTCAAACTTTCTTCTGGAACAATTGTAATGATTGTCATCCAAGTCTTCTTCTGGAACAATTGTAATGATTGTCATCCAAGTCTTCTTCTGGAACAATTGTAATGATTGTCATCCAAGTCTTCTTCTGGAACAATTGTAATGATTGTCATCCAAGTCTTCTTCTGGAACAATCTCTGTTCAAACCTTCCTCCACAACAATCTCTGTTCAAACCTTCCTCCACAACAATCTCTGTTCAAACCTTCCTCCACAACAATCTCTGTTCAAACCTTCCTCCACAACAATCTCTGTTCAAACCTTCCTCCACAACAATCTCTGTTCAAACCTTCCTCCACAACAATCTCTGTTCAAACCTTCCTCCACAACAATCTCTGTTCAAACCTTCCTCCACAACAATCTCTGTTCAAACCTTCCTCCACAACAATCTCTGTTCAAACCTTCCTCCACAACAATCTCTGCTCAAACCTTCCTCCACAACAATCTCTGTTCAAACCTTCCTCCACAACAATCTCTGCTCAAACCTTCCTCCACAACAATCTCTGTTCAAACCTTCCTCCACAACAATCTCTGTTCAAACCTTCCTCCACAACAATCTCTGTTCAAACCTTCCTCCACAACAATCTCTGTTCAAACCTTCCTCCACAACAATCTCTGTTCAAACCTTCCTCCACAACAATCTCTGTTCAAACCTTCCTCCACAACAATCTCTGTTCAAACCTTCCTCCACAACAATCTCTGTTCAAACCTTCCTCCACAACAATCTCTGTTCAAACCTTCCTCCACAACAATCTCTGTTCAAACCTTCCTCCACAACAATCTCTGTTCAAACCTTCCTCCACAACAATCTCTGTTCAAACCTTCCTCCACAACAATCTCTGCTCAAACCTTCCTCCACAACAATCTCTGTTCAAACCTTCCTTCACAACAATCTCTGTTCAAACCTTCCTCCACAACAATCTCTGTTCAAACCTTCCTCCACAACAATCTCTGCTCAAACCTTCCTCCACAACAATCTCTGTTCAAACCTTCCTCCACAACAATCTCTGTTCAAACCTTCCTCCACAACAATCTCTGTTCAAACCTTCCTCCACAACAATCTCTGTTCAAACCTTCCTCCACAACAATCTCTGTTCAAACCTTCCTCCACAACAATCTCTGTTCAAACCTTCCTCCACAACAATCTCTGTTCAAACCTTCCTCCACAACAATCTCTGTTCAAACCTTCCTCCACAACAATCTCTGTTCAAACCTTCCTCCACAACAATCTCTGCTCAAACCTTCCTCCACAACAATCTCTGTTAAAACCTCTCCCACAACACAATCTCTGTTCAAACTCTTCCTCCACAACAATCTCTGTTCAAACCTTCCTCCACAACAATCTCTGCTCAAACCTTCCTCCACAACAATCTCTGTTCAAACCTTCCTCCACAACAATCTCTGTTCAAACCTTCCTCCACAACAATCTCAAACCTGCTCAAACCTTCCTCCACAACAATCTC
Source organism: Paraescarpia echinospica (assembly GCA_020002185.1). Lineage (NCBI taxonomy): Eukaryota > Metazoa > Annelida > Polychaeta > Sabellida > Siboglinidae > Paraescarpia > Paraescarpia echinospica. Next base: position 26,016,801 of record CM034538.1, on the reverse strand, counting down.
TGTTCAAACCTTCCTCCACAACCAATCTCTGTTCAAACCTTCCTCCACAACAATCTCTGTTCAAACCTTCCTCCACAACAATCTCTGCTCAAACCTTCCTCCACAACAATCTCTGCTCAAACCTTCCTCCACAACAATCTCTGTTCAAACTTTCCTCCACAACAATCTCTGCTCAAACCTTCCTCCACAACAATCTCTGCTCAAACCTTCCTCCACAACAATCTCTGCTCAAACCTTCCTCCACAACAATCTCTGCTCAAACCTTCCTCCACAACAATCTCTGCTCAAACCTTCCTCCACAACAATCTCTGTTCAAACCTTCTTCCACAACAATCTCTGTTCAAACCTTCCTCCACAACAATCTCTGTTCAAACCTTCCTCCACAACAATCTCTGCTCAAACCTTCCTCCACAACAATCTCTGTTCAAACCTTCCTCCACAACAATCTCTGCTCAAACCTTCCTCCACAACAATCTCTGTTCAAACCTTCCTCCACAACAATCTCTGTTCAAACCTTCCTCCACAACAATCTCTGCTCAAACCTTCCTCCACAACAATCTCTGCTCAAACCTTCCTCCACAACAATCTCTGTTCAAACTTTCCTCCACAACAATCTCTGCTCAAACCTTCCTCCACAACAATCTCTGCTCAAACCTTCCTCCACAACAATCTCTGCTCAAACCTTCCTCCACAACAATCTCTGCTCAAACCTTCCTCCACAACAATCTCTGCTCAAACCTTCCTCCACAACAATCTCTGTTCAAACCTTCCTCCACAACAATCTCTGTTCAAACCTTCCTCCACAACAATCTCTGTTCAAACCTTCCTCCACAACAATCTCTGTTCAAACCTTCCTCCACAACAATCTCTGTTCAAACCTTCCTCCACAACAATCTCTGTTCAAACCTTCCTCCACAACAATCTCTGCTCAACATTTCTTTCCTTACAATATCTACTCGGTTCTATTGCTCCATTTCAGCATTTTGCCTACAATCTCTCCTCAAATCTCACTCACAAACTCTAAGCAAAAACTAACCACCAGTTAACATGCAAAGTTACGTTTTACAAAATAAATGCAACTCTCTTGAAAAGTGTCCTTTTTGCACTAGGATCTTGGTGCGGGGAATGAAGCAGCCAATTAGAGCCGCACTCTACAGCGAATGTGACCAGAAAGAGGAGGTTGATCCAGGCACTAGCGTGACACTGTCCCACTGCCAGTGACACTAGCTGTGACAGTGCAGTGATACTGTGAGGAAACTGACAGAACCTTGGCACACAGCCAACAACAAATCCCACTGCCTTGTTACATGTCATTGGATTCCTCGGGGAAACAACAGTATTCCTGATGAGATTAGGCGACTCAAGTAAATAGTGCGTGAGAAAAAGGGCCAGAAATACAGCTGTGTCACAGCAAAAAACTGTAGATATATAGACAAGATTGTGATCAATATTTAAAAATATTACCAAAGTTTTAAAAGGAGACGTATAATCATGTTATACAATATAAACTATATATATATGTATTACGACAAACTGAATGCTCAAATATGTTAACAAACATATTTTGTTGTTGACATTTTCTTACTGATGGGAGACTATCTGTGGGAGACTCTGTTCCATTATCTGCAATCAGCCTCAAGAGTAATTATTAGCAGTCAGTTAGCTGAATTGGTTGTCTTGAATGGGCGTGGGGAGATCGTGTTCACGTTGGACATCAAAGAGTTTTGCGATTAAACGGTGTCCGATATACAGCCTATAGAGTTGCTTACATTTTGCAGAAAAAAATTCAAATTACAAACCACGTTTTAGACTTACTAGTATTAAACACAATTTAGCAGACAGTATTCCTTCAACATATTTATTATAACTTAAGAACATTATATTAATTGATTAAAAAAATTAGAACAGATAAACCACTAATAATTCCTGATCAATTATCACGTTGCTTACATCACAATCGAGACACAGGTGCAGGGTATGAGTAGTTACCCCAAACCAATCACCCTCACCCAACTGAGTCATTAGTTTGTATGAGTGGTGGGGCACCCCATGGGTTACAGCTAATATACCCTGATACACAAAACATTTGATAACACTTCCTTCAACACCAACGAGATAAACATTGCTGAAACGCAGCAGTTTTCTAATGGATGTTCACAGCTTCTGTGCATAACTGTGAAGCTGTCATTGCAAATACTCGCTGGTCTATTTCTGGCATCCTACAGATGTCTTCAGTTCACACTCGGGACATGTTGTATTGCAACAACTTTACTCTTTAGTTGATGGCACTGGGTAGGTGAACAATTTAACTGTCTCACGATATTAATAATTGTATCTGTTTTGTTTATCACGCTTGAAAAGGGGTGTTTAATTATAAATTTGTACCAATCTGTAATACAAATTCAGACTTGTAAATTTGTTTGCAATTCAAACTGAATGAAGACCATTTTTCGATTGTAGGGTTGTGCTGTTTGTGAACCAGGGATTCACCCAGAGACCTGTCAACCCGTCATTTGGACAGTTAAAAGTAAAAAATTGCGTTTTGGGACAGTCTTAAATTGATTGTGGACGAGTCTGTCCATGTCATTTTTTTGTCCGTCCATGCAATTTTTACTACATCATTGAAACTGCCAGTTGCAAAATCTACTGAGATTGGTTTTGAAAGCCCACCCAGATTGCCTGGTCAGCTGCCTGACACAGGCCATAAACCAATTAAGCCAGGCTTCAACTTGCTAGGGTAATTGTCATCTAACTGTTAGCAACACTTGCATAGACTAAATAATCCTATGTGAGGTCAACATCAGGTCAAGGAGATACAATAAGTATTTGCTGATTACGACGCAATCTTGGAAAACGGATGGAATTCCGATCAACATTTTGAAATGGGATTTGTTTTCGAACGGAAACTCCATTTACGATGAAAGAGTAGAATCACCAACACCGTAGATGATTCTGACTTTATTGGCGATATTTCGAAACAAACATGCAACGGTATTCGTTTATTGTGCTGGATTTATGAAGCAGGATTTGTTTTAATGCGCAAGGAAAATCGTTACGAGTGTCATGGCACCGGTGGTACTTTGTGTCAACCGAAGTAAACAGGGACGCGGGCGGAAGGCGCTAACATAAACCGTTTTGCGATTGTTGTCTGGCTAAGCGCATTGAAGACATGTTGCTAATTAAATGTAATTGTCACACCGTTAGAACACGCACAAGTGTACATATTCCGGTTTCGAACACAAAACTCGAAGGAATAACAACAGCCTAGGACACGCTGGCTGAAAGTGATATAACCCGCATTTCGTAGTTCTAACAAATTCCACTGGGTGGCGTTATATATAGCGTTAGCTAAAATGGTTGAACAAAATTATCAATGAAACAACATTAATGATTTGAACATTCATAATTGTTAATATGATTGCTTGTGTAATTTACATTTGTTAATTTAAATATTAAATACTGTTGTATTAGAAACAACCAGGTATTTATGTTATTTTGTGAGAGGAATTATTTTAGTATCTAAATTGATTATGTACGGTTGTTATTGTGCTGCAAATATTGCACAAATAAGTGTTGTTAGAAAAGTTAACCACAAAATAAAACAGTATTATTTCGATACAGAGATCATAGCATTGTAATATTTTAAATATTTTTACAGAATGTATTATTTTTACAAAGTTAATTTTGGAATAAAATATTACTTTTCTGAACAGAAATGGGCTTCTTTTTCACTTGAGTCATTTGAGATATGCATTCAGCCATGTGCTGTGCCTTGCCTTGATAAATGGTAATATATACCCTAAGTTTATTTTAATATTTATGATTGGACACACTACGTATAATTACCAAAGTTTCCCATGCAGGTATATATATATTCATAGTTGCATAGCATGCGATCGCGTGTTCGATCGCGCATTCAATTGCATGCCAGGCTGTGCTTTGTAGCCTGTTGGAAAAAATTTGTACTGGCAAAAAGGTTATCATTGGGTGAGGATCTGTTGTGAACATATTTAGATTGATTCAGTCCTTGACAATTTACACATTTACCCCATGCGCGGGATCTTAACTACCCTTGGCATAGACACCTGGTAGAAACTTTTAGGTCTCTTCCAAAAAACACACAAGGTGCGGTAAAGAATGTTGCCCAAATTTCCAAGCTAAAGCAGGTAGGTTTGAACCTTAGATCAATGAAGGTTGACTTTTAACTCAACGCATCTACACATTATTATTATTATAATTGTCTGGAAAAGGGCACGAAATGTCAACATGCGCATGTATCCGTGTATGTATCCGCGCATGATTTGCATTACTGCCAAATACTTCAACCTTCTTACATCATCTGAAAAGGTTACACTATCCCTGATGTCACATTCAAATGCAGCAAGGGCTACTTTATGGTGCTGTTAGATGACAATGTAAAGGCTAAGTTGTTGACCATTTGGTTTGCTGGTTAAGCATCTGGAAAGACCAAAGTGCATGATTTAATTTCGATAGGAGGTTATGAGCATTACTGACCTTTCTTTGTCACATGCAGTATTGTGATAAACTGTTATTCTCCTGGTTTGCTAATCAATCAAGTTACAATGATAAAGCTGGTAGTGGATGAAATTAATTAATCCGACCTTATCTTTTGCTCATGTATAATTAATAATAATGTTAGTTGAATAAATATGTTGAAGTTACACTGCCCACCAAATTGCATTTAATAAGCATGTTTTGCCCGCAAAACGTTGAAAATGAAAACGAAACAGTCAATTAGGAAGCACCAGCTATCTTGAAAAGTGAGTTGGCTAACTCCAATTTCCTGGAATTTGTGAATGCCGGACTCCCACAATTGAGATCACTGAAGACATCAAATGGAAAATGTACACAGATTCAGCAAATTTCTGTACATTTGTTTTGTGTTGGCAACATACCATGGGTTGTCTAATTCTACATAACTACCTCTGGTTTGTGAGGACGATTCCTCGTAACGGAATAGACACAGTAATTTCAAAGCTACTGACAGGTCCGATAAGAAAGTTGCACTAGACTTCATTATAATTTATCTGACGATTTCACAAAAACTACATGACAAATCTGCATAAGAACTCACATGTCACAGTGGATTCTGGATGGTTTTATTTTTTGTTAAACGAAACTGAACCAAGCTGAATGAAAAACATGAATTATTGATGAAGAACCTTTAATAGCACCAACAGACAATGGCTGGCAATCAAGGTAGATTGATGAATCAACAGCTTCACTGAATCAACAAGTCTTAACAACTAAAACAAGACCATGTTTGGATAGTAGTGACTTCACTGCAACAACAAGTACAACTCAAAGGGAATTCCTTGGTGATGCTTGAGTACTTTTATTGACCCAGGGGATTACAGAAAGAATACATGGAAGACACTGAAAAAGGACCCAGAAGGATCAAACTCAGCAAGCAATCTTAATTAATGACCAATTAACATTACACATTACTCACATGTTACAGTGTCGAATCATTGTAGAAATCACCGTATTCACATCATAATAACATACCATGTCATATTTGAAAGAATGTGTAATTTGATTCTATTTAATTATTTCATTTACTTGTTATAAATTGTTTGTAGCGTGCCATACGTCTGGATTAAACACCTGCTCTTACATGCCAGTAATGATACATATTATTATATATATATATAAATAGAATACATTAAAGGGATGTCGTCTGTTCTTCGACTCGGAATTAGCAGGTGTAGTAATTTATAAAGTTCTGGAAGTCTGTTGTGTTGACTGTGGGAAAGTGAGCATCGTTGAACATCAAAGGGTATAGCAGTTAACTCAGCCCGACTCGGCCATAATGCTTGTTTTGAAAATGAATGCCTTCAAATTGTGTCCGTTGTTACGGACTTATTAAACACAATTTGGCAGGCAGTATACCTTCAACAAAATTAGTAGTCTTAAGAATATTCTATTAATTTATACATGAAAAACTAGGAACAGACTATGTCATTTTAATATTAACTAAAACAAATTAAAATGGAATAGTAAAAAATTGGATATAATTTTAGAGCGGCAAAGTAAAATAAAAGTTAGATAAACTGAAGATTGCATGGACAAATTAATTGACATTAAATGCTTCAAATTGTTGGAATATCTGATTAATCCACATTTTCTTTGTATATTTTATAACCGAGACTGACTATGGAACTCAAGAACTTAACAGATGTCACTACCTTACTCTAACGTACCCCACAAAGCAGCTATTATCTTTGGAGGTATGGGCACACTCAGGAAATGGTGTTAAACACAAACTAAGGCTTTCCTTAATCAACGACTCCACACTGTTCGTCTCACACATTCTCGCGACATTCCACACCCAGTGTCGTTTAGAGTGACACGTCAACAACCAAAGTCAACGTCAACTGCAGTGTCACCTCATGTAGCAACAGGTCAACTTCAAAGCAAGGCCACAGATGTGTCATTGTCACCAGACCAGTGGAGACAATGGAAGAGAAGTACTGTCTACAAGGCAAAGTTGCCATGGAGTGGAAGTCAGTAGAACGGTTAACACAACATTGCTGTTAGACAGAGGATGACTACGGAATGCCCCGAGTCTTGGTTTCTCAAGGTCAGAAGAACAATATTCTGAAGGTCAAATACAACATTGTTCAAAGGGGGATTGCCTGAGGGGTTAATTCTGAGGGTGTTTTGTTTGAAGGAGGTTTGTCAGTATTCCTTTTCTTGACCTGGTCGCAGATGAACAGGATCGTTATATATCATACATAGGTGGCAGCACAGTCATAGCCTTCGAAAGCATCAAAAACAATATTCCAGATGACTCTGGTAAAACAACAGAAAAAATAAAGGCTTCAAATATTAAAAATAAATAAATATGAAATATGCAAGATGTTGAGCACGCAGCACCTGGATAAATGTGGAAGGGATTAAACGGTTTTCATTCTAGAGCTGGCATGTTAAAGTCAATGTCCAGTCAGTGAGTTTCCTGCAGTCGGTACTTCCATAAGTAGACTGGAACAACCTGGATGGTCATAAGAGCTACCCATAACAAGCCAGCATTGGATCCCAGATGTAATCAAACAGTGCAGTACCATCAGTGATTTGTACCATCAGGCCTACTTGAACCAGAATGATACAGACATGCAATTTGACCATCAATGGCCATGATTGCCAGGTGCTTGACCAATCACCTCATCAATAGTTAACCCATGGTTTGTCACCAAAGGTGGCTAAGATCATTGTAGTTTTCACATCCGTGTGTCACAGCTGTCAACCACATCCTATATGACCTGGTTAATCCCTATAAGTTGTATACTGCTTGAACCTGAATCCCTTCAAACACAGTTGTCGGCAAACCCCAGAAATTAGTTGCAAATTAGGAAGATTATGAAGGAAATGTCTGGGAATTTGACAGAGAGGATTTGTCAATATCAAACATATTTCTTTTAAAAAAAAAATCCCTGCAAACTCCATTTAATATTAACAATTTTAAGTAGAAAAGTTCAGTTTTATATAGCACGGTATTCAGTCCATGGCACAGCTCAAAGCCCTTTACACTTGAACACTGGGCAGACGTATTAAATCCAACACCAATTCAAATTCTCTGTGAAGTATTCAGCCATACTGTAATAACCGTCTGAAGACTATTTGTTCACATATATCCATCAGTGCCTTTAGCTGGGCATGTAAACAGTTGAGCGAATTGAAAAACAATGTAGAGTGAACAAAACTGCCGATGCTTCGAAATGATACAAGAGGCTTAAAACCTTGGTTCTCTTGATTGGGAGTCCGATGTTTTGCAAATTTACATTTTTTTAACACACATTATACCTTGTCAACAACTTCGATGATCTCAAATCATCACAGGGTGTGCTCTGACTTGTCAAACAAACCGACTTACGTTTCCGTTCCATGTCGTCATCATCCAAGAGCAATGATACAACTTCCTTTGGTTTGAGTACGTCTGGACGGAAGTTGCCCCCACTGATGACCATTCTCTGGATCTACAACACAAATACACACATGTAGAATTTACAAAAGCGTGAATAATCATTATAGTATATAAAGTAAATTCTTACATAGCATGGTTCAAAGTGCTTTATGGCGACAAGACGATTGAAACCCGGATGGCTTGATTGATTCTAATGTTCTCTCTAACCAGTATGTTACTGCGATCCAAATACTACCCCTGCAGACAGATTAATTCATCAATACAAAATAACAAAATCATGCTACCATGTTATAGATGACACTAGGCCAAAGACATTTAGTGCAAAGTGTGGAAGGACCTTCAAAACTGTAAAACACATTGAATAAAAGCAAATGCAATACACCAAACCACAGCTATTTAATTAGTTTATCACAAACAAACCTGATAAACTGACACATATATCTTAGACACCAGCTACTACACTCCTTTCTTTCTTTTGGCATAATACTGTTTTTTTTATAATGTTTTTAATTTAATTAAAGCACTAAAGTACAATAATTTTGGTGCTGTGAATACATACCACCAGTTGCTGACAAACAGCTGCGAAAAAATAAACCCAGTTTGAAATTCATTGCTAGCCATGGTAAAATAGAAAAAAATGCATTCATTAATTAAATAAAAAAACTAACTCTTCAGGCCTACTGCAATTTGCCACAGTAAACATACAAAGGAGGTTTTGTAAAGATGTCCACAAATGCTGGGATGGAAAGAATATATAAATGCATACGACAGATGGAAAGAATACAAGAATGGGAGAACAGATGTGGCAGAGTAAACACACCTCACCCCCTTCCCCTGTCACCACCCCACTGTCTACCTGGCATGTAACTGTCACATAGCAGTATCACCTGCACAGGTATGGAGACTGTTGTCACCTCTGTAGACACACAAGATTAAGTGCCAGTCAGTCAGGTAACTTAACCTTGCCAAATTCCAAGAATCTCCTCCTTTGTGCGGTGTTCCAAGTGCTTTAATTTCTATAGATTACAAGAGACAACAGCCTTTGATAATTTAAACACAGGTTTTGTTAAACCGATTGTTTCTGACGTCGTCGATTATCAAGTGATGCCAAAGTTGATTAAACATGTGCTGAAAAATAAGCAAGCAGATGTAATAAACAATACATCTGTGTGCATATTTAATAAGTGAAACTGTCTATTTTTGCGATGTAATCCTCAAGCTCCACTGAAGGTGTAGAACAAAATAGGGGGACGAGGTAATGCTATGAAAATAATTATTAGTATTATTATGCATCTAAGCCAGGTAGCACAAACTCATATCCTTTTTAAAACAAAGCTCCTTAGACTGGAAAAATCATCAGAACACATTTTTATTTCTGATTATTTGACCTAAGTAGACGAGAATTGCCATTCTCCCTGGTTGTTATACTGGCAAATCGCATACGATTTAATGCCAGAGCAGGTATTCATACACACCGGAATGAACTAGGCTTTGAATAAATTTGTGAAGTTTTCGAGTGACAGCAGAGGATTTAAATCCTGCTCCTACAAACTGAAAGTTCAACACAGTAAAGACTCAGAGCAGTTGAAACATCACAATAAGTTAAACACACTGAGAACAAATACTACTCATTTTGAGTCATGTAGTCTGATGAACCTCTTGACTCACAGTAATGGCTGTACTATGGCATCAACGACTGTACTATGGCATCAACGACTGTACTATGGCATCAACGCGAAGATGACAGCATAAGCCAGGATATAAGAGCCCTCAATCCAAACAACTTTCATCTTTTGACTGAGGAACCACAGACTTTAATGAAATAACAACATAGGCAACAAACACAGAATGGCAACAACTGAATCACCAGCCCACACCTCGTTAAGTCCACTGGTCAGCACAAGTAATTACACATGATTCCTGGAGCTGTTACAAGGAGAGAACATTATGCACTCCCAGGTGAGTGCCAATCAGGGTGGGTTGGCAGGGATGAAAGGGAGGGGGAGCCAGTCAAAATTAACAGGATGATGGGGAAGGGACAATGACTCAACCATCAGACTACAAAGGTAATGACAGTAGCCACAGGTCATTTATTGTGTAGTGGACAGAGCACAATTACATGGGTCTGACCTATGACCTTTGTTGAACACAATACACTGGACACATGGACCTTTATTGAAGAGAGCGATGAACAGGATACGGTGACCTTGGGGTGGTACTCCTCAGTACCATGGCATTGAACTTGACACTCCAAGATCAGATTGTAAATAAGCAAACTTAATATTTCAGAAAGTATTCTATAACACACTCACTCTTTACACTGCATTAAGATGACCGTCTTATCCAGCATTCACGATAATATAAAAAATGTATATACAAGATGTATTCTATTCCCCCCTGCAGTAATTCATCACCTCACCCCTTCCCTAAACACTGCTGACCCCAGCAGGAGTTGATTATGATGATCCATCCCCCCTCAATTACCTCTTAAAACCCCACCCTGTGCAACTGCTTATGGCAATTTCATGGTGTAGGACATTCAGATCATCTCCATATGGGGCATGTTTGCACCCTAGTTGGGCGTGACCTTGGTGTAGGGAGCATTTCCTTCTTAATACTTTCCTCCTGGATGTTTCCCCCATTTTATAGGTTTAATATATCACTGAAATAGTTCTTATATATTTCTTTATTAATTAATAATACAATTTTTATTTCAGATAATCAATACATGTCCTTAAAATGACAATTACATAGATGAAAATAGTACACTTAAACAGTATACAAATTAATAAATATGTTTCCACTGTGAACCAGATATTTTTTATAAAGCTTTATAATAAAAAATCCACAGTGAACTATATAAATATATCTATTGAATTGCAATAAAAGTTTCTCAACTAACACATTTTTACTTATAAATTACAAAAAACTTATAATGGAGGAAAATACCCTCAGGACCTAATTTTTAGTGGGGGGGGGGACATCTGTGGGGTGGGCAATGTGACCAGGGGAAGTATCTGGGTGGGAAATCCAATGCCCCCCTTGACAGATATGTTCACTGGAACACTAAAGCTAGCGCCCAGCGATTAATTGGCAAAACGTCCTGATTCGATGTGCTTACCTCACTCTTCTCCTTGGCACGCTGGAGGATGCGTTCCTCAATGGTGCCCTTACAGATGAGCCTGTAGACAGTGACCTGTTTGGTCTGACCGAGACGGTGGGCCCGGTCCATGGCCTGCTGGTCTACTGTGGGGTTCCAGTCACTGTCATAGAAGATCACCTGAAACACACGGTCAACATCTTCACAACTCTGAAACACACGGCCAACATCCTCACAACTCTGAAACACACGGCCAACATCCTCACAACTCTGAAACACACGGCCAGCATCCTCACAACTCTGAAACACATAGCTGACATCCTCACAACTCTGAAACACACAGCTGACATCTTCACAACTCTGAAAGACATGGCCAACATCCTCACAACTCTGAAACACATGGCTGACATCCTCACAACTCTGAAACACATGGCTAACATTCTCACAACTCTGAAACACACGGCTGACATCCTCACAACTCTGAAACACCCAGCTGACATCCTCACAACTCTGAAATACACAACTGACATCCTCACAACTCTGAAACACACGGACAACATCCTCACAACTCTGACACACACAGCTGACATTCTCACAACTCTGAAACACACGGCTGACATCCTCACAACTCTGAAACACCCAGCTGACATCCTCACAACTCTGAAATACACAACTGACATCCTCACAACTCTGAAACACACGGACAACATCCTCACAACTCTGACACACACAGCTGACATCCTCACAACTCTGAAACACCCAGCTGACATCCTCACAACTCTGAAACACACAGCTGACATCCTCACAACTCTGAAACACACGGACAACATCCCCACAACTCTGACACACACAGCCAACATCCTCACAACTCTGAAACACATGGCCAACATCCTCACAACTCTGACACACACAGCTGACATCCTCACAACTCTGACACACACAGCTGACATCCTCACAACTCTGAAACACACGGCCAACATCCTCACAACTCTGAAACACACGGATGACATCCTCACAACTCTGACACACACAGATGACATCCTCACAACTCTGACACACACAGCTGACATCCTCACAACTCTGAAACACACGGCCAACATCCTCACAACTCTGACACACACAGATGACATCCTCACAACTCTGACACACACAGCTGACATCCTCACAACTCTGAAACACACACAGCTGACATCCTCACAACTCTGAAACACACGGACAACATCCTCACAACTCTGACACACACAGCTGACATCCTCACAACTCTGACACACACAGCTGACATCCTCACAACTCTGAAACACACGGCCAACATCCTCACAACTCTGACACACACAGATGACATCCTCACAACTCGGAAATACACGGCCAACATCCTCACAACTCTGAAACACACGGCCAACATCCTCACAACTCTGACACACACAGCTGACATCCTCACAACTCTGACACACACACAGCTGACATCCTCACAACTCTGAAACACACAGCTGACATCCTCACAACTCTGAAACACACGGACAACATCCTCACAACTCTGACACACACAGCTGACATCCTCACAACTCTGAAACACATGGCCAACATCCTCACAACTCTGAAACACGCAGCTGACATCTTCACAACTCTGAAACACACGGCCAACATCCCCACAACTCTGACACACACAACCAACATCCTCACAACTCTGAAACACACGGCCAACATCCTCACAACTCTGAAACACATAGCTGACATCCTCACAACTCTGAAACACACAGCTGACATCTTCACCACTCTGAAATACATGGCCAACATCCTCACAACTCTGAAACACATGGCTGACATTCTCACAACTCTGAAACACACGGCTGACATCCTCACAACTCTGAAACACCCAGCTGACATCCTCACAACTCTGAAATACACAACTGACATCCTCACAACTCTGAAACACACGGACAACATCCTCACAACTCTGACACACATAGCTGACATCCTCACAACTCTGAAACACCCAGCTGACATCCTCACAACTCTGAAACACACAGCTGACATCCTCACAACTCTGAAACACACGGACAACATCCCCACAACTCTGACACACACAGCCAACATCCTCACAACTCTGAAACACATGGCCAACATCCTCACAACTCTGACACACACAGCTGACATCCTCACAACTCTGACACACACAGCTGACATCCTCACAACTCTGAAACACATGGCCAACATCCTCACAACTCTGACACACACAGATGACATCCTCACAACTCGGAAATACACGGCCAACATCCTCACAACTCTGAAACACACGGCCAACATCCTCACAACTCTGACACACACAGCTGACATCCTCACAACTCTGACACACACACAGCTGACATCCTCACAACTCTGAAACACACGGCCAACATCCTCACAACTCTGACACACGGCCAACATCCTCACAACTCTGACACACACAGCTGACATCCTCAAAACTCTGAAACACATGGCCAACATCCTCACAACTCTGACACACACGGCCAACATCCTCACAACTCTGACACACACAGCTGACATCCTCACAACTCTGACACACACAGATGACATCCTCACAACTCGGAAATACACGGCCAACATCCTCACAACTCTGAAACACACGGCCAACTTCCTCACAACTCTGACACACACAGCTGACATCCTCACAACTCTGACACACACAGATGACATCCTCACAACTCTGAAACACACGGCCAACATCCTCACAACTCTGAAACACACGGCCAACATCCTCACAACTCTGACACACACAGATGACATCCTCACAACTCGGAAATACACGGCCAACATCCTCACAACTCTGAAACACACGGCCAACATCCTCACAACTCTGACACACACAGCTGACATCCTCACAACTCTGACACACACAGATGACATCCTCACAACTCGGAAATACACGGCCAACATCCTCACAACTCTGAAACACACGGCCAACTTCCTCACAACTCTGACACACACAGCTGACATCCTCACAACTCTGACACACACAGCTGACATCCTCACAACTCTGAAACACACGGCCAACATCCTCACAACTCTGAAACACACGGCCAACATCCTCACAACTCTGACACACACAGCTCCTCACAACTCTGACACACACAGCTGACATCCTCACAACTCTGAAACACACGGCCAACATCCTCACAACTCTGACACACACGGCCAACATCCTCACAACTCTGACACACACAGCCGACATCCTCACAACTCTGACACACACCGATGACATCCTCACAACTCGGAAATACACGGCCAACATCCTCACAACTCTGACACACACAGCTGACATCCTCACAACTCTGACACACACAGATGACATCCTCACAACTCTGAAACACACGGCCAACATCCTCACAACTCTGACACACACGACCAACATCCTCACAACTCTGACACACACAGCTGACATCTTCACAACTTTGACACACAAAGCTGACATCCTCACAACTCTGACACACACAGCTGACATCCTCATAACTCGCCATCGTCTTCAGGATAATTATAACATATTTTAAAACTTGTGAGGAAAGATGTATACAATCGTGAGAATTTTCAAATTGATATAACTGCATAACTGTTAACCTTTTACTCATAATTGTTTAATAATTTTTATTTGTTTAATATTTTTTATTATTATCTTTTTTCTTCTATAACTGGAAAACTTGTTTTTAGTATAATTTTTAGATTATGTTTATTTTGTATTTTAATGACATGCTATGTATTGATTTATTATTAATATTTGTTTAAGGTAATAAGTTGTTGTGAATTGTATATTTTACATAAAGCTATATAACTGTGTATGTTTCTGATGGCCCATAGAAAATCAAAAAGCTTTTACTACTACTATTATAAATCTACAGAATATTATTATAACTGAGCTCGAGTATACGTCACGTTACCCCTCCTAGTGCTTTGCACCTCGGGCACCAAACTTTCACTGGTTCATTTACAACACCGTGAAGGATCTGAAATACTTTTTTTTTTTTTTTCAAAATTGCCCACATTTTCTGACTGGACGTTTGAGAAATGGTTGCAACATCATACGTGTTCTTTACTCCTGCTCCAAGTTACGTAACTCTTCCCCAATTGCTCACTGCATTTTTTCAGCTGTCTTAACTGTTTTGCAGCCAAACTGGGGTCAGTGTTATGGGTGACCTGTTACAAGAAGCTGGCGGTAATAACTGGTAATAACGTAATAACAGGGAACCCTAATAACAAGCCTTGACCTGATCAAAGCCTCTACATTACTATTTTAATCAAGAAACATTATTATTTTAGGACTGCAACAGACATCCATCATAGCAGCAGTGAAAACGTCATCTATCACCAAGACTTCTGATTCAGGCCTCTGACAATTCTAGGAATTCCCATTAGCCCCTTCTACGTCAAGGTCAAACACAGGTCTGCCTTGAAACAGGGAGGAGAGAAGTAACACTGCGTATACATCAAAATGGCATCATGTTTTTAGATGACTGAGGTACCGCACTAGGCAGCACTGTACCAACAAAAAATGCTACAACTTAAGAGTTTCTTTTCAACTGAATCAACTCCTCATAAATCAAGTGTGTCAATGTTCTAATTTGTAGTGTGTGAACAGTTTAACTACAGTCGAACCTCGCTTTACGGTCACCTCGCCAATACAGCCACCTCACAATTAAGGTCAATTAAATTAGTTCTGTAACAGTGAACTACAGTGGAACCTCACTATTAAGGTCACCCCCGGGACTGGACAAAAGTGACCGGAACAGCGAGGTGGCCGTATTAATGGGACTAATATCCTATACTTTATTGTATGCGGAAATAATTTTGGACTGTTCAAGGTGACCTTAATTGCGAAGTGGCTGTATTACAGAGGTGATTGTAAAGCAAGGTTCCACTCTGGAGGAAATTTGTCTCACTAATATGGTCACCTCGCCACTCAGACCACTTTTGGCCAGTCCCGAGGATGATACCTTCGGTACAAAACACTAGTCATCTGCGCCTCGAGCGTGTGCCAGAAGCGAGGTAGTCGACTCACCGTGTCTGCGGCGGTGAGGTTGATACCGAGGCCACCAGCACGTGTACTCAGCAGGAAGACGAAGATGTCAGTGCGAGCCTGGAAGTCGGCCACCATGTCCCGCCGGTCAGACAGCTTGGACGACCCGTCCAGTCGCATGTACGTGTGCTTCCGGTGCCACATGTACTCCTGGAGACAGGGAACAGGCATATGTGGAAGTGGAGAGAGGTTAAAGGCCATATCCTGGGAGAAAACAAATTGCTAATAAGTATAAAAAATATGCATGTACATATGTGTTCTGCAATATAATGACAACCCCGAAACCACACGTTTGCT
The DNA here is from genome assembly GCA_020002185.1 of Paraescarpia echinospica. Lineage (NCBI taxonomy): Eukaryota > Metazoa > Annelida > Polychaeta > Sabellida > Siboglinidae > Paraescarpia > Paraescarpia echinospica. Next base: position 26,000,394 of record CM034538.1, on the reverse strand, counting down.
GAAACATTTATAAAATTAACATTAAACGGGACCTGTCTTGGTGCAGGCTTCGAAAAGTCTGTTTTCCGGAAATGCCACGAGGGGCAGAACCGTGACGTCAGTTGTGGAAAACATTCCCGGGATCGCAAGCGTTCTCGGCGGCTGGATTTCCTTGGTGGATATTTGAACTGGTAAACATTCGTTCACATACAGAAATGGTGAACGAATGTGTTGTTGGAAACTGCTACAATTCGAATCTGACTGGCTATTCAGTGCACGAATTTCCCAAAGAGCCAGTTACTTGGCAGAAATGGGAACGTTTTGTTCGAAACGGTAGGGCCGACTGGACCCTTGCTACAGCAACTAGCATTATTTGTTGTTCGCATTTCGTTGCGCCTGACGACTTCGAAGGCTTCGTACAATGGAATATGGGTTTCAGGCGTAAGTCAGATGTAAAGAAATCTGCCGTTCCTTCGAAGAACACAACAGAGGCGAAGGCGAATTGGTTACCGGCGAATCTGCGCAAATGGGCCCGGTCAGTTATCGGGGCTTCTTCACTGGTTCATGTCTACATACGGTGCCACAACGTGCTGACTAACATCAACATTATCGATCTCAGCAATGTCATCCTCACTGTCACCGAAATATATATGATCAAACGTTTCATGATCAGCTTCAAAATTGACATCGCTCTCTGAACTACTCGAGTAAGCCGCCATTTGTATCGAGTTGTTTACATGACACCGCGCGATTGCGCAGGGCCGCAGGCGTGAAGTCGCTGCACTAACTCACGGCGGAACCACGACTGACGTCACGTTTCAGCAACAAATGCAAACCCGGCATCACTCGGGAGTTTCCGTAAAATGGCAAATTTAAAGGCTCTTTTTATGTTGTATGCTCATATACGATATTTCAACATTCTAGCAATATCATCATTTGAAAGGCCATCAACCATTTGTTATTAAGGGACAGAGCACATTTTATCCCAGGATATGGCCTTTAAGTGTATTTGAATGTATATTTGTGTTAAATGCGACCTTTAGGAAGATCATTATACAGTGTATATTTTTAAGGTTTATTTTAATAAACAGTGTTTATAAAATCATAATCACTGTTAATTTGCATTTATATACGTGTATATATCTATATATATATATATATGTGTGTGTATGTTTGTATGAGTGTGCCGGATGTGTTGTGTGCTCGTGTATGTGTGTACATGCATGTATACGTAGCACACATATGAGCGTTGAACACACATTTTCAAGACACTGAAACAACTGAAAATAACGTATATGAAAAAAGACGGATACATAACAGAATACAACAAATCTTTATGAGTGTGGCAAACATTTAGTTTACGTAACTTGACTTGAAAATCTGCATTCACATATACAGTCTGAGGGCACTAATATGAGTGGTCAAGGACCCAGAAAGTGCAAATATTCAGACCACCGCAAATAAGAGAATATATGATGAGTAAAGAAGGCAACACTGGTGGCAAGCCTATTGGAATATCTGCGCATAAATTAACCACATCTAAGCAATGTACAGAACAAGAATGTCTGACTAACAAATAAGTGTTGACAGGACTAATGGGGTGAATCATTGCACCTTAAGTCAAACAGACAGACAAGGCAGATTTAGAAGATCACCAAATGTAATGGAGACTACAGATATAACCATCCTAGATAAACAACAATATACATTCGACCACAACAATGCAGTCTGGACCCAAAGCAAGGGCCCAGCGCCAGACAGCCGGACGGACAGGTAGAGACAGGCAACCAGAGACGGGCGAATGATGAACTGATGAAAGAACCAGACACGGGACCTGTCAAACGTCACGGATAATTAATAATGGCAATGGCGAAGAAAAAGAGAAAAAAACACAAGCGCTTGCAATTGATCAAATGCCTAATCTGTCATGGGTATCTGACGATCCATTCAGCAATATATCATCAAACCAGCCACGTCACACGTGGCCGCACATGGTCATGTCCCACCGCACAGCCTTGATCACTTCCTCCAGACAAGCAGCAACAACACAAATCCCAGCCAGTTCTTTGACCCAAAAAACATGGCCTCCACTGGACTATTGAAAAATATGGGTGTAATTACATGTGGTTGATTACCAACTACACTGGCGCATGATGAATGCAAATGTACCTTTATACAGTGATTTCTCCTGACGGTTTTATCGACCATAGTCCAAAGTGGTTCAAGACTAACAACATTTGTATGTATTATCAGCATTTAGGTTGATCATGGATTCTGCTACATTCAATATGAAACAAACTGTCCAGACACCAAAATCACGAATCAAAATTCTGTGAGGTACAGTATCTGTAGAATGTTTTCTCCACATTGCCATTCCTTTACATAAAAACCAACTTGTTCAAGATTTATGTGAATCCAGACCATCGAGTGTGGGTCAAGCAGTCCAGACAGCATCGCGCATGCAATAGAGACAACATTACTACCATTTGAGAGATTAGTTTTCAAATAATAAATTATTATAAATTAGACCCATGCATGACACACCATGGGGGAAAAGTGCTCAAATGTGCTTCAGAAACATGGTTAAAATAAGTACAATATGTTTTAAGATATGTTCGTTGCTAACTTCGCCCCTTGAACAAGATTTCTCTCACACAGAATTTTTTCCTTTGACTGCAATTAATATAACATTTACCAAAGTTTTCTCTGTTCGGTGATTCAAATATTTCCTGATAAAGCACAAATGACCTGGAATAAATATAAGCGATGATACAGATACTAATTCAAAGGAGCATTTTTTGATGAGCTTATAAAAGCTCTGCACTGGCTTCAATTGGCAAGTGCCAAAGCACCCTGCAATATTGGTTAGCTTGCAATAACACAATCAAAAAGTCATAAATGAGGACATCTACCAGAGTTAATAAACCAAGGCTGAAACCATGTAGAAGAGCATGTCCAAACAGAAGTGAAAACGTGTTGATGTCTACTTTACACATGACAAATGCACCTCTATATATTCATAGAAGTAATGGAAACCTTTTTGCCAGAAAGGTAACAAATAGCACTATAATTATGTACTTCTTTAAAATTATCTAGGAACACATTATTTACTGACTGTGTAAACACCAGCAGTGTATGTTTAAAAACAAAATTGACAGATCTGTATCTGATAATGGAGGAACCACACAGAGATGTATGACAATCTGTTTCCTCTATATAAGCCAGTGGCTTCCCCGTAAATAGCTGCTTGTCATCTGGAGCTGCTTTGTTTGGTTGGTAGTCTTGTTCTTGATCAATCTTGTTAAAATAATACCATAATCGAAACACTATATATCACAACCCTTTGCCTTAAAATAGCACCATCTCTCTCCATTTCTATCTATCTTTCTCTTCGTCACTCTTGCCCTTACAAACAAACTAACAAACTGGTATAATTTTAAGATAATCATAAGACGCATGCACGGCCACCGCACATATGCATGCATACTCGCACGCACACTCGCACGCATACACGCACGCATACACGGCACGCATGCACACATCGGTTCCCACCATGTACACAGCCTGCCTCCTTGATGACACAATAACACATCCCATCACCATCATGATGGTCTGTTAGTGGAAACACAACACCAACACTGTGCCTGGCCACTGCACTGGTCTGACCCCACCACTCGGCAAGTGTGAAGCTCACCGGATACTACATCTGTAGTGACAAAGGAAAACATGGGGAATGACCCAGCCTTGGATGGGGAGTGGATTGGGAGCAGTCAGGGGGAGTGGAGGTTGCCCTGTGGAGGACAGATTACAATTTCACTTCTGTGTTCAGGGTAGCCAAATAAAATGACAGTGATTTTGAGATGGTACCCTCTATCTATGATTTTTTGCCCCCTGAAAATTCGTTTATGAACAGGGGGACATTGTAAAACCGCAGATTATGACACTCCTGCTGCTCAGGCCAATGTATTTTAGTGACTAGTTTGTTGCATATGCATGCATCAGTGATGGAAGATCCCTATGTATGGAGACAGGATACAGTTTGTTTGGAAACAAATGACAGGCAGCATTTTCCACGTTTTCGTTTTAAACAAAATATCTGATAATAATGCTATTGCAGGACGGTGACAAACATAAAAAATGTAGTTTTTATTAAAACTGACTTGGTGGAATTTCCTGACTGACTTATAGCGTCGATTTCAGTGGTTTTAGTGTAACAAACAACACTGATCTGTAGCCTACTTATTGGGCGAATTAGGTACGACACAAACACTAGCATAAGGATGATGACTGTCCCAGGACTACATCACACACATCTCAGTGGGCACATCAGTTCTCCAGAGATCTAGCTTAATGCACTAGAAGAACATCTCAAGAAGATTAGTCGTTTTTCACAGCTTAAACAGATGAATTCTGGGAAATGTGGTCACCTGACGAGGGGCAGACATTCACAATGTTTTGGTGGGCTCAATCTGTGTTATCACAATATTGTTGTTTACAAATATGTAAGAAATTATATTAAAATAACTCAAGATTTTATCAATGTTTATACATGTTAAGCATCCTTGCTGAATGTGAAATTTATACAAATGTATACTTGCTAAATTGACAGTTCATGGAATCTATTTTAACCAATTTGCATTAAAAATAATGTGAAATGCCTCAAACACTGCTACCTTTGTAACTAGTGATTATTTCTTATTTCTATTTGTTGACACAATATGCTCTTTTCTCAACTTTCATTACAACCTAAACAGAATCACTAGATAAATTAACATCAGGTTTCAAGAAAATGGTTACGTCCGTTTTCAAAAAAAGAATCTTTCGAAACCTAAAAGTAATCTATCCCGCCGGCCATTGTTAACAACCAACCATGGAAAAAGAAGAAAATCACACGCACAATAACAATCCTAACCCTCCAGCTGCCCAGGTGAAATAACACCTGAGTTACGTGAACCACCGACATTATCCCCAACACAAATGAGTTTGTTTTCATCAAAACAACACCGGTTTTTGTGTTGCAATTTTGTGCTGACCCCTGAAGTGAGGAGAGATGAAATGCATCCGTACTACTACTACTGTTTCTACTATAACCACAGGCGGTGTTCATGACCAATTATTAATAACCGCTTGCCGTCTGTGCTCTGAGGAGAATGCCCTAAAGGCACACTTTGATTGGCCATGGGTCTGCGGCCTTGATGCTGGTTGCAATGTGTAGAAAAAGCTACAGGGTTCCCTTGGCATCCAAACAAGGCAGGGATGCTACAGCCTGCCCAGTAAATCAGGGACCAAGGCAGCAGAAAATACCACAAACAAGACGACTGGTTAGGTTCGACATGCCAAGTCATGACGTAAGGCCTCAACCATCCCTTTTGTTCATAAAAAAAAAAATTTCAGTAAAATAATCTATTAGAGGAGCTGTAATTTACACATGTACTGGTGCATTGTGGGATTGTTCTGAAATAAATTGTGAAAGTAGTTAAAGGACAATATGATGACGTTCACACAATCTATTAACTTTATGATGTCGGACAAATTACTCGAAACTCTTGATTTAAGGCCAGACATGGCAAGGTAGATAGGATTATTTTTTAATTTGTGCAAACAGTTCAATTTTTTCTGCCCAATGCATGAATTGGGTTTTACTGAGTAAAATATATTGAACTTTTTTCAGCCAGACCCCCCGTTTCCATGGTAACAAACAAAATGGCCACCATTTTGAGCAAATGTTGGCAAATTTGGAAACACTGCCATTTTTTGTTGAATCCATACACAGCTATAATTCTTACAAATCCATGTTCTCTATACATTCTATTGTGACAGGATCAGAGCATTTTTTGAACTGTTATGTTTTTATTTTTGTAATGTTTTTTTTTGTAAAATACAAATAAAATTGTTTTTTTTTGCAAAATATATGGCTATATCTTTCAAACTATTCATGATTTAAAAAAAGTGTCTGATCATTGCACACAGTAGAATTTGCTGAATGCAACACTGAAAACATTGTTTATATAGCATAATTATTCCAAGAGATATCCCGTTTCCAAATGCAGAAATTTTTGTTGTTGAGAAAATGGCTGTCAAAGATTGCATATTGGATTTCATTACATGATATCGACATGCTTGATCCATGATTAAAACTCACTTAGAGGTACGTAATTGTCTTAGAAGTGAACTTTATTGATAGTATGCATACAAAGGTATAATAATCTGGCAGAAAACCATTTTCAGTTTTTGTCAAAAAACACCATTTCACCTTGGGTGTCTGGCCTTAATGAACTGCAGCATGTGAACTGGTAAATGTATCTGTGTATGTCTAAAATCAGAAACTCACTCAACAAATAAAAAAGATAATTACTACGAAACAAAAATTTTAATCACAGACCATATCACAATAAACTTTGCAGACGCTTTTTGCTGACCTTTGATAGTATCAATACTTTTTTTATTATTGTGGCAACTACAATCTGTGATAACACTGTCATCATACGAACCAATTTCTTAGAACTGATAAAAGGTTAATTTTACCTTCATGATAAAATCTACTTGTAACTTCCAGGGGCACAGCAACGATCACTCAATCAACCCAACTAACCATGACCGCAAAATTCAATGCCATTTAAGTTTTTAATTGCACCAATTTTGCATTTGATTGATCATCTGACTGATGTGGCATATGTTTCAATGATCGTTTTGATCTATTAAAGAGAAGTGGCAAATGCACAAAGAGATGAAAGTGGTGCTGCATAAAACACCCAGTAAAGGCCCTGCGAACCATAACAGCGTCCTTTATACAAACGGCCTGGGTCATGAAGCACATACAGACCATCAAATGAGATGAATTATTTAGCAAACACAATGGCCATAGAAAGTATGTTAAGTATATTAACACGGGCATATGAAGGTACATATGGACAGATTAATTATTCAAAATTGACATATGTCCTCATTCGTTGCATCGAGGTTGTGATCAGCATGAAAACAGTGCTGCCACCATGAGGATATGATAACACTAATAGTTGCCGCACAAGCGTGGAAGTACAATATTTTGTCTTGGTGCTGAATTTGCTTTCATTTTTCAGATCTCTCCTACTCTTGAAGGCACTAACTGGCCTATCTGTCATGTGACCTATTGCCTTGCAACGAGATCACAACATGCAGATCAGGTACAGAATCAGCAAAGGACAAGGAGAATTTCTAGGCCATGCGATGAGATGGAGAAAACATTACCATCAAGTGACGATGGGAAAGATACAGAAGCTGGCAAGGAACTGAGATCCTTGATGGTCTGTTAGCATTGCTAGGAAAGACAACAATAGGACTGACTGAAGACACCAGTAATCGTGTGATATGAAGGGCTATGTCTGTGTTATACCGCAAAAAAAGAAACCAAGAAAGGGAGACGTTGATTATGAAAGAGACACAACTACTGGCCGAAACCATCTTTCAAGATGTGCCAGATCAATCAATCGATCAACTGTTCGACTGACCAACTGACCGATTCACACTTCAATTGATCGATTAATAATTTATTCAATCAATAGTTTATTTCCAAACCAACAACAATTACTATACAATACAACACCATTTATAGACTAAAAGTAAACAACAGAATGTTGGAAAGCGGATGAACAGAAATGTAATATGTTCTATGGTTCAGCCGTGGACCGTTAAAGTTCTTACACAATAGCAAATCTCATGCACGCACGCACGCACGCACGCACATCTAAATTACAAATATGTAGCTATCATTTTCATTGCTTACGAACTGAAACATGAAGACACTCAATCTGGTCACCGATAACGACATGAGACTTGACAAAAACGAGACAATTTCAACTGGGAATAGGGTCTGTGAGAAAGGGAAGACAAACAATACAAAGGACATAGACTGACCTCGAGGATGTCAATCATTCGGGTCATCTGTGAGTAGATGAGTACCCGGTGGCCCTCCGCCTTCAATCTCCCCAGCAACTTGTCCAATATCGTCAGTTTCCCTGCGTCCGTCACCAGCGTCTCTTTATCTGTGGATGAGGGATAAATGCACATTAACCACCGACTAATCACACGACACAACTGGTGTAGCTGTAGAGGCTTCACAGCTGCTGCAATTCAAATGTTCATGTGTGTCATCTTAGAATTACTTCGAGAAAATCTTTTCCTATCTGAGGACCGTTTCACTAAAAGAATGATCTCTTTCAGTTTAGAATAATTTCAAGAAAATCTTAAACTCTGTGGGGACCGTTTCACAAAGGTAATGAGCTCTTTCAGGTTAGAATAATTTCAAGAAAATCTTAACCTCTGTGGGGACCGTTTCACAAAGGTAATGAGCTCGTAAGGACGTCCTTCATTAATCAGAATTTGTTGTTACATTTAAGGATCTTTCTCAACATGAAAAAGCTGCCATTGTATCACCGGACACTATTTCTGTGACAAACTTGCACGTGTCCTAGTGGTGTGTCTTGGTGTTGAGTTTCAACGATACAAGATCATTGTTAAAAAGCGATATCAAATTACTGAACAAAGTCTGGCTTATGATCTCATAAGAACCTTAGTGAAACAGGCCTCTGGGCTCATTCTAGCAATTCCATTAAGTGACTTTTTATCCACTGGCCAATGGTCAGCAATTACCTTAGCCTGTCTGATATCTATTTCAACACATTACCTCATTTGTAAAATTAGTTATATTGTTTTGAAAAAATCATCAGACAAACAAGTAGATAATGTTCTACCGTGCACAGTTAAAATTAAGCAAGAAATGGCAAAAAAATCCTGTACTCTTTGGCCCATTTTTGTGACAAGTAAATCGGGAACTGAAATCGATATCTGCGTGCCGGATAGAATCAGGCCCAAAGTGCATTCCTGAAAGGCTAAAGAACAGCAACATGCTCAGCAACAGATCCATATCTTAACACGACAATGAAACAAGGAATCTCCAGTGTAGCATAAGTGTCTGCAATTATTTATATCAGCGTTACACATAGAAGACAACTGTTCATGAAACCTTTGATTAAAGACAATAATACTACCCAAGTAACAGTATGAAGTGGACTTTAGATGTTAAAATCGTGCACAATAGCAGGAAAATATAGTACACACATTTCCAGTTATTGTCACGCAATATAGCGCTCTTTAAAAGTTACAAAATAACAAGACACAACTATTGACCCTCAGAGTAAAATCAAAGGTACATTTCTGCCCACCGAGTGAGACAATTAGCCATAATCGTGTGTAATGAAATTATTTACTGAAAGTTACTACTTTGATGATTTCTTGATGATGTGTTAATTGGTCTAATAACAGCAAAGGCTTTAAGGGCACTGAAGGACAGTAATTCCCTAATTCACCTGTCTGCTAGAGTAATGTGCTAATGTGTGCACAGTTTGGTCTCTAACAGCATTGCAAGCAGAGATAACTTGTTTGTGATTCACAACTGTCAACCATAATTGGACTAATTATTACTCTGAAGGAAAATTACAATTTTTTAAAAATCTATTCAAATCATAGCATTTAAAAAAACGTTTATCACTAAATGGTATTAATTACTTACTACTCAGAAGTAAAATATTAAACACAAAATTAAAATTTGTTTGATAAAATCAATAAAAAAATTAAAATTATACCACTTTTACTGTACAGCAGTACATACATTTTTTGTTCGCTATTTTTAATAATAAACCCACATAAAGTATTCATTAAAAAGTGATGTATTTTCAGATTACAAGTTGTTAATTTCTCATGCCATCAACACCATCTTACTCCCTATCTTCACACAATCACTCCTCATCCAAACTGAAGTATGGCATCCTACGTAGACTATCACTGTCTAAGAATATCCTCCTCTCAACGACCTGCTAAAATCACAGCAGTCACACATTATCGGTGATGCCTTATGAAAAGCAAAGACAAGGACCACCAATCTCCGTGATCCACTCGAACGAAGGTCGAGATTCTACATCTGCATCGGAATGAAAGAAATATACCACAGGGACCAACTTAATGTCTCTTGGGAGCACACCAACATGATTACAAGAGAGACAATCTACTCGGAAGCGTTGTTTCCGCTTGTGCCTGAAGAGGGAGTTGATGTCACCAACACCAGGTGGCATTCAAGGGTTGGACTCCGAGCACAGACCACTATTTACCTGGCAGGTCTACATGTGACCCCCTAATACTAATAGACACACAGTGCTTCTTATGTAACCCTGATTGCTGCATTCACAGGCCACCTGTCTCTACCCCGCCCTTTGTTTCAGGGTGGGTCCATTTATTGTGTCCACCCAGGTAGGACAAGGGCTTTCACTGACCCTGGTGTCCAGATAATTGGATCACCCCCTCGCCCCAGTAAGTAGCACTAAATGTATAATTTTCGTGTTTGAACATTTAAAACAGTAGTTTACATGAATAACCCTTGCATGAAATTTAGCATATCTTATTCAAGTTGCCCGCATCTTGTCACATTGTCCTATAGTGTTACTCAGTAATGACACACAAGTAATGGGCTGCCCACTTATAATGACAGAAGTTTTAACATAAGTTGAACCACATTGCATCTGAACCCTCCAGGCATGTTATTATACTCAACACAGAGGTTCCTGTGTTACTGTCCATAATACAGAGGTTCTTGGTCGAATATGCAGATGTGATGAGTCAACCAGTAAATAAAATTTGTTAACACCATAACATGTTTCTACTTTTTGTCTGAATATCTAAATTATCTCTGTAAAATAATTATGATGAATCATTAAATTTATAATTTTTTACTTTATCCAAAAAATAAAGCACTCCTTACTTCATATTTAAAATTACACGATATGACTGAAGACCAGGATAATGTTCAATTTTATTGCAATACAAATGTGATTAAATAAATAATAAAAACAATCTTTTAACACATTTTGAATTTGAATACATCTATAAACATACCTTTGTTTTACTTTCCTATTAAATCACTCGTTTGAGCATAACACATGACTGCAATACCTTTTAACATCTACAACTCCCAAATAACAACTACATTTTTTCTAATTTAAAAACAGTAACCCGTTCATTATACACAAGCTACATTTTGTTAATTTTACTGTTGCATATAACGGCGTTCTACACCAACAGAATCAACAAATCAACAGGCAGAAAACCAATTACTCATAATGAGCACCACTACAAAAGCACCCTACCCTATTAGGGGTGACCAGTCTAACTACCCATAGGAACAGGTGATGCCTTTGTTCCCACCTGTGCATCCCTGGCTAATTATCTGGCTGCGGAACTCTTTGAAGTGAGGGTAGAGAGAGGGGAAGAAACACCAGAGGGAAGTTTTCTGTTGCACAAAATCCAGCAAGATTTGGCAGACGGCATTACGGGGTGATTGCATAACTTCACAAAGAATGTACAGTGGAACCTCACTATTGAGAACACCCTCGGCACTGGGCAAAAGTGACATGAATAGCGAGGTGAACATATTTGTGGGAATAATTTCCTATACTTTACTGTTACAAAAACAATTTGGGACTGTCTCACGTTGACCTGAATTGCCACATTTCATAAAAAATTCAGTCCAGTGGCACCACGTATGGAGTGAAACTGGTATTAATGCACAATGACCCTAAATTATACCAGTGCGAATACCAGAACCAAAGCAAATTCATCACGTTCAGTTCAGTAGCCCAGATGTGGAGCACAGTAATTATACTGCAGTATAAAAATTTGGTAATTTGACTACAGTGTAAGAATACGCACGCTATCAGAAGTGCCACACAATGTATTCAGGACGCAGGTGGTTGTTTCACCTAATACTAAACACTATACTTTTTCACTTTGCTAACTCATGAGACCTCCCCGAACACGAATCAACCGGCAACACTTTACGATCATTTCCACTGCGGCAATCACCACCTCTGATTATCACGCTGTGATTGCCGCAGGCAGCCAACACGAATTACAGATTTCTCATCGACAACCCTACAAATAGCCTTGATTCGTGCGTGAATGGCGTCCGAGAAGTGCATTATCACGCAGCCGTCTAAACCGTAACAATACATAACCGTGGAGGAGTCAATGTACGTATAAATGCGCCTCGCTTAAAATAATGCCTCTCGCACACAATTTCTTAAAGGTTGGCCATCGTGTGTGATGTAGGTGCGTGTAATCAAGCAGGTTCTTGCCACTCTTTGAAGTTTGCTTCCTTGATTACGGCAATAAATAAATATGTGTCCACTTTGCGCGATGCTCCGTGTTAAAATAGAAAATGATAACTTTAGAGTGTATTTTTAATGAAACACCTGCTCAAATGATGCAATTTATGAGCACGTCTCTACCTTCTGCAGAGTAAGTATTCATAACTCTGTTGCTGAAAGGCTAACCAATCATCGCTGCAGCAATTAATTGTTATGCCCAACAAGAATCAGAAGACTTGCTACGACATCTATAATAATAATAAATGTCTACGGTGCTTAAATCCTCAAGAAACTAAGCTCAAAAGTGCAACTAGCAAATCATCGTCAGACCTTCAAGAAATGCCATTTTGAATATATATATATATTGAGTTTTTGTGGAAAGTGACTTTAGTTTCAGATGACTTTAATGTGATGGGGAGATCATTCCAAATCTTGGGTGCGTCTTGAGAAAATACACGCTTTCCCAGGTTATCTTATCATGCTTTCTATCACAAACTTAATAATTATAGCGTTAACATTTTCTATTTGAATGTTATTTTGTTAAGACCAACCCCAACTGATACCTCTTATTGATTTTATATTAATTTGATAATATTAATAATAACAATTTACAATATATTTAATTAAATTAACTGTCAAATAAATGCTACAGAGCAGGTAATTTTAAAATAGCATTTACTGCGCTACAAGTGCTATTTTTACTACAATGAATCTCCAGGTAGCTCTTTGTTAAATGGTGGTTCAGTATATTAACAACCTTGCTTTTTATAATAATTATAATTACACACAATCGCCCAGTTTTCACTGATGGCATTTTATCCAATGGTGTCACCGATCCCAATTAGAGTAAAATCAAACAAATGAGAATCCACTTCTCTCTAGCCCCAAGATGAGTGCACAGTCAATTGTCAGTAAGGTTAAATGTTTGACTTGGTTCATGGGTGGGCGCATAACGGGGATCAGAACAAACATCCGATCAGACAGACCATCTGCCGACTCAACCATGATCGCCCATCTGTCGTCACGTTTGACTGACCACTGTTCTTTGTCCAAAGTCACATACGGGCGACAGTCACAAATTTACAAATTGTTTTATGTTAATAATTAAGCTTTATGCAATCAATGTTTCATCAGATACACACAGCTCTGATAAAAAAAAATACATTTATATCTTTTAAAAATTTAGTGCCAAGTTGTATACGGTTATACAAATCTTACATCTGAAAAAGAATTACAGACTGTACCAACAAGATTGTCACCCAACAATTTTCAATCTGTATCTAACCCCCTTCTCTGAGATATTTGTTGTGTACATTATCAGAGATTAACACATGAATATCAAGCCAATATTCTACACACCAGTTATATTCACGATACTCAATACATATTGTCTGTACAAATCTATTAATTATACAACTATTTCTTCCACAAGATTTGGCATAACCTCTACCGGTGTACAAGCCGTAACTAACATCAATCATGCACAAGAATTTCTCTGGCAATTCCTAAATGAATTAAAAGTAAATGCCAACAGGAAGTACCCATCACGGTAGAGTGTCGGCGAGGGATGGGATGTGTGTTTTTATTTGGAGTGACCAGACAATTGATTACACGCTCTGAAGAATACTCATGGTCTGCTTTCATTACTCATTGACATTTCCACGTAGGAAAAACAGTTTCATGGAACCAGCTAACCACTAATATCCAGATTAGTAGACATTCTACGAAAAACACTGACTGATGATTCGTGTAAAAGGCACTGAGACAACGCTAATTCATCAGACAATCTAAAGAAACGTGATTATGTGTCAGTTCAGCTAAAAAGGTTAGCGGCTGCATGCAAGTGATGTAGTCAATACTGAGTCTTTTGCACACTTGAAAGGGGCACAGAGTCAGTTGCATGGCGCCACGACAGTCTCCTCATGCTATTGTTCTGTTCTTCATTCACCTCTAACTACTTGATTTGTAAACTGGTAAATTAATTATATTATTGTAAGCTTGTCGTAGTATTTCATATTTTTGTATGTTAAACGTGCACTAGTCATTTAACATTATTTAGTTCACACGTTAACATTGCTATTAGACTTCACAGAATATTTTTTTTGCAATATCAAATAATGTGAAGTAATGAAATATAATTAGCAAGTTTTAGATTGTCTTGAAATGTTAGCTAGTTTATATATAAAATATCATGTTAAACTGATATTATTATGTATTACCAACAGTAGCTGTCATGGTAACAATGTTTCAAAGTCTTAAGGTGAGTCTTCTGAGCATTTACATTAGGCTGTGTTATACGTAACTGCAAATGTATTAGTGAAATCAATTTCTTCCATTCACCCATCCTGACATGCACTAAGTTTAGTTGGTGGTGCCAAGTATTCACAGAAAACATTTTGTTTCCCCAAAACACAACAGTCTAGCCATAGTCCATTTAATTAATTCTTTAAGCACCTCTCTCTAATTACTCTTTCACTCTTCCAACTGCCATTTATATGCAGATCTACGCCAGAATTATTTATTTACGTCTCGTTAAAGTCTATTGGCATGCTTATGTAATTAACTGCATCACTACTTTCTCATTTCCCGTGAATGTTCTGCCAATTTGCACGTAGTTTTGCAAGGCAAATTAGCGACGCTGTGGAATAACAACAAAACACAATATTTGCAAACATAATTGCGTTCTCAGCAGTTGATAGCAGTACTGGTAAAACTTGCACGCTCGAATCGACATTAAAGTATTAATCTTATTCAGATCCCCAAACGCCGGAGAATCCCTACTGTAATTTAACAATTAATGTCATGCTTTAAAACAATGGATAACGTGTGTCTGTGTGCGTGCGTGTGCGCACGCATGCGTGCGGGTGCGTGCGCGTATGTGTGCGTGCGCGTGTGTGGGTGCGTGTGTGTGTATGGGTGCGTGTGTGTGTATGTGTGTGCATGGGTGCGTGTGTATGCGTGTGTGTGTGCGCATGTGTGTTTATATGCGTGTGTGTGTGTATGTGTGCGTGTTTGTGTATGCGTGTGCGTGCATGCGTGCGTGCGTGCGTGTGTATGCGTGTGCGTGTGTGGGTGGGTGTGTGTGTGTATGCGTGTGTGCTCGTGTGTGCGTGTGTGTGCATGTGTGCGTGTGTATGCGTGCGTGCGTGCGTGCGTGCGTGTGGGTGCGTGCGTGCATATGTGCTCGTGTGTGCACGTGTGTGCATGTAATAAATTATGAACAATATTATTATTCTTGAATGTATTATGACTTCACAACCTAACAATTATGACATTTACATTTATCGCAGCATAACAAATTAAAAATTAATCGTTTTTGACAATATTACTCATGGCGCACTCATTACAGACTGATTATTACCTAATGACAATGGCGATACTCTGAGTGACTTTTAAGCAACGACATGTAAATAACATAAATATTTGAAAATTGCATTAACAACTTCATTATTTCTGCTTCATAATAATAATAATCACTAAGCCTTCTGACAAATTTAGACCTGCATCTATAAAACCCTTACATTTAAAAGTGATCAAACTGGTAACATTTGTAGTCACCTTTCAGGGCTACACTAACCCACCACATCTATGTTGAGTGAAACCAAACGGAAGGCATGATTCAACAATGTGAAATGACAGACAGACACACAGACTCAATGTTGGAGAGGATTAGAGCATCAGTGAGATTCACAAGACTCAGCACGCCAAGCCGTGCTAGACCGCACTAAACCTTTTGAAGTTCCTCAACTGAGCAAGCTTGATTTAATTAAACCGATTCAACACATGTCCGGTGATTGTTACAGAGACTTTGGTGGCCTTCATGAAGCCGGCAGTAAAGGACCAGTAGCTTGATGGGGACAGCTGGCTACATATAAGTAAGAGCACATGCCCGTTCTTGGCAAGTACAAGACAGTCACATGTTTAATGAGTGCATACAGGCTGTAAGATGCATAAATGCGGTTAAAAATTAGTTTTCAAATGAGGGCAATATTGTACTGCTTCCTACTGACCCAACAGTAAAAGGGAGTGCATTCTGGAGTTGGTGCAGCAACCAAGAAATCCAAAATTTCAATGTTTGATTCAACTATTTGAACAAAAATCTTCAGGACTTAATAATGAAAACAGTCTAAGCTATCTTCCAGCAATGCCAAAGAGCTGGTAGTTGCTTGTAGGTTTTCTTGCAGCAATGAGCCAGTTCTTGCTTCGATGGAAGTACCTGATCAGTAAAAGTACAATATCAGACAGGAAGCCAATGCAGAGGTTTTATATATGTGGCAGTGAACATTTAGAATCAGGGTGTATACAACAGTATTAGAACTTTACATGTGAGACCAGAATCACCCCGTGATAACAGACAATAGACAGGCGTGCAGGAGGCAGCAGCATGTGATCAACATGCCTGTAGATGCATTTCTAAACAAACTACCACAATTGTGTGACACACAATCATTTCCACAAACCTAGCTTCCTGATAAAACTGCCAACGTCTTTCAATGGCGAAAACACAGTGATTAAGTCCTCTTCTTAGCGAACAAGCCATCAACAATGCGTCCTCTCCACATCGCCTCAATCAATCCTACACCTGCCCGAGACAATACAACCCACCCCAGCCCTGCTAAACCTAGCCCCGGGCTCTGTCACGCTACCAAATCAAGTCATTTGTGCGATATCAAAAAGCCATAGCTGCCAGGCATTTTGATGCAGCGGTGAATGCGATAAGACGGCCGGTCTCAACAAGTTAATGAGTCGTTTGTGTCATGGCTATTTGACTGTCTGTTGCACACAACACGACAGATGTATCAGGCAAGGTCAAGGATACGTGGAACACCGTTTTGTTAACGTTAATGTGTGCACGACAGATTTCTAACAGCTTGGCATCGCAGTGATGATCAGATATGAATGGGCGATGACTGCTGTGCCATTTTAGAAAAAGGCGCTGTACTACCGCTGTGTACTACTACAAGACGTGTACTGAAAATTTGATGTTTGATTCAACCATGCAACTGAACAAACTTAAGTTGTTTGGTTTTTAGTTGCACAAATCAATGTACTAACCATTAACCAATCATCAAGCTTAAAAATAAACCAATTCCCACTAATACATGTCATACGTGGTTTTTGGCCTTGATAGCAAACAAATCTGGAAGAGAAAGATTCAAAACTGTTATGGAGAATGGTGTATCTTTCCGGATAATTCTCCAATCATCCAATACAAAAGAATCATGTGCACAATCTGGCCTAAAAGCTTACTTTCAGTGAAATGATAAAATCACAAGGTTAAGGCCTGGAAGTCGGCTTCACACATGTCCATCATTATCCAATATCACTGTGGTAATGGCTGCCACGGTAGAAATAAAAGGGATATAAATATTTCAACAGTCATCTCAGACAGCTCTTTATTGCAGACACACGATACTCGTCGAAGGGAGTGACCACACATTAAAAGTTGACCTCACTAGAATAGCCGGTTCAAACCACAACCAGATCAAAAGGTGGCACGTGTCATATGCTGCTCAGTTAGCAGGAAAACTAAACAAATTGCTACTCTGACAACCGTAAAGTTACGATCCACAGACAAATACATAATAAGCTGATTATAAATAACAGAATTTCGGCCAAAGTTCTAGTCTGCAGATGGTTGAGCCCCGGTGAAATGGACCATGGAGATGTCGGTTTGGCAAAGAACAAATATACTTTCCACGTTTGCGATTCTGTGGTACCAATCATTAAAGGACACCCCATTACACATGAATGAAGATCCAAACTGTCTGATCATCCAGCATCAATTATTAAATCTGGGCTGACATTTTTTCCTGGAAGCACAGACGTTGTTATGCAGAGAAATTGTCTGCGAAATCTAGCTTGTGAAAGCTACTGCAGGTTGTACGAGTTATTTATTTTATCGAGGTACATGAAAGTAATTTTTATTTTATCGAGGTACATGAAAGTAATTAAAATTAACAGTATAATAGCCATACTTGCTAAATACATCAACAAAATGGGTTTACCACAAAATTAAGTCCACATTCTCTTTATTCTTTTACAACACAAAATGTTGTTAGTAAATGAAGTATCAAATTAATCATTTTGCTGGAAATCTGCTAGCAAATGTATTTGCTTTTTGAACGTTTTAAGTTTATTATTCAAATTTATACTTGTACATGTACATTATCAAGATTTTTACATGTTTGGAGAGTGTGCAGACAAACAAAACATGGCAAACCAGATTACCACATAATTTTTATTTCCATAATGCTGAAAGTTTGTGTTGTCAAAAACATGATTTGTCTGTAAAGGGCCATCAAAGTTTGAACTTTGGCATTACTGACTCGAAAAGAGCCATGCTATATCCATGAATAAAAGTGATTTACAGGTGTGTAAACGTTATAAGAATGAACTTTATTGATAGTACACAATCAAAGTTATTGGAATATGGAAGAAATACACTGAGTATTTTTTCTAAAAAAAACATAATTCTAGCTGTGTAGGTTACTGCCACATTTCTTAAAAAAATCAAAAATATTCCTATTGTGTACAATAAATCTGCAATATAAAACATCTGCAAATCCCACAATTTTTATAAAAATTCCCACCTACCAGGCACAAGAAGGTGGGAGTAGCCGTTCCTTGGGTGCAGCCCATAGATCCCGCCGGGTTGCATTGGACGGAAGAAGTACTGAGACTGTCGAACCTTCTTGGCAATCTCTAGCGTCCCATAGAGCAGTGAGAGACGTGCGGCCAGCGTTCCACACAGCTGCTCTGACATCTCACACCAGGCGGCGCTCCGGTCGCAGCAGTAGTAGCCCGAACTGCGGGCGTGAACCTGGGTGGAGGTTTTGTATCACGGTTACTTGCATCGTACGACGGTGATGGAATAAAACTTAAGTTAATATTTTTAATAGAGAAATTTTTTTTTAAATAAATACCAATATAAAGTGACACAGTTATATACAATTACATGACAACTGCCATTAGGTAAAATTTATATACTAATGTCATAATTTGGTAGAAGGCCCAATGTCTATAGGAAGATAAATGTTCTGTAAATTTTCTGTTGGAAAATATTTATTATCAAAACTCACGTCATAATATGTTGTATACTGGGTCTACCAATGGTACAAATAAATAAATTAATAATAGAAAAAAATGGCATGGTATCAGTCCAACCTAACAACAAAGCGCTATTGCGATCTGTTGTGATTTATCAGATATTGTCATGTATTTATTAACGCCTATACAATTAAATACAATAAAGTTTACATCATAAAACAAAGTTATGCATGCCAAATGTTTGTGCCATAATCACCTGGCAACAGTGTATAACAGAATGCAAGTTTTCATGCAGTGCATGATCACAATGGGAACATGCAGAAACAGTAGTGCCACCTGGCGACCATCACATACACCAGAACTGGTAAATAGTTTTGTGGCGCTACCTAGTGACCACTATTACACATAGGCTTGCTAATTGTATTCAGTACATTACACATGCAGACAAATAAAACAGGATAATTAAAACAAAAGAACACAAAAGTACACATATTTCCAATGTGATCCTTAGGAACACAAACAGCTGAATGGCAAAGAACAAACTGTCTGTTGTGTTGAATCACGTGATGACGGAACAAATAGTTTTTTTACAGAAGGAAATCGGAAGTTAGAACACCAATAATTTCAGTTTTCAATCGGCAATAATCTAAAACGTTCCACGCAAAATGTACCTTTTGTACAGTGTCGTAGATGAAGCCCGGCATACAGGTGGCCATACACTTGAGTTGTACTGGAGGCCGCTCTATGTGGGGGAGTGAGCCGTCCGACGCCTTCGTGTGGCAATACCTGCCCAGCTGAACACAACAATACGATCATGATTTACTACAAGAAACCTAACTTACATACAGTCAAATCTCGCTTATGGTAACCTCGGTAATACAGCCACCTCGCAATTAAGGACAGTCGCAAATTATTTCCATACACAGTAAGGTGTAGGGAATCATTCCCACTGAAATGGTCACCTCCCTGTTCCGGTCACTTTTGCCCAGTCCCAAGGGTGACCTTAACAGGGAAGTTCCACTGTATAATATAACATGTTGTGGTATGTAGTACTGATGTCTGCCTAGACAAAGGTGGTCCTGGTATTTACTCCATCATCACAGCAAGTGCTCTGGCAGCAGTTAATACACCGCCTGTATTTGTTGTTGTAGATGATCGAGACAACCGACTCAGCGAGTCCACGATGGTTTTTTCCATTTCGAAGTACGAGATATTTGATCTTCTCTGGCATACATACTATGTAGAAGGAACCAGTGTCTTTTTGTCAGTACTGAACCTTAAAATAAATAAATAAATCCACACAACTCACCGACACAGGTGACAACGATGTCCTACCCCCGGCTAACGAATGGGGTGGACTCCTCAGCCCTGAGTGGGGTGGACTTCGCAACCCGGAATGGGACGGACTGCGCAACCCTGTCATCGAATGAGGTGGACTCTTTAACCCGGAGTGTGACGGACTCCGGACGTGATGCATGGTTCCTGCCTTCCCAGCATCCTTTGCGGCGTTCCTCAGCCTCATGTTGCGGTGCGCCTGCGTCTCGGGCATGTGGTGCAGCGTGTGGTCGCAGTGCGTGTAGAAGGCGCTGTCATAGTGTACGAAGACGAGAGTTGAGAGGCACGGACTGGTGGCCAGGTTGGGAACCGATGTTGTGCGCAGTGGAGTCAGCAGCAGCGAACGGCGACCCATGAACCTAGAGGAAAGCATTGCATTATGCTGATGAGTTTTGTTATGATGATGCAAATTTGTGGGAATGCAGCTGTATCATGGCGAAGTATAGTGGCTAGAGCTTTGGACTCTCAATCAAGAGATTCTGGGTTTGAATCCTATTGCTGCCGTATCGAATCTTGGGCAAGTTCATTCACTCTACATTTCTCCAGTTCGTTCAGCTGTATGAATGAGTAACTGGCTATAGACAATGATGGATGTTTGTTTACAAATAGTCTTTGTGCATTAATTGAAGCATGGCTGAATGTTTCCAAGAGTCAAATGGTCAAGTCTGCCAGGGGTGAAGTGTAAAGTCCTGAGGACTGAATACCATGCCACATAGCAACAATCCTTTAGTTGGTAAACAGGGTTCTGCACTTCGCTACATGTGGCACTATGCATACACCACTGACCTGCAGGACTTTGACCACTCATCATTAAAAGGTAAGTTCCTATACAGCGCAGTATCCAGTCCTCAGGACTGCTCAAAGCGCTTCACACTTTACTCCCTGGCAGACCTGTTCAATCGAACACCATCTCGGGTTCTCTGGGAGGCTTCCAGCCACGTTGCAATTAATAAGCAAAGACTAACAGTACACAAATATCTACCACTGTCTGTAGCTAGGTACTCATTCATACAGCTGAGTGAACTAGAGCAATGTAGAATAAACGAACTTGCCCAAGGTTCGACAACATAGGATTCGAACCAAGGTTCTCTCTAATTGCCCCACTGCATTCCAAGCCATCTGGGGTCACCAATGCGCGTCATGCATCACCATGCAAAGTCACCAAAGGAGGCACAACTGACTCGGGACGAGAATTAAAGCAAAAAGGATAAAATGCCTTACTGAGATTTGGCAATGTCGTCGCTGTGCCAAGTTGACTCGTGGTTTATCCGGTAAGCTTCCTTCAACCAGAGAAACACGGCTAACCACCTGGCATAACAAAATACGATTAATTAATTTTTCATGTATAACAAATCAGAGACTAATAATTAAAATTTTCCAAACAGCAACACTAATTTACTTTACTAATTAACTAACCATAGCCTTGGGAAATGTAACGTAAATATATTCTAGTTAAAAATCACACTGCAGACCATTTGAAATGTTGACAACCCTAATCTGGGGGATTTAAAAAACATTAGCCAATTCATGCAAAACGGATGGAGATATGAGGGTTGAAAAAAATAAAGAAAGGCAGACTGCCATAAGTCTGGTTTATAACATAGAAATATTCCTTGCTTATGCTAACACACATCGCAATATTTGTTATACCAGGAAATGTGAATTTGCCGCGGGCATCGCGTACACATTACCTGATGAGCAACCCGCCAAGCATGGATGATGTCAGGTCCCCTGGTGAGCAGTTGATGAAGCGTGTAAACGAGAATTCACTGTTTATACTTGCTGACATGTCTGCAACAAAACCACACAAAAGATACAGGCTGATGCCTGCAACAAATTTCAAGCCAAATCAATTTTTTGGTAACTCATTATAATAGATACAAATATAATTAAGAATCAAATCATATATTATATAACGTAATGAGAAAAACAAAGGAAGAACATTATATAATGTTATACTCCCTAATAATAAAATATGCACAAAAGTCATGTAAATCCACTGGATTATTTATTAGTGTCCTTATTTTCAACTTTCCTTAAACTGCATATTAGATACTAAAAACAAAATGTGTTGTATTTTTAGGATCAAAAGGAAGGGAAACACAGCATCCGGAAACTTTTGCTGACAAACCTCTCATTTATGGATATCAGGTGACATACCATAACACGAACACAATTAGATCATTTTCAACTGGAACAAGTCAATATGACTGAAGACCAATGCCGGACTAGGCAAAATAGAATAAGAATTGTGCACTGACCAACACAGCTTTGTGGAAAGAGCGAACGATGCACGTGGGCCTCGTTGTGGATGTAGAATCGATTGAACACCAGGTGGTGCTTGCTACTCAGACTTGAGTCGAGCAATCCTGCAGATAAAATGAATGTTTACAGATTCTGATGTAATCAGCAAAACATATTACATAAGCCCTTTCAGAAAATATTTGTGTTTCCAGTTATACGCTGTTAAATTTTAGAGTGGGTAGGTGGGACATATTTCCTTTCTTTTGTTATTTGTTGGAATATATTACAGTAGGGAGGCATTTGGGCATTTTCTTGTTGTTGTTGCATAAATGTAACCTACAATAACTTCTGACCAATACAAGAAAAACAAATTTCTGGTGTTTTAACAGCTAGAGATTGGGTTGGGTGGCAAATATTTCTGTTTTCCTTGTGGTTGGATTTATACCAGGTCGTAACTGAAGTATTTTCATTGTCATGTTGTGAGAATTTTCAGGTTCAGCTACATTGAACACGGTCAATCGGGTGACTGGAAACATAAATATTATTCTGAAAGGCCCAAGCGGTGTCCATATGTTTAAAATCGTCTGTGCCCAAATTGCTGTTCCGACAAAATTTTAGTACCTGCTGACAGACATATACGCTCGAATCACCCTTATGGGCACAAAAACATAAGAACCGACACCAATGAATACAGTCTTTTCCCCCAGACCTTAACCGTCTGGAACATCCTGGAGGCATCATTGGCTGAGACTAAGGAATGCCTCAAAATTTAAGTAACTGCCATGACATAGCTCATAAAGCAATTAACCAACCATTGGACGGACACCTAGCTGGGGTTTGCCCATTACCAAACAGATACAGACACTGGTAATGCGACTGTGTCATCAGCAGTGATAACTACGACAACAACCACAGCTTACCTTCTCGGAAGACAAGTTTTGGCAGTTGAAAGGCTTCAAGATGCATGAAGAATGGAGAGCGAATCTCTCGTCTCTCAAACAGCTCAGGATGATTGCACACCTACAAGCAGGACAGCCTACTGCAATTGCTCTGGTCACCTGAGTCCGACATTTGGCTTGTGCCACCATCTTTTAAAAAGTTCTGGTCACATAATATCGTTCTGTTTAATCGATTTTGTTGCAGATTTGTTGATTAATGTTTCCGATCAATTACTCGATTACAATCTTGTGTGACTGATGATTGTTTTGATTATATAAACATTTCTTCTGAGTGAAATATGTAAGATCACCAAACGACTGAAACCTGTTTTGGTTTTGTGAAAAAGACGCCATTGCATTGTTCAAAACTGTTACGCTTACGACGTGTTCAGAAACCTCATGTTACAGGATGACATTAAGTGTATAAACATTGCAGGGCTGTTCGATATGTTTCCTCTACATGAACAGGTGCACACATTGTTATCAAATATGTATATATACACTACTGTATACAGCAATACACAATGACTATCAATTACACACCACTGCATACTTGGTGTTATACACCAATTCAACTGAACATTCATCCTTGGCTCTTCATTAATCACACAAGTCATAGGCACACCAAGACTATTTACAAACTGTTGATCGAGATGACAGAGGTTCACATCCACTGAGAGTTATTGAAAAACTCTGGCGACTTCATATTATTACAAATTGCATGATAGGAACAAATAAAACCAATTTTCTGAGTCCTGAATTTGTCACTTTACTCTGGTGATATACATTCCAGTCATGCACCGATTGACCTTCTGCACCGGTTGACACCCGTGCACTGACTGACCTTCCTGAACTGCATGACGAGGTTCATGAGACTGCTGGTGGATGTCTGAGCCTGGGATGAGTTGTTGCTGGGGGTGGTTGACTGGAGCAGATCCTCGATGGAGATCTTGTTCTTCACCGCCTGGTACAACATGCGCTGGCGGATCGTCAGGGGGCAGTAGATCAGGATCTGGATCTGTGGGCAGATGTTCATAGATTAGATTTAAAAAAATAAACTAACAAAATGTCCATCATCTGGGCGGCACTACACACACACACACACAGGCGCAGAAGGTGGTTGTCCAGAGTATTCATAAATAATGTTTGCTACGATGTAAATAATTAGAACAGTTCTGAAAATATCCCAACTCATCTGTGTTCCTCTCAACCTGTTTTTTGTTTTTTTAATATAGACATTTCTTTTAAATTAATATATTTCTTTTAAATACATGAATCTATTTGTACCTTTTAATATTAACACACTATTGTACAATCAAACGGCAAAGAACAAGTGGAGTCTTGTGGTAGCGAATGCATATAACTCACTTTATCTGAGAGTTCGTTCTCTACATCCTTCTTGACTCGCCTCAACATGAAGGGTTTGAGGATCATATGTAGTCTCGAGAGTTGGTCTGGAACAGATCCAACACAAGTTAGAACAATCAGGTGAGACAGCAGAACTTAGGGCTCATCTCATAACCCTGCAAAGTAAACAAATGTTACACATTTAGCGTTGATTCAACACAACTCTCTATCACCAATGCTTGGTGTGGGACTTTTATGACCCAAAGTCACTTTAAGTGGTTTTTCTTAAACCTCTACTCTCTTATATGTGTGGATATAGTTAAACTGGTTTGTCTTGTTTGGTGTGTACTGTTGGTAGTGTTTTGAATAAACCTTTCATTCATTCTTTCGTTCAAACCTGCTTCCACATCTCAATTTTTCACTTGTCTCTTTAGAACAATTTTGTAGTTTTTTTAATGTGCCAGTGCATTTGTGGACTTTTTATTAAATTTTTTTGGCTGTGCCAAGTCAAAAGTCTGCGAAATGGTCCGGCTCTACGTATTTCATTCTTTTGTGAGTTATCCAATCTTACAATCAAACTTTTCTTCTTCTGAAGCCTTAAACAAAACTCACCTTCATCAAGTCCAGACTGTTTCTCAGCAAAGTTCTCAATGTCCTTCGAGAACCACTCGTTGAACTCATCATGTGAGTCGAACAGCGTCGGCATGATGAAGTGCAGGAGTGCCCACAGCTGTGACACAAGTGACGTCAGGGTGAGGAAGTGTATGGGAAGCCACTGCTCAACTATCAACACTGATATGAGAAACTTTACCAAGACCAAGAGGTTGCTACCATGAGAGCAGCCTTTATACATTACAATGTAAAACTCATTAATCCATAAATTTTTCGTCCCAACAAGCCTATTATATAGCTGAGCGAACCAAGGAAATTAGGACCGCAGCAAGAAGATCCGACACACTCACTGTCTCGACCGAGTCTGAAAACTACGACACTGACCCCCGTGACCTCTGCGACCCCCGAGACACTCACCTCTGCCATGGTGTTCTGGATGGGGGTTCCAGTGAGCAGTAAACGGTTGCGACAGTTGAAGCCCAGCAGTATCTTCCACCTCGCACTGTAGGGCAGACACACACGATAATAACACACTGTAGGGCAGACACACACGATAATAAAACACTGTAGGGCAGACACACACGATAATAAAACACTGTAGAGCAGACACACACGATAATAAAACACTGTAGGGCAGACACACACGATAATAACACACTGTAGGGCAGACACACACGATAATAAAACACTGTAGGGCAGACACACACGATAATAACACACTAGGGCAGACACACACGATAATAACACACTGTAGGGCAGACACACACGATAATAACACACTGTAGGGCAGACACACACGATAATAAAACACTGTAGGGCAGACACACACGTATAATAATAAAACACTGTAGGGCAGACACACGATAATAACACACACTGTAGTAGGGCAGACACACACGATAATAACACACTGTAGGACAGACACACACGATAATAACACACTGTAGGGCAGACACACACGATAATAATAACACACTGTAGGGCAGACATAATAACACACTGTATACACACGATAATAAAACACTGTAGGGCAGACACACACGATAATAAAACACTGTAGGGCAGACACACACGATAATAAAACACTGTAGGGCAGACACACACGATAATAAAACACTGTAGGGCAGACACACACGATAATAAAACACTGTACTGTAGGGCAGACACACACGATAATAAAACACTGTAGGGCAGACACACACGATAATAAAACACTGTAGGGCAGACACACACGATAATAAAACACTGTAGGGCAGACACACACGATAATAAAACACTGTAGGGCAGACACACACGATAATAAAACACTGTAGGGCAGACACACACGATAATAAAACACTGTAGGGCAGACACACACGATAATAAAACACTGTAGGGCAGACACACACGATAATAAAACACTGTAGGGCAGACACACACGATAATAACACACTGTAGGGCAGACACACACGATAATAAAACACTGTAGGGCAGACACACACGATAATAAAACACTGTAGGGCAGACACACACGATAATAAAACACTGTAGGGCAGACACACACGATAATAAAACACTGTAGGGCAGACACGATAATAACACACTGTAGGGCTAATAACACACTGTAGGGCAGACACACACGATAATAACACACTGTAGGGCAGACACACACGATAATAAAACACTGTAGGGCAGACACACACGATAATAAAACACTGTAGGGCAGACACACACGATAATAAAACACTGTAGGGCAGACACACACGATAATAACACACTGTAGGGCAGACACACACTGTAGGGCAGACACACACGATAATAAAACACTGTAGGGCAGACACACACGATAATAAAACACTGTAGGGCAGACACACACGATAATAACACACTGTAGGGCAGACACACACGATAATAACACACTGTAGGGCAGACACACACGATAATAAAACACTGTAGGGCAGACACACACGATAATAAAACACTGTAGGGCAGACACACACGATAATAAAACACTGTAGGGCAGACACACACGATAATAAAACACTGTAGGGCAGACACACACGATAATAAAACACTGTAGGGCAGACACACACGATAATAACACACTGTAGGGCAGACACACACGATAATAAAACACTGTAGGGCAGACACACACGATAATAAAACACTGTAGGGCAGACACACACGATAATAAAACACTGTAGGGCAGACACACACGATAATAAAACACTGTAGGGCAGACACACACGATAATAAAACACTGTAGGGCAGACACACACGATAATAAAACACTGTAGGGCAGACACACACGATAATAAAACACTGTAGGGCAGACACACACGATAATAAAACACTGCAATATGATTTTTGTAGTCACGGAGTCAAACTCGAGAACAAGAGGGATCAAAGAAGCACTCTGGATAAGGAAATCCAAAAACAACATGAATCAAGATTAGGGCCAGTGCCTACTTTCACATATCTCGTGATGAGCCACCCAGGCTGTGACTGGACGGCCCACACCAGCGAGTGACAGCACCGTGCAGAGTTACTAAAGTGTCGCCATCTAGCGGTAGTTCTCCGATGAAGATTGCTGATAGCGATCAAAACGCCAGAATAAAAAAGGTAAACTGACTATGAAACGAGTAAAAATATTACTCATTTGGACCATCCGGTTTCTACACCTGAATCATCGTGCACCCAAGAGGTGCTACTAACCAAAATTGTTATGAAAACGGATGCACAAAATAAGCGTCAGAGCAAGGGAAGGACCACTGCGGATTTTTAGGATCTAAATACAATTTTAGAAAAACTACTGAATGTAATATACTAATGAAAGGTCTTGCATCTGGTATCCACTTTCTCCAGTACCGGAGCAGTGATTTAGCAGCATGTAATGCGGCACCCATATTGGTTTTGTAGTTTGAGAGAGATCTCTACCTCAGTGACTCCACAACATGTTTTTCCACTTCCCTGTGTGAGTTTCACAACCGCAGGGGATGGATTCGAATGCCAATCACCTTTGGGATCATCTCAGAATGTTGAAGTCCAATATCAGACGAAATTACTTTTGTTTGGGGGAGTCGGAGGCGGTTTCACCTGGCATCAGACATTCATATCATATGAGGACAGGGGGGTGGGGGGGCTGAGGCCAGTAATTTGGTCTAATACCGGACATCAACATTCTGAGATGATCATAAAATTTACAACTGACAGTCCGGCAATCTAACCAGGAGATCCACACACCCCACGTTATGTCTGACGAGCTTCTGTCCTGTCTACTCATAGGTGGATCAAGGGGTGTCATCAACAGCACCCCCAGTCGAGCCGAGACAGTGGAGAGGCTGAAGAGCTGAAGCGATGGCGGCAAACAATTTCAAAAGCACCTACCCTATCTGTGTCATAATCCGACAGCATGACAGCAGAGTCGTGCTGAAGTTCTGGCTTAGGCCTCTGAATATAAATTTTGTCCGGCCTCCACTGCAGATTTTCTGGCGAGCCTCAAGGGGTGCAATTGGAGGTTTTTGGTCCCCCCTAGACTGCCCTCTCTGGATCCACCCCTACTACTCACCTGGATGTGCTCTTGATGGCCTGGGCCTCATCTAGGACCATGTAGTGCCAGCGGATGCGCTGGAAGTACTTGACGTCCTGGATGATCAGCTGGTAACTCGTGACAACCACGTGGAACGACGCGTCCTCCGTGTGGATCAATTCCGGGTTCCAGAACTTACGCAGCACCTTACGATCCTGCGTGTTACCCCAGTATGGCACCACCTGGTGGCAAAATAAAGCAACGTTGTTCTGGAGTTTTTGTGTGTCAGGCTAAAATAATGTAGCATTGTCGACTTTTTCCTAGTTTATCTCAGAGTTGTACTGTCTTTCTCTTATTTAATGCATCATAAAATATAATTAAGGTGTGTTATAAGTAAATAAAGGGCATTCAATCAATATCCAGTTTATAATTAATAATTTATTATTTATTGTATATTTTAATATTTGTTATATATTACCACATTTGTATTTATACTGGTTTGTGAAATTGCATAATCATGTTTTGATTTTCATTTATCATACAACTGCATCGTGTAATATAACAAATGATATTCTAAACAACTGACTGTAATGTTGATATCACATAACGCTGACTAATTCAAATAAAGCCTAACAAAAACAGTACTGTTTGAAAGAGCAATCATTTATATTTTGTAATATGAAACATGCATACCTGCACACACACACAACCTCACTTGTTCGCACCCATGCCTGCACACACACACACACACACACACACAAGCTCGCTCGTTCGCACGCATGCTTGCACACACATGTACACCTGCTCATCTAATTTATTATTGTTTTAACCAATTCTGATTAGTAATTAGAGAGCAATCGTTACCTTGAACTTTGGCATGAAGCGAGCGACCTCTTGCTGCCAGTTGTGGAGAGTCGACGCAGGTGCCACAATAACAAATGGTCCCCAGATTCCGTGCGACTAAACAAAACAAGTCACGCAAAGTTGTCATCGTTATTGCTAGAGTAACAACAATTCTCATGAGAAAGTTACCTATTTCGAGAGAGAGAGAGTGTAACGTACGGGCACGCTGTAAGGACACTGTGATGACAACACTATCAGTCATTCCACGTACATTTTCAGGCAAGCAGTAATATTTTGTCACTACATCTGTAACTGCATAAACATCTACAGATGTCCAGTGCAAACTGGGTCATTTGCGTTGCGATTTCCTTAAGTGTTTGTGTAAAAACTGGAAAGTGTAGGAACAAGTAGAGACTACCCTCCATCACTCAAGTTTTTACCAGACACACATGCTGGTTATACCTTTTCCAATTTTTATTTTGTGTACTCATTAGCTGTGAAAGCATTCGTGAGAAAATGTGAAATCTCCTGAGATGTAGTAATAGCAAGTGCCTAAAACAGACATGTGTGCAACAAAGACCTAGATTTGAAGAAAAAAATTTTTTTAGAACTAATAAAAAGCAGGAAAAATCTATCAAAATGTTGGAAAGATGGGAATAATGATATGTCCTGCCCGATAGCAGCAATGTTGACACTCAAGTGGTGGTTCTCATGACAATGTCGTACCTCTGCCAGGTATCCAAGTAAGGCTATGCTTTGCACAGTCTTGCCGAGTCCCATCTCGTCGGCCAGGATGCCGTTGATGCCCTGGTCATACAGGTTCGCCAGCCAGTTCATGCCCTGTAACAGCACAACACAACACGTAGGTGAGGGCTTGGCACGGAGTGGTAAACATCTAGTTAGAAGTTACAGCAGTGTGTGTGTGTGTGTTTGTGCGTGTACTTGCATGTGTGTTTGTGTGCATGCGTGTGTGTGTTTTTGTGCGTGTACTTGCATATGTGCGTGTATGTGATATGGCGTTGTGTGCATGTATGTGGTGTGCGTGCGTGCGTGCGTGCATGCATGTACATGTGTATGCATGCATGTGTGTGTGTATGTGTGTGTGTGCGTGTGTGTGTGCATGTGTGCCTGCATACACATATAACAACATTTTGTTACACCACACATTTAACGACTGAAGCAGTATACATTAAAACCTTGCAGCAGATGTTCGAGTAAACACATGGTAGTTGAATTCACGACCAGCCTATGGTAGTGACTGATGAGAACATCTGGTTACAAATAAACAATTCCATAAAAGAAATTTAATATCAGCACATATTTAGGAAACATGTAAGTGCTCCAGTGGCCTTCCTGCAGAACCTGCGCTCCATAGACATTCAGATATTATGACCTTGTTACTAAATCTGATGCCTGTGAACCATTACACTGTGATAATGAGCTTGTAAGGACCACTGATCATTAAACAGAATCCCTTATTAAAGTAACGGAGCTTTTTCAAAATGCAAAAAAACGCCACCAAATCATAGACTACATTATTTTTATGACACACCGGTGAAAGTGTCCCGGTGGCGCACCCTGCTGTTGAGTTTTGACTCTACAAGATCACTGTTATGGATTGAATCAATTTTAAAGAGCAAAATTGAACTCATGAGCTCATAGGAGTGCCCTCGACTACTTTACTAGAATGTGGCGTAAGTAGAGCTTACCTTCAACTGGTACTCCTTGAGTTTGCCACGGAATATGAGGGGCTGAGGTTTGTGAGCCTCTGCACTGATGACGGGGTTGGCAAGGCTCAAGGCAGCCGCTAAACAGGCAATCAAAAGTATTTATGTACTGTCGCGATAACTAGAATTTCCTGCAGGTGGATATTTTGACGTAGTCAGTTCCCAGTTTTTTGGTGTATTAAAGGAAATAAAAATAAGGCATTAGCTAAAATCCTTTTTCCATGTGTACACAAAGTTTAACATTGTATGTAACATTTGACAACATTAAACAAATACAGAAAAATACATTTGTAGCATAAATTCGATTTTAAGCCCGTCTGTGAAGCGATTCCGGCGGAAAATTATATTTTAATGAGCTAGGCGATCACGTGGGTATCGTGACGTCACTTATGACACACACTCGTATCAGGTCGACCCTTTCCATGCATTCAGAGCATGTTTACAAGGATAACTTTTGGGTCGAAACGAGCGTCAGAATGAGTTATTGTGCAATATTCCGACGTAATACGAACACTAGTCATAATAGAGGAACAAACATTTATCTTACCGTTCCACATGAATCAAATTTTATTCAAAACAATAAATGCGAATGGGCCTACAAGTCGACTAGATTTCGCCGAGCTTGGGCTCGTTTTCAGAATAATTATATCGAATGCAACCAACGGGGGATAATCTACACAAATAAACATACATAGCAAACATATATTGTATTCAGCTACAGAAAGTAATGTGTATAATCTCATAATATCACTAGAATATCGATGTATGAAGGAGGAGTTGTACAATTTATCATAACAACTTAAATCAGTCAGGGAGTTTATGTTGGTGCCGCTAGCTCAGTTGGTAGACACTTTGGTTTCTTGCCATTTATTTTACAATCAGGCGATGCCGGTTCAATCCTGACAGCATGCAAACTATTGATTTTCTTTACACTTTTTTTGTTTGTGTTTTCACGATGTAATATAAACCAAATCATTTACTATACTATGATGCACTGTTTGTAAATATTTTTTGTAGTAATTATTTATTCGCCACAAAAATGAAAATATGGTCTTATATATAACGATGTTTCTAAATTGTATTTATCCAGACAGATCACAATCTGTTTTCACATATATAATTACAATATATTACCGTACAATATATTTACAATTAATAAATTATATATCCATTACATTATATTTGTTTGGATAAATAAAATTTAGAAACATCGTTATATAATGACCATATTTTCATTTTTGTGGCGAATCAATAATTACTACAAAAATAAGAATTATTTACAAACAGTGCATTATAGTATACAATGATTTTGTTTATATTACTTCGTGAAAACATAAACAAAAAAGTATAAAGAAAATCAATGGTTTGCATGCTGTCAGGATTGAACTGGCGTCGCCCGATTGTAAAATAAATGACACGTAATCAACGCGCCTACCCACTGAGCTAGCGGGACCAGCGGAAAATGTCTGACTGATTTAAGTTGTTATGATAAATTGTACAACTCCTTCATATATCGATATTCTAGTGATATTATGAGATTATACACGTTATTTTATGTAACTGGATACAATATATGTTTGCTATGTATGTTTATTGGTGTAGATTATCTCCCGTTTGTTGCATTCGATATAATTATTCTGAAAACGAGCCCAAGCTCGGCGAAACCTAGTCGACTTGTAGGCCCATTCGCATTCGTTGTTTTGAATAAAATTCGATTCATGTGGAACCGTAAGATAAATGTTCCTCTATGATGACTAGTGTTTGTATTACGTCGGAATATTGCACAATAACTCGTTCTGACACTCGTTTCGACCCAAAAGCTATACTTGTAAACATGCTCTGAATGCATGGAAAGGGTCGGCCTGATGCGAGTTTGTGTCATAAGTGACGTCACATCTCGCCATCCCGAAAAGCATGCCAAAAATATGCATATTCGAAAATGTCCGGATGCACAGCATAAAATGTGGAATTTCTAATTCATTGAATTTTTTGATTTTTTGGTTTGGTGGACGTGGAAGTAGATAGCAGGATGTAATTTAACATGAATTGAAGCAATAGATGTTTTTATTCCCTTTAATTAAGATAATGTTCTCAAGATTATATTATGTTGAAGATATACTGCCCACCAAATTGTGTTTAGTAAGCCCGTAACAACAGGCATATAATTTGAAGGCGCGATCACGGGTGCATGTTCAAATAGTAAACAAAACATCCAGTTTCAAAACAAACTTTACTGGCAATAGGGAACTGCTATCCCCTTTGATGTTCACTCACGTTCCCACGGTGAACACAGCAGACTTCCAGTTAGAAATTACTATGCCTGATAATTTTGGGTAGACAAACAGACTACATTACATCCCTGGGAACAGAAACAAATGTTTTTACAGTCATGTCTGCAGATACGCTGTTACTTATTCAGAAATAAACTGAAAGAATGTAGCAATTTTGGGTGTGGTGCTTATGACTGCTACTGAACTGGAGCTGGAAGACATAAAAGAAACATACAACCTGTATTACAAATGCTTTGCTTACATTATCATCTCCCATTATCATATAGCAAACTTGTAGTGGTCATTCTGGCTAATTAACAATTTAGAAAAATACATTATTGGCAATTATAAACACAGTAACACAATTACACTAAAATTAACTTTAAAGTACATTTACACAGCAATTATCAACTAGGTTATTGGTAGAATGATTACATTTATAACTGTTTTGACTGATCTTAACAGAATGTATTGACACTGTAGATAACACAAAAGATTGATGCATGTAACACGGGGGAAATATCTCCTTGCCCACTCGGGACTTACCCCCCTCTGGAACCAGACCCATGACAGCCGTTGATTTCGCCACCTCCATGTCATATGCTTGTTTCTGAAAAATAAGTGACCAACGTAGATATTGCAGGGTCTGTGATGCCTAAATCAAACAAGTCCAACACATGTCCTAAGGCTGGACAGCAGTGAAAGATAGAGGGAGTGGAGGCGATTGGTAGAGACAGCAGTGAAAGATAGAGGGAGTGGAGGCGGTTGGTGGTGACAGCAGTTAAAGATAGAGGGAGTGGAGGCGGTTGGTGGAGACAGCAGTGAAAAATAGAGGGAGTGGAGGCGGTTGGTGGAGACAGCAGTGAAAGATAGAGGGAGTGGAGGCGGTTGGTGGAGACAGCAGTGAAAGATAGAGGGAGTGGAGGCAGTTGGTGGAGACAGCAGCGAAAGATAGAGGGAGTGGAGGCAGTTGGTGGAGACAGCAGTGAAAGATAGAGGGGAGTGGAGGCGGTTGGTGGAGACAGCAGTGAAAGATAGAGGGAGTGGAGGCAGTTGGTGGAGACAGCGGTGAAAGATAGAGGGGATGGAGACGGTTGGTGGAGACAGTAGTGAAAGATAGAGGGGAGTGGAGACGGTTGGTGGAGACAGCAGTGAAAGATAGAGGGGAGTGGAGACGGTTGGTGGAGACAGCAGTGAAAGATAGAGGGGAGTGGAGACGGTTGGTGGAGACAGCAGTGAAAGATAGAGGGGAGTGGAGACGGTTGGTGGAGACAGCAGGAAAGATAGAGGGGAGTGGAGACGGTTGGTGGAGACAGCAGGAAAGATAGAGGGGAGTGGAGACGGTTGGTGGAGACAGCAGGAAAGATAGAGGGGAGTGGAGACGGTTGGTGGAGACAGCAGGAAAGATAGGGGGAGTGGAGACGGTTGGTGGAGACAGCAGTGAAAGATAGAGGGGAGTGGAGACGGTTGGTGGAGACAGCAGTGAAAGATAGAGGGGAGTGGAGACGGTTGGTGGAGACAGCAGTGAAAGATAGAGGGGAGTGGAGACGGTTGGTGGAGACAGCAGTGAAAGATAGAGGGGAGTGGAGACGGTTGGTGGAGACAGCAGTGAAAGATAGAGGGGAGTGGAGACGGTTGGTGGAGACAGCAGTGAAAGATAGAGGGGAGTGGAGACGGTTGGTGGAGACAGCAGTGAAAGATAGAGGGGAGTGGAGATGGCTGGTGGAGACAGCAGTGAAAGATAGAGGGGAGTGGAGACGGTTGGTGGAGACAGCAGTGAAAGATAGAGGGGATTGGAGATGGTTGGTGGAGACAGCAGTGAAAGACAGAGGGGAGTGGAGATGGCTGGTGGAGACAGCAGTGAAAGACAGAGGGGAGTGGAGATGGCTGGTGGAGACAGCAGTGAAAGATAGAGGGGAGTGGAGATGGTTGGTGGAGACAGCAGTGAAAGATAGAGGGGAGTGGAGGCGGTGGAGGAACAGAGGGAAGAAAAACATACATTAAGAACCAGTACCAAGACCAGCCTCTCCCCAGACATTCAGGGAAAGATGAGGAAAACAACATTACTTGACCAACTGCCACGATACTTGTGTTAGAAACTATGCATTTCAACTGCAAATCTCACCTGTCTGTGGTGTGCCTTGTAAGCCTGCTCTGCATTGTGCAACACCTCTTCCTTGACCCTGTCACCGTCTAAACATTTAAACAACACTCAATCTTACATTCCCACAACACCAAGTGATATATATGACACGTAACAACTACGACGCAGGCTCACTGGTGCATTGAGATATGCAGTAGGGAATAAACAAAACGCATTGCTACAAAATCAAGATTCACTGCAACTTCAAAGGAACCTGACATCTACAAGTGAACAAACTTAACCAATCTTCAATGACTAAAGTACATTTCACAGCACTAGAAAATCCCAGACGACTCTGCACAAGGGATTCTGAGCATTATTTTTGATGCAATGCATTCTTGGAAGTTTTTGGGAAATGTTATTTTACAGAATTATTACTTCAGAGAACAAATTATTTTGGGTGAACTTTTAATATAGCGATTTCCCATTGGGGGTACTTCATAGTACCCAAACAATCCGCAAATATTAACACCACGATTTCACGATAAAAAACAATTAAACTATTAGCCTCGATTATCCGAGAGATGCGAGCACCGTAGTAGTTAACACAGGTTTTCACTGTTTGACACAGATCCCAGTTTACCCTGAATCCGGGTAGAGACGATGATTGGTTCTCAGGCTAACAGTTAAATAAGAGTCAACTTATATCACTATTATCACCCACCGTAGTCGTCGGTCGCGATGTCGGTGAGTGTGCCGCCGTCGACACTGAGTAGTTTCTGAGGGACGTCCTCGTCGAGGTGACTGAGAATCTGGTCTCGTGTGACGTCCGAGTCACCAGTGATCTTCTTTGACATGAAGTGGGCGTACAGCTCCGTCTGGGTGATGAGGAAGTTCAACTTGCGCTGCTGGCGTTTCATCTGGACAGAAAGCATCACAATAAACACGTCTTCTTCTTTGAAGTCCAATGAAGCGTAGGCATTTTCTGTGCTCTCTTAAAATGACTGTAAAATTAGTTAAAATGTTGTGTTCTCTAAAAAAAATGGGCTAAGTGGCCCTGAAGTCCTTTGGACTAATACGTCATTATGTGACCCCGGCTGACCAAATGAGTGATAAGTTGGAACAATTTTAACATTGTTTTCTTACATCCTTGTAAAGGTTTAGTAGGGTGCTTTACACAGTTTCACAAATTATGACTGCTACAAAACTTGGCGAAGTTATGGAGCATTGAACATGGTAGGGGTCAAAAAGTTAAAATGAAGAAAACGGCTGTTGAAGTTTTACATTATATATGCAAATGGGTTGCATGGAAATATTACATGCACAACATTCAAATGTGGCACACAATATGTATGTTATGTTGCAATGATACCAGGCTGCGAAATAAGGCCGGTCCGATCGTCCCGGACGAGTAGTTTCAGTGATCGGACTAGTCCATGTTTAGTGGAGCAGTCCCATTGGACTAGCTGTTATTAGGTAAATTAAT
This sequence comes from Paraescarpia echinospica, assembly GCA_020002185.1. Taxonomy (NCBI): domain Eukaryota; kingdom Metazoa; phylum Annelida; class Polychaeta; order Sabellida; family Siboglinidae; genus Paraescarpia; species Paraescarpia echinospica. The sequence continues at coordinate 25,962,799 of CM034538.1, read as the reverse complement.
TTACGCTATGTATACGCTAGTTCGGTGCTGTGATGGAATAAAACAAAATCACAGTAAGATAGCATTTTATCACAGGCAGCTAAATATTCCGTACGACCGTCAGATGGGAAACTTGCTGAACGCAGTGAATGTAAATGGCGGCTGTTTACATCCGGTTAGCGTAGGATAGGTAGTGCCACCTAGCGACCATGAGTGATGAGCGACATGGACTAACATACATGCGCGGGTTACTGACATCGTTACGTGCTATCCCGTCGTGATGGTAGTTGCGTTATTCCTGCATTGGGCGATTATTTTAGCAAGTTACCAAACGCCAGCAATGTTACTGATTGTTTAGTCGGCTTCGGGAAAGGAAACGCTAATGAAAAGTAAAGGGCAAATGATGCAACTTAGTCCGACAATGTCGGACCTTTGTCGCCGTCAGGCTTCAAATTCTGCTGGCATCGCCTTATCCACGACTCCTGTTTGCTGCCCCTGATTAAACTAGTCATTTCTTCTGATAACTTTGCAATTGGATCTACGAAATCACATGTATTTGTTTCTATCAATGACACATTTATTCGAACATTTAATTGAAATGGGAAACGGCTTGTTTTCTTTATGAAATAAAGCCACTTTTACTATGTGCCATAACTGTCACACATATATGATACAACAGTATGATTGATTTTTAAGGCTAGTAAAACAATACGAGGACTAGTTGTTTCTGAGTCGGCTAGTCCGACGGACTACCTGTCAACTAAATCCACTGTGCACCCTGGATACACAGGAAGTACAAATGTGCTGCTACAAAAACTTATCAAGTTATGCCAGATGATGTCTTTATGTGTAAAACTAAGAGGACAGATTATTTTAGAGCAAAAGGTAGACTCACTGTTTGACACAGTTTAAAACCTACAGGCAACTGTCCAGTTTAACAGGGGTCTAGTGGCTTAATGCTGTCTGTTGACACAAGCTACTGTCAGTGACCAATTACAGATTAGTCAGTTTCCATCAAACAATAGCAGGCAGAGAATCTTAGCTCCACTGCTGGGTGTAATACACAACAAGTGATAAATATATGATACACTGGAAGTACAAATGTGCTGCTACAAAAATGTATAAAGTTATGTCAGATTATGTCTTTATGTATAAAATTAAGAGGGCAGATTATTTGAGAGCAAAAGGTAGTCTAAAGAAAATAAATTAGGCAACTGTTCAGTCTAACAGGAGACAAGACACCACAGTCACACCATTTTATAATAATTAAATGAACATCAAAATAAACACAACTTGCAATTATAGAAAATCAATAGTTTTGAAGATACAGTTTAAAAGTGTTAGGCAACTGTTCAGTCTAACAGGGGTCAAGTGTGTCTACTCTGCCTGGGTGCTGTGACCAATTAAAGATTAGTCAAGGTCTCAATGGCCTAGGCTGTAGAAATTAGTCACAGCTTTTGACTTTCTGGCACAATACACAACTTCTACTGTTGGGGGTGATCTCAAGGGCCCTTCTCAAAACCACATCACTAGATAATGTAAACCTTTTGCACTTTGGGGGCCCCTTAGGTGCCCTTAGAATGATTCAATCAAATACAGATTTCTTGTATATAGTGGCAGCACCCTAAGATACATCTATGCAAATTTAGAAAAAAAGTTGCTGAACAGTTTTTGAAAAAATAGGCCAAATGTTAAATTTTTACCAGTTTTGGGGTCCTTAGAGGCGCTAGGGAGCCCTTAAAATGATTCAATCAAATTTCTCGTGCATAGTGGCAGTGCCCCAAGATATGACTATGCAAAATTAGAGAAAAAGTTGCCGAGCGGTTTCTGAGATACGGCAGCTAACGGCGGACGCAGAGTGATGGCAATAGTCCCTTCGGCCAAAGGACTAAAAACTGTAAATAATAAACTAAACTAATTAAATTAAAAATAATGAAAATTAAATTAAATTAATTGAATATATGTGTATAAAGCATTGAATTCTTTAAAACTATGTATGCTGTACCTGCAGGTCTTGGCAAGCAGCTGTAGGTCAGCCTTAAAAGTGGTAACTGACAAGCTTGTGAAGTAGTAACACATAACAATTGTTCCAGATATTGGCCACTGAGTGGTTATCTAGAGTTCGGTGGTTTTTGGGGCTCAAATCGGTAAATTTGTTCTGTTTCCAAAAAGAAAGTCCCAGAAACTTTGACCACACTAAATATTAAGGCAAAGAAACAGTTTACAAATATGAGTAATTTGGAGAAAAAATTTGAGTTGTTTCAAACTTTCAAAATTTGGAGAAAAAAAATTGGTAATGTACCGAGATGGTGGCTATGACTTCCCTGCGATTTTCCTTAAACTGATATCATGTGACAATATCACGTGATACCAGTATGAAATAACCAGCACATTTTAATGCTGAGTAATCTACTGACAATATACTGACTCAGAAAGGAATTTATATTCATGAAAATATTCATCACGTTGAAAGGATAATTAAATAATGATTTTTTTAATACACAACTAGAAATTTGAAACTAGTTGTGTATTAAAAAAAAGGTTATTCTGTCATTTTTATATTAACACTCTCCGAAACCCGACCTCAGAATAACCAAAAACCAAGACTTACCTCTCGCAACTCGAGGTCCATCTTGCGTTGTTCGTGAGCCTCTTTCGCGGCACGTTTGCGGTGTTCTTTCTCGACCTTCTCAAAGCGCTTCCAGTAGACCGTGACCTCCTTGGAGAGTCTGCGAGCACGGACTGCTGCCTCCTTCGCTGCCTTCTGCGACTGGAGCGCCGTCCGTCGACACTCCTTCTGACACTCCTTCGCCACCTAGTGGACAAAAAGGTTCTTATATAGCGCAGTATCCAGTCCTCAGGACTGCTCAAAGCACTTTACACTCTACTCCCTGTAGAGCTGTTCAATCGAACACCATCTCGACTTCTCTGGGAAGCGTCCAGCCACGCTGCAATTAGTAATGACTACTCGTACACAAGTATCTACCTCTGCCTATAGCCAGGTACTCATTCATACAGCTGAGTGAATTGGAGCAACGTAGAGTGAACGAACTTGCCCAAGGTTTAACACCGCAGCACAGGATTTGAACACAGGTTCTCTCGGTTGAGAGTCCGAAGCAACACAACGGCGCTTCACAAGTGGCATCACACCGGCGATTGTTACCAGAAAGATACTGAATGCATTCTACGGTGAATACTAGTCAAAGTAGGTGAAGAAAATTGTCATTTTATCTGCTCAAAGCAAAGGTTACATATCCAAACCTTGCTTTACAGTCACCTCGCAATTAAGGTCACCCTGGGACAGTAATAAATTATTTTTGTTAACAGAAAAGCATAGGAAATTAGTCCCGCTTATAAGGTCACCTTGCCATTTAGGTCACCTTGCCATTTAGATCACCTTGCCATTTAGGTCACCTTGCCATTTATGTCACCTTGCCATTCAGGTCACCTTGCCATTCAGGTCAAATTGCCATTTAGGTCACCTTGCCATCTAGGTCAGTTTTGCCCAGTCCTGAGGATGACCTTAACAGCGAGATTCCACTGTATATTATACCTGTCAACATTCATCGCTCAGAGTGTATTACACTTTGTCATTGACAGACCTGTTCATGCAAACCTGACCATTAGTTCTTCTAATTCTCATCGCTGGAACTGGTCAGGAGTCAGGTCCAATGAGTCTGCATCTATCTCGGAGACAACAAAAACTATGCAAGAAAATGCAGTATTCTGTCAATCCACTTTCATAAGATGTATCAGATATCTCTCTGAACTGACCTTTTTGAGTGAAGTGAGGATTTCTTTCCGTGCCGATGCTTTCTGTTTCTGCGACTGCAAGAAAAATGCAAATATTACAACATAAAGGAAATCATGCAGGGATAGGAGCAGCATTTATTCAAAACTTATCATACTTTCTACAAGAACACACATGACAATTATGAAAAAAGTGGTCATAACAATTACTTTTCCAAATAATAATGGGAAAACCTGCATATGAATAATAACAAATAAATAATCTATGAATATGAAGACAAATCTGTCATGACAAACCACATTCCAACTGATGCAAAGGTCAAATAAAAAGGTCACACAGAACCACAGTATGAAAATATATCACCTGACACGTTGACACAGCTTCGACACTTACTTTTGGTATCTCTTTCTTTGCAATCATCGTCCAGATTTTACGCCGTTTTGCTGCAATCTGTTCTGGAGTTAGTTTCTTCACTTTGCCCGATTTTCCCGTGAGGTGTCGAAGCTCCCGTCCAGTGGAGTCTACACCCTCACCCTGCGAGTGTGAGGAGAACATTCAATCAACATTCACAAGTTTGCATATGTCCAGGTATGTCCAGTATGAATAGCTTTATTTTCTGAAGTATATAACATTGTTTCTGTTAAAAAATTCTGCAAAATATCACCAAGTGTTTAATTATTGATACTTAATCATAACAGATGCTTTCAAACAACCATCCACTTCTATATTTTCCCCTGATAAAATTTTAGACTCGATAAAAATAAACAAAATGTAGCAGAAAAGGAAACAGTAGGTATGATACATATTGTACGTGTTTATTATGTATCTAAGACTATTTATAATAGCAAAGAAATGTTCCACCATAATCACTTCTTTAAGTTTTCACATTTAATCCATCACAGTAGCAAATAATCATTCATGCTATGTCATGACACTAAACCCAGGAACGTTTCATTGCTTATTGAAGTTCCATGGCTGTGTATAGAACATGACAAGTAAACCAAATTGGACATGACTGTGATGAAGAGATCTAGATATATCTATATACATGCATAGAAATTTGTGTGGATTTTTCATCGCTTTTATACACACACAATTATATTGTTTTGTTTTTCATATATTGTTTTTAAACATATGGGTGAATTTATAACAGGGGCCGACAAACAAACACGAACCTGAGCATTGTCTCCACCAAACTCTTCCAGTTTCCCTTTCTCTTTGAACTTTTTCAGTTTGGCTGAAATGTAAAACAGCACACAAAATTACCTCTTTCCTAGGCAGACATCATTCTACTGCGGAGTGCCACTCGTGGTTTATATTCAGTCTTCCTAGCACCAAAATGAAGATATCTCGACAAATGATACAAGAAACGGTATGAACTTAATCACATTGTGTGTACACAGACATGAATGTATGAACAATTCATGCTGTTAAAATTACTATAATTGATTAATTTGTCAGATCAAAACTTCGACTGAACACGCGATACTAAAATGATACATGCCAACTGCTGATCACCAAAGTCTCATCTGTAAAGACAATGCAAGACACACCTTTCATGAGTTTTTTCTCCAGTTTACGCTGCTCTTTTGAGAGTTTCTTCTTTGGACCGACCACCATCTTCTGATGCTCGTAGAACTTGTCATAGTTAGAGAGCAGCCCCACGCTATAATACTGATACTGCTGCATCTGTGACAAACATAGAACTGATCTTAGCCACAGCACAGGAAGTTTTGGCACAGCCACCATGAAGCAGGCATTTCCACATCTAATCATAATCAAGGTAGCGCGTGCGTGTGTGCATGCATGCATTGACATTTTCCAATCAGATGGTTTACACACGTGTGCCAAACTTTCATGGATTAATCCGACTCTTCGGAAGAACACGCCGTTTTTTAATCTGTCACTGGTTAAGGGTTCATACTAGTCGTAGGATTCACATGGCATGTTAGTTACACGTAAATCGGTTCTTCAGAATGCTACACGTTGTTTTCTGTGATTGTTCCAAGGTCACGAGGACAGCTGACCAGTTGTAGACATTAACAGGATAAACGATTAAAATGGTTGACCACCTAGAGTATAGGCATTTGTGCTAGTGCACGCAATCAGTAATCAAACTTTATCCGAAACGGCCGACAGAGCATGAAGATGACCGCCATACGTCAGGATCACGGTAGAAGTGCAACTGGCAGCGTTTCTGGTACTTGTGCAGTTTAAGCATCTCATGCAGGTCCTCCTGTGTGAAGTCACTGCTCTCGTCATCTTCATCTGATGAGCTGTCACTCAGCAGGATGTTCTGGCAGTGAGGCAAGACACGTGTTAGACCAACCAGAATAATATCTGTATTCTCCATTACCCTGTTAAATGTAAGCAATCCAAGAACTATTTATGACATGACACGGAAAATCCATCAAAATATTTGCCGTTCAACCAGGCATCTAAGAGGGAAAAAATGTTTGCTTGGCATTAAGGGGATGCGATGGTCAGAGCATGAACGACTTTTTTTGATTTTTGAGAAAAAAATTAGTTTCGAGTTGTTGACATTTCCGTGTAGAAATATTATTCAACTGTTTGTTTGCTAGAGTATACATTGGAGAACATATCTACAAAGTTTCGTTCATCTAGGTTACATTTTAGATGTTGAACTGTGTGTACCAATGTACCCAAACTATGAACGCGATTTACGCAGAAACATGTTTTTCCCTTCACCTCTTGTCTTCCATGTCATTTATCTGAGCTGTTACTTGACAGAACTGCTTGAAACTTGCCACAGTGTTTCTTGATAGTATGCTCTTGAAAACTGTTAAGAAACTTTTCTGAAAACATTGCCTGGTTTTTGCATAATGGATTTTGAATGTAAAATTTGCCCTCCGTTTTTCCACAAAAAAATAATCTAACATTTCCAAAATTCACCAAAAAAGCAGTTTTTGAAATATCGATGAAAACTCTTGACAGTTTTATTGGGATACTATGGAATAACTACACACTAAATTTGGGCTGTCTATGTCTAGTGGTTACTGAGAGAAGTGGAACGAAAACCCCAAAACAAAATTCTGAAAAAAATCCACTCAGTTTCTAACCATGACTCACAACCTCTGAAAATTTCAACTCTCTAAGTTCAATAATAATAAAAAAGTGCTCTGACCATCGCATCCCCTTAAGTAGCAGGATTACAACTTGGCTGTTTGTGTTTATGCAACGTTTACATACTTCTAGAATACAGCGTAGAACAATGCAAAAAACTAACTGTGGTGATATACAACAATCCAAGAGATGGCGTCACTGGACAATCACAGAACCAAACCAACAAAGGTGACAAAATAGCACACTTCAGTGGCTCCTCAAACAACTCAAAGTCTACAAAAACATGAGATGTTTTATTAGATTACATTTGACATGCTAATCCATCTCATACCGACTACAATTCCTGCTGTAATTTATCCTGTTACAATAGACATGAATGTCAGATTGGTTGGTGCGAAATGGGTTAACAGCGGGTGAGTTTAAATGACCTTGAGACTGACCTTGAGCCATCTCCTGCTCTTCTTCACCTTGCTAAAGTTGTACAGTCGAGACTTGTCTGCCTTTCTCTCTGTCGGCCGGGCAAACAAAAGGTTAAGAGTTTAGTCAATGCTCACAGAAGGTAAAGGTAAGTTCAATACAGCGCAGCATCCAGGCCGTAGCATTGCTCAAAGTGCATTACATTTTACCCCCTGGCAGATCTGTTCAATTGAACACCATCTCAAAGTCTCTGGCAAGCATTCAGCCTCGCTGCAATTAATGCGCGAAGACTGTTTGCACACAAATACCAACCACTGTCTAGAGCCAGGTACTTATTCAAACTGCTGAATGAACTGGTGCAACGTGAAGTGAACAACTTTCCCAAGATTCAAAAAAGCAGCACATGATTCAAACCCGGAATCTCTCGATTGAGAGTCCCGATGCTCCGACCGCTGCTCCACAGTGCCCCATGATATCGTTGTAAATGTGTCAATATCAATGGGCAATCGATGAAAAAGAGGCCTCACCTGTCTTTGTCACTGTCAAACCGCAGTAGACCTTGTTGCCTTCTACATCGGTCACCGACTCTTTTTCGATGTCAGTGTCGCCATCTGTTGTTGTGTCCGCATCACTACATCAAATAAACAACAGCCGTAGTACGTTAAAAAAGTGAGTGAGTCATGTTTAAACAACTACCAAAAAACAATCCGTGTGATCTATGTTACGTGTTTTTCCCCCAATGGATAAATGTGAATAGTGAATGAAATCTTGCAATATTGTATTTACATTTAGCAGATAGTATTAATGTTAATCAGTGTTTCTCCTGGTATATAACAAGCGAGGCGGGCCGCCTTGCCGTTTTTCTATGCCGCCTCGCCCAAAATGTGCCGAAATTGCCGCCTTGTAGCTATTTCATGCGCCCATTTTTTTCCGTTCTTTCGCGGTATATTCAATGTCGGCGAGCGGCGCGTAATGACACCACAAAGTCACTTATATTCCTGCAAAATCGCAGATTTGTAGCAACATCGTTTAGTCATTATTGGACAACGTGAAAGATATCACTTGTCAGTTGTCCAATCACTGAATATTCCTGCGGGATCCCCGGTGTCTCCAATGGTGACACCTTGCGGAGTTTCGACATACTAGAAATCTAGACATTCATGTAAAATGGCGCCCAAATGGTAACTTGCGTTTTGGTTTATGACGGTGGTGGGAGTGAAAACCGTGCAGGCTGATGGCACTACGTCACTTGTGTCGAATCCGGACTCTTTCGAAGCCCAAATAAAAACCGTGAATCCTAATCCTATTCACTAGTCGGCATTTGTATCGAATCCGGACCCTGTTGAAGTTCAAATACCGACCCGGTTTGCGCTAGTCTGTGCTGCATAGCGCGCGTAAAGAGATATATTGCAGCGTATGTTGATACAAACCGGGGCGCTATTTACGCCTCAAATGGACGTAAGACGCAATATTCTTAAAGGTAAATATGCCTAGGATAATGTTGAATGAATGGAACTACAGTGTATCTCACTGAGGTATCAAAGATAAGCAAAACTCAAGCGGCAAAATCAATGACAAAGTAGGTCCGGGTTCGACGCAAATGCCCACAAGTCTATTCAACTAATATTCTATGCGGTTTTGTCTTAGCAAAATAAGGAATGTGATTCGTAAGATATCTTTGTGCTACATATATAATACATATTCCGACAAAGTTGTGCAAACAAACTTTTGGGAAAGTTGATTTGAGTGAAATACTTACGAATATAAACCAACGAAGTTCACATCTCATAAAAAAAATGCCTATTACCCAAAACCGTGTATATTAACGGGTTATCAATAACTTGGGTAAGACAATGATATGTTTGCACAGCAATTGGATGTACTAAACAACTTATACTGTTTTATAAAAAGGACACAATTTGAGAAACATTCTTGCGATTAATAGAAACATACTTTTGTGGCATTCCATAAATGACTGTTTAATTAATTGTATAGCATTCTAGCAAACAAATAAAATATAATCTTTTGAACATAAACCACCAATTTACCATAATATTATGATATTAAAATAATTTAAAGGTGATGATGAAAGAGTCTTCAGATACTGGATGCTTCCCAGAGAAGTCGAGATGGTGTTCGACTGAACAGGTCTGCCAGGGAGTAAAGTGTAAAGCGCTTTGAGCAGTCCTGCGCTATATAAGAACTCACCGTTTACTTTTTTATTGACTCTGTCAACGAGGTAACAAGGCCTAGGGTTAGTGCAATAAAACATAACCATAACCAAGTACCAGTGGTCAAGAGGAAACCACACCTCTACTGAGTACCAGTGGTAAAATGGAAACCACACCTCAACACGATGAAACAATCATGATTACTGACTTTTATCAATCATGATTACTACATTTACAAGTAGTGTCTTGTTATTTTATATCTTCCCCTGTATATTCAAGAGTAAAGGTTAAAACATACCTCAGAATGCACCATTTTAAAGCTAGTTAAAAAAAATATCTGGGCGAGCATGCCCCCAGACCCCCTAACAACGCTTCGCGTCAGCGGCTCTCGCGTACCCCACCCCTACCACCTCGCCCATCATTTCACCCAGGGGAAACACTGTTAATTGTTGATGGAATTGAAGGTAATTGAATTAAAGTTAATTGTTACTTCAACTGAGAACAAAGAGGGGTTAATTTAATTCAACTGGCCGAATAAATGTGAGGTTAATTTAATTTGAGAAAGTTCAGTTAACTCTATTTTAATTAATTAACTTTTCAAGTTAATTGCACAATGTCTGGAGAAATCCATAACATTATAATAAATTTAAATTAACTATTTCAGTACGACAGGCCGCTATACCAGCCGCGTGGAGTGTGATGCTTCAGTACGACAGGCCGGTGTGGTGACATTGACGATGTCCGCTATTCAAATTGTTTCTATTCATAATTATCCACTACGTGGAGCCACTAGTTGCATATGGTTGTCATGGCGAATAAATTACCTATTTAGTGGTCATCTGGGATTATCGCTCAATAATAGTTTACAGGTTTTTTTGCGGTTTTTAATGATCGATCATCAAAATCTGCAGTAGCCACAATGGCGGACGACATTACTTCAACTAGCGATTTACCACCGTATGTTTTGGACAGATTATTTGCTAATTTTAGCGAAGAATCTTTGTCGGATGCCGACGTTCGACACAATGACATTCGACACAATGACGATCTCAGCAAACTTAATGACAGAGTCGGAGACGAAAGTGACGGTGACAGTGGGAGTACTTTTGATCATTTACTCGGACGTCAGTGATGATGAAAGTGACAGTTTGAACCCGGAGAACGAGCTGCGTACTGTATTATCCTTGCTGGACGATGTTAATTAGCTAAATTGTATTTGTTTGGCATTGATGCCTTCCTCAACAAGCAAAGTTTGATTGGAATCAGTCCAATACCGATGGATGTGTTAGCAGATATACAAGTAAACCATTTTGTTTTACATATATATATATATAAAATAGATGTAAATAACTTCTTTTCACCTTTTTGTACTCCACAAAATGCACTTGATAGTGTATATTATATCATAGTACACTCCTGTGACATGATCAATATGAGTAGTTTGTATTAAATATATAATGTTATACAACTGTGTTCAGCAACTGCACAAATTTTGAAATCTTGGCAGCCATCTTGGATAGCTGGTTACCATGACGACAGAATGTAAAATGATAGCTCATTTTACTTACTGATTATCATACTTTCCGAAAATGTATAACATTCCTATTCATAAAATGCATTTTTGTTGTTCAAATCTTGATGTGAAGTGAGGTAGTCCATTGTCTTGCATATTCACTGGGAATGCAGTATTCAGTGGTCACAATTGGTCAGGGCTGTAGTACTGAAATGGTTATCAGAGGATGACTAATTACTTTCCTTAATTACAGTGTTATAAACTCATTAGGGAGTTTTCATGTTTAAGCATCTTGTTGCAAACAGATTAGCAACAAACATTGATTGCTAAGTTTCACATGGGGAGCTAACAGAATTAATCCTAGGTCAAGCAGCTTGTTTACAAAACACACTTAGAGAAACAATTCCAGGTATTGAGTACTGTGGACAGCATTCAGCTGTGCACATACAGTGTGTCATAATGCCGTCCCATTATAATTCCGACGCACTAATTACAGGGACAATTATTCGACGAGACACCTCGTAGCTCCCGGTTATTCAGCCCGTTGGCCTGTATACTTTCGTGTTCAATAAAGCCTACGTTTACCCACACGCGTTACATTACACAGTGTACCTATCTCTGAATGCCAATGTCTTTTTTATTTAGAATTTAAAAAGTAATTGCAATTTACATCTACATTTTACAATTCACAACGACACGAACAAGACTGAACAAGATTGCCACCCAGAACAGAAACCTCAGGTGGCAATCTGAGAATTTGAAAAACTGGATCAGCTTTTGTTGACACCAAACTTAAATTATCACACATGATAACACACTTTATAAAGGCCTGTACTCCCAGTAGCAGAAGACCACAACTGAGATGGCAGGACAGGGTGAAGGGAGATTTGGTGACACTGGGAGAGAATGTAGAACCACAGTGAGTTACAGGGAGTGGAGACTGGTGGCGGAGACAGCAGCAAAACAGGATCAGTGACCGAGGAAGAAAACGCAAATCAAGGACTCATACCAAGGCTAGCCTCTCCCCGGAGTACAGGGACAAAGAGGAGAGCACCAACAAAAGTAACATAAAGATTAAAGGGAATAAAAACATATATGGCTTGAATTCATATTATATTACATCCTGCTATCTATTTCCACGTCCACCAAGCCAAAAAAGAAAAAAATTCAATGAATTAGAAATTCCACATTTTATGCTGTGCAGACGGACATTTTCGAATATGCATGTTTTTGGCGCGCTTTTTCGGGATGCCGAGATGTGACGTCACATATGACCCATACTCGCATCAGGCCGACCCTTTCCATGCATTCAGAGCATGTTTACAAGGATAGCTTTTGGGTCGAAACGAGCGACAAAATTAGTTATTGTGCGATATTCCGATGTAATACAAACACTAGTCATCATAGAGGAACAAGCAGTTATCTTACCATTCCACATGAATCCAATTTTATTCAAAACAATGAATGCGAATGGGCCTACAATTCGACTAGGTTTCGCCGAGCTTGGGCTCGTTTTCAGAATAATTATATTGCATGCAACCCACGGGAGATACTCTACGCCAATAAACATACATAGCAAACATATATTGTATCCAGCTACAGAAAGTAACGTGTATAATCTCATAATATCACTAGAATATCGATGTATGAAGGAGTTGTACAATTTATCATAACAACTTAAATCAGTCAGAGAGTTTCCGTTGGTCCCACTAGCTCAGTGGGTAGGTGCGATGGTTACTTGTCGTTTATTTTACAATCGGGCGATGCCGGTTCAATCCTGACAGCATGCAAACCTTTGATTTTCTTTACACTTTTTTTGTTTATGTTTTCAAGAAGCAACATAAACAAAATCATTTTATACTATAATGCACTGGTAAACGCGTTGGTTCCTTGGCATTTCTTTTGCAATTGGGTGACGTTACGATACCACGTGATCACCTAGCTCATTAAGTTTTTATTTTCTGCGGGAATCGCTACGCAGACGGGTTTAAAATAGAATTTATGCTACAGGTGTATTTTTCTGTATTTTAAACAATGCTAAACTTTGTGTACACAAGGAAAACGGATTTTAGCTGCCTTGTTCTTTTAAAACTGATCCATGAATACGTTAACTTTGGATCACTGTGTACGTTGATCTCCTCCGAGACTGTTCACTCACTTCCTTGTACCATAAGCCCCTCATCTATCCATTAGCGACACACTTAAAACCAACGATAGTTATTTTTAGTTATTCACTTACAGGTTTCGATATGCTCTCCATTTCTAGGGGGCCTTTCTGCTAACCGAGAAAACTTAGTTGTGATTTCCAGATGGCGCCACCATAATGGTGATTGCTGATGCCACTGGTTTGCGCAATAGGTAATATATATAATTTACGTTTCATAAGCTCCAGTGAGCCCATAAATATATATAAGTATAATAATGCCGCAAAAGTTATAATAATGTCGCAAAACGGACAAAGTGATACCTCTGTTGGGCATCTTTGAGGATGCGTTCTGTGTAGCTGAGGAACGTATCCAATCGGAGTGCTCCCTCAATCCTCTGCACGTGCAGGGGTTTCGCTAAGGGGTCGTCCGTACTCGACCCTAGGGGGGTTTGCACAGACATCGTAGGCACCCCTGGAAAACACAGAAAACAATTTGGTACAAGTACTTCAAATCACAATATGTTATTTGCCTCTTTATGTCAATCATAAGATCAGGCCTCGATTTCTTGATTTGGGCAAATTTGAGGGTAGACTTTTGTCGATTTTTGGGGTGCACGTTGCACCCTTATAAGGCATGGCCAATTTGGGAGTGAATTTCTGAGGTAGGAAGACCAGTTACCAATGCAAATGTCACCAAAAAATTCCAGATGCTTCTTGTTATTGTACTAACGTCTGACCCACGAAACTAGGTTGAACAACAATTAGTGCTTGAATCACATAAATTACAACTACTGTCACACAGAGGGTAAATGTGCAACGTGTCTTGGACTCATGTCTCAAAGTTTGTGATCTATTTCTGGATACGCTACTACCATCAGTCTTTACCCATCAGTTACATAGTAATAATGCATCTAACCTGCCACAGTACAACGGGCATTAAGTTGCAAAATTGGGAAATAAGTTTTGTATACTTTTTGTATTACACCGATTGTAAGTGTTAAAATGGTGCCTCATTTGTTGAGATATCTGCAGAAGTTTTTGATTTATTGCTATAAATTAAGCAAACTTAAAATTGGGCTATGCGAAAACTCAAAGCCCAATGCAACCAGACATTTAGTACTATATTAGTTCTGGACTATTTGTTGAGGAAAACAAACCAGACCTAGAAAGATGTCATTATTAAAAGGTATGCATTTCGGCAAAAATCACAAACTTGATGGGACATGATCTAGACAGCTATTTTTGGCTCGTCTGCAGAAGAGGCCTGTGTCACTTAACCATTTCAGTACTACAGCCCTGACCAGCTGTGACCACTGAATACTGCATTCCCAGTGAGACTACCAACTTCAAGTCAAGATTTGAGCAACAAAAATGCATTTTATGAATAGGAATGTTAATATTTTCGGAAAATATGATAATCAGCGAATAAAATGAGCCAGATCATTTTACATTCTGTTGTCATAGTAACCAACAATCCAAGATGACCACCAAGATTTCAACATTTTTGCAGTTGCTGAACTCAGTTGTAGAATAAGTTCGCCGACATCGTTATTGTGTCGATCGTCTACATCCGACAAAGATTCTTTGATAAAACTATCAAATAATCTGTCCAAAACATACGGTGGTAAATGGATAGTTGAAGTAATGCCGTCCGCCATTGTGGCCACCGCAGATTTTGATAATCCATCATTAAAAACCGTGAAAATCACCTTAAACTATTATTGAGCGATAAAAAACGATGACCACTGCTGAATAGCTAATTTATTCGCCTTGATAACCGTAGACAATAAGTGGCTCAATGTAGTGGATTATTATGAATAAAATGATTTGAATAGCACGTTGTCAATGCCGAAAAAATGGCCTGTCGTTCTGAAGGGTCACAGACAGTGCGGCCGGAAAACCGGCCTGTCGCACTGAAATGGTTAATATCTGGCTTTCTCTGGCAGGTCACATGTTGATCATACATGTTGTCTCCTGCATTCGCCGGGGGACTCCTGGAAATCCATCAAATCCCCCGATCTCCTGGAAAGGAGAACCTATCTCCTGGATTTTCAGTGAAACCAAAACTATTTTTTTCTATCTTATTTTCCGAACTCGGCATGGCCTAATTGGGTTTTATTTCTGGCTGACTTGAGTATGTTTTTCTGGGTCAACAGAAAGTGGTAAATACCTGTCAATACCAGTGACCTCAGTGTCAGTGTGTTAACTTAATTGCAATCGGTCAGACACCATGGGTCCATGCTAATTGAATCTCATGAATAGGGACTTAGGCTTGGACCTAGGCCACTCAGACAACAATGTGAAAAGGGGTTGTTTAAATCATGTGTTGACTAGACAACAATAACTATTTAATTATTATCTTCTTGGGTCTTGCCTGTGGTTGATATTGCATATAAGCTTTAGACGAGCACAGTGAACCGCCCTTGCGGCCACGGGTTCCATATTATCGCCCACTGTCAGCTTGCCAATCTTGTAGAACGAAATGTAATCCATTTCAATCTATACTCAAATAATGTCAGTCTATCCATCTACACTATGTACACGTTTTATTTAATCCACGTATATCTGTAACTGTTAGAACTGGAACACATTAGAAATGAAAATCAAATTAGTAAACTTTTTCTTCTTTCTACTATACCTATAAAGCCACGTACATTTTAATTTACACATAATTTATTTAATTATTTTATGTCCACATGTAATTTATTTAATGTAACACATTAAATACATATTAACATGCTGTTATGTGGCATTGATTTAAGAGCACATGTGCAATGCATTTGGAAATAAAGCTGATCTGTGACCATTTTCATAACATGAAATACTCAGATTTATACACAATTCCATAATACCCTCCAATTTACACACAATTTCCTGATATTACAAGACCCTCCAATTTATGCATAAATCTCATGCATTGGCACTTCTGAAACTTAACGTTTTATTATAACGTGATTATTAATGTCTATGGAAAGTATCCTTTTTTGTCATATTTTAATCCGATTTATGTATAAATGCCTGATTTCCACGATCTTCCGATTTACGTATAAATGCCCAATTTTTCGAGACCCTCTGATTTACGTATCAATCTCCTGGATTGGCGTTTCTGAAACTTAACATGTATGGTTGATGCTTTTCCAATTTGCTAAACAGAAAGTCTTGCAATAGGACACATGTTCAATAATTTAAAATATTTGAAAAAAACTGTATAACGACTTCTAAAAATGTAGCATGATACTGTTCAAGAAGTTAAGAAGTTATGCAATAAAAGAAAGGGCAGAGCTAATGATCTTACAAAATATGAATTTACACACCGGGTAAATCAGGGGCCAGCAAATTTTTTGAACGGAGGGCCAAACAGATGACTTTAACTAAGTCAGCGGGCCATACATGTATTATTGATGCCTAATCCTAGTGAGAAATGGTACATTATATGATGCAATGAAATTTAATGTTTAACAAATTTCACAAATTGTTACCAGTCATCAACATAAACGTCTAAACGTGAACAATTCTTGGACGTCACTATTAGAAAGCACACATTATTCATGGTTAATGTTCTTGGTACAGAAATGGCATCAATTCTATAGCAGTAACTTTGAGTGTCACAGAGTCTCGTTGTAGTTCGGTGAATTCCATCCGCACAGCTTCTGGCACATCGTCGAGTTCCACGTGGAACAGGTTGGAAAATAAGGCAACTCCTCGCCGAGTCTTTACGGTGATATAAAAAATATCAAATTCTGCAATTGCAATTCCATGTACAGTCTGAAACAACAAGCCGCACCGCCGCTTGCTGTACTAAAGGAGAGGGCGCACTCAGCAACATTGCCTGTGGTGACATCAGCAACATCTGATGGGCTGGTGTCTTTGTGACACGTAAATGATTATGTTTGAGCGGGTTTAGTGACATGAGTTTGCAATGTTCAGGCTTCATCTTTGTCACATTACTTGACAAGAGTATTCATTTTATTTATACAAAGTTTCAGACATTTAAAATTTCATTTCGCTTAGTCTTTAAACTTAATAACAATAATAGTAAAATGACTTCTTCAGCACCAATATCCTTGGAACACCTAAACATTAGTTTGTTCAAAAGAAAATTATTTGCTGGGTCCATATTCTTGAAAGAATTAAAAAGACTTAAAACTTTCCATACATATGGTGGAGAAACCATTGTAAGTGGGGATTTTTCATAAGGGGTATTTTTAAAGCATTTACTACAATTATCATGACTTTTCATAACCTTAGCATAATTAATATTGTCACTGGAAAATAATTACAGATAACAGCATTGAGATGGCCCCAATGCTCAAATTGGGCAAGTATTGACCGTTTGTAAGGTAAGGGGTTAAGTAAGATTGATAAAGTTGTAATTGGATCACATTTCACCTAATCCCACTTTGACTTTAGAAGTGCTGTAAGATTAATGGCTAACTGGGAGTCACATTCTCAGCTTGTGTACTTGCTAATTGAGTGTCCAGTACACAGCCTGTGTACTGGTCATTGTGCCTAATCACAGACTTCCTCACTCTACATGTAACACTCATGGTGTGGCTTCCAATGTGCCAAAAAGGTGGCTTCTAGTGCTAAGTTATTGTAGTCCCTAAATATAAGATTCAAAGCACACTGTAACATGTTCACGTTTACAAAAATGTAAAAACCACTGACCAATGATGCAACTCACATGTAAGCAAATTGTGAAAATTGTCATGTCAAAATAATATTATGTAAACACAATTTGTGCCAGAGAGACAGTAATATAATTAAGTTAATGTGCACAACTATTAGTTGTTTACAGATACTGGACCAGGACAGGATTATTGCATTTTACTGAGCTTGGTGTCTGAGGATTTGGGTGCAAAAGAAGTAACCTTAGAATGACCAATGGCAGTATCAGAGCAGACAAGATGGTGAGATATACTAACATGGAGGAGTCAAATTGAGTTCTAATAATAATCGGTAGGAAAATGAAACTGAAAGTAGATGAAATATGGTATTTCCCATATATATATATAAATAATAAGGACAAAAAGTTTATTACATTTGTTTGTAGCATTATAACTAATAGGGCCTAGATATAAAATGTACAATTTGCACCATCGTTTAGCCAAACTCAGTTTTTATTGATACCTGTAATGCATCAGTATAAATATGGTATATATATAAATTTATTCCGATCATCTAGTCCTGACTTGTTATTCCTAGAGTCAACACTAACATTGGAACTAGGGCTTTTTCTGTTGCTGCACCAACTCTTTGGAATATGTTCCCTCTTAATGTTAGATCAGTTGAAAATATTACAAAATTCCATCGTCATTTAAAAACTTATCTTTACAACCTTGTTTATCCACCGTAGCTCCCCAGAGCCTTGACCCATCTGTTGACAACTGGAATACTACTTATGGATTCTGAGATTTACCAATCCTTTTGTTTTGATGTGCCTCTGATTTTGGTTTCCAAGGATTTAGGCGCAATAGTAGAAGTTATCTTATTATTATTATATACAGGTATATAGATGTATTGTTATTTATTTGTACCAATTGCATATGGGCTTTTTGCCTGAAATAAATGTATTAAATATATATATACAAATTATATATGTATATATATATATATATACAAATACATTTATTTCAGGCCGAAAGCCCATATGCAATTGGTACAAATAAATAACAATACATTTTTTTAAAGTAAATAAGATAGACACATAAATAGATAAAAAATTAAAATAAAATAAGGTAATAAGTTAAATAAAATTAATAAATAAGTTTAATTTTTTTTAATCAAGTAAATATATATATATATAAAATCACTGTTTCACAATATACAGAGATTCAGCCCAGCTAAACCACATTGGCCCATTAACAATGTCTGTACAATTGTACATGCACTTTATCAGATCATTATTAATGTTGAGAATCTGTTTTCTAAAACTGTAAACATTCTTACGCAAAAGGGCATCAAAAGTATCGATAACATTATATGCAAACATGCTAATTGCACTGTTCCATCGGTGGTATCCTAGACCTGGCATAAAAACTACACAGATGTCTTAACATATCATCATCATCTTTCAGGTCATCATTGCATATCACTACTCCTAAATATTTCGCCTTTTCAACAACTACAAGTTTGTTACTGTTCATATAAATATCTGAGCATTTGAGATGGTCTGATGACCATACATATCGACTGTATAGGATTATATTCAATATCATTTTCAAAACCAAAATTTGCATATATATATATTATGTGTGTGTGTGTGTGTGTGTGTATCAGTATTTCTCAACATACACCATAGGCATAATTAATGGCTCTCAAGATATCTAACCAATATTCGATTACAAGCCAAGTTTGCAGCAATGTGTCTAAAATGTCCTCTTACAATTAACAAATACTCCCAGACAGTTGGTTTCAATTGATATTCCTTGAACTTCTTCCCGTATTGCTGTCAGTTATTACTTTCTCCCAGTCACTGACTTGGTCACTGTCAGCCACAAGTTGAATTTAGTCGTCTATTGCACAGTTGCTATGTTTAGTTTTTCTGGCTTACTCTACTCACTGAAGATTCCTCTCAAACGAAAACTGTACAAAATACATATAAACTCATCAAAACAAATTGTAAAATGTATAAGGCACTTATTCCAACAATAAATGTTTATGGCACCACACAGAATGTCCCCAGAAATAAACGAGTCTTAAAGGCCATATCCTGGGATAAAATGTGCTCTGTCCCTTAATAACAAATGGTTGATACCCTTTCAAATGATGATATTGTCAAAATGTTTAAATATCGTATATGAGCATACGACATAAAAAGAGCCTTTAAATTTGCCATTTTACGGAATCTCCCGAGCGATGCCGGGTTTGCATTTGTTGCTGAAACGTGACGTCAGTCGTGGTTCCGCCGTCAGTTAGTGCAGCGGCTTCACGCCTGCGGTCCTGCGCAGTCGCGCGGTGTCATGTAAACAACTCGATACAAATGGCGGCTTACTCGAGTAGTTCAGAGAGCGATATAAATTTTGACACGGATCACGAAACGTTTTATCATATATATTTCGGTGACAGTGAGGATGACATTGCTGAGATCGACAATGTTGATGTTAGTCAGCACGTTGTGGCACCGTATAGACACGAACCAGTGAAGAAGCTCCGACAACTGATCGAGTCCACTTGCGCAGATTCGCCGGTAACCGATTCGCCTTCGGCTTTGCCTCTGTTGTGTTCTTCGAAGGAACGGCATATTTCTTTATATCTGACTTAGGCCTCAAAAACCCATCTTCCCGTGTACGAAGCCTTCGAAGTTGTCAGGCGCAACGAAATGTGAACCACAAATAATGCTAGTTGCTGTAGCAAGGGTCCAGCCGGCCCTGCCGTTTCAAACAAAACGGTCCCATTTCTGCCGAATAACTGGCTCTTTGGGAAATTTGTGCACATAATGGCCAGTCAGATTCGAATTGTTGCAGTGTCCAACAACACATTTGTTCACCATTTCTATATGTGAACGAATGTATACCAGTTCAAACATCCACCAAAAGAAATCCAGCCGCTGAGAACGCTTGCCATCCCGGGAATGTTTTCCACAACTGACGTCACGATTCTGCCCCTCGCGGCATTTCCGGAAAACAGACTTTTCTAAGCCTGCACCAAGCAGGTCCCGTTTAATGTCAATTTTAGAAATGTTTCAACAAACGTGTGGTTTTGCGGTTGTCATTATATTGCAGAACACATATGTACATGCATATTTTTATACTTATTAGCAATTTTTTTTCTCCCAGGATATGGCCTTTAAGTTAAGATCTATTTAGAAATAGTATGCTGTTGCTGTTGATGTTAGATGCTGCCGTAGCCATAGGCTTAGCAAGTATCACAGCAATGAACAACATAATGATTTTAATAGTCAAAGTATTAATGCATCTGACAGTTGAGTTATCTTTGCCTTAGCTCGGCTTAAGCTTGACTTTGAAAGTGTTATTGTTTTAGTTTTAACTAATGTCATGGGAAAAAATAGAGCTCTGCAAATTATAGACACTTTGCATAGGCCTTCATGCAGATGAAATCAACTGACACATGTTTGTAATACATTTACTAAATCTACATGCATCAAACTTCACATTTTATTTCTGCAAATCATGCCTTTTTCGTATTACTATTAGGGCCTAGATACGGAGATAACAAACTCAAAACATTTGCATTCGGAACGTTCGAAGGAGAAGAACAATATTAAAAGTTTGAACGATTCCTTGCAAGTTGCAGTAGCTTAGCATCTTGGGAGACGGACGCTGCAATTCACTGAACACAATATCTGCGGTTTACAGCGAGCAATTCCTTCTCTGACCTACAAACGGAACTGAACAACTCTGCTGCTGATAATATCCAGCGGTCGAACGTCTACGACAGAATCGAGTAAACGCCAACGTTTCCCAATTTTTCAGTCAAAACAAACCTGGGAAACTTTAATGGCGAGGCAGTGCAATATGGTAACATACCTTCACTAACAATATGGCAATCACATATACCAGCACATTTCCATCAAAGTGCGGTATAAGCAATGTCCCAATATGGCGTTTGCTGAAAAGAACTAGGCTATGGCCGACACCGGCAAATAAAACCGAGCTCATGACTTTCCTCTTGCTTCGCAGGGGGGCATGCGCCATTACCGTTTATAGCTACGAACCAAACAATTATTTGGCAAAACTAACCTATTTGGTATTATTAATGTTTGTTGGTTAAAATAGTAGTGATTTGATCATATCTAAAGTATCAGAGTGTATCAATAAATAGCATTTCGCATTCTTTGGTTGTATTTTGGCGTTTCAATAATGAACCGGATAGGAAACCCGTTGTTGATATGACGTCAGATTTGGGAAATACCCCCCGATCGTAACGCAAAACACGTGGAATATTATTCATTGTAATATTGTAAATAAAGCATGTAATATATACATACTATGATAACTTAATCTAAATCATGTTATTCCTACGTTACTAAATAGTAATTTGATGATGATACCTATATTTTAAATTTCCCTTGATCAAATGATACGGATTTTCCTCGAGCGAATTCTCCCGTAGCTATAAATAGTTAATTACAGTACTGCATTTGTTCATAACAATTTATGCAGCGATTTATGAAATGGGTTATTTAATTACAGTCATGTATGCACACATACGTACATATTGATTGCCTTCAAGATATCATCCACTGGATGACTGACAGCATGTTGAAATTAAATGCAAACAAAACTTAATTGATCATTATTGGTACTCCAATGCAGCATAGTAAACTTGATGGTTTCCCTACGCGTATTTTGAATCAGTATATCACGCCAGCAACCTCGGTGCGAAATCTAGGAGTGATCTTTAACAGTAACATCAATTTCCGACAACACATATCTCAAACATGTCGCTGCTGTTTCTATCATATTCGTGATCTTAGCCGTATTCGCCAGTATATGTCATTTTCTGTTGCTAAAACTATTGTCGCTGCTGTTTCTATCATATTCGTGATCTTCGCCGTAATCGCCGGTATATGTCATTTTCTGTTGCTAAAACTATTGCAACAGCGCTTGTTAGCATACACGCATACGCGCATACACGCACACCAGACGGGCAGGCAGGCAGGCAGGCAGGCAGGCAGGCAGGCAGGCAGGCAGGCAGGCAGGCAGGCAGGCAGGCAGGCAGGCAGGCAGGCAGGCAGGCAGGCAGGCAGGCAGGCAGGCAGGCAGGCAGGCAGGCAGGCAGGCAGGCAGGCGGGCAGGCGGGCAGGCGGGCAGGCGGGCAGGCGGGCAGGCGGGCAGGCGGGCAGGCGGGCAGGCGGGCAGGCGGGCAGGCGGGCAGGCGGGCAGGCGGGCAGGCGGGCAGGCGGGCAGGGGGGCAGGCGGGCAGGCGGGCAGGCGGGCAGGCGGGCAGGCGGGCAGGCGGGCAGGCGGGCAGGCGGGCAGGCGGGCAGGCGGGCAGGCGGGCAGGCGGGCAGGCGGGCAGGCGGGCAGGCAGGCAGGCAGGCAGGCAGGCAGGCAGGCAGGCAGGCAGGCAGGCAGGCAGGCAGGCAGGCAGGCAGGCAGGCAGGCAGGCAGGCAGGCAGGCAGGCAGGCAGGCAGGCAGGCAGGCAGGCAGGCAGGCAGGCAGAAACAGAGAGAGAGACGGGGATGCACTGATACGATAAACAATGACGGTTGACCGATCGAGCAACGCCAACTACGCCAGTATGACAGAAAGACGGGGAGACGGGGAGACTGCATGGGAGACTGGGAAACTGCATGTAAGGCGTGCACGAGATATCGCCAGTTCCACCAGCCTCCGGCTCGTTTTGCTACCGTACTCGCCCAGCGGTGACAGAAGCCGTTAATTATTCTCCCATGTTTGCTCTTCCCTTCTGTGCCCAGCGCCACGCTGTCTTCGTAGGCAGGTCGCTATTAATGATATAGTGATATGTCAGAGCCACAATTGTCATCTTCTTCTTTATAGGATGAACCATAACAATTAAATTTCTTGTTATCCAGCTCAGTGGTCCGGTTTTCAACAGTTGCATATATGTTTGGCGTTAATTGTAAGATCTTTGTGAACTGTAGATTAGTGTCCGTGGTTGCTTGACACTTCATTGTTTTACTCTTGACAGTCGGGTGGCAAGGCGAGGTCACCTTTTGTATTTTCCCTATATGTGAAATGTAAGGGGAATTCTTAATTATGGTTAGGAAATAAATATCAATATTATAAAAACAAGTGTGTGTCTCTGTCTTGTCCCTGTGTTTCTCTGTTATCTAGCCAGACTATTATAAAAACAAGTGTGTGTCTCTGTATTGTCTCTGTTTCTCTCTATTATATAGCCAGACTATTATAAAAACAAGTGTGTGTCTCTGTCTCGTCTCTGTTTCTCTCTATTATATAGCCAGACTATTATAAAAACAAGTGTGTGTCTCTGTCTCGTCTCTGTTTCTCTCTATTATCTAGCCAGACTATTATAAAAACAAGTGTGTGTCTCTGTCTCGTCTCTGTTTCTCTCTATTATCTAGCCAGACTATTATAAAAACAAGTGTGTGTCTCTGTCTCGTCTCTGTTTCTCTCTATTATCTAGCCAGACTATTATAGCATACGTCCACCCACGCTTCACAATAACGATGGTACATGTTGCATGTATTAATTGTAACCAATACAGTATTTTTATTTTAAACCTATTCAGATTGGTAAAAATCTGGCGTGTTACCAGTCACTCTACAATTTCCATATGTCGCTGGAAGAAGGCAAAACGAAATTGAGGAATACTGTAAGCAAACAACTTGAAATAACTATATTTGTTTTTTTAAATACAGAAACAGACGATTAGATCTCGCCGCCTGGGAGGAGATACACTTGTAATGTCCAAAAATTAGCGTTTTAATATGTAGCTACTTACTGCATGAGTGCTACGTATGTTGCCCAAAGGCGCCACAGACGACAACAGTGAACCACAACTTACAATGTAGCACAAAATAATATATCGGTGTTGCGGCGGATAAAACCTATATCAAGGTTGTCATAAAAACTAGGGGAAGCGAGAGGTCATAATTAATTTTGTTATGTATATGTATATGTATATGTATATGTATATGTATATGTATTTCCAAGCGTATTTGCGTATTTGCGTATTTGCGTATTTGCGTGTATGTGTGCATGTAACTTACATTGTAAGTGTGTATGGTTGTCTGTGCGCTCTCGCGCACGCGCACTCGCATACGCACGCCCATACATATACACACACATACATACACACACACACACACACACACACACACACACACACACACACACACACACACACACACACACACACACACACACACACACACACACACTTACATACACACCCATACATACATACATATACCTACCTATCTACATACATACATACGTACGTACGTACATACGTGCATACGTGCATACGTGCATACGTGCATACGTGCATACGTGCATACGTGCATACGTGCATACGTGCATACGTGCATACGTGCATACGTGCATACGTACATACGTACATACGTACATACGTACATACGTACATACGTACATACGTATATACGTACATACGTACGTACACACACACACACGTACATACGTACGTGCGTGCGTGTGTGCGTGCGTGCGTACATATGTACATACATACATACCTACACACATACACACACACACACCTACATACCTACATACATACATACATACACACACACATACATACACACATTCATACATACATACCTACATACATACATACACACACATACATACACGCATACACGCATACACGCATACACGCATACACGCATACACGCATACACGCATACACGCATACACGCATACACGCATACACGCATACACGCATACACGCATACACGCATACACGCATACACGCATACACGCATACACGCATACACGCATACACACATACACGCATACACGCA